>JANIIF010000004.1:1200000-1800000 GCA_024604135.1 Cladosporium velox | reverse complement strand
CCATAGGATAGAACTACTACGCGCCCCGTATCTTCGAGCTCATCGGTGTTAATCCAGGGTCGTCCAGTCTTCTGACTACTGTAAGGCGTTCCAATCCATGCACTCCACCACCCCTCATAGTTCTGACACCAATCTAGGGAGTGTATGGAGTTGTCAAAACAGTGGCTACGATCTTCTACGTCGGCTTCCTTGTTGAGTAAGTTTGTGTCAACGCTTGCATAACTCTCCTCCCCGTGCACTAACATGAATTAGCCGCGTCGGAAGACGTCTTCCGTTGCTGATCGGCGCCTCGATTCAAGCCACCTCCATGCTGTACTTGGCTCTCTACATTCGCTTCAACTCTCCAGCAGTCTCCAAAGGTACCGTGGGAGGCACTCCAACGGGAGGTATCGTCGGCATCGTTTTCATCTACCTGTACGCTTTCGGATGGTCGTTCGGCCACTCAGTAGCCTGCTACGTGGTAGCAGCGGAAATCTTCCCAACCAGAATCGTACGCGCGCGTATTCAAGAAATCCCTCAGATCGTTCGTGACTCGCTGACAAGTGGACCCTTAGCGCTCGTTCTGCATGTCCTTCTGCTTCTTCATCAATTGGATCGTCGACTACGGCATCACACGCGCCACGCCCCACATGATCACTGATATGGGCTACGCTACGTTCCTGCTATACTCTTTACTCACGTATGCGGGAGTAGTGTTCATCTACTTCTGCCTCCCGGAGATGAAAGGCCGATCGATCGAGTCGATGGACGACCTCTTCCAACGCTCCTTATGGACCATGTACAAGCATGCATACCCAACTGAAGAAGAAAAGGTTAGAAGTGATGTACAGGAAGCCAGGCAGGGAAGTTTTCACGCGGCCACGGAGCGGCAGAAGAGGAAGAAGAGCACGTCGGTACACGTCGAGAACGCAACATGATTGACTGAACGGGTTCAGTGTGACGACGTTTGATGTGCAGAAAAGTTAGTCATGAATCTTGAGCTTTCCGCTTTGAAGTACAGTAGTTGTAGATCGACGACCACAGTAGTCAGCCATCTACTACAAACCACTCCACCTCCTACCAAACACAGCAAGGCCTCCTTTCGATTGAACGTCCAGACGTCCAGAAACCTTGCTGGAGAATTCTTCAACAGATACTCCTCGCGCCTCACCATCGGGTAGGTCCCACCGTCCAACCTTCCACATCATGCCATCGGCTACGGACGCTGGCGATTCCGCCCTCTACCCGGGCAACCTGTTGCTGCAAGTGTCGTGCATTAGCCCGATCGTGAAAGAGAGAGTCAGGATACGCATAACGCCTCCGTACAGACTAGCCACAACCATGATCAACTTTCCAGTGTTCCCAAAAACTGCCCATCTCCGCGGCACAAGTCATAAGCGCAGGCCATAACACAGCTGTCACAGCATATCCGACGTCTCAACGGCCACGATCCCCGTTTTGCGACATCTTGGCTCACCTCAATCAGGCTGGACCTTCCGCTGCACAAAACCAAATCATGTAGTCCGGTAGTTAAGAAGTGAGACACTACTACGGGTATGGAGTGAAGGAAGAAGGATTTCCAGGGTGATCGACACCCGGATTCGTGAACCTTATCGTGAAAACACGCCGGAAAAGAGGCCAAGCGAGCTTCGGAAATGCAACATGCCCTAACTCGCAGTCTTTTTGTCGCTCATTGTTGTTGCGCCAACAAACGTCGTCTTTTGTTCATTCATGCTCTGGTGAGGTCGTACGGATACGAGCACAGAGACATGATTAGCCGACAATGACAACGGTCGGCTGCGAGAGGCTGTCGGGGAAATATTGTCCGGGACCACATTTGGCGACGGAGATCTGGACGTTGTTCACGGATGCGGGTATTGAGTCTATCTATCCTTGAGATCTGTGGCTGTATGGAGAGAGATCCATCCACGGGGATGTAAGATCCAGCTTCGTGTTGCGCGTAAGTGAGAGATGAGCGACGAAGGCTCGTGCTGCGTGGTTGGGGAACAACTATCTATACGCGCCGAGACCCGAGGTTGCTAGGAGCATATATTGACATTCATCAGCATATCAATATCTTTCTTTCCGAGTGTGATCGAGCAACGCATAGGTCTTTCATCCAGGCGGCTTCTATAGATACGAATACGGGTACTGAGTCCATCCGCTTGACCTTTGGGTGAATGGAGACCGATCGTTCCACGAAGGTACTCAGATGTGGCTTTATGTTGTGTGCAAGTTGGAGACGACCGCCGAAAAGGTCACACGCTGCGTCCTTGGATAACCAGTATCTGTTCGCACGAAAAGGTGACGTTCCTACGAGCATACGACCATGTTCATCAGCATATTGTTCTCTTTCACCTCGGATGTGATCGTTTAACGCTATCACAGGTGATTGACCTGGGTAGCTCCTACAGACACGGATACGGATACTGAGTCAATGCACTCGATCGTTCGACGGAGATACCAAGATCGAGCTTCGTGTTGGACGCAAGTAGGAGATGAGCGACGAAAGGTCGCACGCTATGTCTTCGATAATTAGTACCTCTTCGCACCAAAGGTGGTGTCGCTAAGAGTATGCAACGACGTTTGTCGGCATATCTTCCTCTTTCGTTGCGGATATGATAGAGTGATGCATAGGTGATTGGCCTAGACGGCTCATACAGACACGAGTACGAGTATTGGATCCAGCCGCTCGATTCTTGGCTGCATAGAGACGGATCATTCTACGGAAACAATGAGATGAGGCTTCGGGTATTGTGCAAATACGAAAGTAGCGACGAAAGCTCACGCTGCGTGGTCTCGAGTTTGCATTGCCTTTGTGCATTGAAAGCAATTATTTTCCATGAGCATACGGCACTTTTCGTCAGCGTGTTTTCCTGCTTGATTCTGGTTGTGACCAAGCAATGCATGGAGGATAAATCCAGACGGCTGCTGGCAGCGCTAACACGTCTGGGATTATTTTGGCGAACAACAATCCACATTTGGACTTCCTGGTGATTTGAAATGGTCGACATGCCAGATATGAAGCGCACGGAGCCCAATGTTCACAAGGTGGAAACGGGTATGTAATACATTTTCTGTACATGGTGAAACAAACTGCGCGCTTAACGCTTGACCCAGGCAGGCATCTTGCGAGCCTTGAGCTTGCCGGGCTTCTTCCTCTCGACACGCCTGGGGTCACGTGCGACAGTACCAGCTGTAAAGACTGTGTTAGCAAATTATTCACTGCAGTCAAAATAAGAATCTCTTCCTTACCAAGTCTGAGCGCGGGCTTGAGATCCGGCTCGTGTGCCATCAACGCCTTGGAGACGGCCAACATAATGGCCTCGGCCTGTCCTGTAGTACCACCTCCCGAGGCCACAGCCCATACGTTGTACTTGTCCAGACGCTGTGTAGCCTTCAACGCCCACACGGCGCTCTCCCTGTCGTGCAGACGGCCAAAGTACTCTGAGAGAGACTTGCCGTTCACAATCGCTTCACCGGTGCCTTCCACCACATAGACAGACGCCGTGCTGCTCTTTCTCCTTCCTGATGCCCTGGCGCGGCCGTGCTGGTCAACAAGAATAGGCTTGGGCTTGTTGAGGAAGGGTTGCAGAGTGCGCTTGAAGCGCTCCAGAGCAGATGTCACTTCTTCGGGAATCAAAGCCGGGTGGATGTAATTTAGGCGCTTGATGATTTCCAGCAAGCGGTTGTATCTGGTCTCCTTGACTGGCTCGTCGACCTCGGCCTTGTACTGTTCCCATGTCTTCCATGCAATTCGGGGTGCCTGTCCAGGAGGAAGTTGAGGAAGGAGCAGGTGTTTGCGTAGGAGGTCGGACAGATTGAGCAAATCATCGGTGTAGCGCGGTGTCGCGGTGAAGTAACTGGGCGATGCTGGCACAATGCGGATGCGCTGAAGGAGGAGATTTGGCGCAGGTCGGTCACCGCGAGGAGGGCCGCCTCTGGAGAAGCGAGACTGGCCTTGAGGGGCATTGCGGGAAAACTGGTTCTTGTCCTGGGAGAACTGTATAGGGCGAGCTGCTCTGACGGGCTCTCTTCCTGAGGACTCGGCGGTGGGTGTTGCTAGCCATCGACGCTGGCAGATGGCGGTTTGTCGTTGTGAGGGCGCATTGGATGAGGCAATTGCCCTCCGTAGGCCAGATCGGACTAATGAGGACTCCATTTGGAAGGGTGATCACAGAAGACAGGCCACGTGATGCGCGCGCGACCTCTGTTGGTATCGTCGTCGCCGTCAATCGCAGGAGGCTCGATGTTTCCGCCAAGCCGCTGGAGATCTCGGGAGAGCCTGGCGGGCAATGGGCGTGAACGTGAAGTTGAGTGGTGGAGGTACTCAGGCACCAAGCACGCTCATGGGCTGGCGCTGGGCACGGACTGGATTGCTGCAGAATTCGTTCGCCATCTCCACCGCGGAGCTGCTGAAGTTGATAATTCCCCTCTTCTCTCGTGCAGTCTTCTCTTCTACACACACATTCACCCTCTCACACCACAACATCCCCCTCTCCTACTAATATCATATACCCAGCCGACGAAGGCACACTACAATCCCTCACATCCTCATTGAATCCAGCACAATGAGCTTCGGCAAGCTCTACTCCTACCCGGTATGTACAGCTTGCGACTTCACCCCACCGCTTTTGCGCGGTGCTGTGAATCATAGCCTCGAATGAATAATATGCAAGAAAACAACACTAACACCTCCACCAGGGTAACCCCCGCACCATTGCCATCCAGGCCGTGGCCAACGTCAACAACCTTGACCTTGAGTTCGTTCACACTGAGCCCGCCAAGGGCGTCTCCGACGACTACAAGCTCATCAACAAGCTCGGTCTCGTCCCGTCCTTCGTTGGTGCCGACAACTTCACTCTCACCGAGTCCATTGCCATCGCCATCTACCGTAAGTCCTCAGCATACCACCTCCAGCACACTCGGCCTCCAAGTCGAAGCACTTGCAATGATGAGAAATATTATCAATTACAGTTATCCCTGTCTGAAGATTACTGTTGAGACTTTATTCACACTCTGAAAATGCACTTCGCGCACACCACATGGAATCAAATGAATATCCAGCGGAGCATCCGCTAACGATTTCGCGCAGTCACCTCCCAGAACGAGAAGACCACCCTTCTTGGCAAGACCAAGCAGGACTACGCCAGCATCCTCCGCTGGATGTCCTTCGCCAACGCCCACCTCCTCCCCGGCCTTGGTGCCTCATTCCGTCCTTTGATTGGCCGTGACCCCTACAACAAGAAGAGCGTCGACGACGCCCTCAAGGCCACTGAGGCCAACGTCAAGGTCCTCGAGGACCACCTTCTCGTCAACACCTACCTCGTTAGCGAGCGCATCACTCTTGCCGATATCTTCACCGCCGGCATTGCCTCCCGCGGTTTCCAGTTCTTCTGGGACCCCGAGTGGCGCTCTAACCACCCCAACATCACCCGTTGGTTCAACACCATCATCAGCCAGGACATCTACAAGGCTGTTGTTGAGAACACCATCTTCACCGAGAAGGCTCTTGAGAACAAGCCCCCGGCTGGCTCTGAGAACAAGAACAAGAAGGAGAAGGAGAAGAAGCCCGAGGCTGCTCCCCAGCCCAAGGCTGAGAAGAAGCCCAAGGTCAAGACTGCTGCTGAGGCCGAGGAGGAGGAGGACGCTGCTCCCCAGGCTCCCAAGGCCAAGCACCCTCTTGAGCTCCTTGGCAAGCCCACATTCGTCCTTGACGACTGGTATGTCCCTTGATGCCTTGAATATAAACTGTTCACAACTAACGATTTTACAGGAAGCGCAAGTACTCCAACGAGGAGACCCGTGAGGTCGCCCTCCCCTGGTTCTGGGAGAACTGCAAGTTCGACGAGTTCTCGATCTGGCGCTTCGACTACAAGTACAACGAGGAGCTTACCCTCACCTTCATGAGCAACAACCAGATCGGTGGCTTCTTCTCTCGTCTCGAGGGCAGCCGCAAGTACATCTTCGGTGCCGGTGCCGTCTTCGGCCAGACCAACGACTCCGTCATCCAGGGTGCCTTTGTCATCCGTGGCCAGGAGGCCGAGCCTGCCTTCGATGTCGCCCCCGACATGGAGTCTTACACCTTCACCAAGCTCGACCCCACCAAGGCCGAGGACAAGGAGTTCGTTGACAACATGTGGGCCTGGGACAAGCCTGTCGAGGTCAACGGCAAGACCATGGAGTTTGCCGATGGCAAGGTCTTCAAGTAGAGTGCCCTGTTGACGCCTGTGTGCCTTGACTGAGCTTCTTTGCTACGAATATCCCTGATGTGATGCGTTCCTTTGCATGATTCCCTTTTTGTTGCATGATGGCATGAAACAAACACCACTGCCTCCTCCGGGTTGGCGATGACTGAAGTCAAAGATTAGACTCTCTCGCCCGCCCGGATTGGCAGAAAAGTACGATACTTCCGTCCGTTTTGAGCGTTCGTAATCTTGTCAGGCTTTTACGATACGACGACGCCAGAAACCATTGATGCGCCCGAGCGCGAACATTAAAAGGCGCGCGGGTGATGGTTGATAGATATGCGCGTTCTTCAAATATACCCTTTTTGCCACACCCATCAATCTTTGAACGCTCTTTGTCTTCTCCCTTTCTTCATGCTCTCACTGTCGTTGAATCGTTTTGATGTTTGTTGGATAGCCTCTAGGGTTGTGGACCTTGACGGTCGTAGGTTGTATGTTAGCACGCTGTCCGCATCCCGTGATTAACGACTGCACGACTTGGAGACATAAACCAACACTTGCGGCCGATACAGCTATCAGGAATATGTTGCCATACTCGACGATATTTGGCGAAGAAGGATCAAGACCTGAAATCATATCATCGTAGTATGGTTTAAAACACTGTTATTCCTTGGCTGCCTCGTCTCTCCTTCGAAAACTGTTGCACGCTTAGAGTAAGCCATGCCCTTGGCTATCGTAGTCCAAGATGCGCCCAGACTGTATTTATGTCTTGAGATCTTGATCAGGTGGTAGAGAGTGGGTAGTTGGCCGCGGGTTGGTAGTTCATGCGTTTGCCTTGACACCTCTTCTCTTCATGAAAGATTGAAAGGTTACTTCTCTTGTCCCTCTCTCATTCTTCTGATGACCCTTGGCTGAACAAGTATACAGTAACACCCAACACAGATCGTCACACAGATTTTTTCCCAACTACAGACCTCCTCGCAGATGACAACTCACCGTCCGTCCCTCTCCGCTTCTCTCCGCCACCAACAAACGATGTCGCACTCGCACTCGCAGGCGACGTCTCATAACCATCAAGAGCACCAACCCCAAACCCACTCAACCGAGTCCGCCGGCATGATCCTACTCCTTACCACGATCCACACGTCCTGCTGGTTCCTCGTGGGGAGTATTGGGTGGTCTACATCTCCGCAGCCGCTCGCAGACGATGCTATAACCCTAGCCTTAATCTTCCTCTGGCTTATTCAGATTGCCACTGCTGGCTGTTTGATGATCGTAGTGGCTCCTAGCTTGGCAGTCAGCTCTACGGCAGCGATTATCGGCGCTACGGTTGTCGCGGTCCATCGCACGCTTATGGCTAGTGGTGGGAATGGGGCTATCTGGTCCTTTTGGATCGCGGCGGGTGCTTATGTGGGATGGGTGGTGGAGGCGGTGTTTGGAGTTGTGCGGACGGTGGAAGATGGCATAGCACATCGCGTCGAGATGAATAGATCAGCGAGGATGATGTAAGGATGGTGTATCAACATTGGTCGTGTAGAAGAATGAGCATGTTCACCAGCGAAAGTCCCGACTCCGAAAAGAAATCTTATATCAGTGAGCATTAGCATATGCCACAAGGAAACCACAAAGCGTCCTCCACACAGTGCAATCTAAATCTACTATATTCTATCAATCAACTGATTGGCCCGATTTGAATAGGCAACATACCAACGCCAACCCCTTGGAATTGAAGGCATGACCGGTAACGCCTTACTCCGTATGTTCGCCTTCTTTGCTGTTGAAACAAGCAGCGATCCTCTCGCGAGCCAACGCAAAACCATCGCAGAACTTCTCTAGAGAGGCCCTGTCACCAGAGATCTCATCCAAACATACCCTCAACCCGGCTTTCTCTCGCACAGAGATCTCCTTCAAAGCGACAACGCTCTCCTGCGACAGGATACCTTCGTGCGCCGGGCTTGCCATGAGCTCATGCAATGCGACGAAAGCCCAGGCCATTCCAAGCAAGAACTCTCTGTGCTCTATCGGTTTCATTGAAAGATGTAGTATCTCTGCGACGCTAGCATCAGAGGTCTGCTCGAGCACATCCTTGACGCAAGTCGCAGAGGGCATGTTCGCTCTTGCCATCATCTCTTTGCCGATATCGATAAGATCGACGTAATCACTGCGATTGTATTCATCAGTGCCTGCAACGCCTTCGCCTTCGGCTAGAAAGCCGTATTGGGCTCTCAGGACCTGAATTACAGCCGAGGAAGAGGGTGTGATTGTCCGGTGTGGTAAAGCGACGAAGCCCTCCAGGAGCGAGGCATGAGCGAACCAGAGCGGGATCAAGACTTCGAGATCGAGGGGGCCTTTCCAGCTTATCGGACCTTGCAAGTCAGCCGCGCTCATCGGCGACGGGCGTTGGTACGATGACAGCATGGTCGGAGACAGCACAGGGTAGTCGCAACGAATGTCACCACGAGCAAGAGTCTCTGCGGAAGACTTGAACTCACGGCCAGTAAACTTCCAGTATGCACCTGAGCTTGGTGAGTCGTTCAGCGAGTCGATCCAGTTTCGAACAACCTCGACTTCGTTCTGCGTGAACGATCCAAACATCTTGCCATCCCAAGCTAGCAGTGTCATCAGTTTGCTCTGGGCGCTATTGCCTTTTCGCACCCAAGGCTTGGAGTTGGCAAGGGCTGCTATGAATTCTTTCTGCCATGCATCCGATTCAAAGGCGACTGGGTTGAGCCAATCGACCAGCTTTCTGGACTTGATCTTGACTCTCGAGGCGCAATGCAGTTTGTGAGACACAAGGGCTTTGGCCTTGAAGATCTTTAGAATTTTAGCTTCGAAAGCACTGGGAGCAGTGTACCCAGAGTAACTGGTTTCCTGGGCGTCAGGAGATATGACCAACTGTTCGGAGAGGACAAAGCCAGTTTGAACCCTCTTCCAGGCTTCTTGGGCGGGTGCTTCACCATCAGTATTCTGCACATGGACCATGTAATCGATCACAGCTTGCATCGCCATCGCAGTGTGGCCTGAGTCGGCGTTGTCGATCGAGATATGGAGAAGGAAGTAGTAGTCGTTCAGCTCCAGCTCTTTGAGCTCCTTGATAGCCCGCATCGTGTCCCACGTCAGCATTTCGAAATGCATGTTGAAGCCCAGAATCTCTGGCAGAAACTCATGTGGGAAGATTGATATGAGCAACTGTGCAACTCCGGCTTTCCAGACATTTACCTTGTCGAGTCCGTGCCGTGGGTGGATGAAGTCTTCGGTATCAGGTGCTGAAAGATTTGCGCCAATGTCTTCCATCAGCTCGCGCCATAGATAGACATGGTTCTTCGTGAAGTCTCCATCGCCGAGCTCCTCGGACATGATCTGCCAAGCTTTCTTTGTGGTAGGTCGAAGGGCGAAAGGTGTTGTGACTCTGTGGATGTGCCCGAGCCAGGCGCCATCGACGAATTTGACAGGTGAGATTTGCTTGAGCCACCATTTGGCATGGTCTAAGTCTCGGAAGAGCTCCCTTGGCAGACCAGACTCGCGCCTCTTGAGGTAGCTCTCCCAGCGCGTAGTGATCTTATCGTCCTCGGCTTTGAGAAATTGTGCGAGAGTTGCGGCGTCAAACTTAGGCAAAGAGAGTATACCATTTCCAGTGCTCTCCGCAACAGAAAGCTTTTCGGCAAACAAAGAGATCAGGAGGTCGCGTGCCTGTGCTAGGACCTGTGTATACTTCTCCAGATTATGTAGCTGGAAATACAGTGTTTTGTAGAGTTGAAGTTCTGAGCGGCCACCAGATCCTGGGATTGTTTGGAATCGGCAGCGCTGCCATCACGATCGTGAGCACTGGCTGTATAAGTTTTGTCCGGAGAGAGAGGCATCCATTGGGATATCAGACGCTGTAAGAGGAGTTGCCAAGCCGAACTCTTTGTGTCTTTTGAGAAAGGTACATACAATGCAAGTAGCACCAAGGCTATGCATCCAAAAGCGACTAGCATGCTGGGCTTTTGTCAAAGGCAAGATGGGAGGATTTGATGTGGTGATGTTTGTCTAGAAGGTCGCTTTTCAGTCTCCTTATGTATCCGTTCGAGAATGTTCATCATTGTTGAAATCTTGCAATACCAACCTGAGGTTCAGTTTCGTTACACCAAATCAAGAGTCATTATTAGCACATGTCGCCTGCGCATGACACGAACATCGTATCGCGATGTTCTCACGCCATAGTCATGCATCGGCAAGACAAAGACTCACCGTGGCTGAAATGTTCAGCATGATGTGACTTTGTTGTAGTTTTCAGGTAGTTTCGGAGCAGCGCGATGTGATAAACCTTAGGCCCCAGGGCATCTAGAGGCGGTATGCCTAGCCAGTCACACTGGCTGGTCGGTTTGTGATCACAAATGCGGCCACACCGAATGGCTGTGGTCTTCATCTTCAGCTCGTGGTTTCCGCAGCGTCTTTTGCAAGTGTGGTGTGAGCTACAGAAGATCGCTGGCCTGGACCTGGGTCCTTGGAAAAGCTGCCTGCGACGTCTTGCATCCTGCTCCTTATTATGTGACATTCACCGAAGGGTGGAAGGGTAGAAGGATGCACTTCATGAAAGGGCGCGGGCCGGTGCGTCAGATCCAGTGTCGCTATTTCTCGCTCGAAGTTTGCCGTTTTGGGCAAAGTTTCAGCGACGACGTGCTCTTGCGAGTCCTTCTCAACAACCTCATTGTGCGACTTGGGTCCTCGGGACGGTCTGCAAGCCGTGCACGACACTGCACACCCATCTTATCACCAAGAATTTGGTGGCTGATATGACTCTTTACAGGCGGGCTATACCAGTAAAGGCATCTGCTCAGCCAGCGGCTTGAGGCACAGAGCTGAACTCATATCGTGGTATACCACTAGCATGCATAGATGTGGAGGGTGATATGCCTAGTGCCGGGGAGTTCTCACCGGTACATACGAGCATGCATGTAATGGCTATTCGTGTCCGGAGCAGACACTCATTACAAGCTTCATACATATCGGCTTCGTTTGGAAAAACTCATGCACAGCTAAGCGAATGAAACTCCGACCTGAGGAGCATGTTGCGGTCAATGCTATGACCACCAAGGACACATGTGCATCATGTGAACTACGGCGAAGCCGAGGCGGCTGTACTATATATCTACAGCTCCCCGGCTTCCTTTGTCGTTAATCGTTATATCAGCAGCTCACCGAAACTCGTCCATCCTCTATTTGCCAGAACCACAATCTGGAATCGGATGGACTTTTTGACCATCATCATGACTTCCTCTCAGCCGATCGAGTTGGGCACACATGGCCACAAAGACCAGACACCATGCCAGACGGTTTTTGGGCACGAAGATCAGCTCGAGAGGGCTGAAGTAAAAGACGACTCTCTGCCACCCCAAGATGGAGGTTCAGGTGCTTGGCTGTTCCTATTTGGCGCATGTGTCTTTGAGATTGTGTCTTGGGGCAAGTATTTCGATGACATGTTCAGGTATCAACCATGGACTGACTTGTACATCCAGGTTTTCCATACTCGTGGGGAGTTTTCCGCGCCCACCTGTTCACCCATGGTCCTTTCGAGGGTGTCACCTCCATATCCGTAGCTGGAGTCGTGTCAAATGTTGTGTCGCCTCAAGCAGAATTACCAACAGAGCGACTGCTGACCATTGTGTGTAGGGTCTACTACAAATTTCCATGCCTTTCATCCTGTATTGGCTGAACTACTACCCTGTACAGCGAAAGCTGACCCTGTGGGCGGGCTGCATATTGTGCTTTGCTTCGGCACTAGGTGGTGCTTTTGCGACTACCGTAAGTCTGCTCTCAAGATGGCTACAACGTACGCCGCTAATCACGTTCGACAGCCCATCCAATTGATCATTTGCCTTGGGCCTTTTTATGGCATTGGTGCAGGGATGCTCTTCGCCCCGACAATCAATTACATGTCGGAATGGTTCGACAAGAAGAAGAGCCTTGCGTATGGTATCATGTATGTGGAATGACATTCGTACTCCATTGCCGCTGCTAACGTTTTCGAAGATGCGGAATGGGTGGACTCTTCGGCGCAATTCTTCCTCCGATCTTCACACAGTGTCTCGAAAGATTCGGCTTCAGAGCGACTATCATCGGATGGGCCATCTGTGTCATCATCTCTACGGGTGCCGGCGCGACTTGTGTTCGGTCGAGGTTCCCTTCCTGCTCGCCGATCAAACCATCATCATCTGACTTCGGCTTCCTTCGCAAGCCGTTATTCTGGATCCTCTCCATCGCCACAGTGGTTCAAGGACTTGCTCATTACGTTCCGAGCATTTATCTTCCATCCTGCGCCTTGGATCTCCAGATGTCTTCTGCGCAAGGCTCTCTCGTCCTGAGTATGCTAAACGTCGCCACGGCCATCGGGCAACCGCTTCAGGGCATGCTTGCGTAAGTATAGATTACCAATCTCCTTTAAACAAGACTGACATTTGCCGTGCAGAGATTGGAGAGAATCGATTTACATCCCCATGCTTGGAGGCACAATCGGTGCGGCTGTAGAAGTCCTCGCCATCTGGGGCTTCACTCGCAACCTTTGGAGCTTCGTCATTTTCGCCATCCTATACGGCGCAACCTCAGGAGGATACGCAGTACTGCGTCCTCGCTTTGCTGAAGCAATTGTGAGCAACGAAAAGGACAAAGAACAGACTCTTCTTGTGTTTGGCATCCTGACTGCTCTGAGAGGCGCGGCCATCATTGCATCGGGCTTCGTTGTAGCCACTCAACTCAATGAGGAAGCGCTGGTGACATCCGGATATGGTGGTGGAAAGTGGCGGGATGTCATCCTTTACACTGGCATCGTCATGTTGGCCTCCAGCTTGGGTGGACTGGGTTGGTTCACAAAACCGAAACCCGTGTCGGAGCCAGAAGCAGTCGCTGCAGAGCACTAGTCTGTGTTGGTCTAGGCACGAGCAAGGGTTGTCTCATCAGGAGCTGATCAAATGGCCGAACTAAAGGTGAAGAAATGCATTGCCTTTATTTGTTCCTTCATATCTCGCAGTAGTACTCCACCTCTCGATTTGTGTCTATTTCTCAACAACTTTGTCTACAAATTCATGTACGCACGGCTGCTATACTGGGCTCTGGTATAGTCAGACCACTGGCGAAGCTGAACTTAGAAGTCGTACCTAAAGTTGGTGCGTGGCATCGTTGCAGCTCCACAACACACTGCATTATCCCAAAAGAGCAAACGATAAGCATTGAGAAAAGGTTATGCATGCAGAATGCAATAGCTGGTCAACAACCTCGAGCGGTGTGATGTGGCAAGGCCAGCAACCCTCCATATGCTTGCTCGGCGGCCCCAGTCCACAGTCAGGCAACCAACTACAAAAGCTCTGTACGAGAAGTCTGCGGCGTACGTTCTCCAGCCTCCAATCGTCAGCGATATCGCGAATCTTTCCACAGTAAACAGATCTTGGTACACCGGGATTCAATCTCCACACCCAACGCAAACATGGCACCCGAACTCACTGGAACCCTGAAGAAGATCAAGGACTCTGGCTCCATTACCATCGGTCATCGCGACTCATCCATTCCTTTCTCCTACGTTGCTGGAGGTTCTAAGCCGGTCGGTTACTCCCTCGACCTGGCAACCGCCATAATCGAAGCTCTCAACCGCCAATTGGGCATCACTCTGGAAGTCCGCTACAACCTGTGCACGTCCCAAACTCGCATCCCGCTGGTCCAGAACGGCACCATCGATCTCGAGTGCGGGTCAACTTCCGACACCGGAGAACGTCAGCAACAGATCGCCTTTTCTTCCAGGTTTTTCGAGAGCAGCGTGCGCTTTTTGACCAAGGCCAAAGACGGCGAGCCTTCGTACAAGGACTTCTCGGACCTCAAGGGCAAGAACGTTGCTGCTGCTGCTGGCACTACATCCGAACGGCTCATCAAGGCCATGACCATCGGCGAGGCATTGGGGCTGAACGTCATCAGCGTCAAAGATCACGGAGAAGCGCTCGGTCTTCTAGAAGGTGGACGCGCTGTGGCATTCGTCCGCAGACGATGCACTGCTGGAAGGCTTGAGAGCAACCGCAAGACAGCCGGAGAAGTGGATCGTCACTGGCACACCGCAGTCGACTGAGTACTACGGCTTGGGGATGCGTCGTGGCGACGATGCCTTCAAGAAAGTGGTCGACGAGGCGATTGCGAGTTACTTCAAGGCTGGTCAAGGGAAGAAGTCTTACGAGAAGTGGTTCGAGTCGGCGATTCCACCGCGGGATTACAGAATCAAACTGGAGAAGAGTGATTGGCTCAATAAACTGATTGGTTAGTGGCTTGTCTTTGAGCGATGTATGAGATGTCGAAGTTGGTAGATACGGTGTTTGCTTCTCTATCGACACTATCGCATTGAACAAGCGAATACCAATTGCCACCGTTCATCATTTCCCAAGAAGAATTCCATCAGACCTCGTCTCCAATTTTGTCTAGCCAAGAATAGACTTGATTCACCTACCTACCAAGCGGCGCCAGGTTGTGGAAAGCATTGCGCCTAGCATTGCGCGCCGCCGCAGACTTTTCATGAGCTTCAGACACAATCTCCCAGAACTCCAACATGGCCGGGTCCTCCCAACGGCTGTCCCACTCCTCGCTGCCAGTCTTCCTCTCATCCATCATCGTAGTTCTGAGCAGCTGCGTGTCATACCAGTCACACTTTTCAATCGACTGCTTGGCGTCGGAAAGTGTGTCCACGTTGAATCTTAGCCAGGCGCTGAAGAGCACGATGAGCTTCATGATCCGCTTCTCTCCCGTGTACCTGTACCACTGGCGGGAAGTTGTGAGGTGGTGGTGAACACGGCATTTGTATTCGGCCTGCAGCTTCTCAGCTTGCGAGGTGGAACAGTAGGCGAAGACCTCTTCGAGAGGGCCAAACGCGAAGTCGTAAACTCGGAAGTGGACTTTCCGAGGTCCAGTCATGTACTCGCGCCACATTGCTGTGCGGAATTCATCTCTGGTTTGATGGCAGTCGCCGAGAATGCTGTGGTCCGTCTTGACGAGGGTTGCGGGCTTGTACATGGAGTCTTTCTCCACGATTGTGTTGTCGGAACCGTCACTGGAGCGAGGCGGTCGGCCGATCCAGACGTTTTCGGTGAGTGAGGCGTAGATGTAAATTTCATCTCGGAGCTCGGGCGGCAGGCGAAAGAAGGGAAAGACCGTGACTGATGGTGCAGTGGCCGGGCTCGAAGAAGGTTCCTTCGATGGGTGCGTAGTGCTTGTTGCAGAGGGAAGTTCGAGGTTGCGTGTGATCGCGTCGTGGTTTAAAATTCCGAGTTCACGCGTCATGACTTCTGTTGCATGGACGCTAGATGCTTGAGATGCTTGATCCCTGTGAGTGATGATTTGGTCTCGAGTCTCGTCAGGGTGCAGCGCAGACGGCATTTTATGAGCAGTCTTGATGTCGGTGGGTGCTTGTGGCGTATGATCGCAGAAGAAGTGCACCTCGTGCGTCGAGTCGGGCTGAGTGATTTGCGCCTAGGAGGTACGACTAAACCCAGACTGAAAGGCTGTGGGTGAGTTTATGTGAGTTCTGGAAGCGGAGGACTGTGTTTTTGAGCGAGGATCGGGTCACGCGACTGCACGACTTGGCTACCCGTACGATGACGTATAGCCTGCAGCGCGACAGTCTGGTGGAAGTGAATGAAACTAGATTGGAAGACCTTGACCTTAGAGCTGCAGTCACTGTACACGATCCCGTCTGCAGTCTTCTCAACCTCTATAAACGTGGCTGCGACATCATCAGCTCTCACTCCACTCAACCGTAACGCCCTTCTCAGCACTCTCCATCGCCAGCTCAATCACCCTAATCCCCATTCTCGACTCCTCGGGCTTCACAACAACCTCCTTCTCGCCCTTGATAGCAGCCACAACGTCCTTGTAATAGTCCACATATGACCCTTGCTCGCTAGCAAGTCTGCCGCTCCACAGTCCGCCGTCCTGGCTCTGCGAGTCGTCGAATTGCGTCTTGGTGAAGAGCTCGCCGTGGTACTTCTCCGGCTCGACACCGTAAGATGAATCGTCCGCTTTGACACCAGCGAAGAGCTGGTCGATTTGTGGGTCTTCGCCGTTCTGTGAGGTCGTCAGTATGGGCTTCTGATACAACATCGAAGGTGTCGGACCGTCACTGACCTTCAAAAACGTCCCATCCCTTCCCCTAACCATAAACTTCAACTGCTTCTCCATCGGCAACGTGCTCACAACCGTCGTCTTAACCGTACAGATCAGATCCTTCCTCTCCCTACCATACTGCAACACAACCGTGAACGAATCATCGGCCCTCCCACCCTTCAGCCTCAGCACTCTCGTAAAAGCAGTCACACTAGCAGGTTTGCCAAACAACAGCAACGTCTGGTCGAGACTGTGCGTGCCGAGACCGTACAGCATGCCCTGGCCGGGAACGACGTCTGTCGAAGTCCAGCCCTGCACCCAGTCCGGGTTGTCCATGTCGTAGTGGTTCTGGAATTCAGTGATTTCGCCCAAGCAGCCTGATGAGACTACGCGCTGGAGAGTGCGGAAGTCGGAGTCGTAGCGGCGGTTTTGGAAGACGGTGAGGAGTTTGCCGGTTTCTTTTGAGGTTTTGATGAGGGCGTCGGCTTCGGCTGAGGCTGTGGTGAAGGGCTTTTCGACGACGACTGGGAAGCATATTGTCAGCAGCTGCAACCCATCGTATTTAGCAGCAGCTAGATCTCACCATGTTTGCCACTCCTCATAGCCTTCTCCGCGAACTCCGCATGGTTGTCTGAGCTCGTGCAGACGATCACAAGCTCTATCTCCGAATCCGCGAAGAACTCATCTGCAGTGCGGTAGTGTTTCGCATTCGGATAATCGACAGTGCAGTGCTTGCCAGCCTCAACGTCCTTCTTATCAGCAGGTGCTTCGGCACGTTGCAAGAAAGCATACACTTCCAGGTCAGCGTTCGGGGTGATGAAAGGCAAGTGGAAGCATTTGGTGGAAAAGCCATAGCCCATGAGGCCAACTTTGATTGGTGCCATGGTTTTCAGGATTGCAGTCTGACTAGACTAGGATTTTCGAAGAGCCGCACGGAGAGTTGGCCTGTTTTTATGGGAGCTTGATGGAGGTGAGGAGTATGGCTATCTGATAGCCGTTTAGCACCCGATTCAGGCGATTCAGGCGATTCGATTCAGATTCAGGCTAAATAGGTTGAGGGGAAGGTCGAAATGTCAGGATGAGACGGGATGTTATCGGCATGATCAACAAGTGAGACGACGCAGTTTGTGCGTGTAGAGAGTAGCAATCCTGGTGCTGGGATGCAGCTCTCCTGGCACATGGCTTTAGTAGCTCTAAGAAGCTGTCAGTGTAGAGACCTAAATGCAAAATCATTCTTGGTACGACGGTTGGAATATGATGCGTGACACATAAGTATGAGCCTTCCAACATCTGCAAAGCATGATGTATGTGTCTATTCAATTTTGTATACATACGCTCACTTCTTCTTCGTTGATCCGGCACTGCTAGGCTTTCCAGACAGGAATCCAGCCAAGTCGAAGTTCTGAATCTGAGCAGCAGTACCTTCAGCACCACCGAATGTGTTCTGCTGCATCTCTTCCATTTCCTTCTTGGTCTCCTCATCCACTGTTCACGGTCAGTAAAGTACTCCTTGCAATATACGCAGCCGGATAAGCAGCTCCAGAAATACGTACTGTTCTCCATAAGCTTAGGCATGCCAAAGATCATGACGACCGAAACCAAGCCCATCAAAATCATGGGGTTCTTGAATATGCTCATGACGCTGAATCCACCTCTTGTTTGGTAGAACTCCTTCTGCGCAGCCGGACGAATGTCAACCTTCAGCTCACCTTGCGCAGAGCCGAGGTAGGGTCCCTTGTTGCTCCATTCATTGCCACGGAAAGTCTGCCATACATGTACGATCTCTTGCGCGGCCTCGCCTTCAGTGTGGCCGACGTCGACACGGTATGGTGGGAAGAAGTGGTCGCGGGCGTGGATTGCGAGCAGGTAGCTAGACTCGGGTAGGGAGTCGAAGACGAAGGTGTTGTCGCGGCGGAGAGGCGCGGAGAACTTGACGCCCGGTGCGCCAATCAGTGTCGCATGGGTTGAGGCTGGGAGTACAGCTGGGTTCGGTAGAGCTGGCGAGTTCGGTGGGATGTTGATGGTGAGTTTGGCGGCGGATGCAAGGGCGGCGGCACCCAGGACCGAGAGGAAGGAAGAAAGATGCATGTTGGAGGCGAGACACCAGAGAAGGTCTTCTCGCTGTATAAGATATGGACTGGCGGGTGTCGTTGTATGTTGCGCTATACCGTGTAACTAGATGTAACGTTCGTGGTCCGGAAGCGTGAGCGCATGATTGGCTCGTGTAGCTTATGACGCTAGCTGCCATACTTTTGGGGCCGTCTCTTGAGTCCTGCAGACAACACAGAGATGTCGACACTCTGTCGGCAATCAGGCTGCGATTATTGAAGCGTATAATCGGGTTGGGTTCGACTGCCGTGATACAGGCCTTCCTCGGATGTCGTTGGTAGACACAAGAAGTCCGACTCTACATACATATACATGTAGTCGTCAATAATGGTCTTAGGGTTTGGGGTGCGATATCAGGGTATGGGGTTAGAGCGTCCGTCGAAATTGAAGCAATACGAGACCAAAAAGTGCATTTGTAGATGAATTTATGAGCTAATCAACAGATGTGACCAAATAGTTATACGTGAGAAGTTCGAACCGGTGTGTTTGGTTCGACATGGCCTGTTCTGCTATTTGGCGTCCTTGATCAGAAGATTGACGCCGGTTGATACAGCCAGGACGGCAGAAGTTTGGGCAATTTGCGCGTGCCTCGAAACCAACCAATCATATCATGCTTCCGCACTTCTGAGGACACCTCGTTTCCTACTTAACAATGTTGAAGCGTCTGCTCACCTTGATTCCTGTCTGGTAAGTTGGCAAACATCGAAGACACCGCATTAACGTGCAGCAGAAGCGCTCCACGGTCTTCCAACAGCGGACAAACAAGCTCAGGACACCAATTCTACACAGGAATAATGTCCGCTGGTATCGAAGAGGCGACACAGATGCACTGAGGTTCAATTATGAGAGCCGGACTGGACTAAGAACGATATCAACCTGGATTACGCCCATCAAGCGCCCACCAAGCTGATGGACGTGAGGCTAAGAAAGTACTGATCCGGCCGGAGCACAAGGCACACACCACGCGAGCCTGTGACAACAACCATGTATCAGAGCCTGCAACGCTTTCGGTAGCGTGTCGCAGCTTGCAAAATTGCCGCAATATGACGGCCAGAGGACGACCTAACGAGCCACCGAAGCATGATGCGAGGCTCAGACGACCTGGCACCGCAACACAACCTATCCTCCAGCAAGATCGAGCTCTCGCATGTCGCGTTCGCCGGACTGACAAAAGCACCTTGACGCTGAAGTCGGACTGTGCCCTCTCAGAATGGTCGCAAACAGTGCCGTCGCCAGCACGCGCGTATGTCACGTGCACAATGGCAGCCGCAAGCAATTTCCAAGGCTTGCTCGTTGCATCACTCTGATGCGCCCAATTGTGGATCGGAGAGGAGAAGATTGGTATTGTAGGCCACTTCGGTGGACTGCAACCTTACGTCAGCCTGGTCTAGTCGCATGTGTTTCGACTCTGCCTGGACCCTGAGCCGATTTGGCAAAATGTTGATGACCATATCTCGCCAGCCCAGCCACGCCAGCCATACAGCAACGCCTGGAAACAAACATGACCACAGAATGCGGACTCTCTGCGGTCATTGCGATTTTCTGAACATATGGGCAACCGTAGCCCTGGACATAAGTAGACCTTCGCGCGCTGAAAAATTTCTTCTTCCTTTCTCTCTACTACCTCCCAGGACACCGCGCGCGCAACACGACAACCCAGCATACACAACGACCCAGCACCCGACGACTCACCAACAATCAGCACCCAAACACCACACGACAACATACCAGCAACCACGGGCCTCCAGTCCTACCGCAAGCTGCGCGAGCGCTTCAACCAGTATATCTACCGCGACGAGTTCATTTCGAAGAACCCGTACGAGCAGACCGCACCCGAAGGCCTTTAGGGAAGGTGAGTAGCACTCTCCTCTCACAGCGCCCGACGCGCTCTCAATCTCGAACAGCCTGGCTGACATGCGCGCAGGTACCTCGACTGGTGCGACTGGCACCCGAGGCGCGGCAAGATCGCACTGAAGGTAACAGAGTTGCTAATTGACCTGCATGTGATCTAGCGAGCTAACCACAGGGCGATTTTTCTTTTGTTTTTGCTGTTTTTGCGCGTTTCCTTTGTTCTTGCGTTTGTTTTTTATACCTGTCCTACCGAAAGGTTGTGAGAGCCCTGTCCTACTGAAAAGTTGTGAGAGCCCTGTCCTACCGCAAGGTTGTGAGAGCCCTGTCCTACCGAAAGGTTGTGAGAGCCCTGTCCTACCGCAAGGTTGTGAGAGCATTACCTGTCCTACTGAAAAGTTGTGAGAGCCCTGTCCTACCGAAAGGTTGTGAGAGCCCTGTCCTACCGAAAGGTTGTGAGAGCCCTGTCCTACCGCAAGGTTGTGAGAGCATTACCTGTCCTACTGAAAAGTTGTGAGAGCCCTGTCCTACCGAAAGGTTGTGAGAGCCGCCGTGCCAATGACTCCGACCTTCTCGTGGTGCACGGTGTGAGTACCTCGAAAGGGGGAAACCAACGGGAGTCAAAAAACTTTGTAGATAGTACTTTGAATGGCATACTCTTGCTCTCTGTGACTACGTCTTGTCTTGCTATATGTCCCGTATTACTTCACGTCTTGTCTTGCTCCTTGTCTTGTCCTGTGCCGTGACGCGCGTGGCCTATGGCAGCAGCTACAGCCCATAGCGCCGGTGGGAATAGAGGCTTGTGACATAGATTCGTGCGTGTTGTAGCAGTTTGCGACGCGTTTCGGAAACTCATGACGCGTCTTAGAGGCTTGGATGAGACGTAAAGGCTTGCGGAAAAGCGAGATGGCTTGCGGCGCGACGTAGAGGCATGGGTTGAGAGGGAGAGGGCCGCGATACAGAGGCAGAGGCTTGCGACGGAGCGCCGTCAGACGAGGCGCTCGGAGCAAGGCAATCGGCGTACAGGCGCTGGAAGCACGAGAAGACGCTGCTATAGAGCTTCTTCGAGCGTTGGAATACATGTACGGAGGCAGCTTCCTGCAGGCATGGCCTGCCGCAAGAGCAGGCGCGCCTCGCGACTGCCGCTCTCCTCAGCTTCTACAAGCACAGTACCTTGAGCGGCGCGACCTCTTTCCGGCGCTTTTACCACTATGTACGCAGGCGTAGAACACGCACGCCTACGTGGTGTTGAGAGCCTTGGGCCTATAGCGGTGCCACCAACGCGACGACGAGCCTCCTCTACAGGTTCGCGAAGGCATACCTCATGAGGGCTACCAGTGTACAGAAGCACCATGTGTTCTACAGTCTACATGCACCGCAAGACCACTGTCGATACTGCTGGATGTGCCACGCCCATACCTGGTACGAGTGTGCAGACAAGCACATCACGTGACCGACAGCGGCGCAGCGCAAGCAGTACAACAAGCATGCGTGCCCCGGGCAGCACGCATCTTTAACCACCCCTTGTCTCTGAGCGCTGACATCATAGAAGCAAGCCGTCAGATACACTGGTAGCCAAGGTGCGCCTCTTGCGACTCAATCCTGGCCTCACCGCATTTGGTCGACCGAGACCATGTAGTGCCGCCAGAACAGCAAGGCCACGAACAAGAGCACATCGCCGTTAGACACCGCTTGAGACCTCCGTGCCGCCGCAGACGAGATCTGGACCTCGAGTCTCCTACCTCGATGTCGCACAGCCAAGCGCTCTGTGGCAGCCTTCGACCATAATGCAAGCGAAGGGCGGGGTGCACTCGGAGGGCCTTCGAGCCAACACCTGGACAAGACCACAAGACTTAAGAGGTGGCCATATCACGGTGTTGGGCCAGCAGACTGTGGCGGTGTGTGTATATTCGTGAAGGCAAAACGCCGCCGGGGAAGCGCGGCCGGGATATCCAGGAGACCAGACATAGTGACAGCACGGCGGAGCTCCACGGTCGTATCGGTAATATGTCGAGGAATGCGAGTCGTCGCGAGAGTAGAGGCGGCGAGGGAGATTGACGGAGTACCAGAGTATGCCAGCCAAAAGGGAAACCCATCTGATCCGCGATCCTAGCATCCTCCAGCTGTGCCGTGAGCGTGAGATGTATCACCGAGCATTGCAAGATTCTCCAGATGGCGTACATGAGCCTGAAATCAAAATCGCCACTGGGTTGCAATCAAGACTCGAGCGTTCCGCGAGTATCGACCAAAACACCGGTGCTTTGCTTCTCGACACATCCATTTAGGGCCCCCAAAAGTTGAACAAGCCACTCACCTATAGTATGCATCTCAGCTTTCAGCATAAATCGGTGACAATTGAAGTACCGCAATGCTTGGCCTGACCCGAGCTGATGATAAAGACCCCCTGGTAGTATGTTGGAGATCTTGGCGGTCTCGTCTCTGCAAGAATCTTATATTGACATAGGTAGCAGACTCATTCTGGTCCCATAATACCGTCGTTAATGGTCTGATAATATTTACGGACAATCATGTGAGGTCGACAGCAAGTCATGCGGCGAAAACAACGCTCTCCTCCATCGGGCAGCCGGAGACTTGGCATCAAGACGATACATCTTGTTAGCGAATGCATTTGATAATCGTCCTGTTATACTAATATTCAGATGAATCTTCGAGTTACCGCTATTTGTCGCAACTGAACTGTGTGTATACGATCCAGCATCGCTGGAGCGGTTGAAAGCATGTCATTAAGAACAATTGACGTGATACCCAATACCCGAGCCCTCCACTGGCCTCGAAGAGATGATTACGCCTCATTCGATATCTCAGGCACCCAACATGAACCAGTAAAAGAGCCTTCTAGTAGTTCTTTACTTCTACAGCTCCCACGAGAACTCCGCGATATGATCTACGTCTATTTCCTCGAAGCCCATCGTTCCGCCCCGCCCAGCCCTCCATTTGCAGGCCCGCGTATATTTCGCCTAGAAGGCAATACCCATGAACCAAACCCTCAAAAGGACATTGCATACCCCGTCACCATCGCCCAGACCAACGTCAATGTCCTCCTCAGAACAAACCGTCTGATCCGCTCAGAAGTTCTCGAACTCGCGGACAAGCGTAACAAGAACAATACCTGCCTGCCAGCAGACCTAGACATAATGGCAACAGGCTACGTCCTATATCCCCTCTGGACCCGCCTCCCAACCCTCGCTAGCAGCAATACTCCTCTAGACGTCACGGTCCGTCTACGCATCTTCAGCCCAGAAGCCTTCCGCGCCCAAAACGGCCCGCCACGACACCCATGCACGGCATCCCACGGATTTCTCACGCTGCTCAACCAGTTCATCACCTGCGGACCAGCGTTCACTCAGATTGGCAGCAAGCCGTCAGACTCGCCTGCAATAGTCATCGATACACTCACGGTCAGGCTAGTAAACTACGACATCTACACGCCAAGAATGTTCCCGCCAGCTGTGCACGAGATGGTCCGCATGTGCAAAGCCTTGTCGCTCCGCGCCGATGTCCGCCCTTCGCTGCGCAGGATCTGCGTTGTGGAGGAAGACTCTGAGCGGAGGGGGCAAGGTTTTGCGGAGCGGGAGTGGGGGTATGATGTGGTGAGCAGTTGCGACGAGGAGGAGTTGGTGGAGATGACTGAGGTGTGGGCAGAGAAGGGGTTTGCTTTGGAGACGGATGCTGCGAAGTTTGGTGTTAAGAGAGCGTAGGCGCTGTTATAGTCTGTTTGTTTGAGAGGTGTGGTCGTGCAGTGTGCTTCAGCGGCTGAAACTGCATGATCGTCGCAGTCCGGCTCGATGGCCGTGGCCGATGCAGCTTTGACTGCATTTGCGTATGCGTGAACACGCTGTTACTGGTTGCGAGACCAGCTTGGCACGTAACATTCCGACGCCATTGCTGCCGTCTTGACAGGAAAGCTCGAAAATCACGATCTCACCGCCGTGCCGGCCAAGATCAATCGACACGTACCTCCGGTAGATCACAAGACGAAACAAAGGTCGGATCGCTCTGGCAGGATCATGAATTCCGGATTACTGTACCATCCTCCCGGTACCAACGACGACAAGCAGAAAGCAACACACGGCACGCTCTCCACCAGCCGCAGACAGAATGCGCCATGCCAATACCCAGCGCAACGTGCAGAATCATACTGGGATGATCGGAGAATTTGCACATGCTGCTTTGAGCTTTTCTCCATGCAGATCAACGCGGGATGGTAGAGATGGGGTGACACAGAGGGCGAGGAGGGCCAAAGAAGCAACGAGTTGCATGAGCCCTAGGACGATATATTAATTGAAAAGGCAGAACAAGCACAATTTAATGCCGCCTCGGTAGTCGCTTGCGGTATTGCAACATGCAAGTGGATATTGTAATCTATCGCCGTGGCGTTTGTGGCTTTACTCAACGATGTTGACCTGGAAATTCTTCTCTGTGAGGCTCCCAAGGCTCGAGTTGTTTTTCGTCCCGTGTTACCTTGGCGATGTGAGAAGAGGGTTTTGTAGCTGCGAGGAGTTCTTGACTCGGGTGTTTGGGTGCAGCAAGTCGTGCTGTAACGGACTTGGCTTTTGGGGTGGAGAGCCGTCGTTCTAGGGTCAACTTTTTTTCAGCTGATTGTTGGTTGTCGATCAGATCCTGCGAACGCGTAGTGATAGTCATAATGACTCCCAAAAAATGCATAAGCCGCAGGTGATGTAATCGAGAGGTTGGCTACTGCAGTATCTTAGTATTGCGATGTTGACATGATACATGCAGAGCAATAACCGTTTGCCAGAAGACTGTACAGTCGTACCAGATAGCAGGCTCGCAGGCCACACAGACGAGCCATGTGGAAGCGCCCAAGCAGCACGCATTGGGATACACGGCTGCTGCGGCATACTAAACGGACATGACAGGCTTGCCGCTGACGATCATCGCCTATACACACGCCTATCGGACTTTTGAGTGCGCAACGAGGCATAGAGCGACAGCATGGATGGGGAAAAGGCTCCTCGGGCTCTCTTCCCTGCTGTGCGACTTCGGCTGACGTGCATGTGTGGTACCGTGTGCATCGCCCCCGGGCGTGCGTGGACGCACAACGTCGACGTATGCTCGACGGCGACTGGCGGAAAGCTAGAGGACGGCGATGCTGTCAACAGCAGGCAGGTGAGACGGCAGCGGACATGCGCCTCTGCATCTTGCGTGAGGGCAAGCGCTGGTACTGTAAGACGGCGTTCCTTTGAGTTTTCACAACGCGTGATGATCGATGGACGGCACGTGGAGGAGACTGGTAGGAAAGGGATAGATGCATCGATGGCTCAACGGGGGCTGTTGTGCGCGTTCTCGCCTGGGCAAAACGAGGAGCCAGAAGCGAAAAGATCGCTGGGACCCAGTTGTTACGAGGAGCGAGTGGAGCGTGAAACGGGGTGCAGCGAGTGCAGAAGCAGCAGGGCTGGATTCCAAAAGGCTGGATGGCCAGTCTGAGTGGATCCGGCACATCGGGGAAGGGATGTTTGCATGCAGGTGCGTAAGCGTTCCCTCGAATCGCCTTGAGCGTCGTAACCTCGCGGAATCAACCTTTTCGCCTGCAGGCAGCTCTTGGGGCTTGGGGGTTGGAGGACGACTTCTTGCACGCGCCCCCCCGAGTGTTGCATCCTTGTCGATTGTTATTGTAGTTTTGTTACGTCTCCCTCGTAACAATCGAATTTGCATTTCCATCGTTCTCTCATTATTCAACCACTGATTCACATTCGCCAGCCTTCTGTCCTCCTCGGCCAAGACATCGACGGCGGGTCCTGCGGCTCACAACAGCCACGCCACCAGCCGGTCCGGGAGCGAGACCGCCGCGCATACCATCATCAGCGTCGTCATTTCCTACTGCCAGCCATCAGGGAAAGGAGCCAGAAATATACACCGTTGGCTCGTCTGCTTATTCTGCGACTCGTCTCTGCCATATTGCCATCGCTACACCACCCTTGCCGCCTCTCAACCCTCGCTCGCAAAATACACATTTATTTATGAAGATGCGGCCTTCAATACCCACCCTCGCTATAGCCGCAACAGGCTTCCTTGGCGTCAGCGCTATTAACTTGAAACGTTCCGGCACTGCGGCGCCTCGCGTGGTGCAGCACCATATCCAACGGCGCGACGACATCACCAATCCTGTACAACGAGACCGCAACCGCCTGCGCAAGAGGCAATCATCCGACAAGAGCGTCCGCGTGGAACTCGAAAATGAAGAGACGCTGTATTTCATGAATGTCAGCCTTGGCACGCCGGCGCAAGATTTGCAACTCCACATCGACACAGGCAGCAGTGATCTTTGGGTCAACGTGGATAGTAGCCATCTGTGCGAAGAGAGCGGAGATCCTTGTCAGGCGTCTGGAACGTACAATGCGAATTCATCCTCGACATATCAATACCTCAACAGCGACTTCAACATTAGCTATGTTGATGGATCAGGATCGTCGGGAGACTACGTTTCTGACACCCTCCAGTTTGGCGGCATAACATTGGAACAGCAACAATTCGGTGTTGGATACGTCTCGAGCTCAACGGAAGGCATTCTTGGTATCGGCTATCCTATCAACGAAGTCGCCACACAATACAACGGTGGCAACCCATACCCCAACGTGCCCTGGCATCTCGTCCAGAATGAGGACATCAACACCAACGCATACAGCCTCTGGTTGAACGATCTTTCTGCCTCTACCGGATCGATCTTGTTTGGTGGAATCAATACTGCCAAGTTCCAGGGCGAGCTCTACACTCTCCCCATCATCCCTGAAAATGGTGTGTATGCCGAGTTCATCATCGCTTTGACCGACATTGGAGCGAATGGTGAAAAGGACAACATTGCCAAGGGCCAGGAAATCCCCGTTCTTCTCGACTCTGGCAGCAGTCTTATGTACCTTCCGGACACCATCGCCGAGACCATCTTCACTGCCGTCAATGCTCAGTACAGTGAGGAACAAGGTGCAGCGTTCGTCGACTGCGCTCTCCGCTACGCTGAAGGCAGCATCGACTTTACATTCACCGGCCCCACCATCAGCGTCAAGCTTGACGAGTTAGTCATCGTCGCAGGCATCGACGCTGGCGAGCCTGTATGTATTCTTGGTATCGCTCCCGCAGGTCGCAGCACACCCGTGCTTGGCGACACTTTCCTCCGCTCCGCATACGTCGTCTACGACCTTCACAACAACGAGATCTCCCTGGCACCCACAAACTTCAACGTCACCACCACCGACGACGACGTCGTCGAAATCACCAACAGCACCAGCAACCCGATCCCCAGCGCAACAGTCGTGCCCAACGCCGTGACCTCCATCGCCGTAACACCCGGTGGACACGTCAACGGCGGCGAGCCCGACTCTGTCAGCTTCGGCACAACATCATCCGAAGGATTCGCCGCTCCAACAGCAGCAGCAGGTTACAGCGCCGCTCTCATCGGCGCCGTCGGCGCTGCAGTCTTCGCCTTGTAAATGTGTGCAAAAAACAGCCCATATGCATCGGACTACCGGAGTTTCTTTCATCGTTCTTTTTCTTTCGCATTAGCATTAGTGTTTTTTGTCCTGGCATTCGCCGCCCTTTTCTTTTTTCTCTTTCCACTCGATCCGATACATCGACTTTTCATTACTTTGTCAAGCAGGTGCTACTGCATCTAACACTCCATACATAGAAGGGAAAGGCCCTCTTTGGATGAAAAGTCAGGGCAAGGATCAGGGGACCTCCACTATAACGACGTACATGAGTTTCCTTTTCTGTCTTGTACAAATTCGCATTTACAATTTTTGCACTATCTTTTCCTTCCTCAGTTTCATTTTCTACTTGTCCCATATCTATATTGACATACTGATCGGGGGAAGAGATTGGCTAGCATACATATAAAGCCAAAGCATGTTGCCGCTATCTCTAAGTTGCCGCTATCTATATTCATACTTTTTTGAGTTCTTTTAACACATGTCAGTCTGGCTACAATATCCTACTTCTCTTGCGACTTTTGTTGAAGCTCAAAATCTTAGATCTTCTTGCTTGCTATAAATCTCGCAGACAATTGCCCGTGTCTTCCTGGCGCAGGCTATTGTATTGACTTGCTGGTGGCGGATGTCTTGGCTCTCGGTGTACTTCCAGGCTTAGAGGGCTCTGCTTGGAGACGAGCGTCGACATGTCACCTTGCCTGATGGAGCCGACAACATATTCGCAGGCCTCCATTTGCGCCGCAGCAGTCATCTCGAAAACATGCAGACCAGCTATCATCAAGCGCGCACGTTCAGGTCAGTGTTGGACAAGAAGCGGAGAAGCTCGTCAACTCCCTGAGTGGCACGCGTTCCAATCCCGCCTGAGCGCGCGAATCTGCCACCATGTTTGGAGGACAACTACGGCTATATATCTCGATGGCTGCAGTAGCCCTAAATTCATGTGGTGTAGACGGCCGCACCGAAGCTCTCGATACGGAGTCGCGTCCCTAATCTATGCTTTGGCTTATCTCTACAGGGAGCTATCAGGCCTTATCGTATGCGACTAGATCGACCCTTGGTATGTTAGTACTGCTTCTTGATTTCCTGATCGGGGCATGCGATACTGAATGATCTTTGTGGAACTCGAAGATGCGACATCAAGTTTGCGCTCATAAACGCAGGTGGAAGAGCGTTTGCGCAGAACGCCTGTTCGATGCTTCATCACAGAGGCGCAGGCGCATCTTTCAACATACTCATTCACACTTCACTAGCCGCGTAGCTGTGTCATCAATACGTCTAGCTTTATCGCGATCATCATCAAGATGCCAACAGCGGTCCCACACGTCGCTGCGTCTCTCGCTGGCAATGGGAGTGACAGGATCAAGCCACATGCCTCTGCATTCCAACCGGACCAGCATCTAGCGTTCCAGCCGCCTGAGAGCATAATATCCATGAAAGACATCGGATACGATGAAGGAGTGGGCATCTCGCCGATGGCCGTCTCTCAACCCTTCCAACTCTTCTCCCCAAAAGCAGTGCAGAACTTCCGCAACGAGATTTTGAGCCCCAGAGTCCTCGAGAAGTACTCTTGCCACAGCAATATTGCGGCTTCGCATCTGAGAGGCTTCGTTGCAGAGTAAGTCATGCTTTGTTGGAATTATCACTAGAATGCAGCAGGCTCATGAATCTGTCGCAGGTGTGCGCCCTTCACGTACGATGCTTGGAACCACCCAGAGACGCTCGCCATCGTTTCAAAGATCGCAGGTGTCGACCTCATACCGGCCATGAATCTCGAAATCGCCCACATCAACATCAGCGTCAAGTCTGTGCAGGCGGCTCGCGACGAGCTCGAGTCCATCGAGCCGGGTCTGGACTCATCTTCGGAGCGACCGAGCAAGGCAAGGCGTGTAGATGGTGACGAAAAACCTGTCGTTGGCTGGCACACAGACTCATACCCATTCGTCTGTGTGACTATGCTGAGCGACTGCACCAACATGATCGGTGGTGAGACAGCGCTCAGAACAGCAAACAATGAAGTGCTGAAAGTTCGAGGGCCTGAGAAGGTACGGTGTCCTCAATGTCATTTATCGCAATTTCTGACCTGGTCATGAAGGGCTGTGCGGTCATCATGCAAGGCCGCTACATCACACATCAAGCACTGCATGCTCTCGGTGCCCAAGAACGTATCACCATGGTCACCTCTTTCCGCCCAAATTCCCCGCACCTGCGAGACGACGCTGTGCTCTCAACCGTCCGTGGAATCTCGGATCTTTCACAGCTGTACCACGAGTTTGGATCCTACCGTCTCGAGATCTTGGAGGAGAGGATCCGAGCACAGCTGAGAAAAATGAGAGCCGATCACGCAGTGGGTAGAAAAACTGACACAAAGGCACTGAAAGCATTCCTAAAAGAACAAGAAGAGTTTCTGGCGCATACTAATGGAGAGGTCGTTCAGGACGAAGATGTCATTTCTGGACATCAGCCGGTGATGGATATCCCGAATGCGTCGTAGGCAGACTTTTGTAACGACTGACGAGTTCAACGAGAAGACCAGCGCTCCTAGTTTCACGAAAAAATCGTTCCGACTCACGAGATCACCATGACAATTTTTCAAAGGAAATCACAGCTTCCGCAGGCTCGCTGCTCCAAGATGATCAGAAATCCCCCACACAGCACATCAAACGACTTGTCTCACTTTATGAAATCGGGAATCCCACGTGGACCAACATTATCTCTCATCTTCAAACTCGCATCATCCTCACCAGCTTCGATCCGCTTGATCAGCTCTTCCGGATCGAAATCAGCACCGATAGGATTCTCGGTAAAAGCAGGGCTGCTCATGTACTCGTTCGCTTCCTCGGCAGTACCGAAATTATCGACCTGCGTCTCCAGCATATTGCCGTCGGGATCGTTGTAATAGAGACTTGTGGTAACTCCATGATTGACGCACCAAACGGGCGAGATGCCCCGTGCCTTTCGCTGACGGTAGGCCAGCAGCAGCGACGAGAGGTCCGGGAACGTGAAGGCGATATGCTCCAAGCCGCAGCTGTGGCGGTTCTTGGGTGCTGTGGTCGGGAGACCGACTAGGGCGATGCGGTGGTGTTCGTGGTCGTAGGTGATGAAGGATAGCGTGTCGTTGCTGTGGGTTACCCTGCCGCCTAGGAAGGTCGTGTAGAAGTCTTGCATGAGTTTGAAACTGGCGGTGCGCAGGACGACGTGTGCGAGGATCGAGGGCGAGAGGACTTTGGAGCCTTTGTCGTTGAAGTCTGTCATGGTGGATGCTTTTGGTTTGTTTGTGTATCGCTTCTTGGTATGTCTGAGAGTTACGAGGAGTCGGTTGAAGACGATGTGTGGCGGTATGAGTAGAGTTCGTGGACCGAGGTTGGTGAGATGATGGTTCAGCTTTACTTAAAGCTTGAGGTACACCTATACTTAAAGCTTGAGCTTACTCCTTCTATAGCTGAGCTTGCGTGTCATGCATGAAACGGTTGCGGAGTCCGATGATCGAGCCGAAACCTACAGATCGACTCAAAAGCTTAACGTGTCAATTGAGTATAAGGAGTGGCTATGTGCCACGATAGAGATGATCGTGAGATGACCTGAGCTGAGTGCATGTCGTGTATTGTGTGGGCTGACGATAATCGATGCTTCCGACACAAACACCTCCTCGTTTACTCTAGATGGACACATGCTGTACAACAGCGCTACGCAAGCGCGATCACGCCGACAGCAAAGCAGTTCGCTCACCAGAATCATCGCCCTCTCGCCGCGACATGGGCCACGTTAGCATGCCTTGACCCAAAGCGAAGACGACATTGTTGATCGTCGCCCATCCCCATCTCCAATACCAAGACCGCAAATTGACGATGAAGTGCTCGTCCAGTTCTTCGGGTGGTATCCTATACCGGTAGAGCAAAGAAATGCCGACGAGAAAGAAGACCACAGCCTGTATCGTGAGACTTTGGACGCTCAAAGCACTATCCGAGCCTTGTCTGACGCTCCGAGCTTGTACAACAAATGCAGCGACACCCAGCAGTTGTATCGCAGGACCGATTAAGCAACCCTGTTGAGTAGATGGAGTGAGTAGTCCGATTCTCCCCCAGGTAGATTGGAGCCATCGTCGAGCCGTTGGCTATCTGTCTTGTTAATGTCTACACCATGATCCAGCAACCAGTCGAGCGTCTCTCGATCGTGAGAGAAGTCTCTGTTTTCTGTCAGTCTCAAGGTTCAACGAATTTGGATGTTATACTTACTGGAGTATACGATGACCATCCAACGTAAAGTCATGCCCGTATCTTGCAATGAGCCTCAGGATCTCGGTGGCCCGTTTCGACAAAGGTATCCGGCGTATAGGGAATGCGCTGGCGTCAGCACCATTCCGTAGAAGAACTGCGACCATCGAGGGGTCTCTGAGGGAATTAGGACCTCTCAAGGCCTCTGTGACATCGTTCGCGTCCAAGTTGGAATCGGTGAAAAGCTCTGCGACACGCGTAACATCGTTATTCTGGAGGGATACGTGGAGCTGTTCTCGTGCTTGAATAAGTGAAACACCCATCTCGTTGAACTGGCGGTTCGTTGAAGAGGGAATACATGCCTGGCAAGAAGACGATGCTTAAATGACACAAAGTTTAAGACTGCCAGACGGCGCGTAACGCCGCACGACTGCGCCTCTTCCTTGCACCCACCTCTACTGTTTCCAAACGCCGCGAACTTGCAGGCGCTCTCATTGGCGCCATTCTCGACCGAAGTCAATATCAGGCTAACCGACCTTATCGACGTGCCTTTGCCTTGAGAGCAGTCGGGTGGATGAATCGTGTCCCTGACAGTAATATGAAATATACAATCTCTCGAAATATGGCTACAAAGTACCGCTAAAAAGGTCCTACACATGCACCTTCCACATCATAACATCACTCGACACTTGCTCTAAGAGAGCATACCCTCCAAGCTCTCGCCTGTCACACCCTCAATCTCCCTAACCCAAGCAAGACACTCCCTCTCCACCTCCTCGTTATCATCCTCTAGAAGCTCGCTAATGACAGGCAGCATCTCGGGAAGCAAGTTAAGCCAGTCGAAGGCCAAGTGCTGGGTAACAGCACGCTCGCACTGCACGGCAGCGAGACGCACGGCGTCGTCCTCGTGCTTGAGCAGAGCCATGATCGATGAGTTGAGAGTCTTGAGGTTGTCTTGCGACGCGGAGACGGAGTCGGCGAAAGCGGTGATGGCCGGGATGATGGAGTTGGCTGCGAGCGTGGTTGCTGACGCAAGCAGATCGACGAGAGGTGCGCGGATGGCGTCGAAGTGTTGAGGCGCAGACCAGAAGTCGTCCTGGTCGTTGGAGAATGAGCTTTGCATAGCGCGAAGAGCATGAGCAAGGAGCTCGCGGCCTTCTTGAGAAGCACTGTCGGCGGCTTCGAGCACAGCGACGACGTTCTCGAGAACCACGCCGGAGTAACTGGTGACCAGGCCGCCAAGCTGCTCGAATAGACGGTGTGCGAAGTCGTAAAGGGCAACACCTCTGAGAGTGCGACCTACGGTGTCGGACTTGGGCAACTCTTCGGCTGCCCAGGTGACCAAGCGAAGGAAGAATGGGCGGAAAGTAGTGTCGTTGAGCTTCAAAGTCATGTCCATAGCTGTCTCGCCAACAAGGTTGAATGCATCCGCTCCTTCGTCCTCCGACAACACGCGGCGAAGATCGAAAGCCTTGAGCATAGCAGGGAACAAAGTTGCCGCGTGCCTGGTGACAGAGGCCTTTGTGTGTGTCTTAATAGCCTGCTGCAGCATCTCAACGCAAAGGAGCACGCCCTCTGCGCCTGTTTGGGAGACAGTCTCCCAAACGCGAGACATGGAAGTGGTGATCTCAGGGAATGCAATCTTCTTCGCGGCGAGAGTGCTGAATTGCTGCACGGCCCAGACACGCTCACCATCAGTCTGGACTGACTTAGCAGCAGCGACGATGGCGCGGTCGAGGTATGTGGCCGAAAGGGTGAAAGGCAGCGTGTCGAGCAGAGCGTTCAGGAATGTGAACACAGCATCGCGCATCTCGCTGACCTCAGCAGCGTCGCTGCTCTCCACGAAGTGAAGAGCCTTGTCGAGCACAACAGGCGTGAGGCCAAGCATGTCCTCAGCGAGGCTCTCAACCATACTGGCAAGGCAAAGTAGAGATGTGACCCGAAGACCACCCTCTGCAGTGCCGAGAGCAGCGTCACCGGCCACAACCTCAGCAGCATCGGCGCAAGCAGCACGGTCAAGCTTACCGTACTTCTCAGCAATGCCATCAACGCACTCCACGGCAGCTCTCCTGACGCCGATGGGTTGCGAGGCCACCAGGAAGGCGGTGCAGTTGGGTAGAGCATCAATGAACACAGCACGCAGGGCCATGTTGCTCTGCTTGGCGCTACCGACACGCTCAGTGAGCGAGGTGAAGACACGAGTGCGGACCGCCTCTGAGCCGGTCTGCATGAGGCCGGCAGAAGCCTCGATAAACTCCTCAGTGGGCATCAAGCCAAGGAGTGCCTCAAGCGCACGTTCATTGGCAGCAGCGATACGCGGGTCTTGCACGTTGACGCCACCCTTGCCAGTCTGAATGTTGGAGAACGAGACGATGCGCTCGAGTACGTCTCCGTAGACCTTGCGCACCTCCTCTGCCGCCTCCTCGCTCTTCTGCATCTCGGCTGCGATACCCTTGCGAAGACCAGAGTTGGTAAGAATGATGGGCAAGCCGTCGAAGAGCACGGCAATGCTTTCCTTGACTTGCTCGGGGTTCTTCTCTCCGAAACCAAGGATAGCGTCCGCAACTGGCTTTCTCGCCTTGCACGCCTCTTGGATGAGGTTAAGGTATTGCCTGACAGCCAAAAGTTGAGTGTCCACTTGACATGCGTTGCACAATTCCTTGACGAATGCAGGAAGAGTGTTATCCTGCCTGTATCTCTCGACGAGCATAGCGACGACAGCGAAAAGTGCTTCGCCTTCTCCAAGAGTCTGAACAAGGTGCTTGAAAGTCGCAAGCCTCCTGTGTAGCGGCATGTGCTCCCAAGCAGCGGTGAAACTGAGCAAGAGTTCGCTGGCGCCTTGAATGAGATCTCTGCCTCCCTTCTTGAGGCTGGCAGCTAGTGGGGGTACAATGCTCTCGACAGTCATGTTTACGACGTGGGAGGCATACTGGTCAGCTTGGCGAAGTGTGTTTGTGCTCATGAATGTGAAGAGTGGCATCACGCTGTGCAAGACAGTCTCGGGAGCCAGGGTGGCGAGTCTGCTGATGAGCAACAGTGCAGTGTTGTGCACCTGCGGGCTGCTTGTAGATCGGAGTGCCTCAACAATGAGATCGGTACGGAGCACAGAGCGGTCGAGTTGCTTGGCGGTAGAAACCTCGAGACCGTTCACCACAGACAACAAATCTCCGAGCAACAGGCTCTGGACGTACACCAAATCAGAGTCGGCAAGCAAACGCCAGTGGTGGACTTCGCTCAACAAGTGGAACAGTCCCTTGATGATTTGTGGCATAGGCTCGGCACGCTTGGACGAAGTGACACCTTCGACAAGCTCGAGAACCAGCGTGAGCTTGCGAAGCGCGATATCAAGCTGAGCGCGGTCGACATTCTTGAGCTCGTCAGTGTTGGACTTGCTAGTGCGACGACGCTTGCTTGGGCGCTCCTGGTCTTGAAGAGTCGCGGGAGTGGGAAGGGTGTCAAGCAGGTGGGCAAGCACGTCGCCAGTGAGGGGTGCTTCACGGAGAGACTCGTGTGCAGAAGCTGAACGAGAGACCTCGCTACCAGCAGAGTCATTGTCAGGAAGTACGCTCTGCTCGAGAAGAAAGTCGGCAATGGATGTCTGTGATTGAGGCTTCATGTGGCCGAACAGCTCACGAAGACGCTTGAATGCCATTCCTGCGAATGTTGCTTTGCCTTGCTCCGCAATTTCTTGCAGGGTGTCGATCTCGTCACTCGTGCGGTAGCTAAGGCATCGGACCACAGCCTGCTCGACAGTGCTCTCGGCAGTCGTCTGCTTGATCTGGCTCTTCGCATAGGGCACGATGCTTTCCTTCCTTGCCTGACTGGCAACCTTACCGAGACGAGCAGTGAGAGCGAGCAGACCGAGCTTGGCCTCATGAACGCTGGTGACGACGGCGTGTGATGCGATGAGCGAGCAAATGCTCGATCGCAGCGCCGACTTCATATCGGAGTCGTTGAGTTGTTCAGCCACGTTCCTGAAAAGGAATGTAGGGTCAAGGATGCAGTCTTCCAGGACGGGAGAGACAATATCGGAGAGGAACTTGCTGATGTCTTGAGCGCTGAGGTAGTGGATGCTACCAGATTGCTTGCCATAGATGCCATCCTTGCACCAGACCTTCATGCCAGCCGGGCTAGCGTAAGTAGCAGAGATGGCAAGGACAAGCTTCGCAGCGGCCTGCCTGACAGCCTTGCTGGCATCTCCCAAGGCAATCAGAACATATGGGACAAGAACCTGGAAGTCGATGTTCTTGCTCTTTGACACCTCCTCTGCGGCTGATGTGAGGGCCTTTGAGCGCGTAGCTGCGGACTTGGATGTAGTCCAGGAAGCTGCGAGAATGGTAAAGAACTCTGGCTTGGTCTCTGCGTCCTGTCGGTGAAGAGCAGGCAGCTGTGATAATTGGGTGAAGTGGTCTTGATCCTGGCTGGCGACCTGGAAGGCATCGACGAACTTGCGAACCTTGTCCTGAGACACGGTTGGCGCAATGAACGAGCTCGAATCTGCCAATTTGGGAAGATCGCGCAGCACTTGTGCGAAGTCTACGGCGGGCGCAGCCTTGTTTTCTGGCACGGCGGGCTCGTCCACGATCATAGCATCAGCCTGAGGAGGCTCCACAAGGTTGAGACCGAGCTGCTTCAGGTTCTGGCCAGCCTTCTGGGCAGCAGCCTGAACGTATTGTGAAATATCGGCAGTGGCCGAGAGGTGTTGCAGCAATGCGCGCTGCTTGTTTCTCGCGAGTTGAGTAGAGGAACTGTCGTTGAGACCCGCCAGAAGTTCCCGGCTAAGAGTCTCGTAGTGCTGGTAGTCCAAGGATGCGTTCTCGGAGAGCGTCCAGAGAAGGGCAGGGTTCTCGATTTGCTGCTTGGACTTGGTGACTGCCAGGATTGTCTCAAGCACAAGCTTTCCGGTGCGGTGACGCTCGCCGAGTCTGTTGAGTGTAGCGACAGCTTCATCGTTGCCCATAATGCTTTTAGTGACAGAAGCGGGCTGCTCCAGGAGTGTCTTCTCTTCGGCCAATACTGAGAGACAGAGAAGGCCGTCCTCGAGGGTCTCGTTTGTCCACGCGCCGGTAACAGCTTCCATCATAGCGTCCAGAACGCGGTCGTCGAGGTGGGCCTTTGTCGCCAAGATGGTCATGATCATGCAGCTGGCCATGTATAGCTCAGCCACGTCCTTCAAAGAAAGAGCTTCCTGCAGGACAGGCAAGATGCGGTAAAGAACGTCCTCGATTTTCTGCTTGCGAACAGCAGGCCGTCCAGATTGTGCGGCATCCAGCATGCCGTTGACCGCCTGCGCAGTCACACTGGCCCAGAATCCAATCAGAGCGCTGGAGTGGTGTCTCCTCTTAGCAGAGTTCAGGACGAAATTGCTAAGCTGAACAGTGAATGTAGGGTTGCTGACAGCCGCAGCAACCACAGCATGGCGGGGCGGTGATTGAAGTGCCGCCACGTAAGGCCTCAGGAATCCAAAGGAAGCAGGGAGCTGGGCCGGGAGGATGGACATCAAGGTCGGGAAGACGTCGTGTCCATGGTAGGGCAGGAAAGCCAGTAGTAGTGTGTCGACATTGTGCTCCAGCGCCTTCCACCTTCTGATTAACCATTCCACGCACTTCAGTGCTGGCTTGAGAAGCAGACGGCCACATATTAAGCCCAAAAACTGCTCCACAACTGTGTTCAAATCATCGTTCTCTTTCTTGTTGAGCGTCTCGCGCTCGACCTCCACGCTGCTAGGCGCGAACAGGTTTGTTGCAAAGCTGCGGAAGCGGGTGTCGAGTGTGCAAAGGTCATCGAAACCTTCGCCACAGATCTGGAAGAGCGTGTCGAAGCTCTGTGTGGCGGCCTCACGGGGCTCGAAGAGTAGCGATTTTGCGTGGCGCTGCTTTTGAGCTTTGAGGTTGAGCTGATCGGTAGATTTTGCGCTGATGGCAGCGAGTTGTTGCTGAAGAGCGGTTGCCATGGCGGCTTGGATGTGTAATTATTATATCAGACTGCCATGTGGGTTTGCGACAAATCAATTGGACGGAAACGCGACGTGAGTGGTGTACGAGGTGGTGTATTAGCAGATTTCTGTATAGAGCTTTTGCCTGGCCTGTCTCGTCTTGCAAACCTAACGCCTCGGAACAGAAAGTTCTCGCCAAGATTTCGCTGATCTTTGCTGCTTGTTGGGCACATGTCTTGACCCGAACGCCGACTTCTGGCACACTGTTACACCTCGGACTCCGGTCACTCACTCTCTCTCTCTGTTGTTCACTACGCATTCACGTGACGAGAGAACCGAATTATTGTTACAATTGTTCGTCTTTCACGGTTTTGCTGTCGTGAATGTTCCCTGCGGGATTGCCCGGCCTAGCGTGCTCATATGAAGCACCAATCGCGCTTTCACTATTGACAACATCGAATGAAGTGAACCTAATTCCTTCCCCCTCCACTATCAACATCCGGAAACTCGTTCACAAAATGATATCCCTCACCTGACACTTCCAAACTGACAGCAAGAATGGCGAATGCCACCGAGACAGCAGTACCAAGATTTGGCAGCTTCAAGCCAAGGAGGACTGCCAGACCCAACCATACCCCAAATGAAAACTACATCAAAAGCAATGGCAAGGAGCGCGAAGTGAGGCTCGGAAACCACCGTGTCGAAAAGCCAAGGTCTAGTCGCTCGAGTCGAAGCGACACTCACCGGCCTAAAGATGAACGTAACACACGTCAACACTACCAGGACCGCAACGGCCGCCACCGCGATCGTGCTGGCAGCCGAGACAATCACACGCTGGGCACTCAGCTTCGAGATGCTCTCTCCAGACCAGAAGATGAAATCTTCTTTACAGACACAAGAGGTGACCGTGCAAACTTGCAGTACGGTAGATCAAACAAATGGACCGTGCCAATGTATCACCTCTACGGAAGTGGATGCATCCTCGGCTTGGATCCCGACATCAAAATCGACAGAAAACTCAGTGATCAGAGCAGCTACACTTTGATGTACCCGCGAAACAAGCAACCGGTGAAGGTCATCGATCTGCTGGAGCTGGACGAGCCGCTGGATTATCCAGCATACAAGGAGTCCGCGGAGAAGAACAAGAACGCGACGGCTGGTGGTGACAGTTCTGTCGAGATGGACTTTGTGCCTTTACCTTTCAGGGAAATTCGGGACGACGGTTAGTGTCGACTACTTTACTGGGCAGATTGCATCCGATACTGACCTTCCCAGGACCAAATATGCCGGTCGTCACCCCGAAGGTCTAGCAGATCAGACTCGTGGCAATTAACAAGCCACATGCATGGAAGCCCATCCTCAGCATTCTGTTTCTTTTTTCTTTTACGATATTATGGGTAAACAAGTCATCAGGAGCACCATGGCCCAGGCGTTGGCGTAGGGTATGATTGCTTGATTGACGTGATGGAAATGACAGCACGGAAGCGGAACACTAACATCGGTTGGATACAACATGAGCAAGTACTTCTGGTATACTTGAATGACCAAATTCGTATTTCAGTGATAAAGTGACGTTCGGCTTGGCCACTGACACTCACACTCCACGATTACAGCATAACCATTCCAGATTGTCGGTCTCAAGAGAACCTCGCCACAGTCTCCCTGATAACATCCCTTAGATCAGCACCCTCAGCAGGGAAACCCACAAGCTCGTTCCCGAGCGTCCACCTCGAACTCTCAGCAAAGTTAGACCCATACCCCGGGAGCAAGAACCCAGCCTTGACCAGCCACAAAGCTGCACCAACGTCTTGTTCTCCCGACTCGACCCATTGCTTCTGCTTGAATTTGATGAGCTCTTCCGTGTTCTCAACCGAGGTGAGCGTGTACTTCACACCCTGCGCGTCTTCAAGCAGCGCGACGATGTCGCTTAGACTCGCCTCGAAGTTGCGCACAGGCACAACGCGGTTCTGCGTTGCGTCTGGGTTGAGCAGGATCCGTCGCACGGCGTCGGCGGCAGTAGCCAAGGTGGTAAAGGTCATCTTGTAAGTGCCTTGCGCCCACAGCTCAGCTTCGTGGGTGCGGATGTCGATTCCGATGAAAGCGATCGATGGATCAAGTGCCCTAGCCAAGCAATGTCAGTGAGTGATATCGAAGAGGGGGACCTGCAGAAGCATACCACTCCAGCCACATTCCAGTGGGGACCGCAGTCCAAGTCAGCCCAGTCCCCTCCTTGCTCTTCAAGTACTCGATAACATCCGCCTTGCGCTTGAACACCGGGCTCAGCGCGCTTGCAGCAGGATTAGTATTGTCGACGCCATACTCGCTTGGCAGGAAGCGCTTGACGCCGGCTTCGATCGCGGCGTCGATGAGGGCTTTCTCGGTGGGCTTGCCCTCGAAACCGAGACCAGAGACGACTGCGTCTTGATCTTGGAGCGCTTGGACGTAGTCGTCATGGGTAGGATTGCCTGTGATCGTGATGACTTTGGTGTTGCTTGGGTAGGTTGACTTGCTACCGGCGCGAGAGAGGATGGATAGCTCGAATGAGGAGTCTTCTGAAAGGGTTTTGGCAATGTGGTGACCGATGTTAGTGCCACCTGCTCCAACGACGAGGACTTTGCGGAGTTGTTGGGTTGCCATGATTGGCTGTTGCTCAAGTGTTTCTTCCGAATTGGATACTGATTGCAATTTTAATGATGAGCTGATGATTGTCGAAGGTTAATGCAAGAATCAAGTTGGCCATTATATCTACTGACCCTTCTCTGATGAGTGATACATAAATTGTGATCATGCACGACAGTGCATTAGTGCCGAGCAATTGCATAGGCGAATGCTCGTTGATTGCTGACATATACATATGCGCATGTGAATTGATTACTAAATTTCAATTAACTATACGACATCAACGATGAACAGTGTCGTTTGTTGCACATCTATTCGGGGTACATAGTAAATTTTACCTTGGTGTTAGTAGGGTTAGCGGCTGACCCTAACCGAAACATGTAGTCAACGGTGAAAACCTTGAGGCTACGACCATTACACGTAGCTCTCATGCAGAAGAAACGCAGCCATAGAATGTGTGTTCACATAGTATGTTTCGCGTTGAATCGAATCGGGAGGCAAGAACTGCTGCTAAGCTATTTCCCGGCTGATTGTTCGCTTATGCTGGTAACTCTTTACCAAGGGAGCATCACCCAATGGCTGCTCTCGCCTGCTATCACCTCACTCCTTGACTTCTGCTCTCACTTTTTACACAGGTGTCAAATTGGAAGGCTTGCCATCAAGACACTGTAGACCCATGCGGCAATCTCGCTGGTCTCTTTGCCGCTTTAGTAGAACATATGTCTAACAATACATTGGGATAAGGATGCTCTCTACGCGATCGACCACACTAACATATCTCAATATGATCGATCGTGCCGATTGAATTCTCTGTCGTATGCAGTAACGAAGTGCCTTCGGTGACGTGCGATGCCATACATCAATGCCTAACATTCCACAAGCTACGCAATGTCTTACAGCCGGAGACCACTAGATTTGCTTTTCTTTGAACTACAGTGTGGAGATGTCCGACAGAATCTGTTGAGTTTTCAGCTCGTGTAACGCATGGCTTGATGTTGGTGTATCACCTTGCTTTTGAAACCTACACCGGTCGAAACGATCAGCTGTCCATCAGGCGATGGTTCGATGTGATAGACCATTCCAGTGCTTGGTGTGATCAATCCTCTCACCGGAGAGAAACTCAGTGGCATATATATATCCGTTGACGATGCCAACTCAAGTCCCAAAGCCCACCAAGACATCGATCAGATTCTACCATACCATTGACACCAACCAACGACCACCACCATGAGATTTACCACTATCTTCAACCTCCTCCTAGCAGCCGGCGTTACCCTCGCCGCTCCATCCAACCTCGAAAGCGCACCGAACCTCGTCGCCCGCGATGCCTCCACCAGCGACCTCATCCCCCGCGCGGGCGACGACTACCCCTACAAAAACTCCTGCAACACCAAAAACGACGTCGACCCGTGGGGTTTCTACAAGTGTGAATGCACGTCTTTCGTCGCCTGGCGCATCAACGACGTCAAGAAGATCATATTCACCAACTGGTACAAAGGCGAGCACTGGGGCAATGCCAATCTCTGGGACGGCGCCGCGCGCGATTCCAAGGTCAAGATCAACAAGACGCCGAAGAAAGGCGCCGTCGCGCAGACGGATAAGAGCGGCTCGGGACTGGGGCACGTGGCGTGGGTGAAGAGCGTTTCGGGGGATGGGAAGAAGGTTACTGTTGAAGAGTATAATTACAAGAAGGATAAGTATGGTACCAGAACTGTTGATAAGGGGGATTTCCAGTGGTACATCCACTTGTAGCTGGAGAGAGTGAAGCTCTCGCCGGAGGCTCGGGGAATTTCTTACCCACGTTGGTTTAGCAGAGCTTGAGAGCGCTTATAGTCGTTACTTGTGTGATGTCTTGGAGAACAAAGCTAGCCGTCCTGGCCAGCGTACTTTCATTACAACCGCCGCATATGACGAACAACAAATGACCTTTTAGTTACCCACGTTTCCTCTCTTGCCACCTCTCTTCATCCTATCAATGTGACCCTTCTGGATCTTCACCTCATCCGCCAAACTTCTCTTGCCCTTCCTCTTCGCCTTGCTGATGGTCATCAAGAAGTTCTTCTTGCGGGCCTTCTCCTTGTTCGTCGTGCTCTTGCCCTCGGCACGCTTCTTCTCCTTGGCTCTAGCCGTCGAACTGCGATGGTCGTTCTTCTCATCGTCGGGATCACCCTTGGATTTGCGAATCTTCTCCTCCTTGGTCATCTTGTGTGATAGGCCGGCAAGACCCTCAATCTGGTCCTTGGTCAAGGGGTCGTCGTTGTGGCGCTCTGCTGCGGCTTGTTGTTGCTGTTGGATTCTGCGACGCTTGTGCGCGGGCATTGCTGCGGTGAGGGCAGCGTTCTGGCGGAGCTCATTGAGCTTGGCGAGATCGGCGGGTGTGAGGATGCGAGTGGTGGCAAGCTTGGAGACTCTGTCCGCCTCGACCTTGAGCGCGGCCTCAGACTCTGCGACCTTGGCCTGCTTCTCCCATTCAGCCTCATCGACGCCCTCCGCAGTAGCCTTGGCAACGGCGTTCTTCGCCTTTGATCGCGCCTTGATCTTCTTGGCCTTGTCTTCTTCGTCGTCCTCGGAGTCCGTGAAGGCGATCTCCTCGTGGTCACTCTCGACGTTGATCCAGCCCTCACCGTCGTCATCACTGTCGCTCTGTGCATCCCAGTTGTCCCAGCCTGCATTCTCATCCTCGTTCTCGCTGTTGATGCCTTGCTCCTCCTTCCACTTGTCAAGAAGCTCCAGACCGTCAATGCCACCAGCAGTAACTTCACCAAAGCGTGCAGCAGTCCTCTCGCCAATGCGCAGACCCATTGCGGCATCCTTGCCACGGTCCCTCTTCCTGAGCATCTCTGCGCCAACCTCTCTGTAGAGTGAAAGCAGACCACGTGCGGCCATTTGCACACCCTTGTCCTTGGATCTGCGGTATTGCACCAGATCCTGTAGTAAAGTCTCAGACATCGCCAGAGGCTGCCTCATGCAGACTTCTCTGATACCGTTGAGACCAGCGCTTGCAACCTCGCCAGCAGAGGCTTCTGAAACGAACTCGTTGGCAATCTTGACAATCAGCGGCTCCAACACATCCGGAGGCACCAAGCTGTGCGATGCTTGTGCTAATGATGCGAGGAAAGATGTGACCTTGGGCTGCTTGGGTCCGAGGAACTTGATGAAGTAGGAGTATAGGGGAATGAGGGTGAGCTTGTGGAGACCGACCAAACGTGAAACGAGCTGGAGTACCAGAAGCTTCTGGTCCAAGTTCAGTTTGACCTTAGGTTGCGCGGGCTGCAAGTGTCTCTCGAACAATGTTTCGGCAAAGCCTTGAGGATCGTGCAGCAGATGAAGAGCGCTGAAGTTCAGCTGTTGTGGCGCATTCTTCTTCCTCTCTTGCTTCTTAACGGCCTTCGCGGCATTCTTGAGCTCCTTCTCACGCTTGTTGGTCTTCTTGTTGATACCCGCAACGTGCTTGAGCCTCTTGACGTCCACATGTCCCTCGTCATCCTGATCTTCCTCTGCAGCTGCCTCTTCACGTTCCTGGTCACCACCAAGGAAGAAGCGCACACCGCCTGTGACCACCTTTGCATCCTGGCTCAAAGCCGCCTCTTTCATGACAGCCACAGCCTTGGCCTCTGTCCAAACCTGCCTCTTCCATAGTTCTCTGGTAATCTTGACGGACCAAAGGCCCTTGGGGGATGCAGAGTCTGATGCAACGAGCTCGAAGCATTTTGATTGCATGTGTCGGTTGAGTTTGTGGTTGGTGCCCTTGGCGTTCGAAGTGCGCAAATCCGAGATGATCTTAGTGAAGAGCAGCTCGCGAAGGGATTTCGAGGGCGTGTTGAGGAGCAACGGCCAGAGGGTATCCAGGAGCGCAGTAGAGTCAATGATCTCCTTCCTGCGGAGTAGCACCAGCGATCCCACCAGTTTGTCTCTCAATTCAGCGTCCAGGCTCGCATGGTGAAGCTCGAGGAGACTGCTAAGGTCTTTGGGGAACGATTCGGTTAGGCGAGGGTAGCAGTCGGCAACATGGCTGACAAAATCGATGAGGTCCTTCAATCTGATCACGCCACTGTCGTCCGTGGTGGTTGGCGACTGAAGGAACAGCTCGCGCAAACTGGCATACTGGTCGAATTGCGCCTGGAAGTCCTGCTGGTACGAGAGCGGGTCGTTGCGGATTTTGTGCTGCAAGTTGGGCAGGTCGGCGTCGACCTTCTCCAACGCTGCGACCTTTCTCTTCATGGTTGCAGCAAAAAAGGGTGTTGTATGTGAATGTGTTTATTCTGGGCAGGCAGATCGGCCTTGCGCTGAAAACATTAGAGGCAAACCCGCCTCCGCTCGAGACTTTTAGCGATCTAATCTAATCTGCTGCGGCTCGTCTGCACGGTTCACGAGTTTATTTCTCAGGGACCGCAACTTCGTACTTCTTATCGATAACAGCATGGCATTTGTCGACCGCAATCTCTCTCTAACAACTAAGGTACACATGGTATGTAAAATGTCATGTCGAGACGTACATCGGTGGACTTGTGCTCAACAGACACTGTGACCCGTCAAAAACACAGCACTCCACTATAAGCCGACGCTCAACAAAAGCTGAATGGCAGAATGATGGTGGCAGTCGCGATCTCTTCGTTAGCCTGGTCAGCATATCGAAGACTGCGTACTGGTCAGCCTTCGAGCGATAAGCTTCTCAAGCATGTTGGGTGGGATCGTCTACCAGACCATTCAGCTCGTGGATTTACTGTAAGCAAAAGGACTTCTGAAAATGTCACCGATTTCTTTGCCAAAACTTCTCTTTCTCTTCGTTCTACTCGACACGCGCTGTCGCTGTGAACGAGAGTCGCAATGATCACTTACAGATCTCGTTATGGAAACCCAACCACCACTCGGAGGAATCCCCTCCGTTCAACACTACCGATGGACCGCGACATGTCAAAGTATGCGGATTACGATCTTAATGGATGCTACATGCCATTTCCTCAGAGAGCCAGCACGCTCACAAGACCCAAGATTCGGTCATGGAAAGCCAAGCGGGCGTATGTAACCAGCCATGATCTGCAAGATTGTCATGTCATTTGAATCACTGCTGATTCTGGATACAGGCACGCACACAATCTTAAAGCATCGCCTTTGCTGAGACTGCCAGCAGAATTGCGAAACCAAATCTATGAATATGCACTTGGATACAACACACTACACATTAGCCGCCATATCGCCTACAGACCCAATTGATGTTGCGTGATATTCTTCAAATCCTGCATTTGCACTGTGCACAAATGGTGGAGGAATGACTTTGACCACCCATTCCATCACGACGTATGCCGCTTAAACCCATTTGTTGTTCGTCTACATTTGGGCCTTCTTCGTTCCTGCTCACAGATCTACATGGAGGCCGCCCTGATCCCGTATATTCACAACACGTTCAGCTTCGCACATGGCCCGCTTCTGCCTCAATTCATCTTCAGTCTGGTTCCGGCGCAAGCTACTGCGATAACATCGCTGTCGCTCAGTAACATTTTCGCCGCCGACCTGTTGGATAAGCATTACTGGTCTGGGTTCCCTGATCTTCGCCGTCTGGCTGTCGAAATCAACGGCCACGAGGGCTGCACGGACGACCACGGCGACTTGAGGGATTACCGCAGGTTCAACACGCTTCACCTCTGGAGCTCTCGCAAGGTGTGGCAAGACTTTCCGTTATACGAACCACTCGAACACTTCAATCTGGAGTCTTTCAAACTTCGCATCGTCTGCGCGTCTGGTTTTAAGATGAGAATATGCGACGCGCGCGACGAATGGGAGCAGTGGGCCGAAGCCATCGAAAAGAGGGTGTTGGCAAGGCGATTCAAAAAAAGACACGAGAGAAGACCAGATTCAGAACGTCGACTACGTCAAACCCGTCCCGTCAATCGCGCAGTACCGCTTGAATCCTGGCTATGGAACCATCTCTGGAGATTCAGAAGGTGGTGCGTTCGGTGCGCTGTCGACTTGAAGAGATCTTTGGTCACCAGGCTGCCGCCATCGAGATATGCTCAATCCTGATTCCGCGAGAGGGTGTCACAACGCTAGAGTCTCAACACAAGAGCCATGCGGCGCGATATCTTGGACGTTGGTGTACTTCGTCCAACGGATAGCCAACCACAATAATGCGATTACCTACATGTATCTCGTATGATGACCTAAGAAGAGAATAGAACACCCAACCTTACTGGTCCTAAATTGTCAACATATGCCATTTAGTGTGCAATCCATTCATGTACTCTATCGACATGTGGATAGTTGCGGCACGTACGATTTCCAACGGAGATGCAGGCCTTGCTGGCTAGTAGATTGTTCGAATTATATACATATGTACAGTGTGTATCCAAATGTCGTCAACAAGATGAACGTTGCGTCATCGAACAGTTTGTTGATCCTCCACCTCGGCAAGATAACGATAAGACACAGACCCACAACCATCCTCCCACCTTCACCAACCACCATGTAACCATTCGAGCCCCAAAACTGCTCTGCTTCAGCGTAACACCATCCGTACCACACCATCATGTCCCTCTCCCAACACCCGGAACCACCCATAAACCTCCTCCGCGGCTGGCCTGCCTCCACCCTCCTTCCCACCAACCTAATCAAACACGCCGCCAATGCCGCCCTCAACAACCCCCAAATCGCCAACGCGGCCCTCTCCTACGGTCCAGACCCCGGCTATGAGCCCGCACGCGTCGCGATAGCCCAATGGCTCACAGACTCCTACGCGACCCCCTCGCCGGTCACGCCGGACAGACTGTGTATCACGGGCGGCGCCTCCCAGAACCTGGGCAGTTTGCTGGGCGTGTACACGGATCCGGCGTACACGCAGACCATCTGGATCGTCGCGCCGGCGTATTTTCTGTCGTTTCGGATTTTTGAGGATGCTGGGTTTGGGGGCAAGATGCGGGCTGTGCCGGAGGATGAGGAGGGAGTAGATATCGCGTTTTTGGAGAGGGAGGTTATGAAGAGCGAGGAGCAGGGACGTGTGAGAGGGGAGAGTGTGAGTTGGCCGGTGTATAAGCCGCAAAGAGCGAGGGCGAAAGTCTACAGGCATGTTGTCTACTGCGTGCCGTCGTTCGCGAACCCCTCGTCAAGGACGATGAGCTTGCGGCGACGAGAGCAGCTGGTGAGGTTGGCGAGGCGGTATAATATGTTGCTTGTTGCGGACGACGTGTATGATTTCTTGCAGTGGCCTGCTGCTAAGCAGGGCCATGGTGACCTAGACTCTGGTTCAGGCTCACGACAAGAATATCTCCCGCGCCTCGTCGACGTCGATCGAGACATCGACGGCGGCGCAGAGCGCGAGGGAGCAGATGGTTTCGGCAACGCCTGTTCCAACGGCTCGTTCTCCAAAATCGCTGGGCCAGGCGTGCGCTGTGGGTGGGTAGAAGGGACAAAGAAGCTCGCGTACGGTGCGAGCCAGACGTAAGTCCAGATTTCCGCCCTATCTGTCTTTCTTTTTGGCAAGTGCCTTGCTACGTCTGGCCTGTCACACCGCTGTCAAACCGCTGTCACCCCCGACGGCGCACCTCTCGTACATCCTTGTCTCCTTTCTTTCTCCGTTGGCAACTGACACAAAACTTACACCTACAGCGGCACGACTTGTTCCGGCGGCGCCCCGAGCCAACTCACATCCACTTTCATGACCCACCTCCTCCAAACAGGCCAATTGCAAGACCACATCACACACACGCTGCAACCTGCCTACGCCACAAATTACCGCGCCCTGCACGACGCTATCACGAGATACTTGCTCCCTCTGGGCTTCGCTCTTCCTCAGCCTACACGTGATGTCGTAGGCGGGTTCTTCGTCTGGCTAAGCCTACCTGAGGGTGTAACTGCTGGTGAGTTTGCACAGGTGTGTAAAGAGGAAGAGGGCGTGATCGTGGCTCCGGGAGCGATGTTTGAGGTCCCTGGCGACGAGGGCGTCAAGTTTGACGGGAATGTAAGGTTGTGTTTTGCATGGGAAGAGGAGCAGCGGTTGGTGGAAGGAGTGAGGAGGATGAAAGTGGCGGCGGAGAAGGTGATGGCTGGTGGTAGGAGAAGGGGTAGCGGCGAATATGTGTTCGTTGAGAAAAAAGATGTTGGAGGAGGAGGAGTGGATGAATTTAAGTGATGTACTCCGTCCTTGGTGGACATCACCGGATCCGGGTGAGATTTGGTGTGAAATATCACAATTGGCACGGATAGAATACGGCGTGCTTCCCCAGATATCTCTGGCAGGATGAATACATATAGAGATACTTCTCAGATTGTCGAGAGCAGCAGCAGCAATGTAGCTCTCCTCTGGCCAAGTCGTGGCCAGCTTTGAGGACTTGTGGCGTTGGCACTGCAAGGCTCGACGCTGGGCTGTAGCTAAAGCAAGAGTGCTAGTTCAACCTTGACAACTTGCCGTGCATAGTAGATCCTGGTATGAGCCGCTGAGCTTCTACGAGCGCTCACGAGGTGCCTACGAAGGTACATGTAGGATTACTAACGCACTTGGTGTCTTGAAATAAAATCACCTGGTATTTGCAGAGTTAAAAAACTTGAATTCAAAACGCCCTTTCGCTCACATCACTCCTCGCTAACCCCTCGTCAAAATGCCCTAACAAAGAAAACGACCCTCTTAGGCAGCAGCAGGGAAGCAGTCCTCGTACTTCTTGCTGTGCTTGTTGCTGGCGTGCTCTTCCAGCGCAGGGCGCTTGGCCGTCGACTGGAAGTCCTGGAAGCAGATCTTGCACTTGATGCTCTTGGCGGCGAGGTTCTGCGTGTTTTTGTCAGTCTACTACTGGGCATGGAAACATTTTCACATTTTAGAGTGGCGCAATTCCGCAAACAGGGAAAAGAAGAAACGTACGGATTTGAGCTGCGATTTGGCGACAGGGCCAGAATCCTTTTGGCGCTCACGCTTGGAGGCTGCTTTTGCGCCGTTGCCCATGGTTGCTGATAGATGTGTAGTTGTGGTGGGAGAGATAAGTGGAGTTGTGGAGATGTGTGGTGGTGGTGGTGTGGAGATTTATTTTTGGTGTCGTGTTGATCGTGGATCAAGGGATCGTGATGTGCTGTGCTCGCTCAGCTGAAATATTTATCCAGCTTCCTGTTGAGAGATTTTTTGCGCGCGCCCCGCCCAAATTTAAACGTTAGCGTGCAGCCCTGAAAGTGAAAGATAAGGTAGGCACGTGGGTGGGTATTAGGCTTCCGATACATGTGTATAAGGATATATTAGAAAGGAAACAATACTTGCAGCCTACCTATGGTTTCGAATCTTGATATACTGCTAATATCGCTAGTGAAAATGTCTCTAGAATTTACATGTGTATGAAAGAGCGCGAACTAGCGATTGCAAATCTGATACTAATACAGCGCGTTCTGCCCTGCCTCGCTGTTTTGGCAGGCAATTGCTATTGCACATGTGGCCATCGTAAATACATGGATTGCAATAGCAAACACAGTTTAGGATTGTATTTGACGTCAACAAGCCATACAGTACATACGACCATAGGTCAGTGAAAACTGGGCATCCCGTCCGCTCTGCCATACATAAGCACTGAACCGGGCGACTAGTACTAGAGTGGGTGACCATCTGGGAATCCCGCCTGTTGTATGTTTTTGTCTTTTTGCCATCTTCTTCTGCTGGTGGCATCTTGCCAGATATCCGAAGGCCATAAAGGCCATACGCTCTGACAGCCTCGGTTCTCATTGTTGGAGTAGTGCGGTACCTCTACAAAGTCATTCCAGACTTAATGTGGTTCGACAAAATGTGATCAAGCGTAACATCGTCAAGCGGCAAGCGTGTACAAGCAGAAATCTCGGCTTGGTCATGTGCTCCGCACCGCCAATATAGTGCCTCGAGTTAAGAAACACTCGGACAACAAAGAGCCGCCTGATCGATGTGGACGTTGGACGATCGCCAGGTGTCGTCAGGTGGCAGAGGCACCAACCAAGCCTATTTCAGGCGCTGTATCGCATTGCGCAACGCAGTACGTACAGAGGCAGCGAAGAGGGCGGAGCATGTGCACGGTATTGAATGAGGGAGGCGGTTTGCTAGTATCTAGATGTCGAAGGTGGTGGTTGGAAGACAAGCCAAGGAGCGTTGCTTCGGCAGTGGGTGAAACTCTAACCTCTCTGTCTCAGGACATGTGGTGCATTTGGACTCGACAGGGCAACGGGGCCTCGTGCACAGACCGGGTGACCGGGAGAGGAGTTGCTTAACAGTTCAAGCGTGCGACATGTACAAGTATACCTGCGGGAGTAGTCCATGTGGTCAAGATGAGCAGGAGCAGGCCAGGATCCAGTGACCGACAGCGACCAGGATGCTGCAGACACCCTTGGACGGAGTAGCAGTGCCGGGCGCGTTTTGGAATTTGGGTTGGTGAATCGACGGCCAGCCGTTTGTCTTTGATCGCTCGTGTGGCGCAAGGCAGGGATCGTGCCGCCATGCAGGGTGATGATGAGCAGCAGGGGTGCAGGGCTGGCGGTCCAACTACACATCCTCCACACACTGCGCAAATGCCGGCGCCACGCCCCTTGCTATGTGTTTCAAAAACAACACGTCTGCTACGCGCCTAGGAGCCTCATTTCCGCCAGGGCGAAAGGACCAAGGAGACCCAGTCGCACGCGCGACGCGGGCTGCGATGCTCGAGGCCGTTGGCGGGCTTGGCTGTGCGGTAGGTGAAAGGCAGTGTATAGGGACCTTGATAGGCAATAGGCTGGAGCTTAGCCTTTTCTTAAGCAGCCCCGTGCGAGACATAGGCTCATGCGGCGGCGCAATCTGACTCCAACCTACAGAGCATGGCGTAGTAGGTGGTTGTACGCGCGAAACATGAACATCATTCCCAGCGTGCAGCGTCACGATGGAACATTGTCTGCGGCCGGTGCGCGCAGAGCGATATATAACAATGCTCTTCGCTCGCTCTCTGCAAGCAAGCAAGGTCCAACATCACACTCGCATCGCATCGCAGGCCACATCCCAACGGCGCGGTTACCGAACACCCTCTCTTCCGACACCTGAAACTCCCTCTGCCCCGAACTGCCCTGTTCGGCAGGCTGGAACGACTAAGGTCGGCTTGCAGCAGCGCCAAACGTGCAGACGCGGTACGCATATCCCATACACCATCTCCACCCCTCACTCACAACTGCATATCTGCCTATTTTTGTTTTTTGTTTTTTGTTTAAATAATCCCGTGCAATCCCCCTTGCCCTCTTCACCACCTGCCCGCTTTCCTTCCCTATTGTTGTTGCTGTTGCTATTCAACACGGCTTGTCACTCTCTTCAAGCTCGTGCAAGCGCAGTCACCACGGCGACTTCCTGTTTTGATAACAGTCCCCCTTCGCCACAACAAAAACTTGTTTTTCTTCCTCTCTGCACCTTTCTCCCAACCAAAACACTCATTTTCACCTTGCAACGCCAACAATTTCCTTCACAAAAACTCGCCTTTATCAGCGCCGGCCGCTGACTGACAATTCCCATCAACAGCTTGAACGCTATCCCGACATCATTGCACTCGACCTCAACAAACACCAAAATGCCTTCTCTTCGCGCCATGGGCGCTCTCACTACAGCGCTGTGCGCCCTACTCACATCATCTCCCTCGCTTGTCTCTGCCGCTCCTACTACTCTTGAATCTCGCCAAGCATCTTCTGCCTTCTGGATGGAGAACATCGAGCGTCAGGGCACAGTCTGGGGCAACGACAACAAATACAAGATCTTCCGCAACGTCAAGGACTACGGTGCCGTCGGCGATGGCAACACTGACGACACTGCCGCAATCAACAAGGCCATCAGCGAGTCTCACGGCGCCGCCATCGCTCGTTGTGGCAACGATCCCTGGTGTGACTCTACCACCGTCGCTCCCGCCATTGTCTACCTTCCCAAGGGAACCTACAAGGTCTCCACACCAATTCAGATGTACTACTACACTCAGTTCGTTGGTGATGCTCTGAACCGCCCCGTCATCGCTGCTTCCGCCGACTTCACTGGCATGGCTGTGCTCGACGCCGACCCTTACAATTCCACCGGTGGCAACTGGTGGACCAACCAGAACAACTTCTTCCGCCAGGTCCGCAACCTGGAGATCGATCTAACTGGCATGCCCGAGAGCGCTGGTGCTGGTATCCACTGGCAAGTCGCTCAGGCTACTTCCCTGCAGAACATCAAGTTCACCATGCACCCAAAGTCGCCCAACAACAAGCAGCAGGGTATCTTCATGGACAACGGCAGTGGCGGTTGGGCCAGCGACCTCGAGTTCGTTGGTGGCAACATGGGTGCCTTCTTGGGTAGCCAGCAATTCACTGTTCGCAACCTCAAGTTCACCGGCCAGAACACTGCCATCTTCCTCAACTGGGACTGGGGTTGGACTATGTCTAACATCACCATCGAAGACTGCGGTCTCGGACTCGACATGGCGAACAACCCTTCTAATCAAACTGTCGGATCTGTCGTTTTCTCTGACAGCAAGATCAGCAACACCCCAGTTGGTGTCAACATCTCATGGACCGAACAAATGGTTCCTGCCTCTGGCGCCAACCTCATTCTTGACAACGTCGATATGACCACTGGTGTAGCTCACCCTGTCCAGCCTTCCAACGGAGGTGCCGACCTCTTGCAAACCACCAGCGAGATCATCAAGTCATGGGCTACTGGCGACGGCTACAACTATGATGGCTCTTCCCCGCTCAAGGTCCAGCGCTCAGCTGGCCCCATCAAGAGCCCGAACAAGCAACAATCTCTGCTCGACGGCAACGGAAAGATCTTCGGCCGCTCCAAGCCTCAGTATGAGGATGTCCCTGCAGCTCAGTTCAAATCGGCCAAGTCTTTCGGTTGCAAGGGTGACGGTGAAACCGACGACTCAGATTGTGTTCAAAGGTTCCTCGACAGCATCGAAGAAGGCCAAATCGCATACTTCGACCACGGTGCTTACATCGTCAGCAAAACCATCAAGGTTCCCAAGGTGATCAAGATTGTCGGTGAGATCTGGTCTCTGCTTGTGGCTACCGGCTTCAGCGATCCCAACAAGCCCACTCCGGTCTTCCAGATCGGTCAGCCTGGCGACCAGGGTGCTGTTGAGATCAGCGACATCATCTTCCAGACTAAGGGTCCTAATGGAGGTGCTGTCATGATCGAGTGGAACTTGGCTTCTGAGCAGGGCAAGTCTGGCATGTGGGATTCTCACGTCCGCATTGGAGGCTCCCTGGGTACCAAGCTCGAGTCGACCAACTGCCCAACCTCTCAGGGCAACAACCCCAAGCAGGAGTGCCAGGGTGTCTTCCTCATGTTCCACGCAACTAGCAGCTCCAAGGGTATCTACTGCGAGAACACCTGGTTCTGGGTTGCAGACCATGATCTCGACACCAACTCGCCCAGGCAAATCTCCGTCTACAGCGGCCGTGGTGTCTTCGTTGAGTCTCCTGGCCCCACCTGGTTCTGGGGTACTGCCTCCGAGCACTCCATCTTCTACAACTACCAGTTCAAGGACGCCGGTGCCTTCTTTGGCGGCTTCATGCAGACCGAGACCCCCTACATGCAGCCCGTCCCTCTCGCCCCGAAACCGTTCGAATTCAACAGCGACTATGATGACCCCACCTTCACCGTCTGCAAGGAGTCCAACCCCGCCGTCCCCTGCCAGGACGCCTGGGGCATGCGCATCTGGAACTCGCGCGACATGCTCATCTACTCGACCGGCATGTACAGCTTCTTCAACGACTACAAGCAGCTCTGCACCCCCGAGCAGAACTGCCAGGAGAACATGATCCACATCCAGAACTCCCAGGTCGACATGTACGCCGTCAGCACCAAGGCCGCCGTCAACATGATCGTCGACGACGACGTCGGTCTCGTCAAGGACGCCGACCACCGCAGCAACTTCTGCGCTACAATCGCATACTACTTCACGACCCACTGAGCGAAGCAGGACAAACTCTTGATGAGCTAATCCTTGCTTGGCCAGTACGACACGCATCAGCATAAAACACACATTACATTCGACGACACCATGGCGTTTTTTTTTTCTTACTTTCTCACCACAAAACTTCTGCAAAGGGCAGTGGTTTTGCACATTTTCGGAGGCGTTTCTCTTGCATCTTTGTTTTCAACCCTTTGGAAGGATCATGGATACCCGTGAGCTGCGGCTCTGAACTTTTTTTGTTGGTTTTCTCTCTTTCCTTCTTGATGCCATGAAATGAATATGGCTTTGGGCATTTCCTGGCGCGGCATTTGTGTGTAGAAAGAACTGCCTCTCCCACCTTGACGATGAGGGGAGTCGGGGAGAACTAGTTAGTTGGTTCTGAATGATTTGAAATGGAAAACAAAATGAAATCCCAATTACCAAACCTCTCGTTCAATCTCATTCGATTCGACCATATGTGCTCTGGGCATCTCACTCGTGATTATGACTGCAGCTCACATTGAAATGTCATGGTTTGCAATCCACGACTTGTAGTAGATTAAATCTGTCATTCTTTGATTTGATCTGACGAACGGACACATCATGAGAAGTCACGATGATATATCTACGAAACAAGCGTGCGCAACCAACTGCCTCCAGCCTCACGCGCCATGGTGGATAGTGCTTCGAGTGATAGTTGATCGGGAAAGAACAGGAGTGGTTGTGAGGAGTGTGGTTTCCATACCATCGCTATGGTTCTACACATTACTCGAACCGTTCTTAAGGAGAACACGGAAATGACTAATCTCAAGAGGCCAGGCCGTCGAGCCGGCAGGTCGCGATCAGCAATGGCACCGACGCCTCTTGATGTACCATTCCAGTTTAATCTCCCAAGTGTATGATGGACGCCGTTGCGCCATGCAATCGAGCCTCGACACGTTCGAGCATGTCCTTTCCGGAGAGACGCGAGAAGAAATTGTGAGTGTTACATGTGAAGAACGCGTTACGCGACTGGCCATCACTTCGTCCCAAGGAAAAGAAAAGGAATAACTGACGTCTGGCCTCACGTAGGGCGTACTCGTTGCTTCTTGTCATATACCTTCACCAAAGCAATCAAGTCCACGCGTTTGCTATCGAACACGAACTGTCGCGCGGTCTCTCGGGCCTTGAAGCCCACCATCCACGTCCGGACTGGTCTAGTAGTCCCGAAGCTTGCGCCTTTGTTCAACAAACGGCGGATCAGTTCCAGCGAGCGTGTCGGGTCTGCTACTGCGTTCATGACTGCTTCGAACAGAGGCGACAGGCCCTCGGAATTCTTCCTGCGCAGCCAAGCTTTCAGGGTCGGCTCGTCCGCAACTTCCATGAGGAAGTCGATAGTTGCGTTCTCATCGAAGAATATTGCGTTGCACAGGGGGCTGTCAGCGGTGTAGCGTTGTGGCCAGTCTGAAGAAACGAAGTACTCCAACAAGTGCGTCACAAGTGGTATGCCATAGTGAGATAACTCAGCAGGCATGTGGCAAGCTTGGTCGAGCATTGGCCAGTACCACCAGATACAAGTACCATCATCGTTGTCAGATTTGGGTGAGCACACGCACACCACTGTATCCGACGGGCTCCTTGGCATGAGCAGGTCGATCACGCTTTTGATCGATTCTACGCTTGTCGGAGGGGCCAACTTAAGATAGTAGTGCATTGATAACGCAAACAATGGCGATTCATCGCAGGTATAGGTTAATTTGGCACCATTTTCCAGAAGTTCCTGAATGACCGGCTCGCAGCGTATTTGTATGGCAGCTGCTATGGGAGTTTCGTAACGCCCGTCGCCCAAGCTCAAGTCAACGTCCGGCTCAAAACCAAGCTCAACGAGCGGCTTGATCAGATACGTGTCGCGGAAGTACACAGCAAGTAACAAGGCCAAGTGGCTTCTCCCTTTCTGCTGCTCGCCAGTAGTGTTGGATGATTGGACAGTAATGCCGGCCTGATCTGCTGCGGCTAGCTCCGACAAAACAGCGGGCTCGATATGCTCTCCGGTGCAGATTTTTGCCTCCAATTGGCCTGCTATCCTGAAATGACGAGTCGCTATGAAATGTTCACGGGCGGTTCGATCCAGTGGAAGAGAGTTCTCCATCGGATATCTGAATGGAATATGTTTCGCTTCGTCTGTGCCTCTCAGGGGCATTCCAGCTTTTGTTGAGACATCTTGCTGTAGCGCGTCGCTTCCATCGGCGAGAGATTTGGGGACTATCGCCATTGCATGTGAGTCGTGGTCCAGCCATCGATCAATGTAAGAGAGAGTTGAGTTGTTGCTGCTGATATGCAACGAACATGTCTCGGGATTTAGACGGCCAGGCAAAGGTTGCATGGACGATACTGTGATCTCGTTGCCACCAACAGTGGCGTGATCCGCATAATCTGTCGCAATGAAATTGGGTTCTCCCGATAAGTTGCTTGCCAGAGGTTCTGGGATTGATGACTTTTCATCGTCGCTGGCAAGTATGTTGGTATGCCTAGCTTCGATAGGTGCGACACTGTTTGTGTCGAATTCACTGACGGGTTGACCTTCCAGTGAGGAATCGACTGAAGCCTCAGGTGAAGAGGCATGTGAGGGATCTTCAACCACCTTTTCACCAGAGTCCGTCTCGGTACACACATGAGCCGACAATGTGTCTGGCTTAGCGACATCACTGCCTTCTTTAGGATTCTCTCGCAAGGCTTCCATGTTGTTGGCCCATTCCTTGATGCGAGCAACTCGGTCGGTGTCCGTCACGGGCTCAACATCTGCTACGGAGCCTGCCGTACTAGCCTCGTAGAGCGTCGTACCGCTTCGAAGGGCTTCTCGAGCGTGTTCCATAAACTGAACTCCATGAGCCTCTCCGCCGTCGAACCGACTCGTAGACGGCTTCGAGTTGATCTCTATTCTTGACAACCTCACACGGAGATCTTCCAGCGCCGCCCCAAGCTGGCGTAGTAGGAAATCGGGCGTCGCAAGTGCGATTCTGATGATAACGATCTGCAAAGACATCTGCAGAGTGTCCGTGTGCGTCTTTATACGCATGCTGAAGTCACTGATCTGTTGGCCCCGATCTTGCAGCTTAACATGCCTCGATGTACGACCAAAGAACGAGTTACCACTGGGCCGTAGTTCGGTTAGAAGCTTTCTCAGCTCTTTGAGGGTTCTGTGGCAATCCTTGACCTGAATCTCGATGGAAGCAGTCAGAGCTCCTTGTTCGTCCCAGGCTAGCGTGGAGGTCTCGGATGATGAACTGGGTGCCATGCTTTCGAACTGGCCTTGTACATGCTCACAGGCTCTAGCAAGCTCGGCGACTGCACTTTCCAGACGTCGGACCCTGCCGTCGACGGTTTTGGCGCCTTGACATAGCTCGCGAACGAAGCTGCCCAGCTCCCATGCTTTTCCGGCAACTGCTGATATTGCGGCGGCGGCACTCAGTATCGACACTGGCTCCATGGGACAAGTCTGGTCACAGCCACGGGCTAGGTGGTGTCGGCTCACGAAAGAGATTCTGTGGATGTATGTCTGCCTCCCATGGCGCAGGCAGGCAAGTGTATGTTATGAGGCTGTGTCCGAGTGGCCCACGACGTGGTCCAATCAAAGGTGTTAGAGGAGCTCAGCTGCAAGTACCTCAAACATGCAACCTGCAATCATGCGTTCTGATGTTGCTACTGACAACTTGACCAACTTACCTGTTCACCTCTCAAATAGACCGCGGTTGGTGGATTAGCAAGTCATGCTTAGTTGTATAAATTACCTGAAGGTTTGCTTGTGTTTGATAGATGATAGTCTTGTAAAAGGACCTTCCATGTATGGCACATTACGAAAGCATTATCAGCCAGAAGACGAAAGGCCCGCTCCGCCGTATGTTGCAAGGGAGATTTGCGGTCTTCGCATCGAGATTGATAAGGTGACAAGTCATGGAAACGTCAAAGGGCGCTCGCGCAAGGAGTGTAATCGCGGCATCTGGCGGAGATGGAAGCGGCGATCCGCAAAGTTGGCCGGATTGGGAAGGAAACAAGCGAGCGGCGCCTCCACTCATGCGATACCAGTCAGTGAGTGCACAGTAAGCCAGTCACATACCACCCATGTCGACTGTCTGCTAACATTCCTTGCCGTGAAATAATATCCCTCTGTTCTGCCATGCTTCTCTTCTCACCTCACAGATAATATCGGCCACCATGGCATTTCCAGCACGCGCCCTGCCGCGAACCCTCAGTCCAAAAGTACTTCAACCCCATGCGCTTCGGCTAAGGCAATGGCAATACCGCCAACTCGCTACCGCAGCGACAGCGACAGAATACCGCGACCCAGAGCCATTCGTTCCTGAGGCGCAACAGACACCACAATCCAGTCGGCGGGCCAGCATTCGTCAAGCGAAACCCTTCTCCGAGTTCCTCACAGACAACTTCGACCGCCAACATGATTACTTGCGCATATCCCTTACCGAGCGCTGCAACCTACGATGTACCTATTGCATGCCAGAGGAGGGCATTCAACTCTCGCCAAACAAGGACATCTTGACGACTCCTGAGATCCACTACATCAGCGCGCTCTTTGTCAACCAGGGCGTGAACAAGATCCGCCTGACGGGAGGCGAACCTACAGTCAGAAAGGATATCCTGCCTCTTATGCACCAGATCGGAAGTCTGCGAAGCAACGGATTGAAAGAGCTCGCTTTGACGACAAATGGTATTTCATTACACCGGAAGCTAGACGAGATGGTTGCAGCTGGCTTGACTGGAGTCAACATTTCCCTCGATACACTCGATCCATTCCAGTTCCAGCTGCTTACACGGAGACAAGGCTTCAGCGCTGTCATGAAGAGCATTGAGCGCGTAAAAGAGATGAACAAACTCGGTGCGAAGATCAAGCTCAAGATTAACTGTGTTATGATGCGCGGCTTGAATGATCATCAACTTCTACCTTTCGTCGAAATGACACAAAGTGAGGACCTCGAGGTCCGTTTCATCGAATACATGCCTTTTGGTGGCAACAAATGGAACAAGAAAAAGATGATGAGCTACGAAGATATGCTAGACGCCATTCGCGCAAAATACCCGGATATTGCACGCCTCAAGGACGCTCGCAACGATACCAGCAAGACATGGCAAGTTCCTGGCTTCGCTGGACGAGTCGGCTTCATCACTAGCATGACACACAACTTCTGCGGTTCTTGCAACCGTCTGCGCATTACATCGGATGGCAATCTAAAAGTCTGTCTGCATGGTGAAACAGAAGTCAGCCTCCGCGATCTGCTCCGCAAGGACCATGGTGGCGAGCCCATGGACGAAGAAGCCTTCGAAGCCGTGCGCAAACTCGAGCTCGACCGCAGAAGCAACCCAGGCCTTCGCTTTGATGGCGAAGAAGGCTGGATGAGCAAAGAACAACAACTCCTCGACGTTATCGGCGCTGCCGTAAAACGCAAAAAGGCCAAACACGCCGGCATCGGCCAGCTGGAGAACATGAAGAACAGGCCTATGATTTTGATTGGTGGGTAGGTCCCTCAGGTTTTCCTCTCTTTCCTTTTACTGCGTTCGGGGCGTGGGATTCAAAATGACATGTCACGAAATCACATGACCGCATACAGAAAGCACAACTATTGTGTCATAACGAGAAAAAATCATTACCGAAAAGAAGAAATGACGAGCGTATGATCTTTCTATATTATGGGCTTTTTGTTTTCTACTTGGTGGTTACGCGTCGTGCTTTCGTTTCATTGTCTTTTGTCTTCTCTCGCTCTGGCCAGTTGTTGGTTGAGAGAACCTGCCAATACGTTATGTAGAACATGCGGCTGATCGTTGTGCAGGTGATCGTAAGCACGTGAAAACCTCATACAACCCTAGACCCACTCAGAATAGCTTCCTCTCGTCGAGGGGCCCGTGGTCGCAAATACCCACGCACATGCTAAGCATGCCTCACTCTGCCTCTTTCGGCCAGGCGAGGGCATACTCATCTGATAGCAAGGACGCTGCAGGACTTGAGTTCGGCTTCCAAAGTCTTGGCTCCTTGTTCCCTGCACCACCTTCTCCCGGAAGATACAGCCGCCCCAAAGAGAGGCGAGCTGAAGATGCTGCGTCAAAGAAGTCAGACGTACAAGCACCTTTGGCGGAGGTGCAGCAGGATGTCCAGGCTGTTTCGCCAGTTGAGACGACCGAGGCAAGCCCGCAAGAGAGCATTTCACAGACTAAGTCGAATCTGAAGGATGAGAACGCTGCAAATACGAGCTCCGCTCCGAAAGATGTTAGTGCCGTTCCGGAAAGGATGTTAGTGAGGCGGGTTCACGAGCCAGAAGGAGGCGTCTCAGTAGGCCGGAGGCGCGAGAGGCTACCGGCCAAGAAATCACAGGCTTCAAGCAAGCCACGGACTATCAAACCAACTCGGGGCGAACGCAAAGTTCCCAATCCATTCACGAAGACGAACAAGGCTGTTTCCTCAGACGAGACCAGCACTGACACTCGGCCGAACGCCAAGGCATGGGGTCTTTCTCAAGAAGATCAAGACACCATCGACTCGACATCCAACCCATCTGCGCCTCTGGTCAAATTCCACGACGTCCAAGAAGTCGCCAAATCTTCCGACAACGTATCAGCAACGCCAGCGGGCCGCCGTCTCACACACGTCAACTCTGCAGGCGAAGCGCACATGGTCGACGTGGGCGACAAAGCGTCCACCAAGCGCGTCGCCATCGCCGTCGCGCACGTCGGTCTGACCAAAGAAGCTTACGACCAAATCGTAGACAACAGCAACAAGAAAGGTGACGTGCTCGGCATTGCCCGCATCGCCGGAATCATGGCCGCAAAGCGCACTGCAGACATAATCCCGCTCTGCCACCCTCTCGCCATCAGCAAGGCGGAAGTCGATGTCTACGTTGTGCCCCAAATTGCACTCAAACAGAAGGGGAAACACTACTGGTCGCACACACGTCGACGGGGCTCACTGGTAGCGATCCAGGCTCGCGTTGAATGTGTGGGGCCCACGGGCGTCGAGATGGAAGCTTTGATGGCTGTGCAGGCCGCCGCGCTCACAGTGTTTGATATGTGCAAGGCTGTGGACAAGACGATGACTATCCACGGGGCGAAAGTCGTGTACAAAGCCGGTGGACGCAGCGGGTTGTCTGTGGACTTCGATTGGAAACGGCATGTAGCCAAGGAGAGCTTCATGGAAAGCGGAGAGTTGAAGGATGGTGCGGACGCGGTGGTCAGACTACCTCCGGGCATGGCTCAGGTGTAGGTTAACGGTCCGTTCAAGGTGTCGGGACGATCTTTGAGGCGCGTATGTATAACATCAGGTGGTTGATGGCCTATCTCGTCTTGGCTGCGGAGAATGTGGTTCTTGTACAATGATAGCTTGTGTAAAAATAGTCGACCTTCGACACGATTTCTATTAGCGCTTCACGGTATATGTACAACGGTCGTGCTGTTGAATCTACATGTCCGTCCCCATTGACGTTGTGTCCGCTCGAGCCACCCGCTCCACAAGGTTGTCCGCTGGGGCCTTTGGAGGTTTCTCCGCTCTCCAGAAACACGTGGGCTTCACGTCGACAAACGTGTGGTCGCTTTCGCCCTTTCGCTTATCTTTCTTCATACAAGCCAACTTCTTTCATGCCGTAGGGTAAGCTTAGCGAGCTTGTTAGCTCAGGCCCGTGAAAGGTTGCTGGAAGTGGATTTGTTGAACTTCAATCTCCTAATGTCCTGAAGTGGCTCTGCCGGCTTTGCCACCGCGTGCGATGCTGGTGCAGATCTCTTCCGTGGACTGCTGAGCTGCAGGTACAAAAAGCGAGCGTGACTTTGGGTTTGTCATTTTCTACATTTTCTCAATAGCTACCGAGAGATATTCGAGATGCTTTCCACGAGCCTGATCTTCGCCGTCGCCACGGCGCTTCTATCTGGACAGTCGGAAGCCCAGTACCTGAACACGACCAAGGGCCCTGGATATATCAAGTACAGCACTGTTACCGGCTACTTCCTTCAGGATGAACCTGATACTGTTGCTTCGGGCTTTGACTACGTACGTTGCTCCCTCAGGTCTGGGTAGAGTGTATCTGACAATGCGATATAGACTGCCGTCAACTTTGGCCTCATCAATAAGACGTACCCTGGATCTGGCTCCGGAAATGCTACTCAATGGCAGCGGTTCACTCAGGTCGTGGATTCCTTGAACGCTGATTCGGATCTTGATACTGTGTACAAGGTCTTGTTCATGGGTCGTCATGGCGAGGGTTTCCATAATGCTGCTGAGAGCTACTATGGCACTCCGGCTTGGAACGTAAGACGACCGGACAAAACACACTCATTTCTACGCGCATCTGACAAGCTTCTAGTGCTACTGGTCCGAACTAGACGGCAACGGCACCACAGTCTGGGCCGATGCAGACCTCACCGAGAATGGCCTCAAGCAGGCTCAAATCGCCAACGCCTACTGGCAAAAGCAAATCTCGACCCAACACGTCCCTTACCCACAGTCATACTACACATCTCCTCTGACTCGCTGCCTGCGCACTGCCAACATCACGTTCTCTGACTTGGAGCTCCCGCACTACTACCCATTCGTCCCCACCGTCAAGGAGTTCTTCCGCGAGGGCATCTCAACTCACACTTGTGACCGCCGGAACAGCAAGACTTACATCAAGAACTTGTTCCCCGACTTCAACATCGAGGCCGGCTTCACCGAGAAGGACGAGCTCTGGTCCGGCGTCGTCGCCGAGCCTTCTGGCGCCCAGGACGCTCGCTCGAAATCAGTCCTCGACGATGTCTTCGCCAACGATGATCACACTTGGGTCTCCATCACTTCGCACAGTGGTGAGATTCGCAGTCTCTTGCGGGTGCTCGGTCACAGAGAGTTCTCTCTTGGCACTGGTGCTGTCATTCCTGTCCTTGTCAAGGCTCAGTTCTTGCCGGAGGGAGACAGGCCGAGCACTTCGGTGCCTGCCTTCACGTCTACGGACTTCTGCACCAACGGACCTCCGATTACAAGCGTTGCGACAAGCTCTCCCGGGTGTGTGTGCTCGAGTGGTGCTGTGGTGAATGGAACTGGTATTGCGAGCGCGACGGCTGTGCCTACTGCTTATAGGTAATGAGCTACACATGCTCCAATAGTTGTATTTAAGCCTGCGCTTCTCTGCTGTGCTGATGACGTTACAATTGGGTAGAAACATCGGAAGCGCTGATATCACCTCTGATCGACCGTCTGCAGCGTAAGTTCAGCATTATTGCTAGTGTGCTGATACTCTCGGGCAGATAAATATGCACAGCCATTACTGTCGCTGGGACGCTTTTTTCGATCTCTCTGTGCATTTTCGTGCTCGCGGAAAGTGCGATCTCAAGTGGAGCCAATGGCGTGATATCTCGCCATGGATGTGGAGATCAATCCTTCGCCGAGGTCATTTATCTACAGGCAATATGTCAGATGCTGATGGTAAAATTAGTGCCAAAGAAACCAGACTTCTTCAACCAAAAGTATCCGCAACCCGCTTCCATGTCTACTCCAAACATTTACTTCCGCGGCTCATGCGCCTGTAATCGCGTATCCTACACGTCCACGGCTCCACCAAATAATACTACGACTTGCTTCTGCACCACATGTCGCAAACTCTCTGGCTCGACAAGCATGACTTTCACACACATCGCTCCCGAAGCGTTGACGTTCCAAGACAACAAGTCTGGTGCGAAGTATGAAGGTTGGCCCGCCAGCGGCGAAGACAGCGGCTTTCGAAGTCTACGCCTCAGCGCCTTCGCGGAGCGCACAGCGTGTGTTGAGTGCAATAGTCCGGTGGCGATGCGATTGGGAGCTTGGAAAGAAATCGTAGGGATTGTTGTTGGAAGCGTGGACGAGCCTTTGGATGGAGGCGAGGGAGTCGGGGAGGGTTTCAAGGCGAAGCAAGCGATTTTTGTGGGCAGTGCGCCTGCTTGGATCGAAGTTTCGGAGGAGAAGTTGGGGATCAAGACTTGTGAGAGGTTTGATGTGGGAGTGGAGGAAGTCGTTTTTAAGGGCAGGGTGCAGTGAAGTGGGCGCATGCAGAGTGCAAGCAGGTCATTGTCAAGGAACAGTCACTGGCTGGTGCGTGCAAGCTGACAAGCAACTCGAGGGTATATGAATTTAATTCGCATCTTGCTGGTCAATTGGCATTGGCCTAGTGGTAGGGCGCAGCTACATTTAATTATCTGACTCTCACCCTTCACTCATCGAGAGGTTCTGAGCTAGCCCGAGTAGGAACCGTATACATGGAAGAGGCCGTCATCTTGGTGCACCAAGACCCTCTTCTGGGCAACCGCTCTGGTCTGCAAGGTTCCTATCGATGGGTTGTAGCTAACATATAAGACCAACTCTTTTGTTTTTACAGGGTGCGAAGAATATTATCACTATGGTTGCAGTCACTGGTGCGTGCAAGCTGACGAATATTTGGAGGGTATATGAATGTAATTCGCCTGTTGTTGCCTAATCTCAAAAGAGTTGGCATAATAGCCCAGTGGTTGGGCGCAGCTACAATTAATCGACTCTCTCACACTTCACTCATCGAAAGGTTCTAGCTGGCCCGGGAAGGACCCGCAACATGGCACGATCGACGGCTTGGTGCACCAAGACTCTCGTGTCGGACGACCGCTTGGGCCCGTTGCGGAGTTCCTGTTCGATGAGTTGTAGCTAACATATAAGACCAATTCTTTTGTTTTGTTGGGTGGTATTTGGACGATCGCTAGTAGACCTCAGTGTCCCTTAGGTATCGTGCCCAACGCACAGCCTTCATTCACTATGTCATACTCGACCACGAAGCTACAGATTCAATTCGCATTTGCAACACGCCATCTCAGCAGGTAGTGTGAGGGTTCCACTGGCTCTGTAGATGTTTGTAGCCATATCTGCCTTTGAGGCACTGTCAATGAGGTCCGCCTATCTTTGTGGCTAGTGTGCTAGTATCATCTAACATCGAGCCATGCATAGCCTTCCTCGCCGTTGAGATACTGCTGATCGTTCGTCGCCGCTCTGGTAGCTAGTGTGCTAATATCATCGACAATCGAGATATGTGCGTCCTTTCTCGCCATTGAGATACTGCTGATTGTTCGTCGCCGCTCTGGTAGCTAGTACGCTAATATCATCGACAATCGAGATATGTGTGTCCTTGCTCGCCATGGAGAGACGGAAGCTATTGCGTGAAATCAACAGGCGTGTTCGTACGAGCAGTGACTTATAACTCGGCCTCCACTGAGACTTGAACCTCACCTCACTGACATCACTCATTGGTGGGGTGGTGCTTCCCAGACATCCAGACCTACCATCAGCGCATCTTGCTGCTTGCAGTTCACTCCCACTCTCCCACAACCTACAATTCACCCACCTGACTACGCCATATCATACACCAGCATAGCCAAAATGGTATCCCACAAGACCAATCACAAGCATAAGAAGCCATTCAGACCACACTCGGGCTCGAAATGGAACGGCGCACGACCCAAAAGAGCGAATCGCCCGCCGCCACCCTCGCGCTACAAGAAACCTCATCTCAATGGAGACAACACCTTCTGCTCGCTCCCTGCAGAGATACAACACCGGGTCCTGCAGTATCTTCCACCGAGAGACATAAGCTCATCTCGCCGGACCTGCCAATCTCTTTGTGAACGAGTCGGAGAGCGGGAGCCCAGCCTCGCAGGGGCCCAAATCGCGATCAGCATCGCCGACCTGAGAGCGCAGATCGAGGAGATCAAAACCCGTGCGCTGCCGCCATCAGACACCGACTCATTCTTCGAGTCTCTGGGTTTCTGGGTGTCCCGAAGAGGATACTATGCGAGCATGCGTGAGTCGAGCAGGTCTCTGGAGAAATGGTTCGGTTTTGTGTTCGGGTGGGAGGAGAGCGCTACACGACGATGGGCACGGCTCTCAGTCGAAGTAATGAGGTTGTTTCAGCACCTCCAAGAACATAACGGAACGATATCGACCAGTGAGAAGCAAAGATTTCTGTACGAGTCCGGTCTATCGGCGCCAGATATCAGCCTAAGCATGCTGAAAGAGATTTGCCTACGCTTGGAGTCCCACGGGACGCACACCTTCAGTTGCTGGTTCTGGGATATGAGCTGGCTGGAGTACCATGCGTATCCGAATGAGAAAAAACAGCAATGGAAACTCACCAATTTGGAGGATTATTCGAGATTGGACCTGAACTGGGAAGAGAACATCAAGAAGCCTAAGGGCAACTCGGAAGATCTTGTCGGGCCTCTCGGGCTACCAAATTTACCGAGCACAACGTTCTGCTACTATGTGCAAGGCAAATGGGCGTGGCGCTTGATCAATAAGTATCGAGCTGGAACTGGCCTTGAGATGGATCCGTTGATGAAAGCAGCGGTCATGAAGCAGATCAGATTGTTTTGAGGAGTCTGTGGGCCACAGCGGATTTTCAGCATCGTTCGTCAGCCAGCAAAGGGATGCCTTCCGAATTGACTCCTCTCACCCAGCATAACGCCCTTTTCCTGCAACGTCCTGGCAAAATCAAGAACCTTCTCATCATACGCCCTCTTATCAAGATCACCTCCCAACCACTCTCCCATACGCAGCGCATCGAATGCAGCCTGTCCAGTCGAAGCCGCCGTGTGCGGTCGGAACCCTGCAAGGGCATCACCGACGAGCAGCACTTTACCACCGAAGAAACTGTTCTGCGGAGATATGTTGTCTGTAACCGCCTGGATGAAGGGCTGCTCGGTCTTGATAATCGTCTCGGCATATTGTGGAGGCAGGACTTGCGAGGCGTATGCTTTTTGCTTGGACCAGACCTTGGGATTCATGGAGCCGACTGGGAGGGTGATAGCATGGCGTTTCCCGTGGATGTCCGTCATGAGCTCCTCCAGGTCAGCGCTGCCGGCTTCGTAGTTACAGTACCAGACCCAATTGAAGAGACGTTGGCCGGGCTTAACCGTGCCGTTCTTGCCAGGAATAAGATAGCCTAGTGCTTGGATGCCGGTCGAGTGGTAGAAGGGAAATTTCTCCGAAAAGACCTCTTTGGCGGAGTCCGAGAGCTCATTCTCAGGGACTGTTCCACGCCAGGCCACGTAGCCGACATATTTGCGCTCAACGTCCGGTTTGACCAGGCGGCGTATCGTAGATGATGCACCATCTGCAGCGATCACCAGATCGGCTTCACTTGTCTGCACGCCATGGTCTTTGTGCGACCACGTGAGCTTTACCACATCGCCTGCTTCTTCCAACGCGGTTACCGTGCAACCGTTCTCGTAGGTAGCTTTGGGTCGCTGGTCTGCACCGAGGCCGTCAACGTACTCACTCTGCAGACCTTCAACTCGCCACCGGAGCAGGTGGTAGAGTAAGTCCCAACTCGTCATCCGCTGCTGCCTCTCCTCTACACTACCATCCATGACTTTGCCAGACCTATCCAGGTACAGACGTTGCTTGCTCGTGACGGCAATCTCTCTCCCAGATTTGACGATCTTGTCGAAGAATTCCTGCGTCTCATTCCCGGCCACGATTCCTGCACCTTGGTTGTGCAGTAGCGAGGTTGGAGAGCGCTCCAGTATGCGGATCTTGGGAGGGTTGGGTAGAGATAGTAGGATCAATGCATGCATCAAGCCGGCGAGCGAGCCGCCAACTATGATTACAGACTTGGGTATTGTTCGTTCCATGTTGACTGGATGCTTAAAAGGTGTGTCAGGTTCGTTGAGTCGGCTCACAGCTCCAGTCTTAGGTATGGTCAGTAATACCTTCTACGTGTAGATTTAATTTGGAGGTAGTACATATGTACGCACCCCTAGTAAAGTGGCACAATGTCGACGTCACAAACCTGGAGGTCCCGGAAATAGTGAGATCTGTTCTACGTGTCACCCATCTCTCCGAGGTCCTGGTCTCGCAAGCAGATAGTCATGCAGGTAGCCATATCACTAGCAAGGCGTAAATGATCACCGAATGCAAGGCCAAAGACGCTTCACAAAAAATTGCATGTACAGTATAAAATAATGTATGAGAACACATCTGATCGAGATGTTCGCTGGCACTGCAGCTCGTCACCTCGCTTGCAAGCCGGTTGCCCCTGCCGACGCCGTTATTTACATCAACGCACTGGGCTTCACCGCAAAGACGACCAGCACCTCTCGACCAACTCACCAAATCCGAGGGGACTGGGTATTCCTTGCGAAAGTGAGGCAGGAAAATCTGAACTCTCATGACTCTCACGCTATCCACCTTTTTTACGAATCCACGACTATCTTAAAAAGTACCAGCCACCACTACTGTCATTTCCCGAGCCCCACACATTCCACACAACGGCCACATGGCTCGGTTGTCTAAGACAAGTCCATTCCAGATTTACAACGACGGCAACACGACTTCTTCTGAGGCGATACAGCGCTCGGACTTCGATGAAAACGTGGAAGAGCAGGACGCGACCGAGCAGCCTTTCGCTTGGACCAAGAAAGACGATGGGTTCGTGACCGAGAGCAGCGACGAAGAAAGACATGGTGCGAACGACGATGGGGGGCAGGAAGGCGACGATGAGAAGAACTACACAAGGACATCGATCTCTTCGTTTCCCGAGTCCGCCTATCCTACCGACTATGAACGCACGCCAATGCACAAACCGTACACACCACAATATGCACGACCTTCTTCACGTCGCATGCAGCTGAGCTCGCCTCTACGCAAGGGCAAATTCGGCACACCCTACTCTGAGCCCAGAGGCAGCCCAAGATCGAGGAGGAAGGACTTCGATGCCGAGAGCGACCTACATGAACCAAAGCGGTTTCCTCTCATTCTCTTGCACATCACAGCCTTGCCGCTGAGCATATCATGGACTCACCAGTCGATGCGCGAAACCCTTCCTCAGCAGATTCTGGACAACTTGCAGCTGCTGAAATCCAAGCTCTCTGCCACCGTGCTCAAGCGCGGCATTCTCATCCCACATCCGCGCGACGACTACGAACTCCTCGAGGAGAAGTTGCTGGAGGCTCTGGATCTAGAAGAGCCACGCATCAGCAAATGCGGACACTACCGCAACAGGCACTCAACCGACTCGGATTTGACGACTGCAACTTCGGGCGCCGACTCGGGCGTTGGGTCTAGTGTGGAGGACGGATCGGATGACGAGCACTGTTCCACATGCCATCATCATCTCCTAGCCGCTGGCTCAGGAAAGCGAAAGTGGACAATCAAAGTCTACGCCGCCAATGGCCTGATGCGTGCCAGCGCATGGCACGCCGCCTGGAGCGAGATGGAAAGAGTTGACGTCGAGATCATGCCTTGGATCAAAGACGAGCTTCGAATCAAGCTGGATGAGGCGAACACGCAGGAGCTTGTCGTGGCAAAGGTTGATCCTGAAGCTGACGAGCTGCGTATCAATCAGCTTGTTGAGAAACGCCTCCGACTTCTGGAACAAGACAGCGAGCGCGCAAGGGAAGCAGCGATGTCGCGGGAAATTGAGAGAATTGTGATCAACGAGCAACGCCAATTCTCGCAAGCCATACACGAGGCTACTGTTGAGCAGGTCGAGGCCACAAAGCTTGCAGAACATATGCTTACCAGTGAGTCCACCTCGACAGAGCTTCCGAACATCTACCGACCGAAAGACATTCCGTTATCGATACTTCTGTGGAACTACGTCTTCCTGCTGGCAAGGAAGCCCAAGAACATGGCCATCTTCTTTTTGGTGGTGCTCGTTACTGGCTTGCTGGCGATTGTGGGACCTGCTCCGATGGCCGCCTCCGTGGTTGAAATGTCCGTGCTCGTCACATCCAAGACTTCTAACATGGGTCTCCCCTGGGTTGCGCAAAAGGCGATCGAAAAGCCAGTTCTGAGCATCTCAGAAGTCGTTGAACATGCGGAGAGTGAAATTGATGTCCTCTCTGATGTCGCCACAGAAGCGCATGAGTTTGACACGGTTACAGTGTCTGATTCGGCGGTTATGTCAGAAGGTTCCAGCTCTGCGTCGGTCGAGGAGCTAGTTCCAGAGGAGGCGCACGCCGGTGCTGAACATGTTGATCACGAAATCGTTGCGGCTCCGGAGACTCTGCCTGAGGAAGAAGCGCTTGGTGGCGAGGACGTGGCCGATGAAGCCTCACAGCTTCAGACACCAGAAATGGTGGTCTCGTCAGACTCACCTACTGTCTTCGAAGGAATGGAGTCCACGAGTGTTGAGAGTGTTCAGGCAGAGCAAATTGAAGAGCAGAACATCCTCGAACAAAGCGATGAGGTCGAAACCGAGACGGAAGCTCTTATCGCTCCGGAACATGTCAACACTGAGGATCAAAACATCCTCGAACAGAGCGATAAGGTCGAGATCGAGACGGAAGCTCCTGTCGCTCCGGAACATGTCAACACTGAGGATCAAAACATCCTCGAACAGAGCGATAAGGTCGAGATCGAGACGGAAGCTCCTGTCGCTCCGGAACATGACGAGGTTGAAGTGGCCAGCATTGCTGTCGATCCAGACCATGTCGAGATTGAAGGCGTACCTCTCGCGCCGGTAGACATCGAAATCGAAGTGGCCAGCAGTCAGGCGGAGGAAGACAGCTTTGTGGCACCGGACTCGCCAAAGATCGAGCAGGTTGAAAAGAGTGCGCCGCAACCATTCTTGTCTGATAGCCCAGCTGTTTGCAGTCTGATTGATGAGGATGGCGAGGGCAACGACGAGTCCGTGGCATCGAACCCATCGCACGTCGGACAAATGCACCAGTCTTTGCCGTACTCGGTCCTGTCTGAGCAGCAAGAAACCTGCAAGGTATGAAACGAGATCGCAGGTGCTAGCGGTGCGATACAGTAGCTGAACAGTGGTTGCAAGATGGCAACGTGGTTAGTTTCAGGAAAGGCGTTTTTGATAAGCGGTTTAGCGTAGCAGAATGTGCATGATATGATAATGAGAAACAGACAAAAGAATACAGACCATTAACAGAGGAATACTTCTCCTTTCAAAACCAAATATACAAATGCCTGCCGAGCATACAATAATGATAAACTGTATTGTAGGTGACTTTACGTTGATTTGAAGTTCATCAAAATGTCGCTGGCTTTGCGGGGACGGGAAGATCCGCACTCGGTCGTGCCTGCCCGCACACAAACGCCAAGGCGCTGCAAAATGAGAAGCGACGCCTTTCGAACTTCGCAACATCGAGCCCGAGCGGATACCACCAGCGACCTTCCGACAAACCACGGCACCGCCACCACACCGCAAAGATGTCGCTCGTCTCCGGAGAAAAGTCGAACTTCCAGTTCATCCTGCGTCTGCTCAACACCAACGTACGTGAATCCCTGCCGGACCGGACACCACGAGGCGAATACGGAATGCGATGGGAGGAAATGGACACCGAGGCGGAGAATGCGTGGAGAGAGGGCGGCGGAGTGAAAGAATATGGAAATGTGTGCTAATTCATGCACTACAGGTTGATGGCAAGCAGAAGGTGATGTTCGCCCTCACCCAGATCAAGGGTGTCGGTCGTCGTTACTCCAACTTGGTCTGCAAGAAGGCCGATGTTGACCTCAACAAGCGGTACGGAACACTCGAACACCATTGCGCGCCATCGCACACAAGTACTAATACCCTCCTGCAGCGCCGGCGAGCTTACCTCCGAAGAGCTTGAGCGCATTGTCACCATCATCCAGAACCCCACCCAGTACAAGATCCCCACCTGGTTCCTCAACAGGCAGCGCGACATTGTCGACGGCAAGGACAGCCAGGTCCTCGCCAACGGTGTCGACTCCAAGCTCCGTGACGACCTCGAGCGCCTGAAGAAGATCCGCGCTCACCGTGGTCTCCGTCACTACTGGGGCCTCCGCGTCCGTGGCCAGCACAGCAAGACCACCGGCCGTCGCGGCAGGACCGTCGGTGTCTCCAAGAAGAAGTAAACGTTTGCGGGATGGTGTATGGCGTGGGCTGTGCGTCTCCGCATGGCTTGCTCAGGGCTTTTGCATGGAGTTACTGCGGGTTGCGTACTGCCGAGCTTTGACACGCGTCAATTGAGACAATGTGAAAAATCGACAAAGCCTTTTTTCTTCCAACTACCCCTGGTACGATACTTTGCGGTCTTTGGTGTCTCGAGAAGTTTGCGCAGGTGTTTTCCCGTCAGCTCCTACAGAACAGCGCAATCAAAATATCTCAGCTGGAAGACGCTGGTGTTCATGCAATTACGCCGTAATGTCAAAAGGAGTCAGCACATGGCTTCATTACAATTCGATCGGTGACAGTCCTGAAATGGCCCATATCGCTGATTTAATGATTATTGCTATATTGCGTGCAGCGTCCTAAATGTTCCAGACCCTTGCAAATGTTGCTACCTACTTTGGGTTGACTACATGGCACTTATTGTGATTTGGCATTGACCTAGTTCGACGAATAGAGCAAACCAGCATCCCATCTCCCTGCAACTCCACCACCGCGCCTCGGATCTACATCAATCATAGCTCTGCTCTACCGACTCGCCACCCACATCACCCAGGACCACTGCCCCCAATGCAATTGGCATGCAAAGCGAACATGTACCTGTGATACATACACATTTGCTTACGCAAGACTTCAGCGGCTACGATTCCTACATGTGCTATGCATCTATTGATGTTGTAACAAGCCTGACGTCTTTCATCAACGACATTGCAAGATACAACCACCAAACAATCCTTTAGTATGCATATACTTCCTCATGATGTTCTGGATGGCTCGTGCTTGCAATGGCGACATGACCAAGTACTGACCCAACTACGCTGAAACTTAGTAAGCATGAAATAGCAATATCACATGATCACATCATAGGTAGACCTTCACAGGGATCAACGGGACTAGATATCAATGGAGCAAAACTTTGACAATCGAGGGGTATCTAGTCTGTAGCTTCGAATGAGATATATAAGAGGAGATGCTTCGCCTAGTTGAACTTTGGTTTGCTTGACATGGGAATTGGCGGAGGCGCTGGTCCTGCGCCGTCGTCCTGTTGCAGAGTGCTCTTCTTCGGTGGTGGCGGAGGAGCTGGCTTCTTCTTTGCAGCCGCTGCAGCTCCTTCTGGAGGTGGTAGTACGCCAGTCTGCTGTCCTGCGTATGAAACGATGGGGTTGTTCTGTAGTTGTTGCCGTTGCTGCTGCCATGAGGCCACTGGGGAGGGTTGAGCCGGGGGGAGTGCGGGTGTCTGTGACGAGCCGGTGCCCAAGCGAGAGAAGCGTTGCTGCAGTTCGTCCAGTTGGCTAGGGTGGCCTTGATTTGAGGGCGGTGCTTGAGGCGTTGCGTTGTTGTTGTTGTTGCTGCTTCCGATGCCAAAGCCTGGCACGGACACGCCGGCTTGTCCGAGCCTGTTTATCGCGCTCTGGTTTAGAGAAGCGGGATTGTGCGGCTGCGGTTGAGTTGCTTCTCCATAGGTAGGCGGTGGTGCGGGAGTATGCTCATCTGGATATTCGTTCTGTCTGGGTGGCAGGACGGGCGGTGGCCGTCCAGCTACCGCTCTCGGGGGTGGTGTTGCGCGCGCTGGGAGTCCCGGAGTCGCCCTAGGCGGCGGCGGAGGACCCGGACTGCCTCCTGGTGTGTTGCTGCGTCTCGCTGGCGGAGGCGGTAGGTGATCTGTCCGTAGACCCGAAGTGTCTCTGCGGTATGGGCCTGCTGGTGGCTTCGATGCTGCCTCCTCCGCTTCCAACTCTTGCTGTGTCAATCTTGGCCTAGGCGCCGGGACTGGACCTCCTAGCCCTCCACTCCTACCTGCAGAAGAAGCTGTAGATAAACCTGTGTTCGAACGGCTTGGGGTTGGAGAGGCTCCGTCTGGTCCGTAGTATGCGGAGTGCTTAGGAGGAGGTCCGAAGGATGAGGCTGCGATTGCCTGTCAGTCTGGAGTCTACCTTCAAATCTTATTCATACTCACGATCTCTCAAGGATGCAAGTGGTCTGGACTCGTGGTTGAGTTTCTCTTCATTAGGATCGTGCTTCTTGCCCGTGGCCATTCCCTTGAGATCCGTCTTCCACGTTTTGCGCGAGATCGACGGGTCTCCGGCAGGGTGCCATCCTCCCTTTCCCAGCCCCTTGAGCTTGTCCATAGTATGATATGCTTGCGAAGATATGCTGGTATGCTATCTCTAGAGAAGATCGTCGGTAGCACCGTGAAGATGCAGTATGTGCGCACCCGCGAGGCACAGCCACATTCACCATCGCCCATGACGTTGGCGGGGAAGGCATCATCTTCCAGTCCACACACAATCAACGTCTCACATGCCCATGCTCAATGCTGGCGAACGATCGGTCATAGCGTGTCGAAATCCTTTGAGATACTTATACATATTCTCTCGTTATATTCAGCCCCAGTCACTATGCCTCACATGATGCTTCCCTCCAAGCACATAGCAGCCACCACCTGGTAGACCTTTCGCCATATAACAAAAGCCTTCCGTCTCAACGCCAACCCAGCCTGGCTGCTCCCACGTCGTTCCAACGATGTTAAAGTGCGGAAACACGACACCTTCTCTGACCAAATTGGCACGGATGTATAGGATAGTCCCGCCTACACTATCGAGCGGTACGATCTCTGAATTTCCAGTGCCCATGATGGCCTGATCAACCATCACCCTCGTCTCCGCCAGTTTCTGCACCGATGCGGCTCTCTCCTCATTGGAAATAACACCCTGCACACTGTCACCGCCGACTCGCCATGCGTTCTTGTCGTAATTCTCCATCTGGTTCTGATGGCATCGCGCTGTGATAATGCCGGCGTCTTCGGTGTTTTCAGAGTGACCGATCATCGTCTGCACGATACCATCAGACAGGAACACGACGTCGGCATCCAGCCAAATAACATGTTTCTCGTCTTCCAGCGCCCTCAGCATCAGCTCATTCCGGACCACTGCGAGTGATGATCGACGCTCTAGCTGTGCTGCGGGACTGTGTCGATGCTCGTAGCTGTGGCCGGGCGCCTTCGTCTCGGCATGGTGATAAATGTCCACTCTGGCAAAAGGCAAACTCTCGGATGCGACGCGGATCTTGTGATACTGGTCTAGAGACGCCGTCCGGATTGCTAAAGAGGCATTGGTGAGATCCAGCTTCGTTGACGATAGCAAGTTCATGAAATCGTGCGCTGTCCGCCTGGTTTCTCGAAAGTCGCTGCTCCAAGACTGCTCATTCTCATTCAGAGCGAGGAACAGGATCGATGGGTTGGTATTGTTTGTACTTCGGTGGTAGTGTAATGTGCCATCGTGGAGTATGTTCTCATACGATCTAACATCTGAGATGTCTGGTTTGGAAAAGAGGTACACCTCATGAGATCCGATCCCCAGGCAAGCAGAAACTGTCCGACATGACCATGATGACTGTCGGAGCTGGAAGATCCGAGAGAAGAGCCATAGTAGAAATACACAGACAATGATCATCAGGAAACGGCTGTAAGACCGATTAGGCAAGTGCATGTTGTGTCGAGGTGTCTGGCGACGAAAGAGAAACGGCAGTCCAGCGACTACATTGACGAACTGACTCCATAGCTTTCATTGCGATAAATTCACGCCAAATCGCAACCGCAGACATTCCAAGATCAAAGGGGCAGTGGATATGTCCTGGGCGTGATCGCCAAGCATACTATACCAAGTGCCACGAGCGTTGACTTTAATGGTCCTGAATCTCCAAGTCGTCCAACCTCCGGAAGGGCAGCGCGTCCAGACTTGGCTTTGAGGCTGTGCCAATAACCTTCAACGAGCACAATGGCTCATCTCCTTGGTCGGTCTGGATGTCATGTGTTATCGATACATGGATGTTCCCAGTCTTTATCTCGTTTTGCACATTTGGTACTCGTGCTGCGCCAGGGTTAGGGTGTTCGAGTTGGGCGGGTCTATTTTTCATGTGCTCTCGACGACAACTGATGGCAGTAAGTAGGTATAGAACGAAAGCAGTATGGCGAGAGATGTCGTATGGTATGAGTGTCTTCGAACGAATCCTATTTTGTTCCGTATCGACACCCAATTGCAGACAAAGAGAATGTCAGCAGTGTACGTGCACATGTTCAGATATTCATTTACTCAGTGCATCAGGGCGCTTGAATGCCTTATATTCTACGCACATTGGCAACAATAACTATGTCAATGTTGACATGCTTGTATCGGTAGGATCATGAGAGTTTAGTATTCCTGATCGAAAAGGGGCTTAGCGTTTCACATGTCATCAGTGAAAGGAGCAATTCGGTCGACGTGTCTTTGGCGTTGGCTTTCGTTCCCCGCCGGATTTGGAAACCACACCTGTCAAGAGCTGGAGATTGTCTTGTGAACTTCCTCTCCGAGGGGCTGCTGCAACACTCACTCATTCGACACACTCTCCACCACACCTACGGCAACACTTCTTCCGTGCTGGCCATGGTATACTTGCCATAACGACGCCAATCTAATCACAGACACTCCCTGCGTGTCCTTTCTTTTAGCGACCGCGCTCAACAACCACGTCACCGACGATCGCCCACCATGTCGAACGAATACAATTACGACAACGATGCTCAGTTCTTTCCCTTCTTCTTCCTGACAGTCACATCGCTCGTCACCGTCCCTCTCACCTACAGTCTCTTGCGCGCGCCTTCAGACAGCGCCACCGCCAGCAAAGCGCCCAAGATTGAGTCGCCTGCGCCGCTCAAACATGCCGACATTATCGACACCCAGCGCGCAAAGCAAAAGCGCAAAGAGCTTCGCATGAAGCGCATAATCACTGCGGTCACAGGATGGGCGATCATCGCCTACATGGTCTACCTCATGTCCGTCACCGCTCGTCATGCGCCCAAGATCTGGAATCCCTATGACATCCTCGATGTTGGCATGTCTTCCACCGAGAAGCAGATCAACTCTCGCTACCGCAAACTCTCCGTCACTATGCACCCCGATAAGCGGCAACCCGGCGTCAACAACAACCTCACCAGCGAAGCTATCAACGACGAGTGGGTGGAGATCGTAAAAGCATACAAGGCACTTACAGACGAGGAAATCCGCAACAACTTCATTCAGTACGGCAACCCCGATGGCAAGCAGAGCACAAGCTTCGGCATTGCGCTGCCTCATTTCTTGATCGCTGAGGGTAGCGGCAAATACGTGTTAATCTTCTACGGCATCCTTCTCGGCATCGGTCTTCCCTGGCTCGTTGGAAAATGGTGGTATGGAATGCAAAAGATGACAAAGGAGCGTATTCTTGTCACCAGCGCAGGCAACATGTTCAAGGAATTCAAGGATCGCATGGATGGCGGTGATGTCGCCAGCACTCTGAGCAGCGCCATGGAATACCACGAGATCCTCCCTAGCAGCAAGGCTGACACTGGACTTGGAAAGCTGGAGAAGAAGCTACAAGCGACAAGCGATCTCGATCTGGGAATGTTGGCAAAGGACAAGAAGATTCTCAGCGAGCTTGACGACGCGACCCGCCGCAAGACTTTGGCTTTGATCTGGGCTTACCTTGGCCGTATCGATCTTGATGACCGCACCCTGGAAGCTGAGAAGTATGAAATCGCACCCACAGCTCTGAGACTCACCGAAGCTCTGTCCTCGATCGGATTGGCCTATGGTTTTACTCAGCCTGTGTTGTCTATCTACCAAATGGCCCAGTCTCTCACACAAGCCATCCCTCCTACTAGCCTCAACCTTCCATTGCTCCAGCTTCCTCACTTCAACGCCGATATCATCCAGAAGATTGAGGCCAAGACCGCCTCCACCACAAAGGAACACCTCACCATCCAGTCTTTCATGGCCCTTCCCTCAGAACAGCGTCAGGCACTAGCTCAAGCAGCTGGTCTTGCCAACGATCGTCTTAAGCAAGCCGAGAAGGTCGCCCGTCAATTGCCTTACCTCAGGATCGAGAAGGCTTTCTTCAAGGTTCAGGGCGAGAAGTACATCATTCCTTCATCTCTTGTTCAGTTGGCAGTAAAGGCTCGCTTCATTCCTCCCGGTACCACCAAGATCCCACCTGTTTCCGCGACTGATCTCGAAGACCCCGATCCAGCTGAGGGTGACCTCCAGGCCCAGAACAAGGAAGTCGAGCAGCACCACATCCCTCTCGCCTACGCACCTTACCTACCTCGCGACAGAGAACCCAAGTGGCACATCTTCCTTGCCGACTCAAGGCAGGGCAAGATTGCTGTACCGCCTTTCCGTTTCTCCACTTTCGACAAGCCTGCGTTCAACGCGGATGGTACTCCTACTTTCGAAGTTGTCACCATGAAGATGCAATTCCAGGCTCCTCCTCAGCCCGGCGAGTTCAAGTTCACCATGCACGTCGTCTCCGACTCATACGTCGGCTTCGACTACAAGCAGGATGTTACTCTCGTGATCGATGACGCAAGCAAGGCCGTGGAGGTGGACAGCGATGACGATATCTCTGAGCCTGACGAGGGTAAGTGGATTCTCCCTTTTTATATGAAACAGACACAGCATACTGACTTCGTCACAGACACCATCGCCGGCCAAATGGCTGCCCTCAAGGGCCAGACAACAAGCGATCCCGCCGCTAAGGAGGAGAGGGCCAAGCGCAGAGCCGCGAGGAGAGCCGCACACGATCAGGAAGAAAGCGACTATGAGTCCGGCACCGACGAAGACGAGGAGAGCGAGAGCGAGACAGACACCGACACCGACACCGACGAAGAATAGGAAATTCTCGTCGTGGGTGATGGGTTGTTTCCAAGGCAAACGTTGTGTTCATAATAGAAAGGTATTATCATTCGCGTGGTGAGCGACTTTATGGTTCTTTTTTCCTGGTTTTCTCGTCTCTTTTTCTCTTCGCTCGTCCTCTTGCATTGGTGATGGGGTGGTATGGCATTGGCTACGGAGTTGGTTTTGATTGGTAGATTGATTGGTTGGTTGATCGAGGGATGGGAATGTCTGCGAAATAGCTAAGTTGCTCTATTGGAAACTCGGGACTATTGTCTCAGCAATCAGTGTTCAGCAGAGGACATGGCGATCATCGAGTGTTGGAGAAGGAGAGGTCTACTTGCTGCAACCCTTTTTGCGCTCGTGTCGCGATAGCCCTCTTCGAATGGCCAACAAGACAGCGAGGCAGTATGGCGCTTGCCGTGAGAGTCGTAAGAAGAATGGTAGGGACACGTCGATAAAAGATCGCATCAAGGCATCTCGCCATGACACCTGCACACTCGCGCTTTTCGTTGGCGTTCACGCGCGGACTGATCGTTCACGGCATGTACGTTCGATGTAACGAGTATGTCTCCTTCTCGATATTCACACTCGAGAGCTGAAGGAAACCTAGAAGCTATTCACGGTATGGATGATGCGCATTCAAAGTCGGCATGCATCAATCGAACGCAGGACATTCGCTTCGCCATGTCGTTCAATTCTGCTTGCCAGTTCACCTCAGCGCGGCGTCTCCGGTGATATCTGGTTGTAGAACAATCCAAGAGTACGAGATAGAGATGTACGATACAATACGGTTGCAGCGAACAATTGCCCGCCTAGGCTTTCGCGCGCTCCGCTGTCCTGTTCGATCTGTTTAATGCAGAGCGTGCCCAAAATAGCACCTTCCACGCCAGTTCCAATGCATACATGCATGCATGCACGCCGGCACGTGTAGCGCAACCAGCCCTGATCTGGCGAACACGTGAACAAGATGCAGCAATATTTAGAAAATAGGAACCTGACAAAGCGCCCACTAAATCTCTTGGTGCCTGACGAGACGAGGGCAAAAGAGAAAAACTGCCGACGCGAAGCGAAAGGATAGGACTTGCATCTCGCACGCCCTGTCGATCAGGAAAAGCACTTTGGAATACGAGAGAAACCTCGCTTCATGAATGAAGATCTGATCTAAATCTTGCAACGGTTCTTTGAAAATCGCAGCGGAGTGACCGACTGGGCTCCACTGTGGACGGGTCCGAGTAGGGCTGGCGAATGTTCGTCTATGAGCCGTTTTGCCCTTTTTCCTATGTGCTATTCCTGGTCACTGGGCATCTACAGACTGTGGATACAAGGTTATGGAGATGGTTTTTTGGATAGGACGTCTTATCAAATTGGTTGATCACATGCGAGCGAGAGCAATGGAAAAATGTGTTATGATACTCTATACGTGGGAGACAGGTTTGCGGTCCACGCCGGAAGACACCTGTTCCATGGAAAAAGAATAAGACGTTCCTTCGATGAGATCGAACTCCAGATCCAACGCCTCGTCACGAAGTGAAAGACAAAAGACTTTGATCCGGTGGCAGACGAACACCCCCAAGTCTGTCTGGCACGAGATCGCCGGCAATTGAATGTGCTATCGAGTTCACGGTCCAACGGAAAGTATCTGCTTTGGGTTTCGTGTGTGCATTTGAGACGAGAAACCCGTGCAAAAGCTATCGACTTAAGTTACCGTACGCCAACTAAATCGTTTATCTGCCGAGTCTCGCCGCACCCAATGCTCTGGTAGTGATAGATTCAACATGAAATGTTGGAAGGTTATGCGGTGGTAGTGGCGGTATATTCTGGCTAAAAAGTAGCACTTTTGAACTTTGGATAAAGATAGACGTTCGGGACCACATTGCGTGCAGCCCAAAGAACGGGTGGAAGATCCAATGGAAATAAAAGGGGTCCTTGGTCGCTGTCGATCGCAGAAGACCTTGAGGGTAAGGGATGCCTCCTATGAGAAACTCCAACCGCGTCGAACTTGGGTTTGCTTCTTGGCGAGGAGAAGGTTATTATTGCAGGCTCGGAGGGGACTGCCGGGTTTTGGATCAATCCATCGCGAACCTAGAGCTTGTCGGATCAGAGGGATTTAGGTTCGTTTGGCGAGTGAGACATTAGGGTCATTCGTGCATATGGCCTACGTGGACATGTCTGTACCGTAGGATGGACCAAGGGGACGGTAGCTGCGGCACGTGTGAGCTTTCGCATGCCATTATCAGTATTGGGTTGTTGCAAATCCACGAGGGGCGGCATTTGGTTGGATTTTGTTTTGTGTCGATGTGTCGAGGTGTCTTCAAGTCTTTGATCGGGTCGGCATATGAAAAGAGTTTCTGGCGCTCATCATTTGCCAACAAACTTCGCGCGCGAAGGGGATACCAACATTTGAAAGCGTATGCGTGTGCCCAAGCTGCAACTTTGATCATGAACAACAATCAAGCCTTCAATCTTGCAAACACCGACGGACAGCAAAAGTGGCTTGCAGTGCATTAACCTTGTCCAACTGTACGCACATGACGCCACAGTTCCAGGCCCAAGAAGCCATGGTCTTAACTGGAGAGTTCTATTGATGCTTGTTGATAATGATACGTCGTCACAGGAAGTCTTCAAACGTGACAAGTTCCAAGATTAGCCTCCCAGGGTCATCCCCCAGTGGCCCACGATGTCGCAGGGATGTGATTCAGCATTAGGACAGCAACGGCAATAACTGCGATAGGGCGCGCCACAGATTTGAAGGAGCGCATTCCCTGTAGGCAGGCGGCGGGCCTCACTCCTAATGGGCAACTGCTCTCGCCTGTTGAGATGGCCATCTCGCAACGGTCTTCACTGCTAGTCGACTGGAGAGAAGCGGCAACAGCCTTGCGCTGAAGAACCTTGGGAGCTCGTCTCGTCGCGAGGCCCCGAATTAGAATTTCCTCGAGCACCGTGCACATTCGCGCGCCGGAAGGAACGCAAGGAAGCCTCCCCGACGACACTTTCGCTCGGCACCGTCTTCATTACAGTGCTGCCTAACACTTTTGGCTTGAGATCCAGCGCACGCGAGTCCAAAGGCTATTACGAAACCGCACAATTAGGTGCAGGATGCGCGGGGCGTATTCAACGATTCGAAGCATCATATACACGGTCTGTTCGTTCAGGCCGCTGGTCCCGTGCTGTACCGGGCATTGTGACTAAACGGTCACAAAGCACAGCTCGCTTGCTTCTCATGCGCACAAGAATTATAAAAAGATATAACCTTTTCCCACGTGCGGGCTTAACGTCATGTTACGGCGCTAGAGCCCATAGCCGACTTCCTCGAACCCCTCGGAGGAGACGACTTCACCGTCGAGCAGTAGGTTATTGGCGGTACCAAATCACGAGATTACGCTTGTCGAGCCCTACGGTGGCGTTGTGAAGGGTGACAACGGATCGCCTGCTGGCCATAGGGTGGTCACATTCCTCGTGGGCAGGCATGGCGGTGACACAATCACTGCTCAGTCGAGCGGCCACAGCCACCAATATGTCACGCCGTAGCTGGGAGCATGCAGACGCCACCATCTGCGGCGCTGTGACACCACTGCGGGCTTAACGAACGATCGCTTCGAGAAGAAATACGCCATGGGATTTGCAGCTGGTGAAGGTCGTGTGCCTACAGAAGACCCCTACGACAAACAACCGGCGAGGTGTCTGCAGACCAAGCGCAGGATTCCGAGTGCGCCAGACTGCAGGTATGTTTTGACGGCCGTTGAGAGTAGAGTTTGGCCGGTTGGCTTACTGCCTTGGGATTGCCGCTACACAGACTTTGCCAGACTGGAGTTAGCTGATCACTTCCACCGAGGTCGAATTTCAATGCAGCCGAGCGTCATGAATAATGGATCGCCTTCAACTATACAGAGCGTGCAAGATTGCAGGATCATAGTAGTCAGAAGCAATGCATGACACTGGCGATTTCGCCGTCTGCAGCATCTGTGCGCGTGTTCTCCTCCACTCGCCCACCAGCGGCCACTATATCCCCAGCTGGCATCGAGTCGAGCAAGATGGGAGAGAGGCATGGGCGAGGATTAAAAATAACTCAAGTCACTAGCGCGTCCCCGCCATTTAGCACATGTCTAGCACGGATCGTTGGCGAACGCCATCCCTAACAAATTTTTGCTGGCACCGCAGGCCTGTGGACTGCTGCGTACAGTAGCAGCAGTAGTGGCCACCTGTGTGTCGGGCGACGACGCATACTCGTTCAATAGTGGTAGCCAACGGCCTCCCCGAGTGAGAGATACGCAACGTGCTGACCAGCCGGCGTTCTTCGTGTCGTGTCGGCGAAAGAAGGGTGCTGGCTGTAGTGCTGCTGTAGGACTGGAGGCTGAGCAGAGCGCTTCCCGCCGCCGCCGGCGAGACACCCACCACTGCAGCACTGCTGCGCTGCTTTCTGGCTGGCTGGCTCTGTTCCTGCAGATCTGTTTGCAGCTGCTGGATGTATCGATGCATTCCTGCTGCTGGCTGGCTCGCAGGACGGTCAGCCTAGGAGCATCACACGGCGTTCCTAGCCCGTCACGCCGCGGACCATCGCGCCCGTCATGCCCATCCATCTTCGGCTCGATGCTGGCTGCTTTTGGTGCGTGTGCGTGATGGTGCTCCTTCGGGCGCGCAGAGGTCGACAGTTCGCCAGCGGCCATAATACCATATGGCGTCTGTATGCCCGGCCGGGCGGCCTGCGCCGCGAGAGCTGAAGACATGCCTGTCTGTCTGCTGCCATCCTTCCTGCCACGCTGTCCTATTGATGCTATCATTGCGATGCTAGCTAGCTAGCTATGCCACATCCAGTACAGCACGTCGCCAAACGGCTGCTACCGGCCACACGGCGCGCACGGTGCTAGCCTTGCAACGCAGGTGGCCAGCACGCTGCTGACAGTGAGTTTGTGCGCGCGGATGATTTGCGGTGAGCCTTCTCTCCAGGCGGAGGCGACGGTGGCATTCACACGCAGGGCACGGGCAATACCAGATGTCATACGAGGACCCTACCCGTCCACTCGCCGACGCACAAGGTTCTTACCGCACCCTATCATCCTCTCAAGCCGATCGCCGGACTCGCACGCTAACAAGAAGCTTGCCGGGTCTATTTCGAGAACCTCACACCTGCAGCTTGTTCAGGCACAGGGCGACCTACATGGCCTTCGCGAGTGTGCGGTATGCCTGGGTCTCAGTACATAGCGTCCGCTTTGTCTCCACCGGCTCTGGCGAGGGATCATCGCTTGGTCAAGTATTACACACTCGCTTTCTTGCTTTCGTTATCACTCATCACATTCGTTGCCTGTACCACTCGCACTTCCCACCAACCGCCAGTATACCTAGTTACTGCACATTTATATATCACTCGCTTGGACGACGTCGACATCACTTGACATTGGATGAAAACATACCATCAAAGACGTCTCCGCATTCAGACATTACGATCCGAACACCGGCTCTTTAGACATCCTTCCCACTGGAGCATTACGAGGCCGATCGCACAGTGACTACCCTGTCGATATTCGATTGGCGCAACATCCTGGTCGAACACATCAGAAGATCCTAGGACTCCATCACAATGGCTGGTCAAGGTGCTGGTCCTTCGAGGCGCAGCCACACAAAAAGCAGAAAGGGCTGCAAGACCTGCAAGCGCAGGCATATTCGTTGCGACGAGACCTTCCCTCAATGGTGCGTAGACCGATTTCCAGTTTCATTGACAATGACAACCGAATTGACCATTATGTAGTCGCAACTGCACAAAACATCAGGTTCGCTGTGATTACATGGAGAACATGGGATCAGATACTGCGAGCCAGAGTGGCAGCCCAGAACAACTACCACTGGTCTTCACACCTGCTGCAGAGAGCCGATTAGATCATTGGCAGCAGACCGGCAGCTTCCCGTATCCAGATCTGAACGTCTTCCCTCAGCCTGTCGCTCACGAATACTCCAAGACCGACCTTCGATTAATACACCATATCTCCTCCATCTCGAATGACCTTCACCTCAACAACTCCAACAACCTGACGCTATGGACGCAGAAAATGCCCAAGTCAGTACATACCAAAAACGAGTCGCGCATGCTCGTATCGACCCGCTCACCTCATTTCGCTAACAAACTTTGCCCGTTAGATTCCTCAGCATCGCTTCCTCGTATCCATACGTCATGCACGCTCTCTTGTCGTTCTCCGCGAACCACCTTGCTTGGACACAATCATCGTCAGAAACACGAAATTTGCAAATCCACCATGGCTCTATCGCATTGCGCGGACTTCATGAAGCCATTGGCAGCTTTTCGCCCGCTAACGCCGATGCGATTCTGGCCGCGTCGCTACTGATGCTTTGGCAAGCAACCGACTGGTAAGTTCGGAAGAAGCTGGATCGAAAAACAGAACTGACAATTAGTACAGGCGCAGTTGGTCTTCTCTGAGAGCGGGTGTTCAGTCTGTGAGTATCTTGATAACCACCTTGCGATCGAAGCAAAAGCTGACAGCAACAGGTCCTGAACGCAATTCAGAGCTGGAAGCACGAATCACTATTCATCGAACTCATCGCAGAGGAAGATCTTGTAGCAGAATCATTCCGCGCGCATCGACGACGAGCAAGCGTCAGCGCAACCGACCGATCAGTAATCCTGCAAACAACAATTCAATCTCTACAGCGACTACAATATGGCCTTGTTGGACTCGACATGGAAGCATACTGGGTAGATCAACTCTTGTCATATCTGCAAAGACTCCAGGCTACACCACCACCACAATCACCAGAAGAACAATTCTCCCAATCGTACATGATGCGCAAATGGCTATTCTGGGTTCCGGTGTCACTGCTCCAGCGGCAAGGAGGAAAGGGTCCGGCGATGTTGACACTTGCTCATTTCTACGGTACTGCGCTCACACTTGAGCCCTTATTCCCGGATCTTGGCGCGTCTTTCTGCTCAGCATTGGCTTTGCCGGCTCTGGAGAACATCATCAATGTGACGACCGCTATGCACTCCGATGCAGGATTGGACAGCGCATCATCCGAGATCGCGACACTGATGTCCTTCCCTCAACAAGCCGCTTTCAACTACCGCAGCCAACTGATGCAGAGCCAGTCCGGCGCGCCCATGCAATCTGCGCCAATCACATACGATTTCACCGCAGACATGAACAACTACACCACCACCGGAAACCTCAGCCCGGCCTTCGCGCCCTCAACACCACACTACACAGCCTCAGCATCGACCTCAGTCTCAAGCTCAAGCACGCCCTATCTGGAAGTGCCCATAATGCAAAGCAGCCAGACTGGTTTCAGCTACGGCACGAGCTCCTGGGGCGCCATGCCCTCGCCCGGCTTCCCACCATCGGCATACACATCCGGCCTGGAAGGTGACATGTACGACATGAACGGCCTATCGCTCGGCGGCGTCCAGGGCGTCCCAGGCTTCCGCGGCGGGTTCGTATCCCCCCCGCTACCCGTATGGACCTAAAGTTGTCTTTTACGATATTTTTTTTATCACGATCAGGAACTAAACGATTCGGTTTCCAGGACTTCAGGCGGTGATGTACACCAGCAGCAGCAGCACCAGCAGTATCAAGGATACTAGGCCCTTTTTCAAGAAATAATGTCTCACGAGGACAGACATCACTCTGGACACGAAGGCTGGTCCAACTGCATCCACTCGACGAGCTCGACGAACACAGGCCGGCGAGTCCGCACATCAACTGTTACTTGCTTCTGAGGTGACCGTAAAGGGTACCAGGCGTTTCCTGTGCGCGCAGGACTGGTGCTCACCAAACTACACCTCCATCTCCAGCACGACTTTTCGGGGCAACGGCGACACGATTTTCCTTTCACGTCGAGGCTCGATTTTTTATTTTTCTCCTACACATCACCATTGTTCATAAAAGGGAGAGCAGGGAACGACTGTGCGATTTAGCGAACGGCATGAGGGAAGTGCACTCCCTACGCGAAGAGACGATTCTCTTTTTCTATCCATGCATTTACCTGGCGTTCTTTGCTTTTTGTTTTCTATTCGGCATGTTCCAAAATACACGGGCAGGAGGATGGGGTACTGTATGCTCTCCAGGGCGATCTGTTTGCATTCTCGGCAGTTTGAGCCCGCGGTACTCTTCTCTGGGGAGGGGGAAAGAGTGGCTTCAGGGAATGGCGATTCTTCGCACGACGAATCTTCTTTGGTTGGCTGGGGACTTTTATGACCGCACACTTTACAGTAGATGGATGGCAACAATGTGCTGCGGCACTTTCGAAACAAGCAAGTCATGATTGAATTGATTCTACGTGTATTGGTGGTGACTTTGAATACATGTATGCTACGGTACTTCAACCAATATGTGATCGAGGAAATGATGCCTTGTTCTAGAGCCCTTTCGCTACACTCACCAGTACAGCTGGTCTGGTGGTATCTCAATTTGGCACACGTTCTTGTAGCATAAGCCTGTCCTACATGTACATGTGAACCTGTCATCATCACCGTCGGTGTAAGTAGGGTTAGGGTCGTCGCACGACGATGATCATATATTGGCGAGAAGTGTTCGTTTCGGTTTCAGATTAATTGTGTACACTCTCCGTATGTCTGTCCATGATTGGGAGTAAATTAGGGGTCGTATGAGTGGGGCTTGAGGTTTTTGGTCGTGATCTGTTGGCTTTCCATAAACATGACTTGCACACGTGTCTATGAATTAGCGGCTTTTCTGCGAAAGCGAAAGAAGTGCGACCAAGGAACGCTTGACGACAGACAAGCAATGTAACATGTGATCTGACTAGCAGGTTGCATATGCGTTTGACCAGGTTGTCTGGAAGGTTAATTAATTGGCGATTCAAGTCAGAAAGTATGTATCTGTAGTGCAGTGGGTATAGGCGGTCCTGCGTAGCTCGCTACTCAGGTGGAATCACTAACAAGGGTAGGCATGACTCGATTGAAACCCGATGTCGATAGAGGACACGACATGAAACGATGTTAAGCTGTAACTACAATTTCTTATTGGCTGTTGCTAGCCTTCCAGCTATCAAGGACCTCTTTCAGCTTCGCCGCCATCTCCTCCTTCCTCTGATCGCTGCACCAGCTTCCGCGAATGCTAGCTCGGCAAATGGTCTCCCACTCGTCTACACTCAAGTTGAAAGCTTCCTGCACGGCACGGTAGTTGTCGAGGATGTAGTTGTTTCCGAAGTAAGCCGGATCATCGCTGTTCAGAGAGAACTGAACGCCAGCAGCCAGGAACTCGCGGATGGGCAGTTCGCTGACAGATGACACGCCGCGCAGGAACACATTGCTGATAGGGCACAATGTGAGCAGCTTGCCCTCCTTCGCAATGCGAGCCAGCAGTTCAGGATCCTCGGGTAGTCTGCGGCCGTGGTCGATCCTCTCAACCTTGAGCACGTCAAGCGCACTCTGGATGTATGCCGGCGGCGCTTCTTCACCAGCGTGCGCCGTCAACCTCATGCCCATCGCGCCGGCGCTGGTGTAGATCTCCTCGAAAAGCTCTGGCGGGAAGCCGAATTCGCTGGAGTCGAGACCGATGCCCTTCACAGCACCAGAGCGGAAACTAGTCTGGATATCCTCCTGCTTGAAAGTCTGCACACACTCAGGCACAGGCAAATGGCGCAAGAAGCAGCAAACGAGCTCGCTAGAAACACCAAACTGGCTCTCAGCCTTGGTCCTGGCAGCGCTGAAACCAGCCAGAACAGTGTCGTAGCTGACACCACGTGAGATGTGGGCCTGCGGGTCGAAGAAGACGTCGGCGTGCCAGACGCCATCGTCAGAAGCGTGGCGGAAGTAGTCCATGGCCAGAGCCTCAAAGTCTTCGGCAGTGATGAGGACGCTCATGCCGATGTAGTAGTAGTGTAGGAAATCATTGAGCGAGGCGAAGTTGCGGTAGCGAGCGGTCAACGCTGCTGGGGAGACGAATGCTTCATCGTCGGTTGGGAGGGCGATGTTGTTCTTTTTGGCGAGATCAAACAAGAGTTCTGGAGTCAAGGCACCTTCAAGATGGATGTGGTGCTCGCATTTTGGGAGAAGAGGCAGAAGCGTTTGAACCTCCGGACTGCCCATGGTTGATTTTGTCTGTGACTGTGATTTCGCGATGTAGTTGTTTGAAGATTGTTAGTTTTTCTTTGGTATCGTCGGTGTTTCCGTGGACGAGAAAATGGAAAAAATTGAGATAGAAAGAAAACCCTAGACCCGCCATCGCACAGGACGCGATTGACACTTACTCACTATCATCAGACTGTTCTTTCGATATCTTCACGACTTGACAGCCATACGTTACACATTGCGACCTGATGATAACGGTTTCTTCACAGTGAACCAGAAAACCGCCAGTTTCGTGACATTCGCGCGACAACATATCTCAGCGACACGTGCTCGTCGGCGAGCTCCGCTGTGGAGCCGGCATAGTAGGAGGCACATATAACACATGGTCCCTGACATACTGCGTTCGGGGCAGCTTTTCCCAAACAGAGGGAAGAGTGTGAGAAAGCGAACCTTCTCCGTGATTAAGTTACGGAGGATTGTTTAACCAGATCCTAGCAAGCCACATGCTATGCTGGCTTAGGAAGCTCGTTTGTGCGATGGGACCACAGATTAGAAAGGGAAGAGATGGAACGCGGTTCTGCCCGGACAGATCTTTTCCACGGCACACGCCGAACTTTGGCGCTGATCAATGACGATCCGGCGTTCCGAATCGTGTGTGTCTTTGTGCCGTGTCGGCCCGCAGTACCCAGCAACTCTCTGCTCATCATCGTGATGTCGCAGGCCTAGGGCAACATGACGGCACGCGATGGAATGGTTCATACGCGGACGGCATTTGCCGTCTTCAAAAAGTTGGCAGGGAAAGTAGAGCGCCAGGTGGCTTTACCAGGGTCATTACGGTCATTTACACCAGACTATTGCTATAGTATTGACTTTGGAGATCGTAAGGCCTGGCTCCGAGGATATGCTTGATGTCGGGTACTTTTGGTACCTTTGCCGGAACTGACTGCGAGGCACCTAGACCACACTGCGAATGACGCACGATATGATCGACATTGATCGTCGAGGTGAAGGGCCGACTGGCACGCGCAGACACCTGCCATTTGTGTAGAATTGGCAGGTGGGAGCAGGACCATAGCACCCAAGCTGCATTAGCACTCGCAAGTCGCATTGGCGGTCAACGGGTGTTGTTGTAGGCATTTGTATCGGCTCTGACTCCACGCTATTTGGCGGCAGATGCGGACGAAGGGAGCCAATGCAGGACGCTCGGAATGACCTCCGTTCGGAGTCTAGGCGTGGCCGTGCCAAAGCAGTTGGCGAAAGATCAGCGCGTGGAAGATTGTTGCATCCTGTCAGCCCTATGTGGTGAAACGACGATGGCAATCAACGTTTTCGGTGTTTTGATCTGGTGTGGTCGTGGGCATTGCAGCCCAATTCGCCGAGCGAGCGCGAAATTGCCTATTTTCCTGCTTCGTTTATCCGGCACATGCTCGATTGAGGGATGGGCGTACATGAAGCACTGACGTGCCACGGGTGCGGTGAGGCTCGTGACCTGGGAGGCAGACGGCGAACGACGCCTACTTTTTGCTGTACAGGTATCGTGCTGGGTATAATAATCGCACGTGGCGCCCACACAAGCCAGTGATGGCGCCAAGCGAGCTGGTGGAACGCCACTAGTGGCTGCGAAAAGGCCTGCATATGCTGCATCCACAAGCGGGACAGACTTTTGATATCAAGAGCAGTGGTAGTTGCTGGTGGCATGCCGTGAAATGAGGCTTTGGTGCAATACGAACTGGTGCGACGAGTGAGGTCAAGCGAGCGTTCAGAGTTGAGAAAGCGTGTGTGCTGCGCCTCCCAACGCGCGGATGGCAGATCTTCTCTAAGCAGTTTTCGCGCGGATCACTGCCAGGACGTGGTACCGCCCGCCCGGCGCTATCCTCTGTGGTAGAACATTGACTCGCACTCGTCTCTCGATTGTGCAATCTGTGCTCCCTGCCGACGTGAGCAGCCTGCCCGATCTGGCTGATCGCCTGTAGACATTCGGAATGTTGGGCTGTCATGTCGAGACAGTCTTCGCCGCCTGCAGCAGATGGGCCTTCTGGAGCGAGGCCTCATTAAACTAGAGGCGTGATACCAGACCCTGAAGTCACACGTGCAAGGCTAGCATCGGACACTGTACACCCTAACCTTTCGCGCCGTCGTTCGCTCCAAGCCGAGGCATGGTTTGCTACAGTACCATCCTGGGCTCAGGGCGGCGGCAAAGGGCACGCAATAACCCGCCACGGCAGTGCTCGACGAGTGTCTGCCGCGTGCTAGTCGGACAAGCACGGTGGTGGTGGGATGGAAAACGTGGGTGGTTCGCGAGATTGCGCAGAGAAGACTAGAAAGGGGAGCCTTCTGGAAGATGGAAAGCTTCCCGTCTTCACCACCCGAGCTCGATCCGTAGCTAAGGTTCTCGCCGCTCCGGCTATGAGCGTGGACCAGGGTAGGAGGACTGCGGTGGAGTGGCTCGTAGTGGCTGCGCTCAGGCTCGCTCGCGTGCTGGAAGCCGATCTGCTAATATCAGCGAGTGGGTATGGGCCGTGGATGGCCACGTTGAGGGCTGACGAAGCCCCCGACGTATGTCAGCAACACCGCCTGGTTGGCTCGTGGTTGGCCGCCGGTACTTGCTGGGGTCCACCACTATAGCTGCGCTTGCAACGAACTGCACGGCGCTCGGATCACGCGCGACGAGTATGGAGATCCAAGCAGGAAGGGATCGTCTCGCCGGGCCGTGAGCGAGAAAAGTCGGCAGGCAGAGCGAGCAGAGCCAGGCATGCTAGCCATGATTCCAACGGCGTTGCTTTCAATTGCTGACTTGGCAGGCCGCCGGCGAGATAGAGCGTCCGAGCGTGCGTCCAAACCATGTGCCATCGCGAGCCCGGCAGTTGTCAGGCGTGTGGTGCTGAAGGCCCTTGTGCATGCCGTCTGCCTAGTTGTCTACGGTTGTACTGGTACGCGCTGCCAACAACGTCGAGGCGGCCGACCTCACATACAATGACACAAGCAGCCAATGGCGGCCCGCCGGCGGCCTTGACCACATTGAAACGGCATTTCAATGGGTGTTTCGTGCATCGACCCTGGGTCGCTCGGCAGGGTGGCAAGGCTCGCAAGGCCATATGTGTGGTGCTTTTAGCAGCCCTAAAACTGTCATCTTGAGACGTGCGCCAGATAGGCTCAGCACCATCTCCACAACCGGTTCCTGCACCGGCCAGACAACCATGTCTTTGCGAGGGCTCTCCGCGCGACTTGGTGCATCCCTTGCGCTGGATCGCCAGTCTTCGCGTGTCGTAGCCGACGTAGCGTGTGGATGGTGACCTCGTCGTGCCTCGACATTCGTTCTACGGCACCCGGAGGCCACGCCACCGGATGCCCTGGGCGGGCGACACAGGCACCCTAAACTACTCGTCCGCCAGCGCATTTGGTGACCATTCGCTACTCTAGTTCGACATGCGCCCTTTACGCTTAATCCTCTGACGTCCGACGCCTGTGCTTGTTTCTTCGTGTCGCCGCCGCGCACGGCAGCAACCTACACCGTCCGGGATCTCGTGCAGGAAATCCAGGCCCTCCCATCCACTTGCCCCTGCAGATTCGACGTGCCCGAGCGATTATATCCTGCTGCGGATCGTCGGCGCATGAGGCAGCTATCCTCGAGCCACCCACGCCAGACGCCAGACTTAGCGTGGCGTGAAGCATTCTTTCACTTCTGGTCCTGACACACTTGCACACTACTACCCTCAGACTGGTCAGGTACCCGACCATCCCAACTCCCCGGTCGAGCTTGATCCCGGACTCACGCCGTCATTCGCCGACTGAACGCGCTACTTGTCCCATCGCTCCTCCTTGTTGTAGGAGCGACCTGCAGTTGTTCGTACATCGGTGCTAGGGAGCCTTTTGAGGGTTTCTCGGCATCGCCGGTCTCGGTACTTTGCTAAGGTACTTTGCTCCCACGCCCGACCTTGAACGTTGCCTGCGTCCGACCTGCAACTGATCCACAACAGGTAGTGAAGCTGTCAAATTCGTTAACAGGTCCCTTGGTCCAGCTGCGGACTAAAGACATCCCGGATCGACATCTTACGACCACAGCTGTGTCACTGGAATCCTTCGTCAGCTGTTTGCAACTTCCGCTGGACCTGGCACTTTACCCGGCGCTGCTGCATTGTGGCACTTAGTCGATCCGGATTCGACAACGTCGCTTTTGACGACCTGATCGATCACCACTTTCACACAACATGGACCCCAGCGGCCGACCTGGACTATCTGCACAATCCCCGAGTGCAAACAATCAGGTCACATACGAATCATCAATATCATCGCAGCCGTCACCACAAAGCACATTACAGTCTACCCCAATCGGCTACACGTCTGCCGGTGGTCCATACCCGACACTTCGAACGGCATCACCTGGTCATACTCACGCACACATGCACACCAACGGGATGGCACCGGGATATCCATATCCACAAGCCCAAGGGCCAGCTCTTGCCCTCGCTCCGCCTCCACTGATGCATGAACATTATATTCCAAATGACTCCGCAATGTCAACTCCACCTGGGATTTCTCCCACGCACCCGTCTGCGGCAGCGGCAGCAGCTTTGTCGGCGCAGAAGCGTGCTTACCGCCAAAGACGCAAAGATCCTAGCTGCGATGCTTGCAGAGAACGAAAAGTCAAGTGCGACGCGACGGACATGTCCAGCTGCTCTGAGTGCTCGAGTCGCAGCGTCAAATGTCAATTCACCAAGGAAACTAACCGACGTATGTCGTCCATCAAACAAGTCCAGGATCTCGAGAAACAATTGGCTTCAGCGAAACAGCAGATCAGTCAGATGAAGTCCTCGGCCCAAGAAAGCGGTGCAAATGACAACGATGCGAACATGTCCAGCATACCTTCATTGAATCTCCCAGAGACATCATCCCGAGAACCAAAAGCAGCTCCACCGATCATGAGTAACTTCGATAGCGTCCGACACAACCTGCGCAACTATAGCCGCAGCATCTTCAAACCGCCTACTCCTTATCGTCAAAACGGACCGGCTGCTAGATACCCTCACGATGACGTTCCATTACCGCAAAAACATACTGCCGATCGACTTCTATCACACTACCACGGCTCCGTACACGTTTATGCTCCGCATCTACATTGGCCGACATTCCAGCGAGAATACGAGGAGATTTATCGCGCAGGCACACTCAAAGGCTTAGAATACGTCAAAGTAGCCCTTTTCTTCGCAGTGCTAGCTTGTGGTACTCTAATGGACCATCCTGGAAGCACTACAGCGCCTGATACGGAGGGCAAGAAGTTTATACAGCTCAGCATGAGCAGTATCGATTTTACAAACGACGAACTAGATCTCGATCACGTACGAGTAAATTTGCTTTGGAGCATATTCTTTATGGAGATGAATCTTCGATCGACTGGACGAGTGCATGTGGCTTGTGCTATGAATATTGCGCAGGACCTTGGGCTTTACAGCGATCGTGGACCATATGGACCGTTCGATGCAGAGATGAGAAGGCGCGTCTGGTGGGCGCTGTACACTTGGGATAGGTAAGAGCAAATTTGGATACCATCACGGAGGAAACCGCACATGTACTGACCAAACTACCAGAATTGTCTCTCTTGAGACAGGCAAGCCTTTGCATATCTCGGACGAAGACTGCGAAGTCGCTGAGCCCATGCCTGTAAGCGACGAGTACATCCAGACTAACGGCAACATCCTACAACCACCCTCCCAACAAGCACCCAACGGTATGATCGCTGTTATACCAGTCGTTCGCATTACTGCATCGATCAAGAAGACCCTCAAATCTCGCACCATCACCGCCGGCACTCTCAACACCTATGACGAGCATTTCAAAGCGATTATGGCCTCATATCCAGAACCCTTCGCGATTCACTCGACCGCCGACCTGGACCCACGTCTCCTAACAGCCGCCTGCGCTCTACAAACCTCCCGTTTCCTCCTCTACCGTCACAACCTCTCGCCTTGCTGCCGGCGCGCAGAACGACGCGACGCTCTCGACCGCCTGGTTTCCGTTGCAAAAGACACAGCTTCCTATGCACAGCGATCGTTCAACCCAGCACACATGGGCAGCTGGGCCGCGCGCCTGCGCACAATGGCGCCCGCGTTCTTCTGCTCCCACGTCTGGCGCTGCGTCCTCGTTCTGACATTCCGCGCCGAATACGCCGCCGCCCTGACTCTCCTACAAGTATCCGCCGCCGTGGGCGATTTGCGCCGCAACAACATGGCCTGCGGCCGCCACCTCAGCTTCTTCCTCGACAAGCTGGTGGAGCGCTTGCGCGTCGGTGCGTCGCAGCACCAGCTCGAGAGCGACGAGGAAATGCTCGCGTACGTGTCCGGCGACATGCAGGGAAACTCGGACAACGCCTGGGTCTGGACCGGCTCGGATCCGCAGGCCGTCTCACCCGCCATGTCCAGCGCCAGCGGCAATGTCAAGGTCGAAGCTCCTGCGCCTGCGGGCAACCAACTCTCAGACCGCGAGCTGCACGAGTGGCCGGGCTGGGACCACATTCAGCACGTGCTCACGTCGCTGCTGCATGAATCGCAAGCGCAGCAGCAACAGCAGCAACAGCGCGGTCCACCACCTCCTTCGTTCAACGCGCCGCAAGCCTATCCTCCTTCGATTCCCGGCGGTCAATTACCACCTCTCCAACAACAGCAGCAGAATCCCGGCCACTTAGCTCCCACACCCATGCAACAGAGCGGATCCGTCAGCCCAGCGCCAGGAAGCTCGCATTCACACTCGAGCGGGAACGGAAGTGGAGGTGGACTGCCGGGAGGAAGCAGCAGCCGGATCAGCATCAAGGACATCATGTGAAAAAAGAGCACGAAAGCTGGAAGGGCAGCGATTGAAAGATGGAAAAACAAAAATTAGAGGGCAGAGGAAAAGGATGGAGGAGGGCGATATGGGATACCAATTGGTTTCGATTCTGGAAGATCCGGCGAGGCAAAACTGGCAGGATGGTACGGCGGATCAACGCATTCATACGCACACTGATATCCGGCTGGGAAGTGGAAGGAAAACAATTTGAGAAGCCCCATTTAGCGAGGTGTTTTTGGAGTGTGTTGGAAAATTTGTTTGGACATTGGTGCTGTTTTGCGTTGTAAGGGAGAAATAGAGAGGAGCTGGCACGCTATATGGAGCTCACTCTAATGGATTCTCGTGAAGACCGCTCACATTGAGCGAGCGATAGAAGTGTAGAAGAAGGAAGATTGTTGACAGACACACACAAAAGCATACTAATTAAACAAACAAACTGTTGGTCATCAAAAGATGTTGGAACTGATTGGCCGAAGCCACTGATGCATCATCAAGAACTTTATGTCATTTGTGCCCTAAGTCAGTCAATCGTCAAGAAGCCGAGCCTAGTTTTTTGAATTCCCAACCCATCACCATCCGCCTAGCACACGCCATGAGTCTTTCCATGCTTGCCGCTGAGACTGTGCTTCTCATCGGTAAAGTGGTCGTTGGTCTTGCTCCTGCCCGTCCGCGAGCCGTGGTTCTTCATGTGGTCCACATAGTGCGACAGCAACTTCTTCTCGTCCATCTTAACCAGCTCGGCGAGCGCGAGTTTCAGATCCGACACGAGCGCATCGCACCTGCTGCGTGAGAAGTCCTCGCGCACGACGACGCGCATCATGCGCAGGTTCTCCGAGTGCGGCGCCATGGTGTAGGCGGGGACAACCCAGCCGCGCTCGCGGAGTTGGTGCGCGATGGCGAACTCGTCGAAGTTGTGTTTGCGCGCGGGGTCGAGGCGGAAGGCTACGAGTGGTAGACCTTTTCCCTTGGTCTCGGACATGAGGATGAAGCCCATGGATTGCACGGCGGCGGCGAGGTAGTCGGAGGTGCGGGTGAGGTTTTGCATGATGCTGCGGTAGCCGGTTTTGCCGAGACGGATCAGCTGGTAGTACTGGGCGATGACCTGACTAGCGCCTCGCGAGAAGTTCAGCGTGAAGGACGCTTGGTCGGCGCCGAGGTAGTTGATGTTGAAGATGAGTTCTGGGAGTGTTAGCTGTGTTGCGGATCAAGTGGTGGCATTTTGGTGTTGGTGATACCTTTGGGGAGGTACTTGGGGTCGCGCCAGACGACCCAGCCGACACCGGGGTAGACGAGGCCGTACTTGTGACCGGAAACGTTGATCGAGACGACCTTTCAGTGTGTCAGTAATCGCTCAGTTGCAGAAAAACTCGTTGGGAAATAATACCTTCTCAAGACGGAAGTCCCACTCCAAGTTGGGGTTCACGAAAGGTGCCACAAATCCACCAGAAGCAGCATCAACGTGGATGGGGCAATCGATGTTCCTCTCAACCAAGAGGTCGTTGATCTTCTTTGTATCCTCGTACTCGCCAGTGAAAGTCGTACCGAGAATGGAGCAGATACCAATGGTGTTCTCGTCAATCAGGTTGACAGCCTCTTCGGGGTCGATCACGTAGCGGTCGGGAGTGCAGTAGACGTACTTCTCCTCAACATCAAAGTAACGTGCAGCCTTCTCCCAGCAAACCTGCACAGCAGAGTTCATGATTATGTTCGGACGGCTGTAGTCCTTGCCCTCAGCCTTGCGCTTGTTGACCCAGGTCTTCTTCATGGCGAGAGTGGCAAGCATGATGGCCTCGGAGGAGCCGATTGTGGATGTGCCCATGGCATTGGTGTTCTCATCGTGAGAGGGAATGTTGAAGAGGCGGGCGATCATGCTGACGCAGCGGTTCTGAATGTCGGCGCTCACAGGGTACTCTTCGTAGTCAATAAAGTTCTTGGAGAAGGCATCAACCATGAGCTTCTCGACTTCGGGCTCCATGTAGGTTGTGACGAAGGAAGCAAGGCTATGGCATGTCAGATACAATGTACACCTGCACCCAGTGTTCAACGCTTACTTGAGTGTTGGGTTGCCGTCCAGAGTGAGGTCGTCCTTGATCAAACGGTATGCCATTTCACGCGGCATCTCGCCATCGGGCATCTCATGCCTGGGAAGGTCCTGAGCAGCGAAACGAGAGCCATAGACGCTGGTGGTGATCTCATTTTGGTCGACAGGACCCAGGTCGAGGTTCTCAAGCTCTGGGAGTTTGCTGTCTGCGATCTCGCGGTCTGTCTGGACCTTACCAAGATGGACCATGATGCCGGCTATGAGCTTGTGAGTAGGCCGTGAGATGGAAGGGATCTACTGCTAAAGCTGATTGCAGACGAGTGGTATCAAGTGATTGAGGGATAGCAAAGGAACAACAAAAAGTTGTTTGGGAGGAGCTCCCAGAAAATCAACACGAGCCCGCACTTGCACATGCATGCAGGTTGCTGAGGCATGATGACACAATCACCACGTAGCCCTTGCCTGCTTCCTGCCAGAGTCGGTCAGGCACAAGCTGCTGCTGGTAGCTCTCACGGGTGGCTGCTTCTTCGTGTCGACGCCTCCACGCCACGGCCGCGCGGTCACACTTTATCCAAATAGACATGGAGAGCCATTGGGATAACACGGAAGACGACGCATGGGCTGGACGCGCTTGTTGACGTGTCTTGATGCAAGCTGCATGTCCCTCGAAAGCAAGATTCGCATGTGCGGCAAGCAGTAGTCCAAACATGCAGAAGCGAATTCAATAACAGCCCCCACTATGACCATGACAATGACCATGACACCCGCGGCGTGCGAGGCCAGACCATGTGGGCCCGCCTTGTAACGATCAAGCTCAAAGCTTGTTTGTGCTGGCCTTTTGCTCTTGTCGTGCATGTGCGCTGGCCTGCGGAATGTGCTAGCCCGCGGATTGTGCATTAGCCGACACTGTTCGTCCTAGTGTCCTTAGCCGACATATCCCGATTTCCGATCGTATATTCCCATGTCTCGATCTAACCCTCGCGTTGCCTTGGACCACTGCGCGCGAATCTAGCAATGATTTCCTCCTCGACACACGCAGAGCGAGAGCAACTTGCACACCAAGTCGCTGTTGAAGAGCACTCTGCGTGATGTTGTCCTCTGCCTCCATAGTAGGGACAAGACATGCCAACCAGTGAGAATGAGGGGTTGAAGGCCATAGAATAGCCGTTCGCTTGGACCTCGGCAAGGTATAGTGAAACACGTTCGCAGAATGGCAACTTCCCAACACGTATCTTCCGCGAAATATCATAAACTTGTACACGTTATAGACATGGCGGAACAAGAGGCAAAGCAAGAGCCCTGGCGCGATATCGCCGCTCGCAAGAAGGCCGAGCAGCAAGCTCGCATTCCAGAAGCGTGGCGTTTGCCTGAAACCACAAACTTCGAACAATCCAACCTTCTTAAGGTACCTCGCCAAAGCGGCATCCTGACGGACGTTGAGCTTCAGATCACCGAGGACTACAGTGCTACCGAACTGGTAGACGAGCTTGCACAGGGCAACCTGAGGAGCTCAGACGTTACTACAGCTTTCTGCAAGCGTGCTGCCATTGCACAACAACTCACCAACTGTCTCACCGAGATCCTGTTCGACGATGCTATTGCTCGTGCCAAAGAGCTCGATGCTTACTTGGACCGCACTGGACAGCCATTCGGCCCTCTCCACGGTCTGCCCATCTCACTCAAGGACACTTTCCAGATCAAGGGCTATGATGCATCGCTGGGTGTGGCCGCTTTCTGCTTCAAGCCCAGCACAATCAACTCTGCACTCGTCGAGCTCCTACTCTCCCTCGGAGCTATCTTGTACTGCAAGACAAACGTCCCTCAAACCATGATGTCGTTGGACAGCCACAACAACATCTTCGGCCGTGTTCGCAACCCAGCACACAAAGACCTCACGGCAGGTGGCAGCTCTGGCGGTGAAGGAGCCCTGGTATGCCTCCACGGCAGCCCAATTGGTGTCGGCACCGATGTGGGAGGAAGCATCCGTGTCCCGTCGTTGGCCAATGGTCTCTATGGCATCAAGCCTTCACATGGCCGTGTGCCATACGCCAAGCAACAAGGCGGTCTTCCTACTGGCAGTAGCAAAGTCGGCATCGAAGCCACTGCTGGCCCCATCGCTCACAGTGTGCGAGACTGCGAAATGCTCCTTCGTGCTATCGGCGACAACCAGCCATGGCTGTTCGACCCAGATGTCTTGCCACAATCCTGGGAGCAGCAGCTTTCCGTTTACAACCAGCTGTCATCGCCACGCGGTCGACGAAAGTCCCCCCTCCGCGTTGGCATCGTTCGTACAGATGGCCACGTCACGCCACTACCTCCTGTCCAACGCATGCTCGATGAAGTGGCCAAAACCCTCCGCTCCCAGTCTTCCATGCACCTGACACCCATCGAGGTCGTCGAGCTTGACATTACTCCTCTGATGAGCGAATGCATCAAAACCGCCAACGGTATCTTCTCTCTCGACGGCGCAAACAGCTGGCTCGACATCCTCGAATCACACTCTGAGCCCTTGTCGCCCTGGCTCCAAAGCCGCGTAGCCCGCAAGCCCCGCAAGACCATCGAAGAAACAGTCCTGTTGCACGGGCAGAGAGTCGGTCTCCAAACCCGCTCTCTCGACATCTGGCGCGAGAGCGGCGGCTTCTGGGTCCCCACCAATCAGTCCTCACCAAAGGCAAAACAAACCCTCTCGCAAGACCGCGAAATCGACGTTTTCATCTGCCCGCCTGCGCCCCACCCCATCGCACCCATCGACCGCTGGAACGACGTCAACTACACTGCGGCTTTCAACCTTCTTGACCTGCCGGCTGGTATCATCCCCGTCCGCTCTGTGTCTAAGGAGGATCTCGCTTGTGAGCTTGAGGCTGGCGAGCCGCTGAACGGCTGGGACAAGACCAACCGTGGACTGTGGGGTGAGAAGGAACGGGCGCTGTACGAGGGCAGTGTGCTGAGCGTGCAAGTTGTGGCGCCCAAGTTGATGGAGAGGAGACTCGCTGAGGCTATGGCTCTCATTGACGAGGCGCTGAAGAGGGGAAAGAGGAGGAGGAGTAGCAATCAGAGTGTGCTGTAAGCATTGAGGTGTACATATCGGGCGTGAAACAAAACGCAAAGAACCTCAGAACAGCTCGATTGATAGATAGAGATATCGTGAATACATCCCAGGAACCCATCACCCTCACCTCACTCACTCATTCCTCCTCGGCTGCTTATCAACAAGCGTAGTAGCATACAACGCCATAGCCTGCATATTCGCCTCCGCCGGCATCGGCTTGCCCTTATCCCCCATCTGACTGAGCAGCTTAAAATAGTTAATATAAAACGACGGCGTGGACGTGAAGAACAATTTCGCCTCTTCGTCCGTCGGGTTGCTGAACGTGTGCGGCGACCGGATCGGAACCGTCATGTAGTCCCCGGCTTTCGCGTCGATGACTTCTTTGTCTTTGCCTGGCTGCGTGGGGTCCGGGACGTGGAAGCGGATGGTGCCCTTGGTGATGTAGAAGGTCTCGTCGTGCATTTCGTGCCAGTGGGGAGGGGGGCCGGGGGTGTGGGGTGGGAGGGTTAGTTCGACGGTGCCGAGGCGGTTGTCTTTTTTGTTGTTGTTAATGGAGGGGTTTGGGGAAGGTTGGGAGGTTAGATGGATTGATACCTGTGTTTGAGCCATCTTCGAGGATACGGCAAGTTATCTGGCCTAGATAGATTGTTTCGCCGGCTTTGGCTGGGACGAAGTTGAGGGGACGGTCGGGGATCTTGATGAAGCCGTCGAAACCGATGCCGGCGGAAGACATGATGTGAGGTTGTTGTGAAGTTTGGTCAAGCGATGGAGCGTTATAAGATTTATTGAGGCTACAGACGATGGATCTATATCAAGAAAGCAAAACGTGTTGTGTCGACGTGCATGATCGAGGCTCCACTGAATCTCGGAGCTGAGCTCTTGCGTGGCGGGGTGCCGATGGGTGGACTTCATCGCTCGCTTCCTGTCCTCATCTCCTCTTTGCTCCACGGAGGTTCCATTCCATCATCATCTCCATCGTTGCTATCGACTTCGCAAGTCGGAGCTGCTTTCCATTCACATGGTCAGACGCACTGGTCAATAGATCTTGACACCCTCCAGAAACGCCGCCTTCGCCAATGGGCTGAGCGTGGCCCCGGCGTTCAGCGCAGTGCGGTACCATTCCTCGACCTCCTCGACGTAATAGCAGAATCTGGCAGCAGGAAGCCGCGGGAGTGCCAGCTGTACGTCGCTCCCGGGTGGGCAGAAAGGATCCAGGACATGAGGGCCTCCTCTGCTTACCACTATAATTCGATTGAGGCGAAAGACCGGGTAAGCTTGGTATTCTTCTCCTCCCTCCACATCGAGCTGCTGGCAGTCAAACAACAATTGTGAAACGGGTTGCGTGGAGATCAGATTGCATAAATCGGCGTATTGGGCGTAGTCTCTGTCCCCTGGCTTGACGTTCGATAGGACATCGCTCAAGATGCGTGCGTGAGCTATGACGGGAGTGCGTACGATGTTGTATTGCATACGCATGAGGAGGTTGGTGAGATCACGCCAACGCAGGGTTGTCTGACGCTGCTCGTTTATATCGAGCCCCAACATCAAATTGACCCAGTCGGTAAAGTTTCTGTACCTTCCTTTACCTCTGTACTTGGCGAGACCACGCTGGGCAACCCAGTAGTGGAAAGAAGAGACGAAGCTGGCGAGGTCATGCGGCTTCATCTGGGTGAGAGTGTCGATGCGGCGTTGGAGCTCTGCATGCTTGTGCTTGATCTTGAGTCCAGCGATGTAGTTTTCGTGGCGGTCGACGAAATTGCGAAGCTCCGAGCAGACGGAGCGACAAGTCAGTGCGATCTCTTGCGGTGACAAGAGGGACAGAGTCTGTGCGAGGAGTTCTTCTGGAAGAGACACTAAGCCGGGCGGCGGCGTGGCAGTGTTGTTCGAGACGGGTGGCAACGAAGCTGATGGTGCAGGCATAGTCGTGGCATTTGAAACGATACTGGCAGAGAGACCGAGCGAAACATTCGCAGGCGAAGAGTTCTGGTCTCTTTCGGTGCCGCTTGGCAGAGCAGGCGGAGTCTGCTGCTGCGTCGGCGGGCTGATGTCTTTGTGCGAAGGTTCGGCATCGGCGTCCATGGACGATGGAGAAGACTCGGGATGCGACATCGAGTTGTATGTTCTTGGCTTGGAATGTCGAGATATGTGGTGTGGCATCTGGTTTAAGAGCGCAGTACTTCCAGAAAAGTTGCGCCTCTTCGCCGAGACCGAGTTGTCATGTGAGCCAAGCAGCTCACTTCACTCTACCCGCGTCTCAAATTACAAACGTCAATATAAGCGGCGGCTTTCGAAGCTCATATGGATTGACTCATCAATATCATCGTCGGAGAATGTCAAGATACATCTACAGTACTACTACGAATTAAACACACGCGCGGACCTTTCGGCCAAAAAAAGACTGCCTCCAAATGATTGAAACCCAGGCTCTACCGATCATCAGTCACTGACATTGTCCAACGGCGGTGGCTGTGAACCACATAGAGATTTTCGCCAGAGACACATTGCTGGCCTTCGAACAACGCCCATGTTCTTCTAATACCTCCATATGCAAACTGAAACCGCATCATTCCTTGGCCAATGTTCTTTTAAGAAGAGCTCAGCAACTCGGGCTGGATGTTGAGGATTTTGTGGGCGGAGTTGATCATCACTGCCGATGCTCAGAAGATCTTGATCAGCTGCAACACGGCCGCCTTCAATATTGGAGAGAGCGGACCCCGCGCGATCTCCTTGCAGACCCATTCCCCATCGACGTAGTAGAAGAAGATTTTGTCTTGTGGCAACTTGGGAAGATCCAGAAGATGCACCAGCTCGTACGGAACCACAGGATGGAGACAGGTTTTACCATTGTAGGCCATGGTGAGTCGTAGCTTCAGCCATGTGTCTCTCTCCAGTATGTTGTTGCCGTGGACCAGCCCAGGAAAGTATGGCTGGTCTGCAGGCGACGCCTTCACAAGCTCGTACACCTCCATGATCTGGTGAAGAGAGGCAGTATCCCAGTGAGAGTTCAACAGTCCGAACTCCTGGCGACAGTCTCTCTTTGGCAGACCCCAACGGACGTCATCAGCGAACGATCTCTGAAGCTGGAAGAAGTCCTTCGCCAGGACTGCCCATTTGTCGTCACGGCCAGTCGTATTCTGGACGTAAGGGAATACGTTTCTGAACAGGTGGCGGACCCATTTGGCCGCGACTCTGGATTCATGATCTCCCATGGTGACGAAACCTCTTTGTTCAGTGAAGACGCGCACGCCTTCGAGGAAAGCCTTAACGCTTGCTGGCGGCCCAAACGATTTGAGTTTGTCGCTGTGAGCTTGCAAGCGACGAAGTTCGCGCTTTGCAATGGCGTCTGCGATCCTGTTCTCATGGCCATCGACGAAACCGAAGAGCTCCTGGCAAGTCGCGCGACAATTGCTCACGATGTCCTGAGCGGGAACGTACGAGAAGATGTTGACTTTGAGCTCGTCGGTGAGAGTGAAAAGTGCTCCTCGCTGCGCGGCCTTTGTTTGTGCAAAGCTGCGAAGGTGCGACGGCTTCTGCTTTATCTGGAGACGGGAACGCAGAGGAAGAGCTGGTGCCGTTTGTGGGAATAGGATATCAGGTATTAAGCCTGAGGTATTATGGCTTCGTTCTCGATTTACATACCGCTCATTGGTAGCTCTTCTGACTGTTGAGGAGAGCATATCAATCATCGCAGATCTGCGATATGGCTTCACTTGTGGCCGTTGGCTTATCTCAATGGTGGCTGTACTCCTGTGACGCCACCATGTCGGGGATATCTCCCCAGTGGGGAAAGATGTGGCACCCCAGCTATAATCATGTCTCAGTGGAAGCCACGTCCACATTTAGACATGAACGTACGTACAAGCGCTATTAGTGAGGTGAAGGTTGCCCTTACCCTGGTGCATTCCGGAGCGGCAGGAAGCTGACTTTTGCTACATCGGTGTTCTACCGAAAGCTCTGATCGGCGATCATGTTCTTGTTCCGTGTTTGGCAGATCTTGCTTTTCGCAAACCCGACAGTCGCTGCTTGGGAGTTCAGCGGCAACGCACCTGTTGCGCGGATCGCGGGACAAGTAAAGTGGGAAGCTTCTTGTCAACGCTACTATGAGGCAGGTAAGGAAGCAAGCTATCTTGCGAACGTAATAGAATATGAAAGTGCAAATAGAACGCACAAAAAAAAAGAAGAAAGGAGGAGGCCGGGTCATAACTTTCTCAACCAACCTGATGCCGATTTGGAGACACGTCTGAGCTTTGTGAATCTGACGGAGCAAGTCCGAGTTGACCAATTACCATTATTTACTCGCGCGTGACTCGAACCCGGAACACGAGTGTTGGCGGTACAGGTCATGAGCACCGAACCATTAGACTAAGGAGGATAAATTCCGAAGACTTTCTGATGATGACGACAGAGCGAGTTGCAAGTTTATGTAGCCTCAGCTTTGCCGAGTGGCTGCGGCGGGCTGGCGAAGTGAGTGAATGGGCCGGGTGTGGGGCACGGTCATGTGATCTTGCGAGTGAGCGGGACGATGAGCGGGCGACATGGGGTTTGAGGCCCGGACCATTGGCGATAGAAAAGACCTTAGAGAAGTTAGCATTGCGCTTCAATGGTAATAGACGAGAGGAGAAATAATAGACAGGAAGTTCAGGCTCGTCGTCCGGATCTCTTTCGAAGGCTTAGGATGAAGGCTTAGCCGTGAGATGTAGGAGGAGAACTTGCAGGTAGGAACGCACATATCGGCATTCGATTCTTCTTAGTGGTCAGACCGTAGACGACGGGGGACATGAGACAAAAAAGTTTGGCGCTGAAGACCTGACCTGCATAAGATGGCCATTTGCAGGACCAGTATCGGGCTTGAGCTACAAACAGATGCTCATTCAAACGATCAATGGTCGTACAACAAGACTACAGCCTGAGATTTTTGAAGCGCAGGAGCATGTATTTCATATACAAATTAGAAATAGGATTACTCACAAAGATCATTGCCTCCTGGCCCGAGGGTCCGCTGCCTCATTCATCCGATATTGCCTCTGCTCCTTTGTGCCAATGCTACCGCCACCACCCTCGCCTCGCCTTTCCCAGCCTCCCAATCGAACCACAAGAGCCGTGGCATTATCGGCATCGTTCGAGTTCACTTCTGTGGCGAAAGAGACCAGATCCTGGGCGGCTTGCGCCGGGGTTTTGGCTTCTTTGATGATGTCGACAATTTCTTGGTCGGTCAAGTGGCCACAGACGCCATCGGACATGGAAACCATAAAAGAGTACTCGCCAGGAGAGATCTGCACGGTCGTGACCTGGGGCTCAGCGCTGACACCAATGCGTTTGGACGCAATGTCGCCAAAGGAACGTGTATTCGCCAAACCCGACATGCGCTCTTCGCCGAACGAGTCTGTAACGAAAGTTGCTGCGTAGCGGCGAAGACGCGTGGCCTCTACTGGTGTCGATGGGTGGTGATTAACAGTCAGCGGTACAGATTTGCCATCGCTTGTGCGGCAGAGAAGGACACGAGTATCGCCGACGTGTGCTACGACGAGGGTGCTCGGCGACGCTGGAGTCCAGAATGGCGTGGAAGTCGGCGTGCTCAGCATGGCAATTGATGCGGTAGAACCACCCTTGAATCGCTTGTCGCTGCCGATGGGCTTGTCGAGGTTGGGGCTTGAGCCGCGAGCCGATGGTCGATTAGTGCTGAGGTTTTGTGAAGCAGGTCTATCCGGGTTTGAAAGAACATCGTTGTCGTTCAAAGGCCTGTCGTTAAGAACAGGGTCATCAATCGAGGATGGAGGCGGGCCTGAAGGTGGAGGTTCTGATCGTTTTGCGGCCTGAGCTTTCGTAAAGTCCAAATCGGCTTTAAGAAATGCATAGCTCAAGACCGTCTCGATAGAAGAGCTGTTTGCGGTCGCAGGCACATCCGAATCGTTTGTCGAAGGCGCCACGGCTGGAAAAAACTCGGGCTTGAATCGCTTGAAATATCCTCCGACGGTCTCCTTCCAGTCGCTGACAATGCTCTTTTGCAAATCTTCCGGGTCCTGTGCACCCATCACACCGCCAGCAGATCCTGAGTCTCCACCAATTTCATCAGTACCCTCGCGCTTCCGCAAGGAGCTCTCCATGCCGAACAGTACCGCTGCTTCTTCGATGTAGCCATGTAACCTGTCCCGCAAAAATTCACTGCACTCAGCTCCTCCATGTCCGTCAAAGACACCAAAGTAGAACACTTGAGGGTCACCACTTTCACTCTTTGCAGCCTGGTTCTCGCTTGTAGGTGGTCCATCGCTCCCACGCTTCCTCGTAAGGCTGATTGGTCTCCGCTTTGCAAACGCTGGCAGTTCGATCGTTCCAGCTTGGTAGGTGTCTTCATTGTATGGCCGGGCGCCTCGACTCACGCCAGCGCCAAAGTGGTGCTTTGCCGACTTGATCGGTATGCGCACAACGGTTGTGTCCCTGTTGTTCGGGCCCGAAGCCAGCTCGGCCGCCCGGCTCTTGGAGCCGGAGTGCGGCTTGGACTCATCGCGCGGGTAGTGGTGATGCTGTGTTGGCGGAGGTCGATCTGGTGATAGAGAGCTGGATGGTAGGTGTGTGACGAAGTAGTCGTGGAATGCGCGCCTTTGGGCTATAGACGGGCTTGCCTTGAGGAGGGGTTCGTCGAAAAGTACTCGCAGAGCTTTGGCGACGCTGAACGGGCTGCCGGTGTGTTTCATGGTATAAGGGATACTGCAGTACGCAAAAGGATGGTGAGTTTAGAAAGACATGGCAAGTTTGTTGGTGGGCGAAGCAGAGGTTGAGGCGCGCATTAGCGAAACTTCGGTAAAGTACTTGTTAGTTCGTCGTTGATGGTTGGCGTTGGCGCAAGTAGCCCAGACCAAGAGAAGATGACGTTCCGCCCGGCTCCAACAATCCGTTGTCCCGAACGGGCATTGCCCAGCCTCACCTCTTACGCTTCCGACCTTCTCGCCTATATCAACGTATATGGGCGATCGCATGGATATGTTACACTCTTTTAAAATAGCATTTGTAGCTATACCGGCTCACAGCTATGTCCAATCGATGTATGTCAAAGAATGATAAAATGGCCAAGCAATGCTACCCTCTTCTATGCAGTCCAAAACTGCTCGGATAAGGTATCCAGCGAGCGTGCCCTTGAGCTTATACTATACAGCTCTGTCGGAGGAGAATTTTGGACGCGTGGGCTGTTCGTTCTAACACTTCACGCTTTCGGGACTCAAATTGGAACTCTGTAATGCTAATTCAGCCCACAATGTCTGGAAGTTTCACACGGAAGAGAGACTCCTGAGTATGTGTCTCTGGGAGAAGATAGCAGTTGAAGCGTCGAAGTGTGGTTGCAAGAAATCATCATAGGAAGAAGAGTGAGGTCAATATCCCTCAAAGGAAACTTGCATGAGTGACTTACACCGGTGAGCGCAGTCATCGTGCTGCGCAGTTTGTCGAACTGTCGCGCAAATGCCACGCTGCCGGCGTGAAAATCTCGGTTTCCCAAGCATTCAACACCACCAAACTCGACAACATTTCCGCCCAAGATGGCCTCAGACGACTCGTATCCGTCGAACCGGCCACCGCCACAACAATCTAGCTCTATCAAAAAGACTGCCAGAATGCCGACTCCATCTACTCGACCAAGTGCCACTACCATTGACGCCAATCCTCCGAGCACACCGACACAACGAGCTCACCATGCTGTGACAGATGGCATTAGTACGAAGCAGACATCTGCACACGCGAATCTTCCTACCAGCTCCCACCTCATGTCCCTTCCGTTTCACGGTGGTCCACCTACAGCCAAGACCCAGATCCAGAGCAAGCAAGCAGATAGTGGCATCATCCACTCCGAGATTTACCTCTCCACGCGCAAGCTGCTGGCAACTACCAAAGAACTCGATGCGTGTCAGTGCTCTCCAAAGCCTGTTGCTGCTGATGCAGCTGTCACCCATTCGCACTTCTCGGAGCTTCTTACTCGCCTGGTGACCGACATATCCGCTGGTGGTCACGATGACTTGCTACAGGAAGTCATGTTGCCCGGACTAGCTCACCTTGTCAGTCTGATCGAGAAAACTTGCTCCAACCCTACTTAAGCCACACCCTCGACCACAGAACCCACCACTTCAGGCCTGGAGACCACAACTTTCACATTCCGCTCGCGTCCGGTCAATTCTTCTGTATCCTTGGCTCCAGTCTCAAGTGCCGCTTCAAAAACAACAGGCGCGGTTCAAGAGACTCTAGCACCCGCTGCAAGCCCAAGAACGTTCACTCTGGCTTTCCGCTCGCCTCCGGTAAATCGTCCTGTTTCCTCGACACCGGTCTCGTCCTCAACAGCGCAGACATTCCAATTTTCATCGCTACCTCATGATGTCAAGATCCGTGCTCTATCTTTCGTGCCAGAGACCAACGTCGCACTGAACTGTCGCCTCGTCTGCCGTGAATTCCGCGATCTTGTCGACGGGAATGAGTTGCAGATTGCGCAACTCGTAGCGGAGCGCGAGCGCTCTCGGCTACAATCCCAGATCAGCATGCGTAGGCAGATAATGCCTCACAATCTGACCGACTTCGTATTTGATGCCAGCCGCTGGGTGTGGATGCGTGGCTTCTGTCCCTTGAAACCCAAAGTCACAATAGACTCTTTCACGGCCTGGAGGCTTTCGACCGATGGAAATCGAGACATGCACAGGCGAGGTAAAAACGTGCCGCGCGACCTAGTCATTTGGGGCATTCTCACTACGAATCTGGTGAGGCTTCAACTTGATCTTCACAAGGACGTGGATGCTCTTGGGGAGAAACTGATGGCTACATTGCAAGATTATGCTGTCCCGTCAAATGCTGACTGCACAATGGCCACCTTGCTCGAGTACCAACGCTTGTGTTTCATGATCTGGGACCAGCCCGTATCAGAGCCCTTCTTCAGCGGTCAAGAACATGGCCATGCCGATGGAGAAAGGGGCACTTTCCCGGAGCTGCGCCTCAGCACAGCTTCCTACCACCTGTTCGCGCGAGGCCATCGCTCCCTAAAACCGGATTTCCCGACGCAAAATGTCCAAGAATTGGGACTACCAGAGCTTCAGGACAAGAAGTTCTTCTACTATTTTGGAGAAGATGTGGGCCGCGACGTGTTCGAGAGAATGTACCCTCTAACTCCTCTGAAGAGAGCGAGTTTGCTGAAGAAGGTGAAGCTCCATTGAGCAAGGGGCAAGAAGCCATCAATCCGAAGGCTCAGCAATGGAAACCTGGAGAACAGGAGTGCCTGAGTTTTGTTCTTGGGATTGCGCATCTTCATCAGAAAGCGAGGTTCAATCGACATAGCACATTGCAGCTGTACGATACATCGTGACTTGCTCTCTGGGGGTTTGGGCCTAGTACCCAGCATACCCTTCCGATGAATCTATGCAAGCACCCTTGAGACACACAAACCTGCTCAGCGGGCCTGATTATGTGACTTCACTTGGATTTGAGCAGATAGACTGCTGAGAACAGCATGACGACGGAAGTTTCTAGTAGATAGATTGAAATTGCCCTTACAACAGTCGATTGTCTAATGTTATACACAGCTCTTATCATTCTTCAAACACTCTCCACACGTTCCTCCCTGACCGCCGCATTCTTCTCCTCAACCGCCGCCCTGTGTGTGACAACGTCCTCGCGACGCTCCGCAAGGACTGCATCCAGGTTCTTGCGCTTCTGTCTGGCAAAGCCCTTGGATTCGAACAAGATGTCCATGTCCTCAAGCTGCACACCCTTGGTCTCAGGCAGGAAGAAGTAGGCAAATGTCATACCCACAATCACCGCGCTACCAAAGAAAAAGAAGACCCCGTACTTTATATCAGCGATCTGCGAGCAAAGAATTCAAGTCAGTATAGTGTCTCAGACATTACGTAGGCCTGTTGGGTTGCACCCTTCGATAACGTACCATGTAGGGAGTAGAGTAAGCGATAATGAACTGGCCAAGCCACTGCGTGCAAGTCGTGAAGACCAAGCAGACCTGGCGAACGGCTGTGGGGAAAGCTTCGGCGCAGAAGATCCAGGGAATTCCGTTCCATGAGATGGAGTAAAAGATGGCGAAGATGTAGATCATGATGATGGCGAAGTATGCTCCTGCGTCACGGGTGGGCTCTTCATTGAAGGAGTTCGAGAGCTTGGAGTAGATGCCGAGATAGTACATGGCGAAGATTGCGCCGGCGGAGCCGATCAGCATGGCCGGGCGACGTCCAAAGCGGTCGACAATCAGGAACACGAAGACAGCGGTGCCGCAGGCTTTGATGATACCGAAGATACCGGTGGCGAGCAGACCAGTGTTGGTTCCCTTGAAGCCGATGGAGCTGACGATGACCTACAGGAAAAAGTTAGCACGGTGTCTCAGATTTCACTTCCGCTTGTGTGCTCATTAGAGTCATTAACTTACAGGGCTGTAGTAGTTGATAGCGTTGATGCCTGACAGGTTTTGAAGAATCATCAAAGCCATGCCTCTGAAGAGTCGGCCTCTTGTGTTCGTCTTCCAGATTTGCTTGACTTTGGCAGCGAAGCTGAGGCCGACGCCAGATGCTTCATTCTCAAGCTGGCCGCGAATGGTATCAATCTCCCAGTTGATGTATTCGTGGTCTTCTGGGAGGTTGCGAATGTAAGACAAGACGCTGCGTACTTTCTCCCAGCGACCCTTCTTTGCCAGGAAGCGAGGAGACTCGGTTTGCAACGACATCAAGATCATGAGCAGAGCGCCGGGGATCAACTGAATGCTGAAGGGAATGCGCCATTGCGTATCGCTTGTGCCTGATATGTTTTGGTTGACGCCATAATTGACCCAGAAGCCGGGAATCTGTGAGAACTGCAACAAGATTTCGAAGATTCCAATGAGTCGACCACGAATGGCTGGCGGAGAGCTTTCAGAGATGTATACAGGGATGATCAAAGACGAAGCGCCAACACCAAGGCCTGCAAGACATGTCAGTGAAGGGAAAGATGTAAGAGGATGGTCAATATCTACCAGTCAAAGCACGACCAGCATAGATCATAGCCAATTGTCCAGTAGCCGCGGTCTGAATGATAGCTCCAAGGTTGAAGATAGCACCACAGATAACCAAAGTCCATTTCATGCCCAGACGTTCGACAGTAGGATAGCAAGCCAGAACACCGAAGAAGCAGCCTGCCTGGAAAGTGCTGACAATGTTGGCTCTCAGAGACGCAAGAGCGGTCTTTTCAGCGTCTGCCAAACCGAATCTGGCCTGGAACGATGGCAGAGCCATAGTACCGCCGATGAAGGCAGAGTCGTAGCCAAACATCGAAGAGCCCATGGCGGCAGAGATGGCGAGAAGGTAAACTCTCCAGTTGTACACCTCAATGGGTGCCGGATTGGCCGACAAATCTTTTGGTGCCAGAAACCCCATGATTGCGGTTGTTGGTCTGTGGAGTTTGTGGGGTGATGATCTGGGGTTGATATCCTCACTATGAAGACGGATCAACGTGGAGTCAAATACTCATGCGAGACTCATAGCAAGCAGGAAAGAAATTCTTATCCGCGGGGGTGTGTTCATCCCTCAGTGGGAATAGACACTTCCTTTCCCTCAGTTTGGGGCTTGCCAAGTCATACCCATGACTTCCTCGGCTGTTGCATTTCCCCAAGAGTCTTGGTAGTTGAAGCAAGATTGCGCCTGTGGCGTACGCGGAAACCTCCGCTCATTGGTCTGGGTGCTCTCGAAGACGATGAACTACCCCTTCGAGGTCTCAACACCAAGCAGTTACGTTGTGACGTGATCGTATTGATCGGCCAGCATACTTACGGTACTGGGAATATGGTCAGTCGTCTCAGTCTGCAACTTGCACATGGTTGCTCTGTATGTGCTGGCCTGGCCACGCCGAGAGAATCGCCGAGTCGAGAGCTTGGAACACGCTTTGGTGGCTTGATGGCATATTCTTATACGCGCCAGAGGCTGAGCACTTCGGAAGAAGTCCTTGGTCGTGGGCTAGGCAAATGAGACTGGCGGAAGAACACACAACCGTCCATGTGTGCAATCTTTCACCCCTTGGAGGCACGCGCGTGAGTCTTTCTCCCGCCTCTAGAACATGCACCCACTTCGTATAGGAGCAAGCCCTTGGCCTGGCCATCTGCTTTACGTTCCGGGGTGCAGGAGCACGTGGCGGGGAAGAAGACAAAGAACTGAAGTCTAAACGACTCCCGACATTTACCCGTCCTGGACTTCTCCCTTGTTTGCTGTCCCCTCCTCCGCAGCAGTATTATAATTCAAATCGATGATTCACCCTCGCCCAGGGGTTTGAGCACTGCAGATTGATCTAGGTGAAAAAGAACTCGCTTGGCCTGGAAACCTTCCCTGAACGACATACTATACTGCTATCAACGGCGGACCTCTATGAGAGAGTAGATTGTACACTAGCGGTGCATAATCACATACATTGTCAGCAATGCGTGCTGTCTTCAACACCAAACGCACAGGTATTCGACCGGCACTGATCTGCCAGTCTCTCCAGAGTGGCGTCGGTATACCTATATGACGCACTTATCAACAGATTTACGTTTCCGGAAGGGCTTGAAGCCAATTTAAGTAGTACCATGCTTTTAATCTCGTTTTCTTATTCAAGTCATTCTAGCCAATTGAGCTGATTATACTAGCCCTCGCCTCCGTACGGTCTCACAAAAAGCTCTCGTTGCTCCGGATGTACGATACCAGTCACTGTCGCTCGTCCCTGCCCTTCAATTGGTTCCGGTAGCAAAACGCACGCTCTTGCGCTTCTTCGCCTGCTGCTCGAGCTCCTGGATACGAGCCTTAAGCTGGATGTTCTCCTCACATTTTCCCTTGTAGTCTAGGTCGCGCTTTGCAACCACGCCGTTCAAGACCTCCACCTGCGACTGCAACACTGCCACTGAAGTCTTTAGTGAGTCGATCTCCTGTCCCTTCTCCCAATTACGGTGATCGGCCTCCTCCAAATCGTTGAAGCAGTTCCCTTGGCAAATGTTGAGTTCAGTGCGTCTCCGATTCGCTAATTTGCGCCGAAGGCTCTTGTTGTCCGCCATGAGTGCCTCGTGGTCCCTCGTTGCACGACTGAGAAGTCTCCGCGCTCTCATCGGTGTCGGCGCCTGGGTTGTGGAAGGCGCCATCGGCATCTCCTCGTCCACCTCATGGAAACTTGGGAGCTTCCCAAGATCTTGGGTGTTGGTGAAGCTACTGTTGCTTGGAGTGCTTCCCATGCGCTGGTGGGACATGTCATCCCGAGTCTCCCCATCATCTGCTGTTGTATACATGAGGCTATCACTGTTGCTACCCTCACCAAAAACGTCGGATACGCCGCCGAGAGTATCATGTGCCAGTGCGTCCAGGTCCTCATCCTGTTCCAAGAAAAGTGGTGACTCTTCGTGCTGGGTATCGACCGTATCGTCCTGGGTAAGACTTTGCTCGGGATTCGTTGCCTTGAGTTTGGGCTTGAGCTGACAGTTGAAGTAGCCGCCGATGTTGTCGAGATCTGCGAGCGCCTCACAGATGATTGCGACAATGACCATACGGTGAGTGACATCTGCGCTCTCTTTGTAGAATCCCCATGGTGCGCTCTGCGCCGTCGTGAATATGTGCCTTGCAAGCTCTGCCACGCAAGTCCTTACGGCTTGATTTGTTGTGAAGATGGTGTCGTCGGCCGTGCGACCTACACTGCTGGCACCACGGAGGTCTCTGGCTTCCGTTGAGATGTCGCGAATCTCACTCTGGACGTTGAGTTTGATCTCTTCGAGTGCATCTTGCACTACCTCGCGATTCTCTGGTGCGTCCAAGTTGGCCAGCTGTATTTGCGACACGAAGTCGAAGCTCGCGAGGTACGCGCATGCCATCTCGGTCCATGGCGACTTCAAAAGCATCGGAAGGAGAGGTGCGGCGAAGGGAAGAATCGTCATGGTGCTCGAATCGAAGGGCGAGTTGCTGCAAAACACCTTATGCTGGGTGTGTCATAAGTGTCTCAAGCAAAATGCGAAGGCTGCAGCCCTTTTGGGTAGTGTTTCGTCGTGTGTGTGGTTGTCTTGGAAGAAAGTTTTGGCAGCGACTGCAGCTCGGGAAGCAGAATATGGCGAATTCACTGACAATGAACAAAGCTCCCACAATCCCATTCAGCGGGATGCGACACCCCAAAGCGCTTTGAGATTGGCTGACGTTCGCCTGCAGACTGCGGCCAGCTCGCCCATAGTGGGATTGGGAAGACTTCACTGTACCTTCACTCTACATCTCCAAGCTTTAAGGAGGCCATGTACCATTGCGACTGCCTTGCGATTCACTTGCGATTCACTTGCGTTCGAGCGGAAGTGCTGCTTCCACGGAAAGCCCTTGGTGGGAAGTTCCTACTAATATCCCACGCAGACGAAACTGGATGCCATGTTGTTAAATCTAGGTTCTGATCTGGTTGGAACCTGGTACTTACAGCAGGAGAACAAGCCCCAAGGAGCATGGTAGAGGGCTTCGCTTCCGCTGCACGACCCATTGGCTCCAATGAGGTTATTTTACATGAAGAATCGATCGTTTGAGACACATACACACCTCCTGTGTACTGGAACATCATCTTCCACAAACTCCTGTGGTGGGAGGAACCATGCATGCAGGCAGACTCTCGGCTGTTGCTGCTACAAGTGCGTATTCACTTCCCAGTCTTGGCTCGGCCCTATATCGGATAAGTCAAGCTTTCCAGGATTTAACGTACAAAAGCTTTACACGAAGCCCGCCGCCAGCCACAAGAACGTTCATGGCGCAGTTGGTCCCGCGCGGCACATCATTCCATGGAATTCGCCCCAGAAATACCGGGCTTCACTTGCTCTTGTGTGATGAGGGTCTGGTGACCCCGCCCGTATCCTGCGTACAAGCCCTCGTTGGGGTCCACTCGTTGGGGAGGAAGAAAGTGGTGTGCGGAAAAGCTGGAGGGGGTTATACAAACGAGGCGACTGGCTTGTGATGTACCGGCTTAGTGTGGGTCAACACATATTGTAAGTTAAGGCATACTCCAGGCCCGAGTCCTCAATAGTTGTGGGTTGCCATCGAAGGGTCCTCGAATGATGTGAGTGTCAGAACCACTGCACTTTTTTTCTTTCTTTGATCAATCAAATCTCAACATGATTTGCATGTATCAAGTCTTGCTCTAGTATTGATTCAGCATCGGACAGATCCTTCGCACTCCTACCAGCTATCATCAGCTACAAGAAGGTTTCGCCGCCCGTGTACTCACATCATTTATACAAGCTTTTGCCCTGAGTGAGTATTATGCAGCATAGGTCTGCTATAAAGAAGTGCTCGCACTGATACAGCGACTTAGTATCGGTACTCTTGCCATTGCCGGTGTCGAGGTGATTAATCGCAATAGCTGACCTGTGACGACAGAGGAGCCTGGAGGGCGCGCCGCGCAACAAGCTATGCACTCTACTCCATGGACACTCTGTTTATGGACGGTATACACTCTTATCATGAAAGAAAAAAAACTTGCAGTGGTTCTGACACTGTGCACTATCCCTCGGGATTCCTCGAATACGGGGCTACTCGCAAGAGCCACTTGGATGAGGTTCACTAGAAACCCCTACTTATTCATGTGGTCACTCGGATGTGTCAACGAGTGATTCACGGTGAAGCCGACTTCTCTCAAGCGAAAGTGCTTTCCAGAAGAGGATTGAGGCCAGCGATCGACCCACCGTACATGGAATGCGAAGCCAGAAAAGTCTTGGAATGAGCCCGCGGAATGGTGACCAGCGCGGTACCAACTGCGCCACGGCAGCGCTCTTGATAATTGGCGAACAGCGCTTAGAATTTATGTAGCCTAGCTTCTGCTTCAGCTAACAGTAACCCCGAAGCAACGCCGAGGTAAGTGAATTTCCGCACACGAATTGCAAGCCGAAGGTCACAGCACTATTCCCCGGAAATGCATGCAAACAAGCAAAATGGAGCTGGGAGCTGACATCTCAGTGTATCGGTGAGTGCAATGGCCTACTATTTGTTGCGGAGTGAAGCAAGTAATTCCAAGCGCAGGTGGAGCTGCACGTCCTCCGTCGCTTGCTTTCACTTTGGGGATGTATCTAATCTTGATCGCCAAGCAACGCCAACCGCAGATGTTTGAACAGTGACTGTTCATATATCTCGCACTTCGATCGCAGTACCCATTCCTGAGTCCTATTACCTAGAGTTGACCCTGCTTCGTGAGAATTTTGCATGGGACGCGGCCGATGTCCGACCACCAGCTAGCGCTGTTCAACCCACCTTGGTAAACTTTTGAGGAGTCGAAATGAAGTGAAATCGCAAACACTGGAGCCTGGGCTGCGTGAGCTTGGGCCTTCGCTCTTCAGTCATGATGCCAGTCTACTCGCGCGCGCAGCCATGAATCCTCCATAGCGCGCCTTTCCAAGCTTACCACCAGCACTTCCAACTACAGCAACAAACCATCGTTCTCCTACTGTCCTCACTAGAGCCTGGCTACCTCACTCGGCCACCATGGCGGCACGAACTATCGACCCGGATGCACCTTACCTGCCGAAGTTCGCTCAAGAGGTCGAGTTGATCCAAAATTGGACTGGAGTCGCCAATAAGTACCTTACAAACACCGGCAATGGTAACATGAAGGAGGCGATCGCCCTGCTGGAGCTAGGTATCCCGTTGAACATGGTCGCAGCACTCAGTCTACTCGGAGACACCAACAAGGGCAAAGTCGTCAGAAAAACCAGATTGCACGCAGAGCATCTTTACAACACACAGGAAGCGGCCCACCACGAAAAGACGAAGAAGTCCCTCGAAGATCACTACTCCCTCCTTCAGCCAGACCCAAAGCGATTCAAGGATCCCGAGTTGACGCTGTCGTACCAGATGGCGATAGTTGCGCTCCTCCTTATCACCATGCGCGAGGAGGCCCACAGCAAGGAGTTTGAAAACGTGAAAGGACAGCACTCGCGGGACATGGGTGTGCTTATCTGTATCATGTTCGAGGCGTTTTTGGACCACCGCGATGGTGCGCACAGAGGCCTTTTCGTCGACAAGTTTGGTCTGCCCAGCACTCCTCCAAGCCCGACTTCCCCGCCACCCGTCAGCAACAGCGAACTGCCATTCATACCAAGGGTAGTTCTCTACCTAGCAGAGAAACGCAGTTGGACCAAGGTGGCCATCTGGTTTCTTGAACACTCGCGTCTGTTCTCGCAGATCCGTTTGCTCGACCTGAACAGCCACAAGACCCGCAAAATCAACCACGAGCTTCTCAACGCGGAAAACGAGGAACTCCTCTTGGAAATCCGCGACATTACAGCTCAGGCGATCGACAAACTTGATGCCTCCGGTGACTCTCGGTTTGACGAAAGCAAGGTAGCTCAGGGTAAAACCTTGGCAACTCGTTTGGCATGGCTAGCTGTTGGTCTTGTCGGCCAGAGAATGAAGTCTACTCCCGCAGACTTTCCCGAGCACAAGAACATCAGATTCAATCTTTTCATCGTCATCTCCCTCACATATGAGGCGCTTGTAGGCTACAGCGTCAAGAACAGCTATTTCCAGCGTAAGCTTCTCACAGAATCCAAGCGTACCCGTGCGGAGATTGACACAGAACCTACCACTGCCAACGCTCATCGCGAGGACCAGCCATCAAAGAAGCGCAAGAAGCGGACCAGTAAGAAGCATGGCGACAACACACCTGAGCAGGTGCAAAAGAGAACGGAGAACGACACACTGGAGGCTGGAGACACACACTTGAAAGAGTTTGACAGCGACATTGAGTCTTCCCTCTTCGTTCCGCAGACTGGCGATGCCGAATTGCCGGTTGCTGCATCCTACGATGCAACTTCTGAGGCGTTCGACAAGGCGCTCGAGGAGGGACAGAAGAAGTCGGTGTTCAACGAGCGCAGCGCAGGCCCTTCCAACCCGCCTCTAGCTATCAGCAATGTCCCGGCGCTGCCCACAATTCACGCGCCGGCGCCAGTCTCTTCAGGGCCGTGGAGACTTCGCAGTCGTGCGATGCGCCCCATACTTGGGCAGACGCAATATGATGAGCTCAAGACGGACTTCGACGTCATTGCCCAGACCTACAAGGCCCTTGAACCAAAGCGCGGCACCTTAGAGAAGGCAAAGGAGATCGCCGCGCTCCAGTCTTCAGTTGATGAGTTGCAGTCAGAGGTTGAGGTGTTGAGCAGCGTGGTTGAGGAGGCATGCGAGGAGAACTTCCAGCTCAAGGCTCGCGTCAAGGAGCTCGAGAAGCAGGCCCAGGAGGGCAAATCCAGGCGTTCTGCTGCTTAAACGAGTGCTGGACCATGAAAGATAGACATGGGCGATAGGGATTAACATTATACCTTCAGCGCGGCGTTGTCAGACTTGTTTGATTGAGAGAGCCTAGAGGAGCCGAATGTGAGGGCTAGTAGTGGTCAGCGCAAATACCTAGCTTAGGGCTAGAACGACTCAATGAGAAAATGAGAATGAAAATCAAAAAGTGACTCGCCCAACTTCGGAATACAAGCTTAGATGTAGTGTCTCCTCAGCGGAACCTGAACATGTGCAGTTGCGAGATAATCATGCTCTTATAGCAGAATGGAAGGAGCGAGACTGCCATAATCGTTTCTTCGGGTTTCGGGCGCAAATTTCACTTACTCCGGCGTCATCTCGGGAATTCTGGCTTGAGCGACTTGCCGAAAGTCAGCGTATATAAATTCCAAGCGTCAGCCACTATCATGACTTAAAATGTTTCGCATGGCGCAGGTGGTAGCGCGCTGGAAACCATTTCGAGGGAATTATCCTAAGAGTCTTCTGAAGTCTGATCTCGCATTCCGCACGGGTAGTCAGACGCTGGCCCCAATCCGGCTTTTCACAGGTCGGCTCCACCGTGATTGCGTGTCGAGCTTTCACATTGGGTCAGCAGGGGTCTTGGTGAACGTCACCTTTGTGGCTCTTACGATGATCGCCAGACGTTTGAAGGATCCCTCGAGTGGTGTACAGTGTCGAAGCCCCGGCTAGTGAACGTTGCTGTCCCTAATGTTGTACAACACAAATCTCTCGAACTTCGAGATTTCAAAAAAGCCGCTTGATTTTTTGTTGCCGCACACCTTCATCATCTTCTTCCACATGCCCCTGATCTAGTGAGTTCCCAGATGAAATTGTCGCTTCCTTATAGCAGGATTGTGCAGATCGGGCGTGTCCCGAGTGTATCCTGGGTTCTGTGTCGTAGGCCAAATAATATTACGGTCGCAGCTTCAAAATCAGAAGTCATGTATACCTGACCGCTATTAGCTCATGGTAGTTATGTCCTTACACTTTCTGCCATCTGATTCGGAACTCACTTACTCTAGCGCCATCTCGGGCAGGCAGACTAGGCCCAAGCCCATTCACTTTTCCATCTTGGCCGGCTTGCTGGAAGCTAGCCTATATCAACTCCAAACGCCAGTCGCCGTCACCATAGAAACGTTGCCTGGCGCAGTTGGTACCGCGCTGGAAACCATATCGAGGGAATTCACCCAAGAGTCGTCTGAATTCTGACCTCGCATTCCATATACGGTGAGTCGAACGCTGGCCTCAACCCACTTTGAGGAAACTTGATCACTTCCGAGAGAGTCGGCTCCGCCGTGATCGCGTGTCGAGTGATCACACCGGGCAAGCAAGGGTCTTGTTGGACCTTTCCCAGGTGGTTGCGAGGATCAGTCAGACGTTCGTGGGATCCCTCTGGTGGTGTTCAGCGTCGGAGCCACGGCAAAGTATATGTTTCTTTCGTTGTATTTTTTATCACATCATCAATGCCCTCACCCTGTACCGCATGCTCTTAAACTCTAATATTAGGAGTCATCTAAATTTTGTCGTAGTCATATGCCTTCATCCTTCCAAGATAAGAATATCGCTTGCTTGCGAACATGTGTAGATCAATTATGCCCTAGCAAATCTTTTCTTAAACAACATTCCGAGAATGGCTTCCCGTGGTATTCCTGACGTTGTTAGCTCATGGGCGCAGGACAGCATGGCTCTAAGCATCTCAATGCGATACTTCCGCTTCCTTCACTCACTCAACTGCAACCACACAACGGCGCCGCCTCCCACTCCTTTGCCAACTTGACCCTTGCACCACTCTTGTCACTCACATTTCGCAAACACCGGATCGTCTTCTGCTGCGACTGCTGTACAACTCTTCACCCCAAGACACACAAAACCTCAACCACCTCCGAACCCTCACCAACCAACCAAAATGATCGGCGACTGGGAAGATTTGGCCTACAGCCACAAGCTCGGACACGAAGAGTACGACGAACTCAAAGCCTGGCTCCGCTCCCAAACACAAGACCTCGAAACCACAGTCTCAACCACCTCGCACCCTCTCGATATGCTTCGCGCCGCGCTACAAGCCGCCACCTTCGAGATCCGCGACAACCTCGACGAACAGATCGCCTTGCTCGTCAAAGAGGCCACCGACTACAGCATTCGAGTGCGACAAGCCGATTACTACAAGACTCGGGCGGAGGACTGGGATGGCATGCTTCCGACAGACATCGACGTGATGAGCGTGGAGGAATGTGTCGGCATGATGCGCGCAGCGAGGGACGAGATCGCGTGGCTGCTGTCCGAGATCAGCAGGCTTGAGTGCTACATCTCGGTGGAGAAGCAGATGGAGAGGCATGGCGTTCAGGGAAGGAGGACAATTCTACGGCCGCTAGAGAGGAAGAACGAGAAGCATGGCGAGATCTTCGGCACAGAAGAGGACACTCCCATGAACGGCATGGATTCTATGTTTGCCTACTCTCCGACATCTCCAGCGGTTGACTGAGTTGTTGGCGCTGCTAGATCCACGGAGGCTCGGGAGGGACTCAAAACTGACAGTCTCCCATAAAGCGCATACCAGCGGGAGAATTGAACACAAATTCTGGGATTACCAAAATGAGGCGAGTTGCGAGAAGTTGAGTGAAGTGAATCACAAATGAGGATTGGAGAGTGAGGAAGTGAAGTTGAGCTTGTTGAGGTGGAGGTCGGGCTTGCGGAGTTCACCGCCGAGCGGGCGTCCGTTTGACACCAGCTTCAGACCGAACTGAATGTTCAATGCGAATTCATGGCTGCATGAGAAGATCATGTGATCTGTAAATCGAAATACCACCATGCACGCAATGCTCTCCTATGCCAAGAATGAATTGTTTGATCGCTTCAATTCATGTGCCTTCCTTGCAAAAAAAAGTGATCATTGAACATCGCTAATCCGCGCTTCTTCACTGACATTTTTCCATCGTTCCACCTTAATAACGAGCGTCACATGATATATTCATAAATTCATGTAACACATTATAGCAATGGCTCGTTCACATGTATCTTGCTGAGCGCGTCGTTCACGATCTCAATGCTTCAGACGGATCAGCATCACATCTTGAAGCTGCCATGTGACAAGCACATTACCGCCCTCCTCTGAATACTTAAACACTGCTCCCATCCTTACAATCTTACTACACGACATCCACACCCATACAACTCTTCGGCCTTGTCGACGTCTGCAAACAGCCTGCAGGAAAACATTACAACAGCATCGTACCATCCTGCTATACCGACACACGAACTCTTCTACCTGTCGATATCTCTGACCAACCACGTCACAGTACAAGCCAGGCAGACTATACTCTAGTCTGCGACATTAGCAAGCATGGTCATTGAGATCGTCCACGACCGCATGGTCGTTGGGTCGCGAAAGGAAGAGTGGACGAAGGTATTCTACGAACCCATCTCTGCATCGGAAGATTTAAGGACACCAGACCTTACACCGAATGTGGGTCTCTACTCGCACAGTCGTGGAGAAGCAACGGAAAATGAGCCGCTGTTTGGCGAAGTGGCTTGGGAGCCTCTTCTGAACCACGATTACTTCGGGAGTTCTGCAAAAGCCGAGCGGCTTCTATTACAGCAAAAAATCCTCTGGGACGCGTGGCGATACCTGGTAGCGCAGGACCCGGCGGATATTGCTGAAATCAGAGCGCAGCTTCAGGGCAGCCACAGACAGAGAGCGCTCCTCAAGGAGTTGGACAAGGCAAGAAAGGCGAGGACAAACAGGAACAGACAGAGAGATCAGCGCAGGGCCAGAAGGGCGCAGCTATTGGACCCGAACGCCCCGGCACCATCCATTGAGATGCCAGACGACGATTCCGGACTGGGATCTGATACTGAAGACGATGACGATGAAGACATCGAAAACGAAGATGGAAGACGCATGCCTCCGCCAGGCCACGCAGCAAATCGACGACCGCTTGGGACGCGCCGTGGACCAGTTGCAAGACCTTCGCCGATGATGAGTGGTGGACTTGGTGACTTCGGTAGTGCAGACCGCAGCATGGCGTCTTCATCCATTCAGACCAACGCAGCTAAGCGAAAGCGGCCAGCTGGCTCTGAGCTACAGCGCAACTCGCATGTGCGCTCGCAGAGTCAGAATTTGTTCATGACTCCTGTGGCCACTGGACAATCCCCAAGGCCCGGGCAGAACGATGAAGACGACGATGATCTCAATCTGCTGGGAGGCCATGATGCCAACAATGGGCTATCATTCAAGGCAGCTATAGCCGCCGCAAGGGAACAGAGTCGGGCTCCTGGCGAGGATGGGAGTGTTTTGGATGAGAATGGCGGCCTGGATTTTGACGATGCCATGGAGGCTGCAATGCGTCAAAGCGTGGCTCCCGAAAGTGGCTCTTGATTTATGAGTTCGTTGCCAGTGCTGGCTAAGCAGCTCTCCAGAGGCTGTTGCACTTCGATGACAATCGTATGTCGAGGACGATGGTTGCGGTCCAATGAAAGTCATCCTCGACACCATACCCTCGGAGGTACTGACGATGCCTCACGGTGGAATGCATGAGCGTGGAAGCGGTCCGAGACTCGTTTCCAAAAATCATCTATGATCTTGATGCATTACATCGAGTCTTATTGTAAGAGAAATGAGCTGAGCGGATCAGATGTACTGAAGATAATTACTCAATGACTACTTCATCACATTTCATAATTTCTGTGGGCTGTGCCTTCCAAATGATGAAGCCCGACGTTGCTGCTTGTCGCACGTGATCTCTGGCCCCCGCCCGCCAAGGCTCCTCGCCAAATTCTCGACGCACACCCTCTGCAAGTGTTACAACAGCCAGCCGAACCTCAGCGACTCAAACCACTCCCCACGGACAGACAATCAAAATGGTATGTAGCGCCCGCGCTTACATGCGACGAGCGAGCGTCGTTGCTAACAATTGAAAAGGCTCCCGCTGGAAAACAAAAGAAGAAGTGGTCCAAGGGCAAGGGTACGCGATCTCCATCCTCCTCCAACCTCCGGGCGCATCGCACACGCACATGAACGAACATCGGAATGCGCACGACAACCCATCGAACGCGCGCAACGAGCAAACGAGCACACACGACGTAAACCGGGACAAGCGCTGACCTAGATTCGCCGAACAGTGAAGGACAAGGCCGTCCACGCCGTCATCTTTGACAAGGCCCTCCAGGAGCGCCTCAACAAGGAGGTCCAGTCCTACCGCCTCATCACCGTCGCCGTCCTCGTCGATCGCCTGAAGATCAACGGCTCCCTCGCCCGCCGCGCCCTCTCCGACCTCGAGTCCCAGGGTACCATCAAGAAGGTTGTTGGTCACAACACCTGCAACATCTACAGTATGTCGACCCAGGCACGAACACCCTAGGATTCTACAGGACCAGACTAACATTGATACGCAGCCCGCACCGTTACCGCGGAGGCTTAGATGACGAAAACGGATTGAGTGGCTCTGCATGATATCACGGCGTATGGAGGACTGCTAGCGGTTTGGAGCAGGTAGTTTGATACATCAACCACTTGCTGCAATTTTTTACCGCTTAATCTTGTTCCACACAACTCGATCCGGCATATTTATTACCATGTGAAGCAAATGTACGATTCTCAGCACACAGACAAACTCGGACGAACAAGGCTGCTACCTCGTTCTGCTCCATCAGTCTGACACCAGCACGATACGAACGGGACAACTAGACGATTATGCGAACACCAAAGTTGCATTTGCAAAACTACGAAACTACTCAATGAGGCCTGTACGCAGCGCCAGCGTCTTTGCCAGCAGCCTTCGGCTTAGGACGAGCCTTTTGCGCTTGAGCGCACAGCTTCCTCTTCGGCAGCTTCTCCAACCAACCCGGCTCTCTCTTCACTTTACCAACCTCAAAGTAGTCCTTGCCGGCCTCGCCATTGAACATCTTTGTCCATCCCTCAATCGTCTCCTTGACCTTCTTCCTTGCATTGCGCAGCTCTTGTTCCCTGTGTTTCTTCTGCTCTGGGGTGACGTCCTTCTGGTCAAAGTCCGGAACGTCGACAGAGACGTATGTCCACTCTGCGCCGCGCAAGTCGGGTGTCGAGTCCTCAGCGAAGCAGCCAGTGACGAATCCGCGAGCGGCGTCCTTGCCTGCGAAGACGTGGTATCCTCCGCCTGGGCCATAGACGCGGCGACCAGCAGTGACATCGTAGATAGTGCCGTTGAGCGCGAGGTAGATAGGCTTGTTAGGGTCGCTGCCGTCGTAGGCAATGAGCTCGGCATCGGTCAGGGAAACAGGTCCTTGCTGTATGTAGCTGTCAGTCCAATGATCTTCCAACAATTTATTCCTTTGAGTGACACTTACGAAGTAACTCTTGACCACCCCAGGGCGGACAAACCACGGACGCCAACCCCATAGCACAGAATCGTTCGTGATAAAGTAGCTCAGCAAGCAATTGAGCAAAAACAATCCTCCCACTATGCGCAAGATGTCCATCACGCCGACCCCGCCATTCTTAGGAGCTGTCCCTTTCTTTGAGCTCTTCACGCTCGTAGCAGTAGAGGCCTTCGTATTTGCCGTGCTTGCATGTAAATCCTGATTGCCTGCACGTGTCCGTACAGGTTGGTCTGAGGACATGGTGGGTGATTTCCCTCACTGGACTGAACTGCGAGCCGACCTTTGTATCCAAGTGAAAAGATGGCGAAGGCAACACCTCCAATAGCTGTCAAAGCAGCTTGTATGCGTAAATGTTCTGCACGTGATTCTGTGAGTTTTAGAACACTTTGCGATTTGTGTCGAGGACGAATAGGGCGTGTTAATAACAAGAGAGGAGGTGTTCGTCGGGTGAGGGGACGGTAGAGTTTCGGAAACAACATTTGGAACAGCTTGCAGCTGGTAAGCAACGCTAAGGTAAGCGCGGAGGTGAGTGGACCGGTGGAGAAGCGGGCAAGGACTGAATGATTTGATATATTTGAAAGCAAGTAAGCGAGTTACAATGCCAATGGTTGCAACAAAGTATTTGTTCCTGGAGGAGGAAAAGAAACGAGTAATTTTTGTTATCGATGTTGACTCAAGGGATGCTCTGATATTATGTAAACGTGTTGCTATGTTACATTCCTACCGCCTTGCTTGCTTAACATCTCGGTTTCCTCACACTTTGAACACCTCCACCACGGCGTCCTGCAAGAGGCTAACGTTGTAGTCGATCAGAACTCTCTTGTCGACTCCACTTCCCTTGCCCATCAAGCAAATCAATGAGAGGTGACTGTACCTGGTCAGCATGATAATCATTTACGAGCAGAAGTCAGCAACAGCGGCACTCACTCCGTGATTTCTCGTGCGTAAATGTAGGTGTCGCCATTTCTTTCGAAGGTGACAATGCTTTCGCCGATGCCGTCGTCGTCGATGTCGATGCTGCTCGTTGGTCTTGAGCGTACGCTGCCACTGTTCTTCGGTGGAGCTTGCCACCCGTATAATGCCTTGATGTCGACGATCACATCGACATAATCAGAGCAGACTTCGTAGTCCTTAAGGAAAGTAGGACTTGCGTCAGTAGCGACGTAGATCTTGCTCACGGTATCGAACAAGTATGCCTTCTGCATGCCACATGTTGAGCACAGTCGGTTGAGTAAAGCTTCAAGTGCTGGCAATTGAGGAAGCAGCCTTTGCACGACCTTGCTGATCGCTTCGTAGATGGAGTGGTCGAAGATGCTTGTCTGGTGGAAGGCGACTTCACGGTGGCCGAAGCCGACATCTGACAGTTCGTCCTGGACACGCTGGCGCACTTCTCTGAAGGCGTCGTAGCGGTACTCCTCGCTCAAGCCGTCAGTCTTGTGAATGAAGACCTCGAAATGGACCCGTGGATAGTTCTCCGCCAGGAATCCGGCTGTGTGAACCAACGAGTTGATCGAGCTGAGGTAATCGTCTTGCACATCGATGACCCAGACCACTGCACCAAGCTCCCGGAAGTTGGCGTCTGAGTATGCGATCTCGGGAGACTCAATGGAGAGCTGGGAGGGCACTTCTGTCATTTCAATCTGGGCGAAGGACCTGCGAAATTGTCAGTGCTAGCTGCGAGTATCGATTTGGGTAAACCTACTGCATAGCCACGGTATTCACCGTGTTAGTGGACTCAAGGTAGAGTGTCTCCGTCGGAGGCATTTTCTGTAGTATGACATTTTGAATCGAAGACTTGCCACTCCTACAACCAACGTTAGCTAAATGCTTACAAGCCGGTGAAAAGAAACCCACCTTCTCTGGCCCATGAGCAATAGCTTTGGGTGCCCCTTCCGTCTGACAGCAACAGGCTCGACATTGCGGGAATCTTCAAGCGCTTGTCGCTCATCCTGCAATCGACGTGTTAATAGGCTGTACTCCGTTGGTGAACTGTGCGCTGAACAAGACGATGCAGATGCCGTCGAATCAGTGCCTGAGCTCGCGTGAAACTTCAGCTCGAAGGGATTCTCCTGGGACGTGGGCGCAGGCGGTGGGCTAAGAATGTTGGTGCCGAACAGCGTATGCATGGCGAGATCTGGAGATGGTGATAGACAAGTCAGAGGCCTGGCTGGATTACATTTTCTCCCAAGTTGTGCTGAAACGAGAGCTGGGTGCGATTGCAAGTATTTGAGACACCCAACAACACCGGTCGAAAAGCCCTTCACATAGGATATTTCCAGGTAACACACGGGAGGGAGATGCTGGTTCGATAGACTTACACAAGTATCGACAAACGTAGCACCACCGTCACTCTCGTAGGTGACTGATCACATTACGCTGTCCCGGCTACCAGCAGCGCCACCGCACATTTTTCGATCGGCCGTGTAAATCGACCGGAGACAGGTCATCCGCTCGACTGAACAGCCAAACAGGGCATCGTCCAGAGATATTGAGAGAAGCTTGCAGGCAGCCTCAAGGAAGAATTGGAATCAAAAGCACCTTACCTCCATGACACCCATCCTGTCACCGCCCAACCAACGCCGATAACGAAGATCTCCCTACTCTATCAGACGCAAGGTGACAGCACACCGCCACTCTTCCAGCCGCGTGAGTCGTCTCGTTTGTCCAGGGGGGGCCTTGCTGTCGTGTGAACAAACGAAATGGCGGGCCTTTCGGCTAGGTTCAGGATTCCAGACGAGACAGGGCGCGAGAGAAAAGCAAGCTTCCGAGCGATACTGCGCAGTCGATAAGAAAGATATGCGGTACGGATATGCCGGTAGTTGGATGCCGGTTACGCCTAGTTCGATGGTGGTGTGTTTCCGGAAGATGTGAGGCGCGTGGGCAGCGCTTTCCCGCTTCCGCGTCGCAAGGGTGTGGCTTGGGCTGATTGGGATGCGACCAGTCGGAGAGGGTTGCAAGTCAATCAGCGAATCTGGTGATTCAGAAGATGGTGTGACGGGACAGAAGCCGTTGAGCCGTGGGAGCCTGGCGTGTGAAACGCATCGACATATATCGTGATGTTGTAGCAGGAAATCGCGATGTTGCTTGGCTTTTTGGTATGGCCACAACCAGGTGTCTCAAGGCAGGCGCAATACTGAATTTGAGGATATCAGGCAAAGCTGTAGATTGCGAAAACATTGCTTTCAATGGGTATCACATAATTGCCGTTCTATCATTTCGTACCATCCAATCTTGCCAGCGATTTACCTCATGACTGGAGGTCTCCCTTCCTTGTTCCATTTGACCCGGCTGCAGACCCAGTCAACAGCCTCCTTCACACCTGTCCCCGTCAAAGCACTCAGCGGCAAGACTCTGCTGTCTCGCACGCTGTCACCCTTCTCTCCCTCAATGACTCTGCGCACCAAGCCTTCCTTGATCCGGACAACCTCAACGCAGTCTTCGGCGTCCTGCTTGTTCGCCAGGACCAGCAAAGGCACGCCCTCAGTCTGCTGGTCCTCCAAGATAGATTCCAGCACAATCTTGCACTCTTCTAAGCGTCCGACGTCTGCTTCTCCATTGCCAGAAGCATTTCCCTCATTGATCTTCTCCACGTCTGCGTCTCCAACATCGGTGCTGTCGATCACAAAGACGATCGCGTGACAGCTGCTGTAGTAACTCTGCCACAAGCTGCGTAGTGTGTGCTGTCCTCCTACGTCCCAGACTTTGAGGTAACACTCATCGAGGTTGACCAGGCTGACATTCTGTCCAACGGTGGGGACTGTATTCAGTCGCGCGTTGTGCTCCGGGTTGTACAAGCTCTTGATCTGCTCAAGCAAAGTGGTTTTGCCGGCGTTGTCTAGTCCGAGGAGGAGGATGGAGTACTCTAAAATGTCTATCGTCAGCAGTCTGCGCTCAAGTGCTTGTGACTTGTCGCTATTTTCTAGGACTCACCCTCTTTACTCGTGGCATGGAGGTATAGCGACTTGGCCAGATGGTACATTATCTAGCTCTGCTATGCAGTTTTAATTTCATTGCAATGTTGTCACACTGAAACATGCCACGATAACTGGTTTCAAGTGTTGACTTTGTCACATGCATCCCTCCTTCAAGCTCCCAGTGAGTCGATCTTATCTTATCTGAGCACCTCGGCTGATCTTTAGTCGAGCAAGTCGCACCTTTCCAACCCATCACCTCAACCACTTTACGTCCCTTTTCTGATTCACGATCAATGCCGCCTCGTAAAGAGCCGAAAGAGACGGTGACATATCCTGCCTCAAAACAGAAAGCACCACCATTCAAGCCGCAACGACCAAGCCAAGTGCCTCGCGTCACGTCTACGAATAGCGAACCCGCGTCGCGTCCACTCAGCAGGACCCCGAGCACAAATGTCGCTGGAACGAGCAAGACAAATTACAATGGAGTGAAGAGGACGACATCAGGATTTGCACCCGCGGGCAGTGGCATGTTTGGGCGTGTGGGCACCGCTGGCGCAAAACGCAAGGGAACAGTAATCGAGGATGACGACGACGAAGATGAGATAGAGGACACAAGCAACAAACGGAACAAGACATCCGACAAAGACGGTTCAGATGACTCCGACGATTCTTTGGCGGATGATCCTCTCACAGCCAGACCGCGCAAACCCCCTCCGCCCAAGCCCAATGTTCCAGCAAAGCGCAAGCCCGGTCGCCCACCAGCTCGCAAGGAAGTTTCGCCAGTCGCTATCTCTGACGACGACGCCAATCTTCTAGATGACCAAGTCTCGCCAAACGATGCTCTTGGAGCTCCTGTACCTTCACAATCCGGTGACATACCCTCAATCCCACGCGCTTTACTTCTGCGACTGATGCATGAGCATTTCGCATCGAAGGAGACCAAGATCGACAAGCATGCTCTCGCCGTGCTTGAGAAGTACTTTGAGATCTACATCCGAGAGGCTATTGCAAGGTCACTATTGGCAAAGAAGGAAGAGGTTGAGACTGGAGCTGCAAGTCAGAGCGAGGAGAGGTGGCTGGAGAAGTCAGATCTGGAGAAGATTGTTGCTGGTGTTGTTATGGATTTTTAAGATACCCAAGGAATGTACTTTTGAATTGAATGTGCAGTTATGATGCACTTACGGGCAGATGAGGAATGTTATAAAGTCGACGGATCTTGTTCTTCTCGCAAGTGGCAAGTCTCGTGCCTCAAGCCATTCGAGTACACGTGTGCCTCTCCTCAGAAATGATTATCGGAAGCGCTCGCCAACAAGTTCACACGTGGCAAGGACGTGTACCTAAATGAGGGATAAGATGTACGGTGGTATTATTGATGGCAAGCACGAGAGATCGCGCCAGCAATTGCGACCGTCATGTGTAGAAACCACTCTTTCCCAGCAATTCCAAACTGAGCCTTACTATCTGGCAACCCACACAAAGAGATGTGCGCCACAGTCTATCATGCACAACAAGTCTTGTCGCCTGTGAAAAGAGACAGATCACACAGCATCCCATCGCAAGCAATCACATGTGACAAGTCGCTTGGACCCTGAGTTTGGAGAGTGGATGCGCCAACTTTAGCTCCAGCGCCACGGTACGCGACGTGACCGGCCCGCGTCGACTTGAGCACCAGGCACATGCTCCCGACCTTCATCCGTCGCCGTTCGTCTTCAGCAGCCTTCACCATCCAGACCATCACCGTTTCATCAACGGCGCTGTGTGCGCGGAACTGGATGTTGCGCCGCGCATATTAACTGTCTCTCCCTACACTCGACCGCACGCAAACACCACCATCACAGGAGAAGAGCGCACGCGAGCAGAACTGGACAAAAGAGCGAGGACGTACACAGCCTATCATGGCCGACTCGGAGCAGCAGGGGCCTTTCAAGCCATTGTCGCTTGACCCGCCGACCCAGCAGGACATCGAGCTCAGTGACCGCTTGCTGGCCGAGCTTAAGGCGCAGAAGAACTTCGAGTCCCCAGAGGAAGGAAAGCAGAGGTAGGCAGTCGCGGCAACATGGAATCGATGCGACATTGGCTGACACGGTGCAGAGAAAATGTCCTCCGACAGCTTCAGAAGCTCACGAAAGAGTTGGTGCAGGTCGTTGGCAGAGCGAAAAAGCTCCCAGCCGCCATTCTGGATACCGCTGGCGGCAAGGTCTTTACCTACGGTAGCTACAGCCTGGGTGTCTACGGCCCTGGATCCGATATCGATACGCTGGTGGTTGCGCCCAAGCATGTCACGCGCGAGGACTTCTTCAAATACTTCCCGGACCTTCTCAAGAACAACGTTGCAGCAAACGACATCACCGAGTTGACTGCTGTGCCAGACGCTAGCGTGCCCATCATCAAGATGGAACTCTACGGAATCAGCATCGATCTGATTTTCTCCAACCTTCAGGTCGCTTCAGTGCCCAGCTCTCTGCAAATGACGGACAACAACCTTCTCCGAGGATTGAACGAGATTGATCTTCGCTGTGTCAATGGTACTCGCGTTACCGATCGCATTCTTGCAGTCGTACCGCAAACGAAACCCTTCCGCCTCGCTCTACGTGCCGTCAAGCTGTGGGCTCAGCGACGTGCAATTTACGGCAATATTGTTGGCTTCCCAGGTGGTGTCGCATACGCTATGATGGTAGCGAAGGTTTGCCAGCTCTACCCCAAGGCTGCCGCACCGCGCATTGTCTCGCGCTTCTTCTGGCTCATGTCAAACTGGAGGTGGCCGGATCCTGTGAGGCTTCAAAACAGAGAAGACGCACCTTTGCAGCTTCGCGAGTGGGATCCTAACACGAGCTTCCACGATCGCAAGCACCTCATGCCAATCATCACGCCGGCCTACCCTTCCATGAACTCGACGCACAACATTGGCCCTTCGACTTTCAAGGTCTTGATGAAGGAACTCAAGAGAGGTCTTGAAATCACCAACGAAATTACCGCTGCTAACACCAAGCCATGGAAGGAGCTTTTCCACAAGCACACGTTCTTTACCAAGGATTACAAGCACTACCTCATGGTCATTTCTGCCAGTCACTCAAAGGAAGCGCAGCAGGCGTGGTCTGGTCTTTGCCAGGCTCGTCTCCGTAGGCTCATAATGAAGGTTGAAGAGCTCCAAGGTAGTGTCGAGCTTGCACACCCCTTCAACAAAGGTTTCGATCGCGTGCATGAATGCTTGCCTGGAGCACAGACAGATGATGTCCTGCAGGGCAAACTTGATTACCAAGTCAAGGAGAGTGAGACCACAGAGACTGCTGGAGATGTTCAGACGCAGGCTGTTGCTCAGGCTGACGCTGAAGGCATTCCCGTGCCAGCCACAAATGGTGAGGGCGCAACCGAGACCGCAAGTGACGGCAAGCACAGGATTTACACCACCACCTACTATGTCGGCATCGACCTCAAGCCGAACCAGAAGTCACTCGACATCTCCTACGCGATACACGACTACAAGAACATCGTCACCAGCGCTGATCTGTACAACCCGGACACCAACTCGATCCGTGTGACACACGTTCGCAAGTGAGTCGACTCGTGCTACACTCAAAATGGCACCTTTGCTGACTCCCATCTAGCTACGATTTACCCGCAGACCTCTTCACCGAAGGCGAAACTCGACCGACGCGGACTAAGAAGCCCAAGGCCGCCAAGAACACGACCCAATCGGCACCAGCGAATAACAAGCGCACGGTCTCCGGCGCAGGACTCGACGTATGTGACAACGAGGACAGGCCTCATGTGAAGCGCTCTCACTGATCTTTCGCACGCTACATGTGTCGTCAGTGATTGTTTTGTGGCTAACATTTGCGCAGGAGAACAATGACCCATCTAAGCGACGGCAATCAGCAGTCGGCGTTACCAACGGGACGACCAACGGCAAAGCGCCTTGAATGACCTTGCCTGAGATGGCGATGATGATTTGTTCAGATGGTTTTGATCTTGCTCAGGTGAAAGCTGCCCATGTTTCGCCGCGTCTAATATTGACGTGTAGCTCCAGTCTTCGACCATGGCGAGGCGGCGACTGATGACGTACCCGAACAAGCCTACCGAGTCGGCAAGCGACTATACAGGCAGCACGAGCTTCGTGGCACCCAGCGATCACACAAAAACCGAAAAGCGGCACAAAAAAAGAAAACAGTACGGAACCGGAAACACCAGAAGAAAATCGACAAAAAGATGTACTCACGCATTCGCGTGATTGGTGGTAAGTACACGGCTCAGTGCCTGACTGCCTGCAGGCAGCTCCTCCCCCATCACGGCGGAATCATAGGAATTGGGCAGGACTGAATATGATCGGAGCTGGATTTGGGTGAGAGGAAGGCAAGGTGTTTCGAGAAGCGGAAAAAGTGCAGGCGGATTGAGGTGTCTCTCCCCTTTTTGAGCGTTGCGATTGGGCTGTTTTGGGATTCGATGGTTTTGGTTCACGGTGTTTGATCCCTTCTTTTATACCACCCACTCCCCGACCAGAGGGATAGCTTTGTTTTTCCCCCCAAACTGTATTAGCAGATAGCTTGCGATAGAAATCGAAGGTGTTTAATTATTGGGGCCTACGGGCTCTGGCAAAAATGTATACTTGGCGACCACTTATCTCACTTTCCTTCCCAATAGCTCACGTCTCAATATTCGAACGGCAAATACCAATTGAATCCAACAAAGCATCGTATCTTGCTTCGTAAGCCCCCCCAAGAGTGAACGACCAGACGGCGTTTGCGCATGGAGATTGTATAGTCCGATGCAATGACACGACATGGCATGACAGATATGATCGGACTTTTTTTCTTTTTGCCAATAAATCCTTCGGACATGGGGCCTCTCTCTCTCTCCTCTACAGATCTCACTCAGCCTTGTGACTAGAAGGTATGGGGAGACCGTCTAGGCCCCCCCCCTGGTCGACTACGGTACGCGTACGGCTGGAAGCGAGTTGTGCCGTGTGTGTGGCTGCCACGTTTTTTTTTTTTTGAGTGCTTAGTCTAGCGAAAAGAATGCGGTCTGTGGGCGGGTCTGCGGCGCCTGTCTCTGGGGCTTGTTCTAAGTACATGCACCGACCGACCGCATGTCTCTCCTTCATGGGCGGTCCTGCGGTCTGGCTTTGAGAGGCCGTATCTGCTTGGACTGCTAGTGTGAGACCGTGACAATCGGGCTCGCGGGGAATACGTGAAGGAGGAGGCCAGGCCAACTGTTCAAATCTGACTAAATAAAACAAGAACTAGATCAAACCGTAGGATGATGGCCGATGGGGGTGAACGATTAACAGCCTCAATAGTCAGTCAGTCAGGGCAATGAGGATTCCCGGGCTGAAGGATTGATTGCGTGGTTGTTTGTTGGCTTGGGGTCGGAGATTGGTGCTTGCGGATTTCCATTGGTTCGGAGATCGTATGCGCGCATCGTGTAAGGTTCAGCCCGGATGGGCAAGCAACCATGGGGCAGAGGGGGGCCCAGAAGGTGATCTGGAATCCTGATGGGCAAGAAACGGGTATATCGATTTCTCGTAGCTGTTATCTCACTATTGTATTGAGCACATACATTACTGTACGGGTAGCGCTTTGTCCAAGGGTTCTCTGTTGCACAGGGCCACGCACCACGGCACAGGCAAAGATCGACCTTACGTGCATGACTCGGGTCGTGGGCGCGAAGCAGTCTGTGTGTCAATGCGATCCGGAAAGGGAGACAAGCGTTTTTCCTGTATACGGGATCTGGTACGCGGCTTTTGGGGCAATGCGATTGTCATTGGAGCGCAGGTGCCGGGATGGCGGCGCTTGGCAGCTGTCAAGGCTCATCAGCTTGGGCTCACGCATACGGAGGGATCTCGTTATTTGAGATTCGCGGTGACTGCAGTTCTTCGACCGCGTGCAGCGGTAAGCTTGGCGAGATCATTGCACAGGTTGGAGGTGTTTGCATGGCATGTCTTCCTTATGCAAATACCCCTTATAATGGTGCTACCTGTGGCGCGGATCAATGCTGTGGGCGATTTGGTGATGATTTGCGGCTAGTGCTTGCCAGGGTCAGGGCTGTGAAGGCTAAACGAGAGCCCTTGAGCGGCGTTTGCACCTCATCAGCTCAGCCTGGCGCAAGCCTCCTCCTCTTCCGAGATATCAGCTCGCTTGTGCGTGGTGGTGGTGATGAGATCCGAGCATAATCATAATGGCAACGTGTTTGTAATAGTTGTTGGTACATACGGTAGTTGAGCATTACAGATATCTGCGGCATTTATCACACAGACTGCCGCGGCTGCTGCTGGCCAGTGCCGCCATCACGCCAAAAAGAGGGAGGATGTGTTCACTTACGCCGCACGTGCTGCGAGGCACACCGCGCCTTAGTCGTGCGCAAGAGCAATCGCATCGCATCGCAGTCCGTGGGCGTGGGCTGTTCAGTAGGTACTAGAGAGAGAGCTGGCGACTCCGCCCTTGGCAGCATCCCGCTTCGCTGCGCCCGCACGCCCTAACTGTCCTTGGTCCAGCACCCAGCGCAGCAGAGCAGCATCCTTGCTCGCACTCGTGTTTGTCGAGGCCACCGTCAATCTATCTTGCTCCAACTGTATCGCAAATACCCACCAAACAACCACTCCGCCCTGTGTGTGTGTGTGTGCTGTGTGCTTGCCTGCCTGTCTGCACTACTGCCACCTGCCTGCACCCTGCCTGCATATCCATCCCACACCAACATCCACCACCGCCCACTATCACTCCTGCACGCCTGCCTGAGCGTGCCTGACCTGATCTGACCTGACCTGTCCGTCTGCGTCTGTGTGGGCAAGCAACAGCAAGACCCGATCTCACCTGCAGCCCATCGCCGACTCCTCCTCGCGCCTGCGCCTGCGCCTGCTGCTGCGTGCTGTGTGCTGTGCTGTGCTGCTGCTCACTCACCCTCCACGCCTCGAGTCGCCGCCTCCTCCACTACCTTACCCTCCTCGCCCCGCCCTCTCCAGGCTCCGGCAAGGAATGCTCCTCTCTGGATGTCGTCCATGAACTCCCGCTTCCGCAAACTAGTTGGCTCGACTCGCAGACCGAGCAGCGACAAGTCCCTCCCTCCCTCCGCGAAGAACACCTCCACCACCACCCTCACGCCCGCCCAGCAGCCCGCCGCCGCCTCCTCCTCCAACGGCACCTCGTCCGCCGGCACAAGCCTCACTTCTACATCCTCACAACAGCCGCCTTCGTCGACCTCGACCGCACCCGCAGCGTCGGCGTCGACGACATCATTGGCCATGAACCCACAGCAGCCTCTCGGCCGCCCGCCGTCTTACCAGTACGCTAACCAGGGCAACAACCTCGGTGCGCCGCATCCTAACCAAGGCAGACCTACTAGCCCAATGCCACCACCTCCCATCAACACCGGCGGTGGACACGCCTACGCTCCTCAGCACCAGCAGCACATGTATGGCCAGCAACAGCAGGCACCTGCCCCGCCGGGCTACCCTATGCAGCAGCAGCAACAGCAGGCTTACGGCTACGGTGCGCCTCAGAACAATGCGCTCTACGGAAGAAGTCTGGCAGAGGTCGAAGGAAACAACCGCAGCAAGGCGCAGCTGATTGTCGGCATTGATTTTGTGAGTTAAGAGTGAGAGACTTGTCGAGAGAACATCACTAACGACGATCGCAGGGCACAACTTTCTCCGGCGTTGCTTTCGCGTTCGCCACCAACACAGAGGCCAAAGAGGATATCATCGTTGAGTGGCCAGGTGCTGGCACGCAGACAAAGCAGAAGGTGAGTGAGATTGCAAGTGTGCTCAGCTGAAGATGTCCAATGAGCTAACAACCTGTCACTAGATCCCCACAGTCCTCTACTACGACCAGCACCAGCAAGTTGTTGGCTGGGGTCCTGATATCGCCGATGCGCTGGCTCCTACTGGCTACCCCAAGCCAGGCGTTCAGAAAGTGGAGTGGTTCAAGCTCCAGCTGATGCTTTCCGGAAACACATACATCGACCCGATCAATCTCCCCCCGCTTCCTCCCGGAAAGTCCGAAATCGATGTTGCTGCCGATTACCTGTTCAAGCTGCGACAGGCTATGCGTAACCAGCTGCAAAAGAGCTTGGGTGAGGTCTTCAACCGAGAAGAGCGCAACATCAGATACTTCCTCACTGTGCCTGCTATCTGGAACGATGCTGGCAAGGCTGCGACAAGAGCGGCTGCCATCCAAGCTGGTTTCTTGCGCGATGAGAACGACAACCGTCTCACTCTCATTACCGAGCCCGAAGCTGCCGCCATGTTCTGCGCCAAGACCGGTCTGCTGAACCTGAAGGTGCACGACGCCATTCTCATTGTCGACTGTGGTGGTGGTACCGTCGATTTGATCGCATACGAGGTTGAGGAAGAATCACCCTTCACCGTGGCGGAATGTACCGCTGGTTCTGGTGACTCTTGCGGTTCCACTGCACTGAACCGCAACTTCTCAAACATCCTTCGCGCAAAGATTCGCAAGATGAAGCTCCCGGATGGCTCAAAGACTGCCGGTAAGGTGTACGCCAAGTGCATCATGGACTTTGAGAACAGAATCAAGGCCGACTTCAGGAATAACGGTCAGAAGTGGGCCGTGGACGTGGGCATCGAGGCTGAGTTCCCCGACGCTGGCATCGAGGAAGGTTACATGACCTTCACAAACGAAGAGATTCTGCAGTGCTTCGAGCCTGTCGTGAACCGAATTCTGGAGCTGGTCAGGAATCAGATCATTGCCATTCAGGCGCAGAACAGACTATTGCAGGTAAGTTTTGGTTTGTTCCGCTCGAGTACATGAATGTGTGTGGCTGACTTTACATGCACAGAACGTCTTGGTCGTCGGCGGTTTCGGCGCATCAGAATACCTCTTCCAGCAAATCAAGCTGCACGTCCCGCCTCAATTCCAGAACAAGGTTGTCCGTCCCATGGACTCCGTCGCCGCCATCGTGAAGGGTGCTGTCACTGCTGGTATTACCGAGCGTGTCATCACCTCTCGCGTCGCCCGTCGCCACTACCTCATGGCAACCCTGCAGCCTTTCAAGGAGGGTCACCACCCCGAACAATATCGTGTGCCGTCTCTCGATGGAAAGGACAGGTGCAAGTACACACGCCAGATCTTCGTACAGAAGGGCCAGAGAGTCAAGATCGGCGAGCCTGTGAAGGTTTCATTCTTCAGACAGGTCGCACCTGGTGCAACCCTCATGTACGAGGATGTGCTTTACGCTTGCGACGAAGACGTGTGTCCCGAATACACAAAGGATCCTCGTAAGTGTTAAATGACATGTCCAATCTGTAAAGCGACCTTGCTGACAATATATCTTAGGCATCAAGGAAATCGTCACACTCACCTCCGACCTCAGCCGCAAGAACCTCGAGAAGGACTTTGAGCGTATGGACACTCCTCAAGGTACTTTCTACCGAGTGTACTTCGACATCTACCTCACCCTCGACGGTTCCGAATTCAACGCCGAGCTCGTTTGCCAAGGCGAGGTCATGGGCAGATGTTCCGCACGTTTCAGATAAGAGCGGCTCCAACACGCCACAACCTTATCTATGAACGCGGCAAACCAGAGCAGCCCTTCATCCGCTCACGGCGCCGGAGCTGATGAAAACTTCAACGACCTTAAAATCACATTTGGACAAAGCGAAGCCTTCTTACTGAAGATAGCCCCACAAGCAGGCAGATGCAATGAGCGACAAGCTTAGCCTCAAATCTATTTGTCTCGTCTTCACAGCTTTCCTTCGAACAGCAAAAGTCGGACGTTCAAGCGAGCAATTCATTGCCACGGGAAAGGACGGCGGCGCGCTTTGTTTTCTTGTTTCCTTACTCGCCTACATACCCACGTCTTCAATACTGCACACTTCATCAGTCATACCGTCCCAGTCCTGCATGCGCGACTCTCCAACACTTGTCTATCTCAATGTGTGCAGTGAGCGAGTGGACAGGAGATGATGCCCCACCCTTTCTTTTCCTAGTTGGAGTTTGCGGCTAGGCGAGCTGATCGGAAGGTTGCAAGGTTGCCTCTTTGGCTCGGCAAAAGACTAGGTACACATGGGAGGGGGTTCAAGAGGTGCGGATTGGCTTCTTCTTATTGTGAACGATCGAAACGAAGGGAACGGGGGGCCAATGGGGGTTCAAACACAAAAAAATGATTCGGAGGGGAAAAGAAAGAGTTATTAGACATTGCCTTGATTATCTGGAGGAAAGAAGAGTTCCCGTCACGCTATCGATATCTTTCTTGTTTTGGTATCTAATCTTTTTTGTTTTTTTTTTTTTTACCTTTTACGACTTTTGTGTTTGATGTTGACATTTCTGAGTTCTCGTTCTTCGCTTCCGCCTGCGGTTTGTTCATTGCTAGGTATTCGTCGGCTTTCAACTACTTTCCTCTTTCGTTGTGAGAGATGCTGGGTTTGTGAGTTGTCGCGTGCTCACTTCCTCGGGAGCCACACCACCGCTTGCATTGCTTCGAGGTACTGGCGTGTTTTTTCTCCCAACGAAAATGGTCAAGTCTCTTTTTTGCCATCGTAATCTTTCATTAGGTTCGTTGCGAGTACTTTATGTTAAAATGCCCCGTGTTTAAATGCTTTGCATCATTGCATGCTTTCTTTTCCTCCCTTCGATGTTTCTCATCCAATTCCGATCAAACCTTCACTTCCAAACAATGCCCTCAAGCCAACCCTTCAAGCCACCCAACTATGATCAGCCAGAGTTCACAATCCCACCTCATCATCCAAAGCGGAAACGGGAAGTATTTGACGCATCGACTCACCTGCTGCTTCTCCCTCTGCCACCCCCTCCCCTCCTCAGTGACAAACCACTCCCCGGTCTCAGTATTGTTCGCCAGAAACTTCAGCGCCAGTTTGCCGTCCTTCAGACTCCCGCTTTCCACCTCCCCGCCGCCTACGGGGCGTTGTAAGCGGTTCTCGTCTTTGACCACGGTGAAGTTGGCGAGGGGGATTTCGTGCGGGTTGCGGTTGAGGATGGTCGGCGTGCCGAAGAAGAGCGCGCGGACTTCCTCCTGCGTGATCTGCAGCTCGAAGTAGCCGCGGTACCACATTTCGTTCCATTGCAGCTCCGGGTTGTGCGCGCTCAGGCGGTCGGATTCGGCGTTCGCGTCGGGGACGTTACGTTCTCCTGCGGGAGGAGGGGAGGAGATTGCGGTGCCGGCGAATTCGACGCCGAGATATTCGTTGCCGCCGTAGTCGGCGAGGAGGTCCGAGACCCAGTTGGCGTGGCTGTCGCCGGAGATGACGATGTTGTTGCCGATGTTGTTCTTGGAGAGGTGGTGCAGGGTGCGGTTGCGGTTGGCTTGGTAGCCGTCCCACTGGTCGTAGTTGTAGGGGTTCACGTTGCCGTAGACGACGGACTGGTTGACGCGGCTGAAGACGGTTTGTGAGCCGATGAGGCGCCAGGCTGCGCCGCGGGCGGCAGAAGCGGACAAGGTGTTGTAAAACCAGGATTCTTGCCGGGGGCCCATGAGCGTGCGGCCGGCGTCGTCGGAGATGGCGTGGATGTAGTCGGTGTTCCAGTAGAGGTCTGTGATGGAGCGGTCGTACTGCCGGGTGTCGAGCATCATGAGGTCGAAGAGCGAGCCGATGCTGAAGGAGCGCCAGATGCGCAGGTTGTCGTCCATTTCGACTTGCCTGATCGGCATCCATTCGAAGTAGGCGCGCACGGCGTTCATTTTCACCTGGTCGATGGAGAAGCCGCCGTCGTTGATGAAGGAGGCTTCGTTGTTGGCGATGTCCGAGGCGCCGTCGCGGTAGGTGTTGTCTGCGACTTCGTGGTCGTCCCAGGTGGCGATCCAGGGGAGGTTTGCGTGTGAGAGCTGGAGGTCTAGATCGCTGCGGTAGGTCGCGTGTCGCTCTCGGAAGTCGTATAGGGAGTGGATCACACGCTCTGGTTTGGGTATCCGGCCGATAGGGGCACCGTTGCCGTAGTCGCCATTTCCCTGGTATTCGTAGATATAGTCTCCAAGATGGATGACATAATCTACACTGTCCTTCCGTACCGGATTGCCGTACGCGTTGAAGAACCCAAAGGGATAATTCGCACAGCTGTACACAGCCACATTGACCTGGCTGACTTTGTCGTCCACCATAGGCACCGTCTTCGTCCTGCCGAGGGGGCTTTTATTGTCGCTATCGCACACATTGAATTGGTAGTAGTAGCGAGTAAAAGCTTTGAGGCCTATTGCTTCGACCTTGACCGTGTAATCAACATCGCTGGACGTATATGCCTTGCCACCAGATTCCACAACCTGAAAGTCCGAGGTGAGGGAAACCTTGTATTCGACACATATGGGTGCTGTGGAAACAGTTTGTTCAGGCCCGTGGTAGTAGAGCGGCACATCGCCCGTGACAACGCCGTTGTCATCTACGGAATCATACTGAGGCGAGACGCGCGTCCAAAGGATAACAGAGTCTGAATAAGGATCGCCAGATGCGACGCCGTGGGTAAAGTTGAGCTCCGAGGGCAGGAAGTGTTTGCCCGGTGTGTTGCGCTTGTTGACTTTGTGCAGCGATATGCCCAGGCCTGGGTGGTGCGCTGAGGGCGAGCGGTAGTTGATATTCTGGCAGAAGTAAGTCTCTATATTCACCACGGCAACGAGAGTGGTATCTTGAAGGCTTGACGGTTTTTCGTACCTGATGCCAGCTCGCCGACGCCAGCGCCACCCAGGCAAACACAGCAACAAGTTGGCACTTCATGTCGAGCATGCAACAAAGCCCAGCTGTCAAAGAAGGTGTACCTGAAGCTCAAAGAATCCTCCCGGCGTGTCTCGAGCTCTAAGCTTTATATTAGTAGAAGGCTTGCCGGTCAATACAGCATGGTGGGTCGCGTTCGGGCAGGTCGAGGTCGGACAGGCAGGTAATAAAGCGAGTGGAGGAGGTGACAAGAGAGAGCGGGCACGCGATATCGTCTAGCGCATCTAGTGTATGTACGACCAATACAGTAGTAATGCGGGTAGTAGTGTCTCCTCAACGAGACCGTAATGTATACAAACAGACGCAAGAGCTGTCGTAAGGCGAACACGTGCGGCTCTTGGTGCTTGGTTGGCAGCTTTGAATAGCCGAGAGCTGCTAGCGGACGTCATCGTCCTCGTCACGCGCTGGCGACTTTTGAGACATGGCTTGACGCTAAGATGCCGCTATGTCTTAGGCGATGATTTTGTTGATTGCTTGATGGATACAAGAAGAGCACGGGGTGGTTAAAACAATGTAAAAGGTCTCCAAGTCGTAGAATTACAGTAGAAGTATTAGGTACAGTATATTCATCTGATAACTGTCTCACGATTCCCACACCAACAGAATGCCCAAGAATCCAACGATAGCGATAACACGCTGAGCATGAAACTACATCCCGACAATCGTCGACATCACGCATTTTCCACCACCTCCTCGCCCATTCCCTCTTCGTGAAGAAGTCGCAGCCCTGCCTTCTCCAAAGCCAATTCCTCTTTTCTGTAGAGCCAACGCATACCATTAATCAAGAGTGGACACTTGATGACGCGTCTCGCGTACCCCTTGAGCCACTGCCATCCTACAAGTCTCTTCTCCTCTCCAAAGGAAAATTCTTCCCAATCGTCTCCAACGCGCGGAGTATGGACGTTATATGCTTCTGGGCTGAATTGCGCCAATGTGTGTTTGTGTTGTGTGGACCGGGCTGTTGAGAGGTATTTACGCTTGCTTTGTCGTGCGCCGCGTGCATTCTTGGTGTCGCTCGCCGATGTGTTCGTTGGTGTTCCGGGTGCTGCACTGGCCTCTCTCTTTCGCTTTGTGCTTTCTTTCGCGGCCTGGTGACTCTCCGACTCATTGGTCGGCTGTGTCATGGAAGTGGACAGCTTCAGAGCTGTTTCAGGAGTATCATCGTGGAATTCCGACTTCAGTGTGCTCACAGTGCTACCGACCGGCATAATCACGGATACTTCAGGCACAGGCCGTGGCCCATTCTCCGGAATTGCCTGAGCCAGTCCCATCTGCTGCCTGAAGGGAGCCTTGTAGACAAATGCCAAGAAACGTTCCCAGGGTAATGTCATGATCTGACTTCGGAGCTGCAACTCCCGCCGAGCCGGCAGCTTCATCTTTAACAGTTCCCGTTCCTCCATACAAAGTGACATGATATTTTGATGGATAGTTGTCTGCCGCTGCCGGGCAGCGATACCCTGGGCGGTGTCTTGTTCAACCTTCAACTCCTGGTGAACGAGCTCACCGTCGAGGTATGTAAGGTATGAATCGGATTTCCGGTCCGAAACCCTCAACACAGGATTACTCGGAACTGGTGGCTGCACGCCAGATGCTTCGAATGTTTGCGGAGCTGAGTTGTTACCCTACTGCATACCTTGCCCGCCACGCTGCAGTGTATTGGCCATGGCTGCAAAGTGAGCATTCAGTGGGTCGTTTTGGCCCTGGCCCTGCTGTTGCTGCTGCTGTCCGCCAAACTGCTGCATGTTGTTCATACCCATGGGCATGCCCATGCCACCTCCAGGAGTCTGCTGTTGATGTGGCTGGTTCATCTGCATGCCCAGCTGATTCTGCATTCGCTGCAGGTGCTGGACGTACTGCTCGTTGCCGACGCCGCCGCCGTTTTGCTGCTGTTGCTGCGGGTGACCTTGTTGCATGCGAGCCTGGGCTTGCGCTTGTACACGCGCTTGCTGTTGCTTCTGGGTCTGCTGCTGGAGCATTTGCTTGAGGTACGGAGGTAGACCAGCGATGACTTGTTGTGGAGGGTTGCCGCCATGTTGCTTCATGAGCGCGGCCAGTTGCTGCTGGGCCTGTTGCTGCCTTGCGGCAAACTGCTGCTGAGCAAGCTGTTGCTGTTGTTGCTGCTGAACAGTCATGCCGTTGCTGTCCTGCATGTTGCCTTGCTGCGGCATCTGCTGCATCTGCTGGTGCCCTTGCTGTTGCTGGAATCCTGGATGCGAATGTCCCATCTGCGGTGTTTGTTGTTGCATGTTCATGCCTGGACTGCCGGCATTGCCAGTCATCTGTCGCTGGGCCATCGCATTCTTCATGTGGGCCATCCGGCGCTGGACAGCGAAGGCTTGTTCTTTCATTTTGGCAGCCGCCTCTAGGTTCCCCATTGATTGATGCTCCTGCCATTGACGCTGGAACTGTTGGAACATCTGCGTCAGCTTGGCCATCTGTTGAGCGAACTGTATGTGCTCTGGCGTCATGCTTGCGGCATTTCCGCCGAGGTTCTGGCCGTTGTTCATGCCTTGGCCGCCGTGGAGCGCCCTTTGCGTCTGAATCATGGCCATCTGTTCAGGGGTGAAGTTCTGACCCATCTGGCCAGCGTTCTGCATCATCATCATGTTGTTCGGAGTGTTTTGCGTCATGCCAATGTCGGGACTACCAGGTTGCATCATGCGCGGTGTCTGCGACACTTGTCGGCCAGGTATCGCTTGCGCCATCGACGGCGTATTGGTCATCTGAGGAGTGTGGTTGCGGCTGCCGGGTGCCTGTTGACTGACATTTCTCGCCATCGCCACTCCGGAGTGTTGCATTTGTGCAGAAGCTGGTCGGGGTGGGCTACCAGCGCCGGTATTTGAGGGCTGAGACACCATGGGGAAGCCGCCTTGCTGAACCATCGGGCTGGACTGCATCATTGGCGTATTGGACTGCTGTCTAGGAATGGGGCTACCCTGCGCAGCAGCAACCTGAGGATGCTGGAAGTTTCCTTGTTGATTTTGTATGAGATTGTTCTGAGCAGGATGGCCGTGGTTTTGCATCATATTGTTCTGTTGTTGCTGTTGCTGTTGCTGCTGCAGTTGCTGTTGCCTCATCAGCTCGGCTTGTTGCTGGGCAGCCAATTGCCTCTGTTGTTGCTGCTGTTGCTGCTTTTGCATCTGTTCGCGTTGCCTCTGTACCTGCAACATCTTCTGCTGCTGAGCAGCTTGCTCCTCGAATTGACGCTTCTCGACCGCAGCCCGAGCCTCTTCTTCTTTCTTCTCGCGCTCAGCCTTTTCGTGGTTCTGTCGTACCATCTCGATAGTCTTGAAGCGAGAGAAACCGAGCGAAGCAGCCGCAGATTGGTTATCGCTTGTCGCAGCACCAGCTGCCGTCCTTGCAGCGGGCTTGATGCGCTCGTCCATAATGAGCATTCTACGCTCGGCTTCGGCGGCCTGTGCATCGTCGGCAGCCACTTCCGCTGTAGTTCTCTTACGTTCTCGGGGAGAAGGTGGTTTTCCGGAGTGGAGAGGGTTGGCTAGAAGATCGAGGATAGCCTGAGCTTCGTCGGCGTCCTTGGCTGGTTCGAGGTAGAGAGGAGGCTCAGTGGTCACCAGCTGGTCGGCCTGGAAAGAATACAACTCGCTCTGGTCCATGGCCATCTTCTCTGGTTTTGTATTTCCTGATCCGCCTGGAGTAAGCGGAGCTGATGAAGCATTGTCGGAAGCGCCCGTTGCAGTGGAATCACCCGTCTTCTTCTTGTTGCGAATCTCCGACATGGGAGTTCGCGCAAGGATCATGACTTCTTCGTGCTTGGTTTGCTCAGTCGGATGCAAGACTACCGTTGAAACCCGTGTGCCTTCCTTCTCCTTGTTTTTGGGTCGCTCAGTTGTGGTGTCATTGGCCTTCTCCAGCGCTTGCGCTTCGGCTGCCGCCTGTGCTTTGCTTGGGAAAGGCGCATAAGGCGAAGGCGTGATGTGCTCGTTGTAGTTGTGCATTGAGAATTTCTCCTTGTCCGCGCTCTTGTCTCGTGGGCCCAGCTTCTTTCCTCCAGCGCCTCTGTGGTTGTGAACTTCCACAATCAAGCAGCCGTCGTAGAATTGCACTTTGGCTGATAGCAAGTCTCCCAAGATCTCGTGTGGTACTGTTCCACGTTGCAGGTGCTGCAGTACAAAGCGCATAGGCGAGTCGTAAGCAAAGCTGCCATCTTGGTTCTCGAATCGAAAGTGCGAAGGGTGTAGGTGGATGGTCATTGAGGGCGGCTTGCCCTTGTGCTTGCGCAAGATGTATTGGCTGTCGCGGACGTACGGCTCGCTCAGCCTGCGCTTCTTGGCGGTTTGTTCAGGAGCAGCATCGTCGGGAGCGCTGCGCTTGGTCGAAGATGGGCGTGGTGCATCGCGCCGGCGAGGGGCCTGGGCCGGACGTGCGACTTGGGCGGTCGCCATGGTGAAGTACGTAGAGATAGTTGAATGGTATGCGCACTCAGTCGCGTGGTGGCCTAGCGATTGGCTGGTGGAGGCCTCATATAGCGGGTTGACGGTCGTATCGTGTGTGTGGTGATGTGCGAGTAATGTTTAGAACGTCGCGCATGTGGGTCGCGCGCGTCGAGGGGTTATGGTGTAGTCGTAAAGATCGTGGTATTCGTGGGTTCCGGTGTGGGTGACTGGTATTAATGTGCGCCAGGCAGTGCGCGGTGGATGCGCGACACCAATATTTCGATGGTCGCGATGATGATGATGCTCGCGGGGTGCCTCATCCGGAGCCTGGAGATGATTGTGGTGTGGACTAGCTCGCACTCCACTAGTGAGCGGCAAGTCCGGGCCGAGCCTCTAGTCCATGTGGAGAAGCAGCCTAATGCACGATCGTCTCTCGTTACATCATTGCGGCACTAGCATAGAACTACTGAGGCAGATGCAATGCAAATGCTAATGCCACGTTCAATCCACGAGATCTGCAGTCCTCGTGTCTCCGTTGTAACCCCTTGATTTCCATTCTGCTTCTGCTTCGATCGCTTTTGTTTTGCGTATCCTGCGTCTGAAGAAAGCCACAAAGCAAGCCACATTCATCTGCTGCTCCCCATCGACGCCACCAAACACACCTTGGTCGCTCACGTGCCGCGTCCCTTGCTTGTGACAATTCACTCCCAAGCTTTCATCCCTGGATCCAACACTCCCGAACTCATACGTTACCATCAGACATCATGGCCGAAGTAGCAGCTGGCGTTTGGGCCGCCGAAGAAGTCGTATCTACCGGCGTTCAAGCTGGCGTTGCCGCGTACATGGTTTCTCAGCCTACTATGCCATTAAAGGGCACATTCAGGCAGATTGCTACAGCACCTGATGATAACACTAGGTATTTCGATCTCCCCCTTTCGTGTGGTAATATCTGCCGCTAATTGAACACAGAGCATCTCTCGCAAGATCCAACCACAGCCTGACCGTGGTCAGTGACAAAGCCTACATATTCGGTGGCGAAATTGGAGACGGCAAACTAGCAACAACAGATATCCACGTCATCTCCTTGCTCTCTGAGTCCGATGCTGAGAAACAAAACGAGCCGCAATACGCCCTTTTGCCTGCTTTGCCTGCAGGCGCAACCGGCGGCGAGGCTTCGGGCGTTCGAGATGAGAGCTCTGATGGCGTTCCTGCTGCGAGGACTCGTCACTCAGCATGCGCATTCAATATCTGCGTGGCCATGTACGGCGGTGTCGATCAAAACGGCGAAGCTATCGAAGAGAAGGGCCGCATTTGGCTGTTCAACACTGCAAAGTCCACATGGGAGTTCATCGGCCCTAAGCTGGGTGAGCACGATGTCCCCGAGGCTCGTGCTGAGGGCAAGCTCTTCGAATGTGAGAACGATCTTGTGCTCTACGGTGGCTTCGGCAAGACTGGAGAACCACTCAAAGACACATGGCACTTCTCCTACACAGACAAGACCTGGACTCGCCTCCCCGACGCTCCTCAAGCCAGCACCAACGTTTCCCTTGCCAACGGAGTTCTATGGGTCCTATCCATCACGCCTGAGAACAACGGTCTGAATGGTTACATGCATTCCCTTGCCATCACATCTGCCGCTTCGCCTTCTAGGCCAACATCTTGGACCACTCAGTCCTTCCCAACAAACCCTCTAACCCCATCACCCAAGCCCCGCGTTGCCGGCGGTCTACTGCCCATGACCACAGGCCACGGCCGCCACTACCTCCTACACTTCTTCGGCGTCACACCACCAACAACCAAGGAAGATCTCCCTCCAACATCGTCCCCAGACGAAACCACTCTGCAAGTCGTAAACACCCAAGCCGCAGTGTCAGCTGAGCCAATCCAGTACCCCGACCTCTGGACTCTCCAATTGCCTTCCACAACACCAGGCCGCAAAGCTTCGTGGTCTGAGTCCTTGCGCCCTGCAGCGCTCAAAGACAGTATCCGCTCTGCTTTCAAAGCTGACCCTGGTACCAATGCCTGGGCAGAAGTCGATGTGCAGCCTCCTGCGCTGGAACAGCTCGGCGATGGCGAATCGGGTAAAGTGCACCCTGGACCACGAGCATACTTCGGCTGCGACGTGCTCAAGGATGGGTCGACGGTGATGATCTGGGGTGGTGTCAATGCCAAGGGTGAGCGCGAGAGCGATGGCTGGCTCGTTAGTCTTGGTTGATTGCAGTACAAACTGTCGTCTCTCCATCTCGGCGTGGATCCAAGCAAAAGCATGAATTCTAGCAATAGCATCAAAGATACCCTTCACGTACACAGAAAAATCAATGGTCAAAGTCAAAAGCATGCATCTGATGATCGAACAAAAGGTATCGCTTGCAAGGAGAATATATGGCCCATCTATCTCTTACCGCCACGTCCACCACCACGACCGCCTCCCCGTCCTCCACGGCCTGCAGAAGGTTTAGGCTTGCCACTTCCCTTCTTGTCGGGGCCAGCGGCAGCATCAGCCTTGCTCTTCTTCCACTCATTGCCCTCCCGCCTGTCATCGCGATCTTGCAACTTCTTCTTCTCCTTGTTACTCAGCTTGCCCTTCTTCACCGGCTTGCCCTTGCCCGCATCCGGGCCGTTCAACTCTGCCCTCCCGCGCTCCCTCGCGCTGTCCTTATCCGCTCCGCTCTGGAACCAAGTCTTCTTCGGCCTCGAAGCAATTTCGTCCTGGTACTTGACGATGTTCTCGCTGCGCGTTATGTCACGCTCGGTAGCCTGCAGAGCCTTCTCCTCCTTCTCCTCCGTCATCACGGCTTCGACCTCGTCCGCCAGGGCCTCGACGCGCTCGAAGGCCTTGTCTGCGTCCTTAGAGTCAATGGTGCGCTGCCTGATGATGGCGCCTTGGGCGCGGGCGGCTTTCACGGCGGCTTTCACGACTTTGCGGTCGGGCTCGGCGGCTAGGGTGCAGGAGCGACCGGTGCGGCCGGCACGCGCGGTACGACCGACACGATGGAGGTAGATTTCGTGGGACTGCGGGGCTTCGTAGTTGATGACGGAGTCGACGCCCTTGATATCGAGACCGCGGGAAGCGACGTCGGTGGCGAGGAGAAAGTTGGCGGTGCCGGCGCGGAAGGCTTCGATGGCTTGGATACGCTGCTCCTGCGACATGGAACCGTGGAGCTCGGTGGCTTTGAGGCCGCAGAGGGCGAAGATGATGCGGACGCGGTGGGCTTCTTTCTTTTGGCGGAAGAAGATGATGCAGCGGGTTGTGAAGATGTTTTCGCAGATGTGCAACAGGTAGCCGAGACGCTTTTGCTCGCGGCCGGGCCTCAGACGGACGAATTCTTGCACGAGACCTTCGACGGTGGATTTTTGGCTGTCGACCATGACGCGGACGGGGCGCTGGAGACCCACGCGAATAAGGTCGTCGACCTTGCTGGTCATGGTGGCGGAGAAGAGCATGGTTTGGCGGGACTTGGGGATGGTGGCGAGAATCTCGTTCAGCTCGTCGGCGAAACCGTCCTCGAGCATACGATCGGCTTCATCGAGAACCATGATCTCGATTGTGTCGACTTGGAAGGATGAAGAGTTGCGCATGAAATCAATGAAACGACCAGGAGTGGCGATGACGATATCGGGACGCTTCTTGAGCTCCTTCTCTTGCTCGCGCGAGTTGAGACCACCGATAGCCTGACCAAATGTGATGTCGGTGAAAGCAGCGAGCTTCTTCGCGACGCTGAAACACTGCAGCGCCAACTCACGCGTGGGCATGAGGATTGCAACACGGGTAGTTGCGACCTTCTTGGGGCGGTATAGAAGACGCTCGAGGATGGGGATCAGGAAAGCGCCTGTTTTACCGGAACCGGTTTGTGCGCCACCAACAAGATCCTTGCCGAGAAGTGCGACCGGAATAGCTTTGGCCTGAATTGGTGTAGGAGAGCTGAAGTTCATGGATGAGAGACCCTTCAAGATCGGCCTTGATAGTGCCATAGTGTGGAATGCGGCGTCTGTCGTTGACAAAGCGTTCTTGTCATCCTCAGGTGCGAAAAATGCGTTGCGCTTTGCGACTTCCGCTGGATCTTCCCTCTCTTCTTTCTCATCGTCTGAGACATCGTCAGGGTGTGGTACATGTTGCGCAACCTCATCGTCGTCTTCCTCTTCCTCCTCATCTTCGTCTTCGCCGTCCTCAGAGCCATCTTCTTCGCTGTCGTTGTCCTCGTCATCTTCAGCTTCCTCGTCTTCGCCACCAGTAACGCCCATTCCAAAGCCGTCACCTGCCAGCATCTCCTCATCGTCATCGATCTCAATATCCTCTTCTTGCTCGTCCTCCTCAGATTCATCGGCCTTCTCAGCAGACTCGTCAACCTTCCTCTTCTTGCCTAGCCTCCTAGCAACAATCTCGTCCACGTCCACGGCGGCTCCTCCATGTCTGCTCAAAGGATGTTGTTGCTGAATGGCAGCAGCACCAGCACCCAGTCCCCATGCGTCGAATTCCCTCATGCCTTCCGCACCAGGATCCTCAATCTCAAAGTCAAAGTCCGAAGCCACGCCGTCGTCATTGTCGTCGGCGTCAGCCTCGCGCTTGCGCTTCTGCGCATTGCCGTTGGATGCATCTGACTTTGCGCTCGCATCCTTCTTGTTCTTCTTGCCCTTCTTCGCTTTCGGTGCGGGCGCTTGTTCTTCCTCGAACTCCTCCTCCTCGTCGGGGATGTTGTCGTCGTCGGATAGTGTGAAGACGAAGTCGTCGTCTTTGTTGTGTGAGGGCGCCATGATTGTTGCTGGCGTGCAATGTTATATGTACAACGATGTATTAAAGTACAGCGATTCAGTAGACTCGTCTCATCAAGCCCAGCAGCCAAAGCAGCTCAAAAAAGTTCCAGCAGCAATCCCCGAGTTGCCGAGCTTGCGCTTGCGCTAGTGGCGGGCCGGGAGGGAGGCGTCGGCCGGTAGGGCTGAAAAGGCTTGTCAGGGACTCCAACTCTTTACCACCGAGCGTTCCGTGATAAGCATAACAGTTCTTGTGCATGAATTTACCTGCAGCTTTAGCCACTTCGTTACCGCTATCTCACGGGCAGGCACGTTTGTTTGAGACCATGAAATTGATGGTACTGGCACACTAGATTCTAAGATCCGAATCAACTTCTAGTGATGTCTCAGTGGTAGCCCCAGCCGAACAGGCAACTATCTCTCTCTCGATGCTACCTCACTAGACGATCCGGTGGCTTGAGAAGATCAGATCTTGTACATTCGCGAGCGTACCTGTATGGTCCAATCTGTGATTGTAATTGCTCACTGAGTGCTGTGTCGACAGTCGGCGTGTCTTAGCATGCCCTTGACTTGGCAAGGTCTTGGTCAGAGACCTGCGGTGAAAGTATAGTTAGCGTCTGTATCATGGGTTTGCGCGATATCGGGTCAATAGCTATCAGCCAAGGTTTCAAAGTCTTGTGCAGTTCCACATCTCACCAAGTTGCAACGACCTACGACGTGGTTAACGTCATGTTCAGGGCAAAACGTTTTTCCTCGCACGTTCCATCCGCGCACTGCCATTGTTGAGTTCACCCAACATCACCGCCGAAAGGCCTAAAGCTTTACCCTGCACTGCTTACTGAACCTGCTCACGGGAGAACACTCAGCATGCCATACACTATCGTATTCTATTGTGGAATCTGCAACATGCCCTATCCCCATACAGTATGCCACTTACTCCTCAACTGGAGCGGTGGTGGACACCCGGCAGTGGAGATGGCAGACCGTTCTCCGGATAGCCCGCATCTCAAGCCCGTGGGGTTCAATCTCAGCAGAAAAGCCGACTAAGGCATGGCAAGCCTTGTGCGCCTCATATTTATGCTTACCCTCCCCAAGCCTGCACTTCGCGCAGCCACAAAAGCCTCTTCCGTCTCTTGTCTTTTGTCCCTGGCGATCGTTGTTTGTTTGGCGAGAAGCGACCTTATACTTTCCTAGATCTTCGCCTTTGGCACCAGCGAGTATGGGAATTCTCTCCAAGATCGAAGACCGGCCAACACCCGCCGCGGTGTACAACTGGAGAGTCTACCTTTCAGCTATTGTTGCATCCTTTGGCTCATGCATGATCGGCTACACAACTTCTTTCATCGGAACGACAGTGGCTCTGGACTCTTTCGGCGATGCTTTCGGTTTTCAAAATATGAGCACTGCTGAGTCAACATTGATCAAAGCCAATGTCGTGTCTCTATTCCAGGCGGGCGCCTTCTTTGGATCTCCCATGGCATATGCAACAAGCCATTATCTTGGACGAGTCAAGAGCCTGTGGATCAGCGCCAGTGTCTTCATCATTGGCGCTGCGATAACGTTCGCATCTATCACTGGTAGTCTTGGTCCGCTCTACGCAGGCAGAGTAATCTGCGGTCTTGGTGTTGGTGGCTGCACCATGGTGGTAAGTATCTCAATGAACCTGCGGCTTCCAATGCTAGTCAGTGTGCTTACCAGAACCTCCAGATCCCTGTCTACATTGCGGAGATGGCCCCTCCAGCTATTCGTGGACGTCTTGTCGGTACCTACGAACTTGGCTGGCAGCTCGGCGGACTCGTTGGTTTCTGGATCAACTATGGAATGATTCAGACCCTCCCATCGAGCCAGGACCAGTGGCTTATCCCATTCGCGGTGCAGCTGATCCCTGCCGGGCTTCTGCTCATCGGAAGCTTGTTCTTGAAAGAGACTCCGCGCTGGCTATTTACCAAAGGTCGGGTGGACGAAGCGGTCGTCAATCTGTGCTACATCAGGAAGCTGGCTGCCGATGATGCATACATTCTAGAGGAGATTACTATGATGGAACAGCAGACCTTCGACATCCCGCGAGGCTTCTTCCAGCCCATCAGAGAGGCGTTCGAGGACCCGAAGACGCGATGGCGCTTGTTCCTTGGACACTCGCTGTTCATCTTGCAGAACTTCGCGGGTGTGAATGCTATCAATTACTACAGCCCTGATATCTTCAGATCTGGGTAAGAATTCGATCAAATCACCCCTCATTCTTGGGAGCATGCTAATACTGTTTGCAGTACGTCTCCACATATCCTCTACAATAGAGCAGTTGTTTCCGAAGAGCATTTATCCTTGCACGCAATTTTGCATTCACGAGGGGTCGCCCTTTCTTGTTAGATCGATGCACTAATACAGATTTCGCAGTGGGCATCTCAAGCCAAAACACAATCTATCTTACCACCGGTTTGTTCGGCGTCGTGAAGACAGTAATTACGGTCTTTTGGTTGACCGTGCTTATCGACAAGTGGGGCCGTCGCCAACTCTTGATCTTCGGTGCCATCGGCGGGTCAGTCACCATGTTCATTATTGGTGCTCTTGTCACTAGCCGCGTCCATTCGGACACGCCTACAAGCTCGTCATTGTCATCTGAGGGCATTGCTACAGTCTTCATGGTGTATCTCTGGACTGCCATCTACGTGAACTCGTGGAACGGCACGCCCTGGGTCATCAATGCCGAGATGTTCAGCCAACGCACACGAAACATCGGCCAGCTCTTCGCCTCTCTCGCAAATTGGTTGTGGACTTTCATCATCGCCCGCATTACTCCCAATATGATCGATGGGATGGGCGAGTCCGGATACGGCATGTACTTCTTGTTCGGAAGCGTCACGCTCTGTGGACTGGCATTTGTTTGGTTCCTTATCCCCGAGACCAAGGCTGTGCCGCTTGACAAGATGGATCGACTTTTCGAGATTCGACCTTGCAGTAAGGCGTACTCCACTGTTATGGAGGAATTGCAAACGGAAAACTTCGATCGGGATGAAATGTTGGGAAAAGTCTCCGACAAGCAAGAGCATGCATAGATGCTGTTGACGATGCTTTTTAGATATGATAGACCAACGTATGTGTATTTTTAGTCCATGAGCTTACGGTTTTTTGCACGGATTTGCGCAAAGCTCAAGCCGCTTCGTCGGCCGTGTTTCAGCGGTAAGTATGGTCATCGTTGAACGCGAGTCTGGCAGTACTAGCTCGCTAGAGGCTATGAGACTTCCTGATCTCTGTTGCTATCTCCGCGGCATTTCTGATTCGATCGAAAGTCACAACTGTGGATACGACCCCAGTGGCTTCTTCGAGTGACGAGGCCGCTTCGCGTAGCTTCAAGGGCAATGAACATTTCAAGAGCTTGATATTGGTGTCCGTGAACTCATTGGCCTATTGCCACCCCTTGACAGAGGCATTTGTGCCAGTCCTTAGTAACATTACATGCAACTCGGGTCGGTCCGCAACTCACCGGGTTAGGGTTGGTGTTGACGCTTCGATGCTCGACCATATGTTTCAGTGAACTGGCTCTGTTTTTGAAGGCTTGACGTGTCATTAGAATTTGGTAATAGATTGTATCGATAAGCTGTAGCTATCGTGGTGTATTCGATACTGGTTGTTGCTTTGATGAATAGACAAGTTGTTACACGAGACTGCTCGTGCAAATCTAGCACATGTGCCCTGCGTTTGTGGATTTAAATCAAGATAGTACAAATTGGTGTATATAACCACTATACAACGGTTTAGTCACTGTAAGTCTGTAAGCTGACTGATAATAACCATATCATACTATCAACTAGGGCTCAACATCAAAAGGTGATCGATAATGTCGTCTTATTTGTAAACGAGGAAAGTAGGCTTGGGGTTAGTAGGGTTACAGTATCTCGCCTGTGGTCGAGTGAGCCAAGACTTATACGTCATAGGGTCGCCTTATCGACAAGTGCTCTGGGGCTCTGTGTTGGCATCTGGTGGCTGAAACAACACATATTGCACGCCACCAAAATTACGGCCTCGAGGTGACAAAGTCAACATGTCTCACGAACACTCATCGAAAATCAAGCAGCATGGTAGTCTACCCTGGGACTCATCGCACATGGTCCTGGGTGGCGGCTACGACATGGCGGCACACGAGTCGCTACCGTCGCCGTTTGATGAAGTCGAGGCCGAGGAGAGCTATTCAACAGACACCTTTCCGCAAGTTGATGTCCAATCGCAAGTGTTTCGCGACGAGCAAGAGCTCACGAACCACCTCTGGACCACAGCTTCTGCATCGTCGCCCAATCACTCGCTTGCTTCCGTAAGAGCAATGGCCTCCTACATAAAGACAGTGAAGTGCAACAGCGAGAACGTGTGCCTCGTGCTTCGTTGCACGCTATCAATGCCACCTGAGCACTTTGACAACGAACTAGATCTTTCTGACACAGGCCGCAAACTCTTGGACAGTAGCCCCGAGAAGTTTATTGAGTGTTATGGCGAGTATTGCATTACGGGGCAAATCCGCCAATCTTCCTTCTTTGCAGTGTGCACATACAGTAGCCCAGATGCAGAAGAACTCGACAAGTTCACAGCAGCACTGGGAGCTGCAAAGAGCGGAGGAGAGGCAGGTCTCGATGACACCACTGATCTTGTCAAAGGCACAAAGTCGCATGCTTCGTCAATCAAGGAGTCCCACAGATTCTGTATCAACGGCGTAGAGGGCGAGATTGGACTTTCATGGCTGGAACATGCGACTGTGACAGAAGCGTGGCAAGGCTTCCGCTTCGAGTACAAGCCAGTCCCTCAGGTCGCATTGTTGAAACACTACTCCTCCCTCCTCCCAGGAGAAATTGCCCGTCCGAAGAGTCACTACGAAGTTTCGTGGGATCTGACCGAGGCGGTGTGGAAGCATGCTCTGCTTAACATGGCGGCTCGGTCAAAGGCAGCCACGCAAAGCGCCACATTGGCAACGCTGGACAACATCAGCGATCGACTGGACGCACTAAGTAATTCCAGCAACGGCGCCGAAGATAACGAGGTCAAAGAGATCCTGGCAAAGCTCGATGATGTGAGAGATCGATTGCGAAAGCCAGCGAGGCCTGCCATCAAGGCTGAGCTCCAAGCTTTAGCGGCGAATGATCAGAAGCGCTGTGTGGAGTAAGGATATATATGTTGACCCCTCAACGCTGAATACTGCTAACTGAAACTTCAGAGACGAATGGTCACACGGCGCAGGCCCATGGGAGAGCTGCAGCGAAGACACTTGGCAGTTCGGAATCTCCCCATCAAGGGCTGCGGAGCTTGGAATTGCGACAGCCGACATTCAGACTTCGACCAAGACTTGCCAACTACCTGATACTGGCGCGCTTAAGACACAGAAGCCAGATCCCATCCGCATTGACGTCCCAGGACGAGCGATCATCGGCGCGAAGCTCAGGAACAGGTATGCTGATCCACGTGAGGGTGGCAAGTGGAAGCGAGTGGGTGGATGGCTCGGCAGAGATAGCTTCAGTGTCAAAGTCGAGACACGCCACACAAGGGGCTGCGATTGGGAGCTTACGGTGTGGTCGGTGCCCCAGAGGCTCTACGAAGACAACGGCTCGGGTTGACCGCTGACCCGTTGTATGCTGAAGGATATTTTTGCTTGTCGCAGAGCGGGAAGGCACTAGTATCGAAATAGACCGGCTAGAAATTCTGTACGATACTCCCCCTACTATTGCTGAGCAGTCTTATCATGTAGCTGCTGCTACACCCGAACATTCTCTTCTAAGGTCCTTCTGAGCCTCGTCAAGTCGTTCGAGAAGATGCTGCCATTCGCGAGCGTTCCCCCAACATTTCGCGCTTTCTTTGAGCAGTCTACAGCCTTGTTGAAGTACGAGACTAGGACTTTCGGGATTGTACAGGTCACCGATACCACTGATATGCGCTTGCATGCTACCACCATGCCTGATGAAGTGTTGAACGAGTTCATCATCAGTGGGGCGATCCAAGAGGATAATTTCAGATACGCCGATCTCTGCGTTGCTAGCACGACCAGCAGGTCGTTCACTACTTGGAGATTGGCTTGTGCTTGATGCCGGCGCGGTTTGTACGGCGCTGAGGTTCGCTGACCTGTGTTCGGTAGAGGTCGGCTTCGCAAAAGTGCCGAAAGCCCATAATGTCAAAGCTGACAGAGCTATAGCTGGCGCCTCGTAGAAAGCGTCTGTCGAATGCCGTCGAATGTGCCAGAAAGCCACGCCTGCATGGATGACAGCCAGCCGGGCCTTATACTGATGACTGATAGCCCACTTGCGAAGCAACACACCCTCAGATCCGTATATCGCATCCGCTGAGTCCACGTTAGACCAACTATCCCCACGAGATAGGGCACCCGCAAGCCTCCTGGCGAGCTTCACAAGAGAATCGTGCGGGACGAGTAAGATGATCCTTGCAATGTGCAAATGAAGAACAGTAGGATGTTCCAGGCCACACGCCTTCCCAATAGCAGCGTTCGCTTGCCAATGCAGAATGTCCAAGGCATCGCATGACGAATTCTGCCACCTGATGTACGTCGGTACCGCTGAGAGCCATACCGATGGTCCAGAGAAGATGCCAGTACTGCGCTCGCGGCGTGCGTTCGGTTCCCACTGAGAGATGGGTTGCTTAAAATAAGCTTCGATGTCCCACGAGCGTCGGAACAACGCATGTATCATCAGGATGCGCGAGAACTCTCCTCGATTTGATGGAACGAATTTGCCCACATAAAGCTCTTCCATTGCTTTGATGAGCGCCGGTTCCTGACTTACTGATACATCCTGGTCGGTACAAGTCGCAGACCACTCCTCTGAAGTTGGAGCAGTCCATAGTTTCTCATGGCACGGTAATGAGATCGAACCATCGACGAATTTCAAGGCCGTCCTTTGCTGGAAATGGTATGACCACATGCAGTCCACCAGCCATGCCGAGTAAGCCAGGCGGATAGCAGCCTCCCTTCGAATCCAACTGCACCACTTGCTATCCTGGTCTGTGTCGCGCCGTAAAGTCGAAGCTGCCAGATCTGACACTTCGCTCTCTTGCACAGCTATTTGGAAGACCATAGCAAGATCCTCCGGACGCGAGGCAGCTCGGCGGGAGAGGCGTGTGTCCCCGGAATAGGCTGCCCCGACGCTATGCAAAAGCGTGGCCTGAGCAAACTCTAGCCTTTTTGCAGCGGGGAGAAAATCCATTTCCTCTGACAAATGAGACACTATGCGACGAGTGAACTCGTGCATGGATATATTGAAGACATGCTTGGAATCACTCTCCAAGTATTGACTTCCAATCGAAGTGATTGCTGCAAGCATTACCCAGGATAGGGGTGATCCGGAAAAGCACGATACGTGCAAGAATGGCAGGGTGTCGTTGAAATTGGTTCGAAACAAACGAACAAGGTCTTCGAAAAATGGTTTGGTAGGGAAATGCGTCGTCGCAAAATCGGGCCACATGACCGAGGATCCGTGGCAGTATGTGTTATAAGCTTCCCGAAGAGCGCAATACTCCGAATCATCAATAACGGGGACATGCTCCAGGCGTACATCAGAACAGGCTGGCTGAGTCAAGTCAAAGTTGCGCCCCAGCTCTCGAAACTGGGGCGTTGTAAGCGTCTTGCGTCGCTTCGTTCCTCTGGTGTGTCTTGCAGGTTCGCCATCTACATAGTAGGAGCCATGCTGTGGCTGCGCCACTGAGTCATTCTCATCTGCTGTGTAGTGACTGCTCAGTGATTGTGCTACATCGTTGGCTGATGTTCGGGGCTCCTCCGGCAATCCTTGTAGATGAGAGCTTTCCTGAAGGTTTTCATCCATCATATTCAAGCCAGGGCCTTCTTGCAAGAGGAAAGCTGGAAGAGCTGTGTCAAAGCCATCAAGATCAATTGCCTCCAGCCAATTGGTACTGGCCAAGATGTTTGGATTCCATAAGTCTTGATCAGAGTCCAGATTACTATCGAGCGGATAGCTTGGGGGGTTCATTATCTCGAACGATCCGACATCGCTTCCATCAATTTGGGCAATGCGAGAGGCTTGCCCTGGGCTTTCGCTACTTGGATAACAACAGTATAAGTCTCGTTGTTGACACCTCAAACAGCGAGGTCCACCAGTACATTTCACTCTTGCTAGAGCACAGCTTGTACATGCACGAGCGCCAATCTGAGCTAGACTGAGAACCTTTGACTGATGCGTGAGCTCGTGCCGTTGCAGGGCGTCTCTGAGGTAGCGTCAGATAAATCGAGACAGGCTTGTAGTACAAACGATAATGAGATGTGTTGCATCTGTGGCGAGATATATACCAATGCGGATAACTCACTTTCGCACAAACTGTTTGGTACACTGCACACATCGGAAGGGTTTGGCGGAGGCATGGGTCAGTTCGTGCCGCTTGCGGTGCTCAGCCCGGCCGAACGACTTCGAGCATATTGTACAGAGGAAGTGCGCGTCGCTCGCTGCGCTGGACCGGTCCCCCATGACAAGATCGCCGGAATGGAATGAGGGGGTGACGGTGAGGGTGAGAATGGAGAAGAACATCAAAAGGCATAACCTAAATAGAGCCCGGAGGGTGAAGATGACGAATTGAGGGGGCGCCACGAGCTGGATCCGAGGACCACGCGACAGGCCCTCGCGATCTGGCTTCAAAGTCCGTGCTATTCACCCTATCACTGAGAGACCAGTACTGAGTTTGAATATGAACCGCGAGAGGCGCTGTCCGCTTTTACCTCCCAACTTTGCCATGGTACGGACATACACTTTGCCTTTACCTGAGTAATGACATCTAAGTGGAGTTCCCCTTGCCATGGTGGACGCATCACATATGCTGCACATCAATTCTTGAGCGCGCACTGCCGAGAACAGAGAACAGGTTGGTTACCTTAAGTTCAGTGCCGCAAGCCTCACAGTAGTTCTACATGTTCTTCCACCACGCATTAGCTGGTATCAACGTACCTTACAACTCAGTCGCATACTCACATGGCTTACCCTCAAACGACCTTCAGCCGTACTAAGCTGGATCCATCATCTCTGCTCGGCAGACGACGTGCGGCTGTCTCCAGAAACACGCTGCTTTACCAGTTGAAAGCATTGAAGGATACCGGACGCTACGACGCTTTCAGGCTGACATGGCATGCTTCTTACGCGGACGAAATGGATGTGCCGCCGGTCCCCAATCACCTCTTCTTCGATTCGGATGTCGCCAAATGGATCGAAGGTGCTTGCTACTTTTTGGAAGAACAGACCATTCCTGAGGTAGAGGCTGCGGTCCACGATCTGGTGGATCAGATCCGCTGCGCACAGCAACCTGACGGTTATATCAACATTCACTACACAGTGGTAGAGCCGGGCAAACGATTTTCGAATCTGAGGGACATGCATGAGCTGCAAGTACCAAGCCTGTGATAACGCATTTCAATAACTAACAGTTCTTAGATACAATGCAGGGCACCTGATAGAAGCTGCACTATCCCACAATGCACTGTTCCACAATGACAAGCTCCTTGGCCCCATCCAACGATACGTCGATCTTCTGTGCGCATTGTTCGGGCCTGGTGTTGCACAAACACACGGATATCCCGGCCATCCGGAGATCGAGCTTGCTCTGCTGAGACTTTCACAACGAACACAAACCCAGCGTTATCGAGATCTTGCAGAGTACTTTCTCTATGAGCGTGGCAATCCGACTGGTTGCCAGGGTCGTCATTTTTATGATGTTGAGCTAGAACGCCGCGGGATGGCAATCATGCAGAGGCCATTGCCATGGCCCGAAAACAGATCGTTCTGGTAAGGGAACTCGCAAAATGAATAAAGACCAGCACTAACTACTAAGAAAAGGTATATGCAAGCACACGTACCCATTGAAGAGCAGCAGACTATCGAGGGCCACTCGGTACGGGCGGTCTATCTGCTCACAGCTGTAGCCGATGTGGTCCGCATGGATCAGTCAAATACCATCAGAAAGTCACAGAATGTGCAGCGCGCATTATACCGCCTGTGGGACAATATGGTACAGCGCAAGATGTATGTGACAGGTGGTATTGGTGCAATCAAGCAATGGGAGGGATTTGGTCCAGACAACTTCCTCCCCCAAGGTACTGACGAAGGCGGCTGCTATGCTGAAACGTGCGCCTCGATCGCAGTATGCATGCTTGCGGAGCGCATGCTACAGGTATGTCAGATTATATCTAATCCACTCTATGTGAAGTGATGATAATTGTCTCGAGTAGTTCGATCTTGATGGCCGCTTTGCAGACATCATGGAACTCAGTTTGTACAATGCGGTTCTGACTGCGATGTCTTACGACGGCAAAGAGTTCACGTACGTCAATCAGCTTGCTTCGAGCGATGTCGATTTATCGAAGCGAGAGAAATGGTTCACTTGCGCCTGCTGCCCTCCTAACATACTGCGACTCTTTGGATCTTTGGCCGGCTACACGACCAGCACATCTGAGCAAAATGGCATCACAGAGATGGCAGTCCACTTGTACATCTCTGGGGCCACGACGATTAAAGTGGGTAAAGAAGACGTTGTGGTGAGGCAGAGTAGCCATTGGCCGTGGGATGGTGAGATCAAGTTCGATGTCACGAATTCCCTACCAACACTCGGCATAGCGCTCAGGATACCGGCTTGGGCACATAGATATCAGGTTTGTTCACTCCTGTATTTGCATGGTTGTGTCGAGACACGAACTAACATTGAACGAAGCTTACACCGCCTTGCCCAAATGTGCGAGTTGAGAAAGGTTATCTGCATCTTCCGCCTGGGTGGATATGCCAGAATCCGAGCTTCACACTGTCCATACCATTGAAACCACGATGGTTGATGCAGGATGTGAATGCGACTACTCATGGCTTACTTACCCTTGCCCGAGGCCCTGTGATATACTGCGTGGAAGACGTTGACAATCCCTGGGTTCAGGATCATTTCAAGGTTGGTCAAGCCTGTGCTTTCTCGATTCTTGATGTGTTTGTCCGCTAATCTGGGTCTAAGACTCTGAACGTCGATCCAACTGTACCCGTCACGCAGCACAATACCACCAATGACAAAGCCACTGGTGACACTTATGTGCCTTTGGAGTTGAAGAATGGAGCATACATTACTGCTGAAGTGGGAAGCCACCATGACGGTCTCCCTTTCGCGGATGCTACATCGCATTTCGCCGGGGAGGGCAAGGTCGAGCCGCTGCCATCTTTGCACTTTGTTCCATACTACTTCCGCGCCAACAGAGGTGGCAAAGGGCATATGAGAGTGGGCTTGAGACGATGGGTGCGATGAATGATCGAAGGACTGATGTTTGGATCCTTCCATAGACTAACTGCCATACTCGTACAATATGATCTCAACTTTTGTGAGGAAGAATTTAGCACACATCCTAAAGAAGTCTTGATAAGATTGTCAGTTTTGACTGAAACGTAATTTACTATGATCAATAAAGTACCTACTAAGAATTCGGATTATCCCTTTGCGCCTCACGACACATACAGTCATGACGCTCAAGTTTTTGTATAGACTCTCAGTGGTAAGTGAGTTTCTTCGGTTACCAATGTCGAGCGTGTAAGCATACTAATTTGCAAACATGATAGGCGCTGCTTAAAGCATCTCAGCGGCTAATATACTCGTTGATGTACCTACAGCCTATGGGTACCTACAGCCTATGGTACTAGTGTGTAACAAAAGTAATAAAGCTGTAGCCGGTTCTTCGGTTGTACACAAACTTGTGCGTACGGACTGTACTGGACACAGGTAGCTTCGCGAAAACCTTCGCCCAGCTCCAGGGCCTCTATTGAGAGCTCGGAAAACTCTCCTCACAACTATCGCTTTCATGTTTCCAGGCATTGTTCAGTCACACGCACGCGTGGAACGACTCTCACCCACCGGCCCCACAGGAGGAACTCCGCTTCTTCGGAACCTTGCTTGCTTGCCACGCGACCTCAGACACCCATTGTCCATAGGGTGACATTATGGCAATGTTCAAAGATATATGCCCTCATGCTTGTGCATACCCTCTTCCTGGGTTTCAAAGCACAAGCTCACCTTCTCGCACGGCTTTCGTCTTGTCGCATACTTCACTATGACTTTCATGGAGCGATTTCTTCCCAAAGAGGATCGCTTCGCGGCCTTGATGCTTTATGGCATGGTCTTCAGTACATGTTTCAACGGTTCGTTGACGATCGATACGCTACTGATGTGCGCGTGATACTGACGAGGTTCAGGCTACGATGCTGGTATCATGACTGTCATCTTGGCAGACAAGCAATTCAACGAGTACTACCACATGACCCCGAATCGCCAAGGAGTAGTTGCCGTTATCCCATGGGCATCTACTGGTTTGGCTCAGCTCTATGTCGGCGGCACTCTAGCGAGCTATGTTGGTCGTCTTTGGGCTTTGAGGCTGTCCATTGTGCTGATGTGTATTGGGGTGTAAGTGCCGCCCTACTAAAGCTGACGCCTACCATTGCGCATTATGTTGACCCGGAGAAAGAGCTGTCCAGGTTGTCCCAAACACCTACGGTATCCTGCTCTTCGGCCGCCTGCTCACAGGACTTGGTTTTGGGTGCGTCTATATCGCTTCTAATCTCTATGTTGCCGAATGTGCCCCTCGCAAACTCCGTGGCAGTTTTGTTGGCACCGTCTCCCAATTTGGGTACCAGCTGGGTACTCTAATCGCTTTCTGGGCTGGCTATGGCATGACATTCTACGAAAGCCCGTACAACATTGCTTGGCGGGTCTCGAACATCATTCAAATTCCTATCGGCCTCACATTTGTTGTTCTTTCTTTCTTTTATCCCGAAAGGTACTCCTGCCCTGCGATGGCCCCACTAAGCATCTTTACTGACTCGCTTGTAGCCCTAGATGGCTCCTAGAGAAGCATCCAGAGGAACCCGAAAGAGCACTCAGAACTCTGGCGCGCATTCGTTCCGGCGAATCTACAGAAGAACGCATTCGAACAGAATTCCATGAGATGGTTGCTTCTTACGAGTATCGTAAGCGCTACGAGCCTGGATATATCGGTCTTCTGAAGTCAGCACCAATGCGCAAGCGACTTCTGTACGGCATCTACGCTACAGCGCTACAGCAGTTTGGTGGAATCGCAGCCCTGACTATGTACGCGACGATCATCTACAAATCTCTTGGCTGGGACCAAGGCCACCAGGCTCTCGCCATCAACGGCGTCCAATCGATCCTACAGCTTTTCATCGTGCTTGTCAACACATTCACTGTCGACAAGTACGGACGCAAGCAACTCCTCATTGCCGGCTTTTCCATCCAAGCGATCGCACTACTGATACTCTCGAGTCTGACGACAGCATTCCCTGCAAACGACAACCGGTCCGCGGCAATTGCAGAGATCGCCATGTTCTTCATCATCGGCTTGACATACTGCTGGTCTAATGGCCCTATTGCTCCTGCTATTGCCAGCGAAATCTTTCCCCAGCACGTCAGGGACAAGGCTTTTGGCATCTCGCTGCTTGGTCAAACTGTCTGTTTGTTGGCCTTGACCCAACCTTGGCCGAAATTCAACGAAGAGGTTGCAGGAAAGAGCTACTGGCTGCTGTTCTCACTCAATGTCGTAGCGCTCATTTCGGTCGTCTTCATACTACCCGAGACGAAAGGTGTTAGTCTTGAGCGTATGGACGCAATATTCGGACAGCTTGATGCTGTGGTAGCAGGTGAAGAAGCGGGAGATAGGGACTTGTCAAAGTTGGAGTCCCAAGCAGCTGCTGGTGGCGACATGGAGAAGCATGGAGGCTCTACTCACGTGGAAGTAAGTGGCCTAGAGCGAGAGCACAAGTGAAGCTGTGGCGAAGTGCTTATAACAGCCGTAGTGGCCTGGTGCTTCATCCGAGTAGTTCGTAGCTGGATGTTCGCTGCATCGATTGGGGCTACAAGAAATCACTTCCTCTTAACGCCTTTTGTGTGAACGCTTTGTTCTCATAATTCTAAACGCACAGTGCTCATAATAACTCATCACTAAGATCAATAACAACGTGAAAAGGTCTCTAAAGAGGTCAGATTTTCATCAATCAAGTCCACTATAGCATTGTTTCCAAACAGAATCTTGAGAATTTCCACGGTCTGGCTAAGTGTCTCGCGGTCCATGTTCAAACTCCGTACTGGTCTTTCAGCGGCAGGGCGGATAGTACGGAGTTTGAAACCAGACCGCGAGACTATGCAAAGATCAGTGAACTGGTGGAGCCGAGAATACTGGGTAATTATGGGAGTGCTAAGAATGCCACCAATCAGTTCACGCAGACGTACTGACAAGCTTTCAGGCTGGTTGGATATAAGCCCGAAGCTGATTTGTTATTTGTCCGTTGATCCTTCAGGCTGTTTACGAACTCGTATAAGCCTTCCCGTCGCTTCTGTCCAAGCGTCCTTTCCACGGAAGTGGCATACACCCCACTCAATGCTGTATCAAGCCGGCGTAGCACAGAGCACTTGTATGCATCTCATTGCACGACAATAGAATAGCCAAGAAACGCCTCTCCATGCTTGTGGGGTTAAGGTTTTAGCCTTTGTGGGGCTACGTAGAGGCGAGTAGTCCCATGACGGACCTGAGGATCGCTGCTTGCTAGTAATGGAGTAACCTACCTAGTCTCCGGAGGGTGAAAGTAGCGGTGGGGATTCTGTAACGACTCGCGGAGGGAAAACGACATTTGGAAGAGCTGTCGAACTTAGGTATACCAGATCGTCAACGTTGTAAGTACCATACGCAGGATATATAATGAAGCCGAGACAGGCAATGAAGTCGTTACAATCATCATCCACTGCATGCTCAATTGACATCTTTACGAGTCTTCACCATGAGAGTGTCCACCGTTGCGACTCTCGCTCTCTTTGAGCAATCCGCCTGGGCGACTATGCGCATTCTTGCCCGCCAGAGTTCGAGCAACACGGCAAACGTCTACTTTGGGCAAGACAGAGGTGCTCCCAAGCATCTGGCCTCGGGTATACTTTATGGAATAACCGACGTCCCGCGCCAAATACCTGACCATTTCTACCAAGAGATGGGGTTTAATTATGCTAGGATCGGCGGCGCTCAGCTCGATGCAGGTGGATGGATAATGGGTCCTGATGCTTACGCCGCTCGTTTCGACAACACTAGAGATAATTACCAAGAGGCTAGGAGATTTGGGGCACCAGTTATCATTCTACCTCATGATATCTGGGGCACGGATCATGCTAATTCGTCGACGGTATGGCCTGGAGACAATGGTGATTGGACCAATTACGATGAGTTCCTCGACCGATTGATATCGGACTTGAAGAGTAACGATATGCTGGACGGTTTGATTTGGGACATCTGGAACGAACCAGATGGCTCAGGCTTCTGGAACCGACCCCAATCGCAATACCTGGATCTGTATGTCCGAACACATCAGCGTCTCCGCCGAGACACCGATCTCAACAACGTCCTCATCAGCGGTCCATCAAGCGCTGGTCAGCCATCGGTCAATAATGGTTGGTGGACCGCTTGGATTCAGAGAGTTGTTGCCGACGATACCATCCCAGACCAATACACCTGGCACGATGAGCCCGGTGACCCAGCCGTTGATAACAACAACTTCAAAGCCGTGCTCCAACAATACAACGCGCCTTCCCGAACGGTTAACATTAACGAGTACGCTACCTTCGACCAACAGATCGCCGCCGGTGCTGCATGGTGGATTTCTCGCCTGGAGCGTTACGACTTCATCGGTCTTCGTGGCAACTGGCTGAGCAAGTGCCAACTGCGCGACTTCCTAGCAAGCCTCTTGACCAAGCAAAACACCAACGACTGCTCTGGAGGGAACTATGCGCCCAATGGAGAATATCAAGTCTACAAGTACTATAACTTGAACATGACTGGTGTGAGAGCACATACCGAAGGCACCGAGGACGGCAAGATGGATGTCTACTCGACCGTTGGATCCGATAAGGTGCGTGTGCTCTGTGGTGTACTCGATCAGACTGGCACTTGGTACATCACTCTCAACAACCTCAGTGCCCTTGGTCTGCCGGAGAGTGGATCTCTCCTCATCAACACATGGGGCTTTGCAGACGCCGGCCACTTTGGTGAGGTAGATGGACCATCCGACAGGGGAAGCTACGGCCATGACTATACTGGAAACTCTGTTACATTCCCTGTTTTTCAGACAGATCAAGACAGAAACACTGCTTGGGGATTCGAATTTTCCGTCTAAATAGGGTGCTTTTGATGCGTTCCGACGTTCCTGTCGATAGAGAGCCCGAAGATGGAGTTGAAGAGCCAGGACTTGTCAACGCCAGCGCAGCGCTCAGCCATTCTATCAACATCCGCTTGCGGCTTGAGTGCCAATCGGACTTATGTTTGCGAGACTTACTATTGAGGGATCTGGGTATTTAGTATCTTGATCCTTATGTCTATACAGATGAAATGATGCTTCTTGCAACATCCATAAGTAAATCTACAAGTGGTGTGCCCCCTTCTTCGCAGTCATCACACCAGCCGCCCTACTATCTACCATGTATTGATCGAGGACCGCTGTCCCAGACCAAGCCACTCTGACCCATGTGGCCCTGCTCGCGGTCTAGGTACAAACACCGTACTGGCCTCTCAATGGCAGAGCGAGCAGTACGGACTCTGAAGCCAGACCGCGAACCCTGGTACCCTCGAAGATGAGAACACCGGAGCCGACCGCTGCTCCGTCCGAAGATAACGACAACGGCGTTGGACGAACAGTAACGTGCAGAGCATATTTCTGTGAAACATATACTGTGTATCATAAGGCTCACTAGTATCCACCCTTTTTTCCTTCTCGTGAACTACTCCGACCCTTAGACCAAGTATCGGAAGCCCTTGCTGATGGCAAGCCTTTCATCAGCAGTCTCCGTAGCATCAGGCTGGGCCTCTTGTTGATCAAGCTCCTTGTTCAACCTCGAGAGCATGATCTTGAACAAGAACGCGCCAAGAATCGTTGCACCAAACATTGCGGTGACAATGCCGTAGCTGGCGCGGTAGCTGTTTGCTTCGTCGAACCATACGTATGATCCGGCGATGTTGCCAGTCTGACTGAACGCATTGATCATAGCGATGGCGACTGCACGCTTTGCGGGAGGACGCGGGAAGGAGGAGCTGATCCATGAGTAGAATACGATGAAGCTGCGAATTAGTCAGTATTGTAACTCAGGAACGATCAGTGATTCTAACATACCCAGCGTAGGAGCCTGCCTGGAGGAACAGTGCGACATAGCGCGCAGCAACATTGGTTGTCGCAATGCTGATAATGAAGCCGGTAAGACCGACACAGATGGGGCCGACAATGTGCCAGAACTGTTGTAGGTATTAGTATTGCCGGACACTGAGCGCGAAGACTGTAGAACAAACCTTCTCCTGGCGTCGATCAGAGCTCCATGCTACACAAACGGAGAACATGCATGAGAAAACCCATGGTGGAGCGCTCATCAGCAGAGTGGGCACATAAGAGAAGCCCAATGTCTTGGTCAGAGATGGCTGTGAACGGATATTAGTGTGAAAGTCCTCCCAACACGGCTCGGAATTTGACTTACGAAGTAGGCGTTGAACGAAAGACCAACAACATAAAGCGTGAAGATGATGCACATGATGTACGTCTTGATATCTTTCAGGGCCATGAAGAGACCGCCGAAAGTTCCGAGACCTTCAGGATCCACATCTGCGAGACCAACATCCTCCGTCATGCGCAATTGCGCGACCTCGAGCTCATCGGCAGTAAAGCCGCGAGTGTTGCTCGGCAGGTCGGGCAGGATAAAGAACGCAGCAATAGCGATAGCCATAGTTGCAGCGCCCTCAACTAAAAGGGTAGACAGTCAGATATCGTTCGGGGGTTACATGGATTTCGAGACTTACTCCAGAACAACCAGCGCCAGGCGGCGTGACCGAGAACACCCTGCATGTTGGAGAGAACACCAGCTGCAATGAGAGCCGAAAATGCGTTCGAGATCAGGTTGCCACAGAAGAGGATCGCGTTCCTTGTTGTGAGTTCGCGGCGAGTATACCACTTGGAGAGGATCAACAAGGCTCCGGGAAGAAATGCTGCTTCGATAAATCCTAGGAAGAAACGCGTAGCGACCATCCCAGAGAATCCAGTAACGACTCCGGACAATGTTGAGATGACACCCCAGACCAGCATCGCAACACCGATGTATAGCGAAGGCCGTTGGATTCTGTTGATGAAGATATTGGACGGAACCTGCATCAAAATGTATCCCACGTAAAGGATACTGAGGCAGGTTTGATATTCGGTTTGACTCAGTTGCAGATCCTCTTCCAGACCTCGAAGTCTTGCAGCAGCGATATTATTACTGTAAGTGACAAAAGCAAGTATTAGCAAGTTATTCGAGATGCTTCTATCCATTGCACTTACCGATCCAGATAGTTCATGATATAGATCAGGACAAATAGCGAGCACCGTGCATCAAGCTTGCGCTTCATGCTCTTCTCGACGGCTGCACGCTTCTCAGGCGCCCAACCAGCAGCTCCTGAGCCTGCACTTTTGGTGGCTACATTGTCGTCGGGCATCTGTTCGGTATGGTAGACTGGCACCTCCGACTTGGAGATCCCGTCAGAAGTCATGATGGCAAAGAAAGTCCCAGATCCAGCCGGGAATGAGCTGAACACTGATGGAATGGTATCGGCACGCTGAAACAGAGACGATCAATACATATATATACTCGTAGATCTATGCAGGTTGACTCCTCAAATCTTGGAGAAATCTTGGGGTTGGTCTTGGGGTGCCCATGGAGAACCCGCATGGCGCCAAACATTGCGACTGCATCACCGCCACATGGCTGGGCACATGGCAGTCTCTGAAGGTTGGTCGACTTGGCTCGCAGACAAGGAGTCTGTGCAAGTTTGGCCCTGCTTCTTGGTCGTGAGCGCTTTGCCAAATTGAACATAGCGCCCGATGTGGGTGTCGAGGATGTTATTGCTCGTGCTTGGGGTGTGGGCGGTCGAGTCTCACCCTGGCCAATCACGTCTTCCGGGCTATGCCGGAGGATGGACCGTGGCCATCACGAGAAGAAATCCGACTTTTAAAGCCAAGGCGGATAGGTTGACTGTCAGCTAACCTTCGACGATACTTGCTGAGACGGCCCGTCGGAGCCTGCAGAGGATGTCGGTTCACCAAGCAGATCTCGGTCAAACTCTCATTGGCCAATTATGCTGGCTGTCTCTCCAAGGCCGAGGCCAAATCCATATGTCGACCTGTCCGCCTGTCGACCTGCTATGCTTTGATGCTAAGTAGACTGTCGACCTCGTTCACGTGGTAGTTGTGCTTACCTGGACGAGGGTGACTCTAGCAACGCATCGAGATTCCAACGTGTAGCGCTGTCACATCAGGCTGACCATGACCCGTGAAACCATCACTCCTTTGCTGAGTTGGAGATGGATATAACAATGCATTACCCATCGTGACACCGGTGCGAAGGCATCAAAGACATATATCAATTTCATAGATTTTTAGAACACCACATACAGCTCGCTACATCATGGAGATCACAAAAGTGAGTTGACCATCTCCACACAAGGGGCAATGTCCGGAGAAACACACATCTGACAAGCGATGCAACATCAGGTAGGAATCATTGGTGCAGGCACCATGGGCGGAGCCTTGGCTCTTCTTCTCGCGGACAATGGCGTGGAGGTTTCCGTATACGACATCTGGGAGACGAACTTGCGCAAAACTGAGAAAGCTGCAGCAGCTGCCGGACTCTCGGCTCGTGTTCATATCTGCAAAGACTACGACAGCCTTTGCGCAAGTCTAGGCTCCCCTAAAGTATTCATCTTCAGTCTTCCTAATGGCCGACCCGGCGACTCTGTGGTTCAGACTCTGAAGAAGTATGTCACCACCGGGGACGTGGTGATCGATGCATCCAACGAGAGCCACAAAGTCACCCAAGCAAGACAGAAACTACTGGGCCACTATGGTGTCGCATACATCGGCCTAGGAGTCTCCGGTGGCAGCTATGGAGCAAGGAACGGACCATCACTCATGCCGGGTGGTGAGCAGTGGGCGGTAGAGTCTCTCCTGCCAATACTGACCAAGATCGCTGCTCGCGACGAGTTCGGTCGACCCTGTGTCACTAACATCGGCACGGGAGGCAGTGGGCACTTTGTCAAGATGATTCACAACGGAATCGAGCATGGTGTCATGTCCGCACTTTGTGAGGCGTGGGGTTTCATGGACAAGAACCTTGGAATGAACGGCGACGAGATCGCAGACGTCTTTGAATCGTGGGACGCTGAAGGAGGACTGGTAAGTGTTGACCGATTTTGTGAATAGTAACGAAACTGACCATAACATACAGAAAGGCAACTTCCTCGTTTCGATCAGCGGCCCGATTTGCCGTACAAAGAGCCCGATAGGCACGTCTTCGTTGCTGCATCAGATCCGAGATGCCGTTGTCCAGGATGCCAATGACTCCGAAGGCACTGGATCGTGGGCAAACGTACAAGCCGTCGAATCGCACGTACCTGCACCAAGTCTGACTGCTGCCCACTACCTCCGCATCGCTTCGTCTCGTATAGACCAGAGGACAGCTGTGAGCAGCTCAATCAACAATGGCGCACCGACACAATTGCAACCCACAGAGATCGAAAGAGCCGAGATCTTGCGCCATCTTGGCCATGCCGTATACCTATCAACATTGATGTGTTTCGTCCAGGGTCTGGACGTGATGGAGCGCGAGAACGAGAAAGAGAAGTGGGGAATCAACATACCTCGAGTGCTGGAGATCTGGAAGGCCGGATGCATCATCAAGTCCGATGCCATCTCGGAGATCCTGCAATCATCGTACGCCGAAGGACCTCATGTACACCTGCTATGCAAGCCACAAATCGCAGAAGAGGTCAAGAGGTATCGACCGTCCCTCAAGAAGATCGTTCTCCAAGGAATCGAGCTTGATGCCCATGTGCCCTGTCTGAGCGCTACTTTGGAGTACTTGAAGTACATCGGCGGTGTCGATCTTCCCACAAGCTTCACAGAAGCACAGCTGGACTGCTTTGGGGCACATGGCTACGATCTGAAAACTGAGCCTGTGAGGCATCTGATGAAGGGTAAGTCTTGATCCATCCAAAGAGTGAGCCCGATCAGTGATCATACTGACGATCAATTTTAGGTTCGTTCCACGACTCTTGGTCTGGATGATTGCCGGTGGCGCCGGTACTTAAGTGGGTTATTGGCACCGTCAGTGAGTTAGGGCTTCGTAGATAGAACGATCTGGGCGTGATTCTCCGACGTTTGATATAGAATAATAACACAACCGTCGTTCGGCGCACAAAATACCCTTCCTGGCCTGGCTGGATTGCACCTCGGCTCTCATATCCTCCTTCCTTGCAAGCGTATCCAGCCAAGTGTATGTAAGGATGCAGAAGCATGCGTGGCGAAAATAAGACCAAACACGAGGGGCCAAGTCTGGGCATGTGCACGACTCCGCAAAATTAATAAGGTACCCAGCAACTCCTCCCATCCCGGCGTTTAGGGTCGGTTGGTCCCCGCCCTGCACGTGCTTTGAGATCGTCTCACCCTGTGCTCTTCCAAACTGGCTTTGTATGGTCCGTCTGTGGGCCATATCAGGCTTGCAGACACCAGAGATGGATCGTCCGCAGTCGCTTGCGCCAACCCCAGCAACGTCCCAGAATGGGCAGCCCGACGAGTCCCGGGCGTGTCGAGAGTGCCAACGCCGTAGGGTCAAGTGCGATGGCTCTATGCCCGAGTGCGCTGTGTGCCAGAGGTACAGACGCCACTGTCTGTACGACAAGCATAGTAGGACGCGCTTGACACGCAAGTATGCTGGCCCACGATTTGTACCTGAGGGGCCTCTGTGAGCTGTGACTGATATGGTCTCGTTAGACAGCTTACAATATTGGAAACTCGGCTGGAGAAGGCCGAACAATTATTGAAGAGTCAATACAGTCAACAACAGCTTGCCGACTATCTGGATGGCAAGACTACGATACCGCCACAAAGTCATGCAGCCGGGCCCGGCGCAGGCGCTCCATCTTCGTCGTACAACCCGAACTTTCTAGCTGAGACTACATCAACGGTCTTGCAGACACCAGACTTGACATCGTTTCCGACTCTCGCCTCGCCATCTACGTTCGATGCCATACAGCATGGCTGCAACGATAGCCTAGCAGCTGCAGCAGCCAGCCAGCCCTCTCCGGATGACTCTTTCGATCTTGACCCTGCAACAGCGGATGACTTTGAATGGAACGAGCAAGACTCATCATGGGCCATGGGCCCCGGCGGAGGCAGCGACTTCCCCCAGGCTATCACCGATGGAATGGCCTCTTTGGCCGTTGGCGAGAGAAGAGGATATCTTGGTGCCGTATCTGGAGCTGCCCTACTACGTCAAGTGCTATCCTCTGATCGTGACGGACAAGGAGCCCAATCCGGAGCTCCCTGGCAACAGTACGACTCGCTATTCCAGCAGCGCCTGGATCGTTCACAATGGTTTCAAACTCGCTCCATGTTGACGCGCGTGGCCGTGGAGAATCTGTTCGACGCCTTCTTCACCTTCTATCACCCTACATTCCCTATCATCCATGAGCCCACATTCCGTGCTCAATATGCGAACATCCTCCCGCGCCACGACAATGCGAAATGGGTCACGCTCGCGAATATTGTCGCCGCGCTGGGCTCCTTCGCGAGCAGTAACGCCGCCGATGCCACTGACATCTCCATATTCCAGGAAGCGCAGAAGAGCCTCTTTGCCGACAATCTCGAGGCGGGCAATTTGACGCTTGTCCAATCTTTCGCCTTGTCGGCGACGTACCTGCAAAAGCGGAACAAGCCGAACACCGGTTACAATTATAGCGGTATCGCGGTGCGACTGGCTGTTGGGCTTGGCCTCCACAAAGATTACCAGGAAGGACATATCTCTCCACTGCAGGTAGAGATTCGGCGGCGTGTGTGGTGGACCTTGTGTGTCCTTGACGTCGGGGCCGTAATTTCATATGGCAGGCCGCTGAACTGGCCCCGGGCTGGTGTAGAGACTGCATTGCCTCGCAACCTTCACGAAGAGGTCAGTATGCAAGTACTCTTTATCTGAGAACGCAAAAGCTAATTCTCACCTCGTAGGACATCGTATCCGACTCCGCCACCTCCGCACCAGAGATCGAAGGCCTAACACTGTACACCTACCTGCGTGTCCAATCCTCCTACCACCTCCGAACAATGGATGTCTACAGCCGCCTCATCAGCCGCCCCTTCCCAGCAGCAGCCGAGCTGATCGCTCTAGACGACGAACACATCAGCGCGTGGCTCGCACAAATACCATCCTACTACTCCGTCTTCCCTCCCGAGACCTCCAAATACGCGCTCGGATTAGGAATTACCAAATGGCGCTACCGCAACCTCCGCATCGTGATGTACCGACCGTTCCTGATCAGATGGGCGCTCGGATCGCCCTCTTACAATGAGCGAAGCTCGTCCAGCACAGAGAGTCTCGCGGTGTTCAAGTGCCTGGACGCAGCAAAAGAAACCATCTTGTCTATCGAAGAGTACTGGACCACGCGCGCGCATTCCAGGCTAGCCGCGTGGTACGTCTTGTAAGTTGATCCTCCTTCTGAAGCCAAAGTAGCCCCCAAAACATCCAGCTAACACCCAAAACCCCAGATACTTCCTCTTCCACGCCACCCTCATCCCCCTCCACTGCCTCCGCCAAAACCCCCACCACTCCCTCGCACCCGACTGGCGCGCGCAAATCCGCTCCTCGATCGCCATCATGACCGCCATGGAAGACCTGTGCGCCAACAGCTCCAACTGCCGCGAAATCACCGTCAAGCTCTGCTGGCCGCACCTGCAGGAAGAAGCAGCTACCGCGGCAGAAGTGGTGGCAGTGCCGTTTGACGTCGAGCAAGCCGCGTCGGAGATCAATGATTATAATGCGTGGTGCGAGCAGACGCAGAGGACGACGACGAACGGCGAGGTGCCGATGTATCAGTGGCCGGATATCGATGAGAATGGGCTGAATTTCTTTTATGGGGCTGGGTTTGGGAGGGGGTTTTGATATGCGGCTGAGCCGTTTGCATGTAGCTCATGTATCTCGAGAAAACGGATTGTACTGTACTGCCGCTGTGCCACTCGCTCGATGTTTTTTTTCCTTTCTCTCGTGCCGCTGAGAACCGCAAATTTGCTCATATCGACTGCTTGCCGTAAATATGAAAAGTCGACCACTGCAAATTCTGTCGTTTTGGATAGTGGCAACATCGCGTTCCCGATCTGCCTGAATCACACACGGGACCCTCGACATCCACATTCTACTTCTTCAGGGACGCAGTGATGCCGGCAACAGCACACGGGACCCTCGACATCCACATTCTACTTCTTCAGGCACGCAGTGATGCCGGCAACAGCAGCCAACGTCCCATCAGGATTCTTGACAGACACCGTCTCCATCCCCATTTGCTTCGCCGGGTAATCATTGCCACCAGGGAAAATCGCATCACCAATAAACATCATCTCCTCGAGCGGAATCCCGCTCGCGGCACTCAACCTCCTCAATCCATAGCCCTTGTCGACACCCTCCTTAGTAATATCGATAGACGTCGCGCCACCCATGTTGATCGACAATCCCGGGAGACGCGTGCGCAAGTCAGCCTGGATGATTTTACGTTTCGCGAAATCCGGGTCCCAGATTTCTTTCGCGTGAACGGGGGCTTGTTGGCCGAGGGCGGAGAATGTGATTTGGCTGCCGCGGTCTTCGATGCGTTCGCCCCAGGTTTGCTCGGGGACGAAATTGGTGGCAGTGAGGGAGGCATCGAAGGCGGCGATGATGTGTGCGCGTTGCTCGGGCGTGAAGAGTTCCTCGTAGACGGGTTTCCATGAGGCGGAGTCGGGGCGGTATGTGTACAATTTAGTGCCAGTAGTAGGCATTAGCCACAATTTAGAGAGATCAGCGTGCTTTGGAAGACGGCTGACGATTTGCTTGAAGAATTGGGGCCAGTCTCCTCCTGAGATTACGGCGACGTGGGCGACGGCGAGGAGGCCGGCAAGAGTCTCGCCCATGTCATCCTTCAGTGGCTGTTTGGACTCGGCGAGGGTGCCGTCCAGGTCGAAGGCGACGAGAGAAATCATTTTTGTATCCCTGAACTGGAGTTCAATGTAAGACGTTGATAGTCAGATAGGTCGAGCTTCGAAATCGGTTAATTGTCGAGAGAAGGGTGTCAACATGAGCGCTCTTCGGTTGATATATCTCGAAGGAGCAATTGAGCCAGGTGTTCCTACCAGCGAAAGCTTACGCGGCCGATGAGAGATGAAACCATTGGCATTTGTTTTGCTCTGCGTGTGAATACATGTATTGCTTACAGGTACACGTCCACGTTCACATACCAATCCTCCTCAGTCAGCCATGTTGAGGGACTTACAAACATTTCCCAAACGCAAAACAGCGAACAGGCCGGCCTTATCAAGACGGACAAATCGTCCTGCTCTGATTAGCCTGCGGTGGTGGCGGCGTTTGAAGCAGCATCATATGCCGATCGGGCTGGCATTGTGCCGAGGGCGATGGCGTTGAATTGGCAGGTTATTCCGTCCGCAAACCCAAAGAGAGGAACATCGTAGTCTTGCACCAGCATACACTTCTCGCCTGCATACTCCTTCTGTAGGTCATTCTCCGACATCTCTTACATCTCCCCCTCTCATTCTCTCCACACATATTTATCCGCCCTTTGATACCCTCCTGCAAAGGCATCCCACAACGCAACAACCTCTCCAAAATGGCGAAGACATTCACATACGACGAGGTCAAACAGCACAACTCCACAGACTCATGCTGGGTCATCCTCTACGGTAATGTCTGGGATGTGACCAAATTCCTCCCTGAGCACCCAGGCGGAAGCAAGATCATCCTATCATTGGCCGGCGCAGACGCAACGGAAGAATACGACCCCATCCACCCTCCGGGCACTCTAGAAGACAGTCTGCCGGCCGAAGCAAAGCTGGGAAAGATAGACGAAAGCACATTGCCCAAGGAAGAGAAGTCACCCACACAAGAGCAAGGCAGTGCGCCTAGTACACAAGTCCAGCCACAGGCTGTTCAGCGCGAATGGGATCCCGAAACACTTGAAGAGTGCCTCAACATCGATGACCTCGAGCATCTTGCGACCAAGACCATCAATAAAAAGGCATGGGGATACTACTACAGTGCCAGTGACAACCTCTACAGCAAATCATACAACGGCGATGTCTACAACAAGATTCTATTAAGGCCCCGGATCTTCGTGGACTGCACCCGCTGCGATACATCCACCACACTCCTCGGCAACAAGGTCAATGTGCCTTTCTACATCGCCCCAGCCGCAATGGCACGTCTGGGTAACCCAGCTGGTGAAGCAGGCATGGCTCACGCCGCCGCCAAGTTCGGCGCCATGCAGCTCATTTCTGCCAATGCATCGCAAACACCAGAGCAGATCGTCGCGGACTCACCACCGGGCCAAGTCTTTGGCTGGCAACTCTACGTCCAACAAGACCGCGCAAAGAGCGAAGCCATGCTCGCTCGCATAAACAAGATTCCTCAGATCAAGTTCATCTGCCTCACCCTCGACGCCCCCGTCCCAGGCAAGCGCGAGCACGACGAACGCCAAAAGAACGTCGGCGCCACCCTCCCAGTAAAATCCTCCGTCCAATCCGGCTCCGCATCAACAACCTCCCCATCCCCCGACTCCGCATCCTCGCGCTCCGAATCCGCCAAAGGTGGCGTAGGCAAAGCTCTCTTCGCCGGCACAGCCCCCGACCTCACCTGGCGCAGCACCCTCCCCTGGCTCGCCGCCCACACTTCCCTCCCGCTCATACTCAAAGGCCTGCAAACCCACGAAGACGCCCACCTCGCCTCTCTGCGCCCTCAGATCAAAGGCATCATTCTCTCCAACCACGGCGGCCGCGCCCTCGACACCGCCCCACCAGCTCTGCACACCCTCCTCGAAATCCGCAAGTACTGCCCTGAAGTCCTCGCCAAGCTCGAAGTCTGGGTCGACGGCGGCATCAAGCGCGGCACGGATATTGTGAAAGCTTTGGCGCTGGGAGCGAAGGGCGTTGGACTTGGTAGAGCGCCTTTGTTTGCTCTCGGCGCGGGCGGGCAGGCCGGCGTGGAGCGCATGTTTGAGATTCTGAAGGCGGAGACGGAGACGGCGATGAGGTTGCTTGGTTGTGAGAGGATCGAGGAGTTGAGTCCAAGGCATGTGAACACGAGGGTGTTGGAGAAGGAGATTTACAATGGGGAGGCGGGCCTGGAGAGTGCGTTGTTGAGGAGTAAGTTGTAGATTTGTGGTGGCGAGTGAGATATTATTGAGCATGTTTTGATATATACGTCTTGTGAATACCGAATGGATATATGATGTGCATTTGCTGCATATAATGTTGTTCTCAGTGCGCAGAAATGCGAATTACTACAGAAAAAAGCCATCGATGGAACCGTCTTTCATTTTCACTTATAAGCTCGTCAAACCCATGCTATAGACACCCGCCATCATCCAGATGAAACAAAACGCCAATCGCTATGCTGAAAGCCCAGAAAACAATTTTTCGCATTGCACAGACGCCGGTCCGAGACCACCACCAACCACCCTCTGACATCTAAGCCTTGTCAACCTCTCTCGGGAACTGGTCCTCCAGCCTCAAACGTGCGCTGACGTTCATACTCATCAGCTCCTGCACAAGCAGCTTCGCTGCGTACGGCACCGTCATCTTGACCATGCCGCCGCTAGCCTGACAACTCTGGCACCAGCCTTGATAGCCCATGAGGCCGCACTTCTCGCAAACGTCGACTTCGTGCGCGTCAGAGCTGAGCATGAGGCGCTCGAGCAGCAGCTGCGAAGCGCCGTACGCAATCAGACAATCGCGCTCCATTTCTCCGAGACGCAGACCACCCTGGCGCGAACGACCTTCGGTGGGCTGGCGGGTGAGGATGGCGCGCGGACCGGTGGAACGAGAGTGCATCTTGTCTTGCACCATGTGCTTTAGGGACTGGTAGTAGATGGGGCCGAAGAAGACGTAGGCTTGCAGGGGTTCGCCGGTGATGCCGGAGGTTACGTAGTCTTTCCCTGTGTATGAGAAGCCGTGTTTGAGGAGCAGCTCGCCCATGTCTTCGACTTTGCTGCCGCCGAAGCAGGTGCCGTACTGCTGAACGCCGGAGAGCACGCCGGCTTTGCCGGATAGGAGCTCGATCATTTTGCCGACTGTCATACGAGAGGGGAAACCGTGGGGGTTCATGATAATATCGGGACAGATACCGAGGTCGGTGAACGGCATGTCTGCTTGCTCGACCAGTGTGCCGACGACACCCTTCTGACCGTGACGAGATGAGAACTTGTCTCCGATCTCGGGTCTGCGAGTCTGGCGGGTAAGGATCTTGACGAGTGTCTGGTTGCCTTCGTTCGTCGAGATCAAGACCTTGTCTGCGTACGACGGATCGGGCAGCTTGTATGACATGTGCTGTTGCGACCACTTCTGCTGCGATGCAGGAATGGACTGGAACTGATTTTGAGGGCTCTCCTTGAGCATGTAGCTGTCACCAGCCTCGAGCTTCTCGCCCACCTCGACCAAGCCGTCTTTGCCGATTCTCCTGTGCCTGGGGTTGTTGGGATCCCTGTCTGCAAGTCTGTCGGAAGCACCGTTGCCGTAAGACTTGAGCGGCATGCTGACCTTCTTATAGACCTGCCTGCGTCCAAAGCCGCGGTCGCAAGAAGCCTTGTTCATGACCAGAGCATCCTCAATATCGTAGCCGGAGTAGGACATGACGGCAACTGTGGCATTTTGTCCAGCAGGCAGCTTATCGTATCTGATGAGTTCGATGGTCCTTGTACTGCACAAGGGCTTCTGTGGGTAGAGCATGAGGTAGAGGATTGTGTCGATGCGTGTATGTTGGTTGTAAGCGATGGCTCCGATGGCTTGCTTACCCATAGCGCATTGATATGTGTTACGAGGCGATTGGTTGTGATGAGGGTAGGGAATCAAACCAGCAACAGCTCCCAGGACTGTGAAGGGTTCGATTTCCAGGTGAGTGGTGTGCATATTGATCTGATCCTCGTAGACAGCAATGTTGCAGTCGTTCTCTTCGTTGACATCCAAATATTCGACAATACCACGCGAGAGAGCATCGTCAAAGTCCATGGTACCCTTGCGAAGAGATTCCAAGAACCGAGCTGTGATCTTTGACTTGCCTTTTTCGACAATGATGAGTGGCCGGCAAACACGGCCTTCATCAGTGGCAATGTGCACACCGTTGTGATGGTGGTTGATGTGGACGCTGACGAACTCGGAAATCCTACCCATGCGTCTGAACTTTCGGAAGCTCACCAGGAACTGTTTTGGCGCCCTTGTGAGCGCTAATGGTGTGCCGTTGATGAAGATGATGTATGCTCCCTCTCCGTAAATCTCCTGACCGCACGTGCTGGTCACATCTTCTGCGCCCAGCGTGAACACGATCTTGCGAATAGGCTCTTCCTCGTCAGAAGTGGTGATATGTGTCATCAATGCCAAGTTCTTGACCAGACCACAAGCTTCACCTTCGGGTGTGTCGGAAGTACACAACATGCCGAATTGCGAGGGCTGCAGTGCACGAGGACCAGAGACTTTGCGAGTTTTCTCGAATTGCGAAGAGATTCGAGTCATCATACCCAGAGCAGCAACGTAACTCAGACGACTGAGAACGTGAGTGACACCAGCACGCTCCATGCGGAAACGTTTGAGGTTCCAGTTACCAGTAGAAATGGCTCGTTCTAAACCGCCGGTGATTCTGAATTCGAAAGCGCGGATGTGGTCGTTCGGATCAAACTCTCTCGTCGGGTTGGGTTTCTTCAACGTCTTGTCCATGCTCAGCTTGAGATGTCTTGTGAATTCCTTGAACAAATCTTCAAAGAGCAAGGACAACATCTGACCTGCCAATTCCAGACGCTTGTTACCCAAGTAATCTCTGTCGTCAATGAGCTTTGGATCGTGCATAACCTGCAAGACACGTCGCGCCATGAATGCGATGTAGAGAGACTTGGCACGGAAATTGAGGTTCTTCACTTCGACGTGAGGGATGATAGTCTGTGCGAGCTTGTCCAGGGCCTGTTGTTTTGGTGTCTTCTCGGGGCGACCGAAACGAGGGAACTTGTCTCCCTTTGTCTTCGAGTAGATGTAATCCAGAGCCTGTTCTTGTGTGTGTACACCAAGAAGCGCCGCATACTCCAAGTTGGGCGCAAATTCATCCTGATATTGGGAGTCCTGGCCAGCACAGAGAAGAAGAATTTCGTGGTCGGATTGCACGCCCATAGCCCTCAAAGCAATGGCGACAGGGATATCCTCGTTGAAAGAGTTGTGCTTCAGCATGAGTAGGTCGATCTTCTGCGGGTTCTTTTTGCTGCAGACCACATATGTTTTCGTCTTGACGTTCGATGTGTGACTGGTCACGGACGCCTGAATGACACCCTTGAATTCTTCCACAATGACACGGTTCTTGCTCAGCTGCTCCTGGACAAGAATGACTTTCTCTGTTCCTCGGACAACAAAGTATCCACCAGGGTCGACAGCGCACTCATTCAACAGACCCATGTCTGACTCAGACCTGCCGTTCAAGACACATTTGCCACTTCGCAACATCATGGGCATTCTGCCGATCATAACATCTCGTCGCATAGTTTTACCAGTGGATTTGGGATAGACATAGTCGACGTAAATGGGCGCAGCATAAGTCATATCTCGTAGTCGACATTCGTTCGGTGTGACATTGCTTTCACGATGTCCATGGATGTCGTCCTCAATGCGGTTTGGCAGACCAACTCGGATGTCGGTGAATTCAATGTACTTGCTCGGGTTCGCATCGCTCACGACGAGAGAGTTGGCCTGGACAATTTTCTTCAGCTCGACGTTGGTGAAGTAGTCGAATGAGTCGATGTGCTGTTTGACCAGACCCTTGACACGCAAGAAAGCTGGGAGCAAATTCCACTTGTCGCGAGCAGTATTGATCGGGTCTGTGAGGTTTTTGCTGTAGTAAAATGGTTTCAGGACTGAGTCCATGTCATCGCCAATCCGCTTTTTGCTCGGGATCTTTGTCGGCTGGGCAGGATGCGGCTTGTTTGCTGCCGCTGTCTGCGCATCTTCACTTTGGGCAGTAGATTTCTGCCTGGGCTTTGCTGTTTGTGCTGTCTTCGTGGCAGCCGCCGTCGAGGCTTCCTATTAGAGCTTGAGTAAATGTACAGTTAAAGATTTTTGTCATGTGGCGCTGTACCTTTGGAGCTGAGGCAGCCGGCACCTCTGTAGGTCCGGTCTTCTTTGCCCGAGGCGGCATCTTGAAACTCGAGCACGCCTTCGGTCGGGAAGGAGTCGAATGTTTGGTGTGGAGTGTTGCTAAAACAAATCCATGAACACCTTCGATTCAAATCGCGTTGTTCTAGCAAAGTCGCGAAGAAAGCTTGATCGGCACTTTTGGCGCGGCCGCCGATTCCGCGATGCCGAGGAGCCTCAGGCATCAGCGGACTTGGTCATTTTGAGGATTTCGAGAGCGACATGATCGAGATACACTAACACGTACATGGCAGCATGGTATTCCAAACGTTAATATATGACGTTGTTCCTGAATTACACAAAATAAACAGGAACGTGATAAATCTGACCTATGTGTGGTTGGTATCGTTCTGCAAAGCCAAACCACATTCTACATGCACCCTGTGCATATGGTGAGGCAAAATGGAGGTAGAATCCTATGTTACATTATAAACGTTCTTCGAGAGCTTTTCAGCAGGTAGCCGCTGCAACAATCGTTTGTGTGGTATGGGTAACTGTCTGCTGGGTGCGAGTTCACGTGGCACGACATGATCAAACCCGGCTGGTGTGTTTGGATGAAGATGGACTACTTTACCAATAGTTCAGTACCGTTGTTCGCGGGCAGTGAGATGACGGAAAGGCATACATACTGTGATATTGACTTTGAAAGAAGACGTGTCATTCAGTTGCGCAATTGTGGTCTTTGCGAATGCATCATCGTCTCAATTTAGCATTCGAGCCAACAACGTCTCGTTTCAGACCGCTATCGTCAAAGTTCTGCATGTGCCATGTAGCGTGCATGAACCACTGGCCCGAGGATCTGTCAATTGAAAATACGCACCTACCCATCGCATTGTAGGCAACAGTAATAATAGGACGAACGAACTGCCGCCAGCCCCTTGATTTGCGTTCCGGATTTGCGAGCTTTTACCGCGTGGAGTAAAGTAGCTTTCGCGCCCACGAATAACCCCACTGCCATTATCACTACAGGCTACCTACTAGCGCAGTAGTAGGAAAGCCAGAAGGAGCGGTGAAGCTTCTGGAGTACTCACCGTTATCTCGGGCTTCGATCGTTTTTACAAAGGGCAAAGTACTCTCGCCCCGGAAAATAGTGCGCTCTCAGATCGTGCAGCCCGGTCAAGCGCAGGTCCTTAGCCGTGTGCGTGTTATACATTCGTAGTCTGTGATCATATTGCTTCGAAGGTTTAATTAGGAGCCGGCTTTCCGAAGTCAAAGGCTGTGGTAGGCAACGTCGACCGCTGTTTTGTGTCTAGCAGAGCGGCTAAAACCGAATGCCCCCACGAGTCCACGACCAAAACACCGCTTGCGAGCTGTGAAGATGAGTCAAAGACGTGGTTGGGCTGCGTCGTGCAAGCTCCCCAAGGTCCCGCCATCTGGATTACTTGAGATGGATCCAGACACGACTCTGCTGGTTCCAGCGAAGACCCTTCGGCACGTCATGGGGCGCTTACTAGCTAGCCTCGTGCAGGCCGCAGGGATGCGAGGCCAGACACTCGCTCGGGTATCTCAAGATTGGTACAGCTCGTTGTGGTCAAACAAAGGAGGCCGTGCTCGTTGTAGGCTTGCAAGGTCCCCGTTGCCCCCTTTAAGATGAAGACGAACTCGCAAGGAGAGTCTGGTTGCCAGGCCCCCAAGGCCTCGGAACCTCGACGAGGACAGGCACGGCGGGTGATTTGCCGCAAGGGCCGAACTTTCGACGACCCTTGAAGTATGTGAAACCGCTGCGGTTATGCAGGGCAGGGAAAATCAAGCCATCTAGGCTGCTCGCTACTGGGCGCAGACGGCGAGTTGAAGTGTCGTTTGCCCGCGAGTGAGGCTCCACGGCTAGTCAGTCGCAAGTCAGGCGCTAGGTGGTATCGCAATCGGTGGCCGTAGCGTAGTATCGACTCGCCAGAGAGGAGTGCGTGCCCTGTCTGTGCCTTGCCCGCGGCGGCATCCAGTTGCTGCAGCTCCAAGCCAAGCCTCGTGGAGTCGTGGGCGACGTCGTGCCTCTTCCTCTTTGGCTGTCTCGTGTAAGGCACTGCTACCTGTTCGCCCACGTCCTTTTCACCTCTGCCCGGCTGCTTGCAGGAGACACCACTGTCATTATTGATACCTGCCTCTGCGTGTGCTGCTCTGAGCCCGCAACAACTCGCCGCCATTGGCTCGCGGCCGGCTTTCGTGAAGGAAGAGGAACTACTACGTCTCCGCAATAGTATGTTGATCATCCCCAGTCGCCTGCGGCGGCGCTTACACGCGCAACACTTCGCCACAAGCAAGAGAGAGTCTCAAGGCTAACCGAACGCGAAGGAGGCAATCTGCAGTGCATCCGACATGGCATTCTCTTTCCGTGGCCCGCAGTCCCCCCAGGACAGCGCTGCGTTCCCGGGCTACTCGAACAACCCGCTCTCTCCGCCCAGGGCCAGCAACAGACGTAGCGTGGGCACGATGAGTGGACTCTTAAGCACGGCATCTACGAGCACTACGAACGAGACAAGGGCCGGCCTCACGCGCAGATTCACGACCAACGCCCTTCCCGCACTCTCCCCGATCGGACAACAGCGCCGTATGGCCGCAGGAGACACAATGCAGGTGAGTGCCTATACGGAACGGCCCAGGAGCGGATACCAGGAGCTCTTCAAGAAGACATCTCGTTGCTGCAAAGAGAAGAGAATTTTGGAGACAAGATAAAACACCATGGCCATACTCTTCTGGAGAACTATCCTAAGGATGGGCTCAAAAGAAGTGTTTTTTGCACAAAACTCTACTTGTACAAAATGGCCATGATACAAGTATACGGAGGCTCTCAGTACGATTACAGTCGCCTGCAGCAACGAGATGCCGAAAGAAGAGCCAATGCTGGCAATATACTTGGGCCTGGGACACATCGCGGATAGCTGACCATTGGCGAACAGAGTGGCGCATTTTCAAGAGTTTCCCCAGTAAGTGCTATCAGGCTTCAGAATTCCATAAGTGTCACTCCTCACTCCTCACACCTCAGAATTGTGGAGAATTCCGCCGGCGGACTCGTATGCTAACATCAACCAGTCCGAACAGAAGTATCGTCATTATGAGCAGCTGCTTGCAGAGCAGAGGAGGATCCAGGCATTCATCGCAGAAGTCGATCCAGACACGCGCCGCGAGGTTGACGATCAAATGCGCCATGAGGATGCAGTGTCGCAGATGATCGCCCAGAGCGAGCCGACAACTCCTCCAGAGTACGCCGATGCCTTTCCGTCTATCTTTTCGAAACCGAACAGATACAGCTCTGCGAGCTTGACGTCGCCTCCTGGTATTGTCAACAGGCCTGCGCGAGCTTCGACGCAGTTGACATCGCCGGGCTTCCAATACAACCGGCCGTACACGTCGTCAGGAGCCAATCTTCCATCACACTCTGTTCCTGGTTCTCGTCGGCAATCCGACGACGAGGAAGAGACTGACGACTTCCTCTACAACTTCGACGCGAGCGTGAACCGCGCTGCTGCTAAGTAAGTAATCCATTTCCCTACCTCCGTCTCGTCCGGTGGCCGCCGCCTTCTTTTGCGCTGTCACGATGCGCCGACCGCATCGCTTTTACGTGCTTTGCGATGGTTATGCAGGGGGATGAGCGTGTGACAATGGGTTTTCAGTCCAAGCTGGTCGTTGCTCAGTTTCATTGTGTCCCTGGCCGTAGCCGTTGCTATTACCGACATATCTTTTGGGCTGGCTTCCACGCAACCGCGCTAACGTTACACCTCACTACAGCCCCAATCGCAATTCTATGCCGGTATTGAGCCACGGCCGCAAGCGCTCCAACCTCCCTGATCTGTCTAGCGTCCTCGGCCCTGTTAACACCACAAGCTTTTTGTTTGACGACGAAGACAGACCAATCAGACCCATCTCGAAGAGCACTCAGGTCTCTCCAGCCGACGGCAGAGCTTATTTACAGGTTCAGCACACTGCAGACGGCTTTCCCAAACTCATTCGTCGCGAAGAGAACGGCATTGCTCCATTTGCAAACCCTGCAGCTGCACTTGACCTTGCTTTGGGCCAGCCAAACGGCGAGCAGCAGGCAACCGACCGCGCTACGGCTAGCCGTCACCGCATCTCTCTGCCACCTTCAGCATTGAGAAACAACGACATCAACATTGCAGGCATCGGCAGTGTTTTGGCCACCCAGGAGAAGCCGAACGCAAACAACCGTCGCTCAGTTGAGTTCAACCTCGCCACTGAAGCTAAACGTCCGTCACTTCGATCTTCACCGCCTCGCGGCTTCGCAAACGGCGCCAACGTCAGCTCTTATTCTACAAACGACATCCCCACCCTGAAAAGCATCAACGCGACCGCACTTACCTCTCCTCTCAAGAGTGCTATCAAGCCGGCTCAAGCAAACTCTTCGTCTACCTCAACAATTCACGAGAGCGAGACCGCCACAGACAACAACCACGTCAACGGCAACGGCGTGTCAAACGGAAGTGAGCGCACCGACCGCCAGCATCAAGAAGTGACCAGCCCTGCTCAGGCGACTTCAGAACAAATGGTCAACCACAACGACACTCACACCGGTTTCCAGCCAAGTGCGCAGCCTTTCAACCCTACCTTCCCCAACGACCAGTACCAGCACTCGTTCGGTCCAGCCATGCCTCCATACCAGCCAAACTTCTATGGCGGTGGGCCGTATGGCATGCCAGGTCCCATGCACATGCAAGGCCTCGCCAACGGCTTCGGTAACATGAACATGAATGGCTTCCCTGGCCAGCCTCAGTTCCCGCCGTTCCAGCAGTCCCCCTACGGTGGCTTCCAGCAACCTTACCCTCAAGGCCCCGCCGTCGGCGGTGCCCCTCGTGCGCCGACCACTCACTACAACGGCAATGGGCAGCCGCGCAGGCAGGGTGGCGAGGACAACCTTGCTAGGTTCAACAACGTCAACTTCGAGGATCTGAAGCCGGAGATCTTGACACTCTGCACGGACCAACACGGCTGTCGCTTCCTGCAGCGCAAGCTTGACGAGAAGGATCCGAGCACCTTGAAGATGATCTTTGACGAGGTCCACCCGAGCATCACCAAGCTCATGACTGATCCCTTCGGCAACTACCTTTGCCAGAAGCTCCTTGAGAACTGCGACAATGAGCAGCGCACCGTGCTTATTGGCAACTGCATGACCAACATGACTCAGATCGCGCTCAACCAACACGGTACTCGTGCTCTGCAGAAGATGATCGAGTTTGTTTCCACTCCGCAGCAGACCCAGATGATCATTGATGCCATGCGCTACGATGTTGTCCAGCTCATCCAGGACCTCAACGGCAACCACGTCATTCAGAAATGTCTGAACCACTTGAGCTCTGCCGATGCTCAGTTCATCTTCGATGCTGTGGGTCAGCACTGCGTTGTCGTTGGCACTCACCGTCATGGATGCTGCGTCCTCCAGCGTTGCGTCGACCACGCTTCTGGCATGCAGAAGCGCGAGCTGGTTCGCCAGATTAGCGCCCACGCGTTCGACCTCGTCCAGGATCCGTTCGGCAACTACGTTGTTCAGTACATTCTTGATCTTGAGGAGCCTCTTTTCATCGAACCCCTCTGCCACAACTTCAAGGGCAGCGTCGTCTACCTTTCCAAGCAGAAGTTCAGCTCCAACGTCATGGAGAAGTGTATTCGCGTTGCTAGCGAGGAGTCCCGTCGCATGCTGATCCAGGAGATTGTTCCTCCGACCGAGCTTGAGAAGCTTCTCCGCGACTCTTTTGCCAACTACGTTGTCCAGACCGCCTTCGACTTCGCTGATGACGACCAAAAGCATGCTCTTGCGAATAACCTTCGCGCCATCTTGCCGACCATTCGTCACACACCTTACGGCCGCCGTCTCCAGACTAAGATCCAGGAGTTCGATGGTCGCGTTTCTGGATTCACCTCGGGTATCGTCACCCCAGAGGAGAGTGCCATCACATCCCCTCAGCAGAACTTTGCTGCGCCCTTCAGCAACGGCAACTTCCAGAACGCTCGTGGCAACCGTCAGGGCTTCGTTGGCCCTGCCTCGCAGATGTACGGCCAGGGTAACCAGGCCGTCAACGGCAACAAGACCAACGGTGGTGCCAACGGTGGTGCCAACGGTGACATTGCTTCTCCGAAGCCTCAGCGCATGAGTGGCAACCTTGGAGACAGGCTCGACGCCCAGAGCGCTGATGCCCTGAAGAGCCTCAACGGCAAGAACAACCACGGTGCCCCGACCACCAACGGCAACCGTCAGCAGCCCAACCGTGGCCCGAACTACGACCACATGCACGAGGGCGGCTACCGCGCCAAGTTCTCTCCCGAGCAGATTTCAGCAGGTGGCAGGGTTCAGGTCCACGAGAACCCCTACCGCTACTACTAAGCGGTTGCCACCCGCGCATCTACGCTCGCCTGTAACAGTACAAAAGTTCTCTTCGGAGATCATGAGCTACGACCATACCTAACGGCCAACAACGACCCTTTCCTGCCGCAACTACAGCGCGCACCCATTTGCATATTTGAACCGGAGTACCCACCATCCTCAACCCCTTCTGCGCTGTCCAAAAAGCCAGAGTGGTCAGGCTTGTACCACCACTTACTACCAAGCATACCTTCGGCACCGGCGCAACTGCTCTACAGTACGAACTTGTAGGGAAGCAGTCCCACACAAAATTGCGAACAACATGCGACTTCCTGTTTTTTTCTTTGTTACTTCACACAGAACACCGTCTTGGCGTCAAATTGCGACAAACACACCCGCGAAGCACTCCCGACAGGCTACCTGAACGCGCGTGTGTGTTCTTTCCTTCTACTTCAAAGTATGAATTATCAAGCGACGGTATCTCTTGTTCGAAAGCATCGACTCGGCACCGTCAATCAAATACTGGTACGATGGCGCCATTGCGAAGCTCGACAAAGCGACATGTACTTCACGTCGCCTCTTTTCGAACACAGAGAGAGATGCCTTTTCCCCCACCGACCAAATTCTCCTTTCTTGGACATGAAACGACAAAAAATGAGTTGATGATTCTTTTGGACAATGCGGGGGCGTCTTGCTTTTCTTCCCTTTTGTTTTTTCCCCTCCACAATTGGCACGCCTTGGACAACAATGTTGCAGTCTTCCCTAGCTTGACTTCTGGTCAAGCGAGGAGTTGACGGCTTTCCCTGTTGGAGGAGACTTTGTTGGATCAATGACACGAAGGCCTTTTGGGTTGTGTGATTTTAACTGCCTCGGGTAGCGAGGTCCTTGTGTTTTTGTGGTCTTGTTTTCTTGTGTTGTAGGATAACAACGAATAAAAAGGCTTTTGGCCACCAAAAAAAACCCATTCTCAGGTTGTGTGACGTGGCGTGACTTTAATTCATGTAAGACAAGCTATGATAGGAATTTATGGCCGTTCACGTGAAATCTTGATTTGTTATTGCTAAAACTACAGGACAGACCGAACGTTAAGGTGCTTTGGTTGGCAGTTCATGCTACGCTGCAGACACTTCCATTGCTTCTCCATCTCCATTCGCATGATCTTCCGCTCCAGGCAGGTGCGCGTTACTCTGGCACCCAGGACAGTTGTGCACAACCTCGTGGCAAAACACATCACAATCGATGCAGAAGTGATTCTGGCAAGTCTCGCACTCATACCTGCTAGACTCGCTGGCGCCTTCGGCACGTTTCGGGCGGGCTGCATCGCCTACGCTGCCGTTGGCGCCATCGGTGGCCGATGGGAAAGCCGCCAAGCAGCCGAAACATTGCGTTGAGTGCTTCTCGCGAGCTCGTTGCCAGGGGACTTCGATCCAGTTGCGGAGGGGGAAGAGGTGGTGGTAGGAACGCGCCAAGTGTGTGGACAAGATGAGCGTCAGGTCGCATGTTGGGCAGGTGGCGGGGAGGTTGCAGACTTTGGCTTTGCAGCGCGAGCAGAGATATCCGCCGCGGGTGAGTTGACCGTGGCAGGCGCAGAGGGTGGCCTTTTCTTCGGTGATGCGTGAGGGGAAGCCCATCATCAGGAGCGCTGCTTGGTTGCGTTTTTGGGCTTCTGTGTCGGTGGCGCGCATTACAGGTGGCGTGGTGATTCCCATCAGTAGTTCGCGGTAGTGGACCTCGTCGATGGCGACGCTGTAACAGCTCTCGTCGCCTGCGTTGGTCTTTCGACAAATTTCGGCGCAGATGTGCATTTGTGCCGCGAGACCGATGATACTGACGCGTACGCGATCTTTGATGCATGCTTTGATGGTGTCGTGGATGTCGCCAGGGTCACTGGTGAGGAGGGCGCCTAGGATGATGACGACTTCTCGGGTGCCATGTGAAGGTGTGTGATAAAGTGCTGCTCGCGCCATCTCGAGAGCATTTTGGAGGGAAGGGTTGCCTTTGGGCTCCAGACTGCGCAGATTCCGGACGGCCGTGATATGATCGTTCGGGTTGCCACTCATGTCGCTCACGCGGGTGGCGATTCCCTCTCGCATGCCCAGAATTCCAAGTTGTGAGATTGGGTTCTGCTCGAAGTATTCTCGGATGAAGTTAACAGCGTTTGTGATGGTCAGGAGGTACCGTGTAGGACGCAGATCCTTCTCATTCATGGCTACTGAAAGGTCGAGGACTAGAAGAGTGTGTCGAATGATACCTCTTTGTAGGGGTGTTGTGTCTTTGAGTAATCTTCATAAACTCGTTAGCCAAATCACTAGATCCCATGAGCAATATTGACGAAACATACCGTCTTCGTTTGTTTGCTTCCTCGATTCCGCCAAGCACCCCTTCCATGTTGCCATTCGCATCCCCCAGATCGTGCGTGTTGGTCGCGAGATTCTCCCATATCGCGCGAGCTCGTTTGGGGTTTGCTGCAGCTCGACCTTTACCGGTGACGACCTCGTCGTCCGAGGAGTCGGCCATGTTGCCGGATGTGGCGTGTATGTGTTATTGTTTGAATGTTTTGAAGCTTATTCGGGAAAAGTCCTGAGTCTTCAAACGACCAGTAATTATTGATTCGTGAAAGCGAGTGAGAAGGTACAGCGGTTGCTGCCCCAATGTCATGTGATTTTCAGCCCATTTCAGCGTTGCATGCTGAGGTGAAGTCGACTTTGGCTGCTGCAGGTGGTGGTTGGACAGTTTGCTGGGCGAGTCACGTGAGCTTGGCAGTCAGGGTCGTTTGAGAGTCTGGGGAGGTGACGGTCAAAGAACAGCAGCGCAGCGTTGCGAGGCACCAGTCTAGACAAACAACCCGCCCGCTATCCCTATCTCACTCCCACCCACCCGACCGCAACCACTCCTCTTGGCGCATACCGCCCTCATTGTCCGCCTCTCGACCACAGACACCCGCACCACCACCGATTCGCGCTCAGTAGCGTAGAGCCCGCCAACGAGACCGCCGTAGCGTCTGACCCCTCCACCGCTCCACCTCCACCACCCCATACCACCCACCACCACCATGGCCAACGACGAGTACGATGTACGTGCGCCCTGCTCGCCACTGCTGCTCCGTGCAGCTAGTGCCATATGATCGTCCATACCAGTTCTAACACCCATCCGCAGTTCCTCTTCAAGGTGGTCCTTATTGGAGACTCTGGCGTTGGTAAATCGAACCTTCTCTCGCGTTTCACCCGCAACGAATTCAACCTCGACAGCAAGTCGACCATCGGCGTCGAATTCGCCACTCGCAGCATCCAGGTCGACAACAAGACCATCAAAGCGCAGATCTGGGACACCGCCGGCCAGGAGCGCTACCGCGCCATCACCAGCGCCTACTACCGTGGCGCAGTCGGCGCCCTCCTCGTCTACGACATCTCCAAGCACCAGACCTACGAGAACGTCACACGCTGGCTGAAAGAGCTCCGCGATCATGCCGACACAAACATTGTCATCATGCTGGTGGGAAACAAGAGCGATTTGAGACACCTTCGGGCTGTGCCCACAGAAGAGGTATGGGACAGAAGGATACAAACCAATGTGATATCTGAGACATTGTGCTAACGCAGTCTTCCTTCTAGGCCAAGGCGTTTGCTAGCGAGAATGGCCTGAGCTTCATTGAGACTTCTGCCTTGGATGCGAGCAACGTCGAGCTGGCCTTCCAGAACGAACTTACAGGTACGTCGAGCAGCGTTGCACAGTCGCGTGAGCACGAGTACGAGGGTTCGATATACTGACAAACGACACAGAGATCTACCGCATCGTCTCCTCCAAGGCGCTCGACCAGGGAGAAGCCAGCAACGCACCCGGCCCTGGTACATCAGTTCCTCTGGGTCCTTCAAACCCCCCTGGCGAAGCCAAAAAGGCGCAATGCTGTTAGATAAAACTCATGGAGCACCTTATACAGTACATGAGACATTTGCGAACGACCAGGAGTTGGAGGATTCGATGACACAGGCAGGCCGGACAACCCGACGTCCTCCCACGCCATCGGACAACACGAGAGATGAAATTGGCGCGGTGGGCGGGGACGAGTAATTGAAGGTTTGCCGCGACGGCGTCTGGCGTTTTGCCGAGGATCCCGGCGGCGTGTCTGCGATTGCGGTAATCTCTTTTTTAAACTACTTTACGATAGCATGTTGCGAATGTCATTGATCACGTTGAATCTGTGGTTGCGAGAGCTTTGCACGCACTTCGGGTGGAGAGGAGTATTGCACACTAGCATCATGAGTCTGCGTGGGAGATATAGTAGTTGCCTTCGTGGCAAGGGCCGATATTCGTAATCTATGCTTATAAAAGAACCACAAAAAGTCACGGAGATACTTTTTAGTATCTCAGCGGTAACCATTCACTTCAAATTACCTGTATGCGATCATGATAGCGTAATAGAGTGTAGCAGGGTACGCAGAGATATGATCTGGGACGTTGTGAGACTGTGTGGTATACTTTTCACGAATGTTGTGTTTATTCAATCTGTTCTACATATTCTGAGTTCAACTCATCTGATGTGACTTCCTTTGCAAGATTGTTGAAGTCAAGCTTGTTGGGTCCATATGCAGTCATCCATTCAGATATGTTGGATATCTGGATTCGTCAATGCCGCAAACTTTCCCTCGATCTCCAAGAGATCAGTCTCGATGCGCTCAACGCTGCTTGATGGCGTTGAGCTCAGCGTCGATGCGGCTGATTCCAGGCATGGCGCCGATTAGGAAGTATTGAACCTCTCACCGGGCTATTCTTTCCTTCGATGCAGGTCGCGAATGTTATTAATCACGCTGATAGTATAGTTTGAGAAGTGTTTGCAATCCATTCGTGATGCCTGATGTACGTAAATCTTCTGCTCACCCGATGTGTCTTGGGTTTCGAGATCGTTAAGATCAAGTAAGTCACACCGGCACAGGGCGTTGGCAGACAAGCACCGATGTTCCGGGATCGCACTGGTACTCTGCCTCGATCGCCATGAGATCATTCTCGATGCGCGCAATCTCGGGCATGAGTTCGTGAAGTACTTCACCGATCTTGGAGCGCGCCTCAGCCTCCTTGGGCGTCTCCGACTCTTTCTTCCAGACCCCCTCGAACTCGACATCGATCTTGTCCAAAATTTTCATGACTTCGATGCTGAGACTGCTGGCTTGTTTCCTTGCGGCAGATTCAAGTGCCTTCTCGAGCATGTCATTTGCCTGCGTGAGAGGGTCTTTCTCCTGGGTGAGGTGGTTCGACAGAAGATCTTTGACACGTTCACAGACACCTTCACCCTTGTAGTGTTTGCCTTTATAGTAGCAAGACTTCATGACTTTCGTAAAGTAGCCTTCAGGCTGGTCGAGGCACGCATGTAGCCTGATGTTCCCGTACACAACTCGGAACTCGCGTTTGGCCGTGTCTCTTGCGGTGCGGATCGATGCAACTTGGCTTGGAAGCGCATTCGCGAACGATGTCATGGAGAGCGGCACTGATTCAGGCTTGGAGTTTAGTCGCTCGGTGATGTCTTCGAGTGCTTTGATCAATTCCTCGACGCCATCGTCGAAGAAGTCTACCGGGTCTGGACTTGCATCCCAGGCCGGCTTGAAGACATTGATCTTCTGCCACTTGAGGAAGTCCTCGTTCCAGGAGTGGGCTCCAACTGCTCTGGTCGAATGGGTTCCCTCGTTCCGGAAGAACGCGAGAAATGTAAGATGATTCCACTCGTTTCTGATGTGATCAAAACGGCGCCTCATGTCGTCAACGGAGGAACTATGCCCTGCAAGAAGTTTGGCGATGATGGGCGACGAGAAGTCTTGGATGCAACGATCAGCAGAAGCATTGTTTAAATCCTTCCATAAGCTCTTCGCAGGCTTGAAAACGTCAGCTAGACCCTTGTCGCGCTCCATGGGAGAGGTCTGGGCCCAGCCATGCACACCGTGGAAGAGAATCTTAAGCCTGTGTATAAGGATCTCTTTGGTGTTGTCCCAGACTGCAGGAGCCGCAAGGCTGATGGCATACGAGCGCAGTGCCGGTATCCCTGTAGACTCGACATCCAGAAGCGGGCCCTCTATAGGGTCGGTGGATCCCTTGTGAGTTGCGTAGTGTCGATTGGAAACGCAATAGACCGGTAGAATGGTCCCTTTGGGTAGGTGCTGGGCCTTGTCGCATTTTAACCCCGCTACGACATGGGCATTGCGAGCATTCGTAATACAGCGGGAAATCTTCGATTTCCGGTCCGTAAGGTCGGTCTCGAGTTCCTCCTCTTGGTCCCGTAAGCGGTTTTTCTGGATAACACTGAGTGATCTGTTCTTCAACTTGCTACGGACGCTTTTGGGCTGCGCAGTCCGTTTGATGATTGATTTCTTCCACTCATCGTAGTTGCCGAGGTTTTGGCCTTGGCGTCTCATATCTTCCGCGAGAGCATCCGTGACGTCCTTGTCGACCTTGGTCACGACAACAGCGAGTGTGTCGCGGAAACGCTCAGAGTAGTTGCTGACAGCATAGTCCAGATCTGGGTCTGTTAATACTCGATCAACAGGCACGACGTACCACATTGCCTCGCACTTGTTGAGGTGTTCGAGCGTGGCCCTGACCCTCATCTTGTTCGTGTCGGAAAGACCTATCCTCGAATTAGCAAGTACAGGCAAGATTAGACACCGTTGATACACACCTGGGAGATCGACTAGTGTCAGGTATTGCAGAATTCTGGACGAGGGTACGCCAATAGTGAGCTCCTTGACAAATGGCCACAACGACGGTACGCTGTAGCCAAATTTGGGGGTGATCAGAGGGTCGAGGGCAGCACGCAGCCCTCCGACTGTGTTGCTTTGGCAAAAAGTGAAACTCATGCCATCTTCGTGGCTTTTCTCGCGAAGACTCTCCTCGTACCAACCCGTCATAGTGCTGAGAAGATTCGAACGTCCAGCTTTGTTGTGGCTTCGGGCAATGGTATTGATAGCCGACTGCCGGGTTTTGAATCCTTTCCTGTCGCAGAAGAGGGTTCGAAGTGTGTCGAACGCGGTATTCGCTTCTTGAAGATACTTCTTCTTCATTTCGTCCGTCCAATCTTTGTCGAAGTTGAACTTGCAGCGGTTGTAGCTGTCCAGCAACCACTTGAGGACTTTCCGGCAATCTTTGACCGAGTAGTATGTGACTTTGGCAGCTAAGGAGGCCGTTTGACCCGCCAACTCATGGACGTAAATCATCGGAACGCTTGTACAAGCTTCACCACCAGACAACTGTTTTGATCAGCTTACACTCTTCTACCATCGGACAGGGACGTCATACCTCCTTTGCTAAACCAAGGCAACCAATGAGACAGTTGATCAGAGCACTCTTACCTGCGTAATGTCAGCATATGTACAAAGACTGGGATGTACGTTTACTCACCAACTCCTGTGCCTCCCAACATCGCAACTTTCAGTTTCCTTAGTTCTGACCTCATGACCTCGGCAGCTTTCACGGTCATGTTCTCTAGATCCTTGTTTCCAGACGCGCGCTGTTCCATTGCGCTGATAAGGGCCGTCACAACTTCATTCGCTTTTGCCATGCTGTCATCAACCTTCGGGTCAAAGGCTAGGCATGCCGGGGGAGACTCTTCACACTCTTTGTACTTCGGCTCGTCACCATCAGACTCAGACTCATCATCGTTGTCATCATCCAGAGCATCCTCAATGCTGGAGCTGTACTTCGCTATGGTCGGTTCTGGGGATTGTGACACAAAGAGTGAGTCGGAATGGTCAGAGTTCCGATCGTTGAGGCATCTGCGTTTCGCAGGGTTGTCGGGGTCGGATGATCGCTCGTCCATCTTTGGTGTACTACCTGTAAAACCTGTAACGAACAAGAAGGAGTTGGAGTTGTGTGTAAGTGTGCAGGATTGTGTGTAGTTGTTAGCGAGACAAACGAGGAAAGAAGTTGGTGTTGTGTAAGTGTTTAGGATTGTATGGTAATTATCAGCGAGAAGTACGAGGAATAAGGTTGGTGTTGTATGCGTGTAGGATGGGTGTGGAGGATTGCGTGGTAATGGTCAGCAAGAAGTACGTGGGAAGATGGTATATTTATGTTCACAGCAGGCTGCAACCTCAGGCAACTAATGGCGAAGCCGCAGAGCTCGCGTCAAATGCAAGATTTGTCATGTGATTGCATTTCTTGCAAATGAGAGATGTGAATGGAGCTGGCAGCCTGAAGTGATGATGTGCTTGTTCAGTGGCGACGTGCTTCTTCGTTCGGAGACCGACCTGCTGTGGCTCATTCCTGCTATCGTGACGCTAGATTAAGTAGTAAAGTGAGCCATTAGTTAATGTGGCTATTCACATGTGCAAGCCTTTCACTCCTGTGTTCGTGTGTGCGCGCCTTCATTCGAAGTCGGAAACTCCTGTCATTGAGATACTAGATTCAGCAGGTATGTGAACCATCAATCAGTGCAACTGTTCACATGTGTAAGCCTTTCACTCTCGTCTTCGTGCGTGCTTCTTTATTCAGAGACCGACTCACTTCGGAAACTCCTGCCATTGAGACACTGTGTTCAGTAGCCAAGTGAGCCATCAACCAAGTGAAACTGTTCACACGTGCAAGCCTGTCACTCTCGTCTTCCTGTGTGCTTCTTCATTCGGAGACCGACCGACCCCGAAACACTCCTGCCATTGAGATACTGTGTCAAGCAGCAAAGTGAACCATCAATCAGTGTAGCTCTGCTACCATCTGCAAGCCTCCCACTCTCACCTTCACATGTGCTTCTTCATTCAGGGTCCGGACAATCGTGGAACACTCCTCCCATTGAGATACTATGATCGGTAGCCAAGTGAGCCATCAACAAGTATATCGGCCTAATCACCCACAAGCCTGTCACTCTCATCTTCAGATGTGCTTCTTCATTCGGAGACAAGCTACCAAGGCGGCGTTCCTACCATTGAGATACTGGATCTAGTAGCCATCGACAAGCGCCACTTTCCATCCTCCTGCAAGTCTCTCCCTCTCGTCTTCACCAAGCAACCTTCCCATACGTTCATCCAAGCTCTCCATCACTTGCTCGTGGCTCTGATCCCTCACTCGAATAGGCGAACCGTGTGACTTCTTCTTTACTTCAAAGCCAAGCACACCTGCTTCCCATTGCACGTCACATGCCTGGCATGTGATAGTATCGCCAGCAATAATAGCGATGCTTCCACAGCGGAAGCAGTGGAAATTGCAGCGCTCGCAGATGTTTTGTCGAATGCTCTCGTCGAGGTTTGGGCGGATAGGAACTGCACATTTCTGGCAGCGAGCAGTCAGGCCCAAGCGGACTAGGGAGCATCTTTCACAGACCGGCAGAGTTCGCTTCGACTTCGATTTCGCCGCAGGGCCCATACACGCGGAGCATTTGCTTGTGAGACCAGCCTCCGCAATCTCTGCGTTGGTCAAGTCGGATGTATCGAGAGTCTTGACGTGAGTGCGTAGGATATCTGGAATGCGCTGTTCAGACTGGCGATTGTCTGGCGCTTCTCCGTCTTCATCGCCAGCGGTAGGTAAGTAGTTGCAATCCAATCCACAACGCTTTGGCACACCCTCGCCAATATCTTTCTCATACGCAAGTCGTGAATCATGAAACTTCTGTTGCAGGAGCGATGCTGCGGGTTGAAGCAGTTGGTATTCCTCGCGCTTTTGCCAAGCTCTTTGCAGAGCTTTGTGAGATAGCCTAACTTTTGTGTCGACTGCCTGAATTTCTTTCTCAGTCTCCGCATCCTGCATTCTGCTGAGTAGAGCCCTGCGTGCATCGTTTTGCTCAAGCAACGCGAACTTATTTTCCGAGTCGAGGTGGCTTATTTGGTCCGCAGATGGAACTAAGTAAGGTCCCTGATAGTTTGGCCCTTGCACAGCCTGTCTGACTGGCAGCGCGCCCATTGGACGCAGTTCCACTTGTCCACTTGCAAGCAATTCGCGTGCTGGTGCTAGCTTGTCCTCGTTCAGAGTAGGCAGAGGGGCCGGGTAGTAGTCGAACTTTTTTGCTGCTCGCACTGATCGCGCCTCGCGATCGATTCCCAGCAGGTTGAGCTGACCCTGATCTTCACCGATAAGAAGGTCACGGAAGTCCGGGCTGAAGGCACCAGACATCACAGCAGAGTTGAAAGTGGCTACATCCCTTACCAGAGTATCTTCGGTCGTCCGATACGGGTTCCAAACCTTGACCGTTCCATCCGAGGATCCAGAGTACAAGCGATTGCCTGTAGCTGACCATGAGAGGAAGCGCACGCCTGTATCTGCGATCTCCACATCGCGGTCGTGATCGAGTACGTTCTTGGTTTTGCCATGCGACAGGGTATGTAGTGGCTTCTGGTTGGAGCCCGCCACTCGTTTGTCCCATACGTAGACTTTGCCATCGGTCGCTCCTGCAGCGATCAGATTGTCATCATGGGGACAGTATACCAGATCGTTGATGTCGAAAGCCGGACAGTCCCATTGAAGTACGCGAGAAGCGCGGCCTTGATTGGGGGCGAAACACTGTATCGTGCTGCGATCGATTCTGCCGGAGCGAGCGCTAGCGACGGCAAAAAGACTCGCTTTAGAACTAGGAATAGGATTCCAGGCGACATCGAATACGTTACGCGCTGCGGGAAGTTCGATTTTCTGGTCAGCTGTTGAATCCCATAGAAAGACCTCGCCAGCAGCTAGGCGATCGTCGTCATAGCAATCACTAGCAAAGCCCGCGAGCAATAGATGACTGTGCATTCCAGCGCCCCACTTGAGCGCGGTGGGAAAAATTGGAAGCGATGATTGAACGTCAGCACGAGTTGGGCCAAATTGGTGCAAGCAATCCAATTTATCACCATGAGAGCGAATCACTGAGATGCTGCTATCATCTGAGCGATGGCTACCTGTTGCGAGAAGACCTCTCGAATTTGAGGTGAGCAGTGCAAGCTCAGCCTCTTGTTTCAGAGATGAGATACACTGCCCGCTTGAAGCATCATACATCCGCACAACGCCATCGGCACCTGCAGAGTAAAGCGCACGACTGTCCTCGGAGAAGCCAACAGCCGCAACGGTCTTGAAGAGACGCGCATCTTGAGTCTCCTGCATAGCTTGAAGCGAATTGACATTTCGAGAGTCACTTACGATAGGCCGAGCTACATGATGTTCTGGCAATTCATGTAAGCTGTTCCGTGCCAGATTACCAAGGAGCAGGTTGTTGGGTCTGTTGTATTGCATGCTTCTCTCATCATCGATTGCGATCGCACCAGCGGCAAATTTGTTGCCGTCGACAGCCCATGCAACGCAGGTGACATCGCGCGAAGCACCGTGGAAGTATCTCCTCGGTCCCAAAGTATCGAGAACATGGTTTTGCAGTTCATCTGACACACTCAATCTGGCCGTAGAGGACCAATTGCGACGACCTGTGTTGCCCAGTTCTCGCGAACGTAGAATGCGAGGGAGCGACACGGGATGGGCAAAATCCATGGCTGGGCCGGGCGTCTGTATAGTGGCGGTTTCGCGTGTAGGAGGTGTGGCTGACTTGATGGTAGCTCTATCTTCCCGCCTCTGAGCTTTGACAGCTGCCCATGATACGAAGCCATCATTCCTTTGAGCGACTTTCGGATGACGACGGGAGGGCGCAGTGTACTCCGGTCGTACTGTTGCTTCTGTGCGAGGCAATGCCGTGTTTTGCATGCCTGAAGACTTGGGTCTTGCTGCGACCGAGTTTCTGTTCTTGAGTTTAGAGGAGTATCGCACCTGGAGAGATCCCTGAGTTCTGCCACAGAAATACTTGGGCATCGCATCCCATCCGATGCCTAAATCTTCCCTGAGGTGGGCTAGTAAGCTATCTTCTTCAGCGCTATAAGGAACGCCATGGTTGCCCTTCTCCTTCCCAGGGAAACCAATGACTTTGGGCATGATCAGGGGGTCGTTTCGAGTCTCAAGGTCGATTTGAAGATCAATATCGAAGTCCGGGTCATTCTTAGACATAGCCAATGCCTTAGTTGGAACGTGAACAGGGGCAGGGCCTATAGACCGTAGGAGTTCCTCTCGCGTCGCCGCAGAAGGCCGTCCACGCGCAGGTTTGGCAGGAATTTCGTCTGGTGAATCACTCTCGTCTGCATCTGCAACACCATGTGGACTTGCAGCCGCAGCAGGTTGCAAATTGGTCGTCTCAGAGTCCTGTTTGCTCGTGGCAGCGATCGATGGTTGGCTGTCGTCAATACAGACATCCATTCTCTCTGTCAGATCGATGCTTTCGCGGTGTGATCGTTCGGCCACCGAAGCACCTGTGCTATTCTCGACAAATGCGGACGGGGTAGGATTGGATACTGCTTGAGCACGTTCCTGGCCATTGGTGATGGACTCGTGCCTTTCATTGATCGCAGCAGCGGATAATCGTCGAGCTTCCGACATGCCTGTAGCGATCTTATCCGCCACGACCTCATGCTCGGTTTTACGACGCTTGGCCTCCGGACCGTTTTTTGAAGGAGACCACTGCTGCAAGTGCGTAGGGGGATTCCCAGTTGGCCGAGCCGAGGACAATGCGCCTCGCTGTGTTGCCGTAGTGACTCCAATACTGGGAGGTATCACTGCTCCAGATTTGGTATCGACCACACGCTCAACCTGTTGTGGAGGTACCCTCGTACCCCTCCGCTCCGTCTCCTTTTGGTGGTACTGAATGAAGCGTCGCTGACGCTCTTCATGTAACGGGCCATTCGTGCGTGGAACTCGGTTTTGCGTTGCTGTAGGAGACGGCTTGGACTGAGCGGAGCTCTTCGATTGCTTTTGAACCAAGCCCGGGTTCAAAAGTGTAGATGGCCGTTCGTAAGGCACACCGTTGCGGTGAGAAGGATTGACCACATTGCCAGGCGGACCGACAAAAGGCTGGCGTTGTGGTTGTTGTTGCGGTCGCCGCGGGAGTATCCCAGCATTTCTCGCAGCACTCTGCAAGCCGTGGCTCAGTATCTGTGCAATGGATGCATTTGCGGGAATATTCGACCAGCCATTTGTGGTATTCGAGGCAGCGACTGGCGCAGGAGCTGGCGCATGCGGCTTTGGTGCAAGTGGAGTGTTGTTCGTGGGTTGCGGCGTGCTTGCGGGCGGCGCAATCGCCCTCTGAGTCCTTGGAGCAGCTTTCTCTTTTCGCGGAACGAACGCCTGGAGAGTGGACGTTGCTTTTTTACTTGGAGATTCGTCCTCGCTGTCGGAGACCAGGTCAATGATTTCTCTGGCCAATGCCATGATTTGTTGATTGCGATCGTGCGGCTAGCATTCCAGAAGGCAATTACGATAGGAAAAGCTAGGGGTACATCATTGCAGTTGGCGAGCCAGTGCTCGACCAGATCCGTCAAGTACAATATGCCTAGACTGGAAGTGGTTATAGGCGTGAATGAGAGCCTAGGAGCTGAAGCTCGTCGCGTACTTCAACGCGCTTCGCGGGGTACGTAAATTAGAGGCCGAACCGAACAAGGGTCTTGGTCCACGAGCTATACATGCAGTTGCACTATCCATCATAGAAATCAAAGGGCATCACGTTGGTTTGATACAGTGGCAGTATCAGTCTGCTTAACCGCAATGGAGACAGTAGAGTTTGAAGACTTGTGCATGGACTCTTCGTGAATACAGATAACTTTGCCATATCTGAATTGCCGCCCAGGATCTTCAGCAAATAGCTCGTCCTCGTGCCTTTTTGTTTATTGGCGAATACGGCGGACGGCATTCAATGTGCCAGCCCTGATGGCTAAGGGTTTTGCGGTGTCTGTGAAGTCTTCGCCTCGTTGGTGTCTCTAGACAGAGCTTTCGCAAGAGGCGTGTCCGTGAAGACAATGTAGCAGGAGGTCCGTATTCAAAGTCGAAGGATATCGACCTCTCGGCGAGTCGTTGTTGGGTTCTTGTTCGAGCGCCCTGGGCATCCTTGGGTACCAACCGTCGAGCATGCAGCATCCATAACCACCAGGGCCAGGCCTTACTTTTCGCTGTCCACGCAAGCCTCTCTCCGAAACCACCCCAGTCCTCTTCAAATCGCGTCGCTGACATCTCGCGAATACAGACATCCTCCTCCGTAACATCATCCACTGCTCTTAACAACCTTCTCCTCCTCGCCCATAACTTCCCTCCAAGCCAACGCCGCCCTCCTCTGAAGACTAGCCTTCGACTCCTCAAAGCTCTTGCCCTTCTCCTTCTCTTCCCTGTTGATCCTGACTACAGCAGCCGTGATGCCGACTGAGACCGCGAAGATGGGATCCAGAGTTCTGCGCAAGTTATGTTAGATGGACTGTTCTCTGTCCTAGGGAGTTCGCGCGATTGTATGCGCAAGGTCGGGCGTACTTGGAGATGAGGAATGGGTAGGACATTATTGCTGTTGTTTGTCGTGGCTTTTGCTGTTTCCCGCTATTTTGTATGTGATTCCGTGTTCGCGATCAATGCTATACACCAACACTCCCTGCTAACTCCACGCGCCTCGCTCGCCTCGGTCCGTCCTCTCTCAAAATCCACCTCTCCCACACTAGCGCGCCATGCGTCCAAGCTTCTCGAGCACCGTTTGCGGAGTCGACCCATGAAATGACGCCACCGAGTGCTGTCCTGTCATGTGAGAGCGAGGCTAAAGCACGCCACGCCCACGCGCGCGGCCAACGAGGCACAGTGACTTACACCATGTATCCCGCGACCTTGCCGGGGGCCGCCAGTCAGGAGGGCGATTACGAGAGCTCTTGAAATGTGTCACTGTAGCAGGTGGCTTGTTGTCACGGGCTGGATGTCATGAGCTTGGGTGGGTGGGCTTTCACGTGCACATGGGAGGGACAATCAGTGTATGATGGCAGAGGATGGCATTACTGCAGCTATAGGAAACTACACCAAGCGCACGATCAGAACAGCCCAAGCAGTATCTCAGGGTCAAGTTAGAGAGAAGGCACGCTCGGTATTCTTTGATCTGTGGATTTCCTGTTCACCGCCATTTCGTGCTCGATCCTCCGACCGGGGTTATCATTTGTCCTTGCTGGGTTTGTTCGTTCGGTATTCGCGTCTTCTCGTAAACATGTGTTGAAGCCCAATATCCTTCTCGCCTCTCGCTCTCTCCTCCCTTCCAATAATCAGAAAGCACAAGACTCTGGGTCTTCATTCAACGCCTGGGTGTAACGTAAGGAAATCCGGGGGGCATAGGGAAAAGGTGCTTGGCTGGATGGGTTTGTAATCGTGCGACCGCCTGGTATCGGTGGCGTTCGCCGTTCAAGCGCCGAAGGTGTTCTCGCCGGAGTAGCTGTAGCAAGTATGTTAGCTGGTCTGTCTCGAATTGGAGTGTCATCAAGGTGGCGAATGCTTACGTGATGTACAAGAAGCCGTCCTCGTCCTTGTGCTCCTCGTAGATGGAGGACATGAGCGCGGCGGTCGGCGGGAGGACCTCATCGACGAAGATGAAGATGGCCTTCTCGGGCGAGAGCTTGATGCGCTTGCGGATCACGTAGACGAACTGGCCTACGGTGAGATCGGCGGGGACCAGGTACTTCTTCTTGTCGATGGTCGCGATGTCCGACTTCTCCACCTTCTCGCAGATGACCTGTATGGCGAAAGATGTCAGTCAATATGTTCAAGGATGAAGATTATGCTCCTCGAGGGTGCTTGTTGTCGCGGCGTGGATGGGATAGCTGGTTACTCACCGGGATGCGGTCGGCGTACTTCTGCCTGATGCGCTCGGCCTCAGCCTTGCGCTTCTCGAACGGGTGCTCGTCCTTGAACTTGGAGCGCATGTTGGCGGTGTGGTGTGGTAGCGGTGGTTTGATGAGGCTGTTGTTGGAAATCTGTAGGTTGGATCGGGAGGTTGTGGTTGTTGGTGGGTTGTGTTGTGGTAGGTGAGCGAGTGGTTGGAGGAAGGCAGCTGGGTGCAGGCGGCAGGGACGTGGGGTAGATGAGGGCGCGCTAGTCAAGAGGAGTTGCTTATCTATTGGATCAGCTGCAGGCACTTGGTGATGACCGTGAATGAGTGAGTGACTTTAGTCTGAACCATGAAATCACCACGCAGCACACAAGACACAGTGAGTTCCTTTGATTGAGTGACTCGTTTGCTGCCTGGAATGATGCCTCGCACGCGATCTTTATCACGTGGTGCTTGTTTTGCTATTTGCGGCTGGCGACGACAAAGGGCGGCCTTTGTCAGCCACGCTTCACCGCTTGCCGCTCACTTCTTCACCGGTAGGTTATATTGAGAAATGATGACACAGTTTTCACTATAGTAGCTCCGCAAGAAGGCCGCATGTTCGTAATGAACTTGAATATCGTTGCCTGCGGTGAGCCATCGAATTTATCACGTCTACGTCCAGAGCCTGTATGTTCCGTGTTGATAGAGTGCGCAGATATTGCCACTGCGAACGTACAATAGCAGTGAAGCTTTGGTGATGCGGCCGCCGTATATAACAGCGGCGAAAAAATGACTACTTTGGTATCAAATTGCATATGCGCACAGGCTTGCGAGGCCCACTCTGCTACATCTACTTCAGGTAGTCGTGAGCCGAGAGCCACTCCCTGATAATCTCAGCGTCGCTCTCCCTGTATCTCGCGTTACCCTTGATGGTATCGCTGACAACGGCAAGACCACGGTCGTAGCCAGTGTTGTCCTTGTCCGCGAAGAACTTCTCAATGTCCTTCTCAACCTCGTACGAGGCGTACTTCTGCAGACACATGCGCACGAAGCGCTCGAGCACAACCATGTTGCCGCTGAGACGCTCGAAGATCATGTCCCAGTTGGTCTTGATGTACTCCCACACCTCGTTGCGGACCTTGGCATTGTTTGCAAGAGACACGCCGACACTGTGGACGTCCTGGATGGCGACCTTGCCGCTGAAGCCGAACTTCAGGTACTCTTGGGCGAGCTCTGCTGTCTGCACCCTACCGAGAGACTGGAGTGTGATCTCGCGACCATCGATAGAGGTTGTGGTGAGGTACTCGTTCTTGATGGCCTCGTAGGCAGGCTTGCCACCGTTCTTGATGCCAATCTTGTAGACCGCGCCACGAAGAGATGGGTGGATAGCCTTCTTGTCGCCAGCAACGAACGCATCGAAGCGCTTGGTGGCCTCGGCCACAACACCCTCGTGACCGGCAAGACCGGCAGTAAGAAGGAGGAGGGCACGAAGCTGACCCTTGAGGTAGTCATCATGAGGGCCGAACTCCCAGCCAACCTTATCGGTTGCGGCAGTCACGAGCTTCAATGTGTACTTGCGAAGACCCTCGCTAAGCTCCTTGTCATCCGAGAACACGGAGCGGATCTTGCCAAGGCTTGAGAGGACCTCGCTCCAGACCAGGTAGTTGTCTTCGTTGGAGAAGCCCTCCAAGAAAGCAAGAACGCCGGCAGTGGTACCGTCACCAGAGACGGCAAGGGCGGCGGCGTCACCGATGAGACCAATCTTGTCTTGCACTGAGAGCTTGTCAAGAGCGCTGCTGAGGCTGACAAGGCGCTGTGCGGGAAGGTTGGTACGGTAGAAGCCAGTCTGGTCGCTGTTGACCTTGTAGAAGTCGGTGTCAATATCACGGTAGGTCTCCTCCTTGGTGGTGAAAGGCTCGCGCTTGGCCTCGGTGGCCTGGGGTCCAGTCTTGAGGCCCATGGGGATCCACCAGGTGGTCTGGTCCTCTTCGGGCTTGACCTCGCCACCACTGAGGAAGCGAGATTGCCTCACGCTGAATTGACCGGGCTCTTCGGCGACGGTCACAACGGGGAATCCAATCTTCAAGATCCAGGGGTCCATGAAGGCCTTGACATCCTGTCCCGAAGCCTTGCTCAAAGCGCTCCAGAGATCGCCAGTCCTGGCGTTGCTGTACTGGTGGGCCTTGAGGTAGTCGGAAACACCCTTGAGGAAGGTCTCAACGCCGAGGTGAGCAGCCAACATGCGAATGACAGAGCTTCCCTTCAAGTAGCTAATGTGATCGAAGATCTGGTCGACTTCAAGTGCGTTCTTCACAGGGACTTCAATGGGGTGAGAGGTTCTCAGGCCGTCAAGCTGGAATGCAGTCTGCATCGACTCAGTGACGAACTGACCCCAGACGTTCCAGTCGGGGTGCAGGTGGTCCACGGCATACCAGCCGACCCAAGTAGCGAAGCCCTCGTTAAGCCAAAGTTCGTTCCACCAGTCCATGGTAACAAGGTTGCCGAACCACTGGTGAGCGAGCTCGTGCGCGACGACGTAGACAACACGGTTGCGGTACTTCTGGTCGGAGTGCTGTTCGTCGAACAGAACGGCTGTGGTACGGTATGTGATGAGACCCCAGTTCTCCATGGCGCCGTGTGACTAGAAAACAAAGGTCAGCGAAGAACAGTAGTGGATTGTATGCAAGAGGCCTGTACGTCGACCAATGCACCGGAGAGGGAGACGTATGATGGGCTTGAAGCATCAGCTCAGAGCCCTTCATCATTTTGAGTCGACTTACAAATTCGTGGACAGCCAAAAGATCAACCTTGGGCAGAGGGTACTCGATGCGGAAGATCTGTAAAATCGTTAGTCGAAGCACCATTCGTTCTCACAAGATTCATGCTCACCTCTGAGAAGTAGTCGACAACCTGGTGAGCGCTCTCCAGCGCCAGCTTACCCTGCTCCTTCAGGCCACGGGTAGTGTAGACTCTGACCGGCAGATTCTTGCCGTTGTACTTCCTCCTGGTGAAGTCCTCGATGTACTCAAAGTCACCAAACGCCCACGCCAACAGGTAGGTCGACATGATTGGTGTCCTCTCGAAGCTAACGATCTTGTGTCCTGTGTTCTTGCTCTTCTTGGTTTCCTTCTCAGGCATGTTGGACAACGCGGTCAGGTCCTCGGGCACTTCCATCTCGAAATCGAAAGTAGCCTTCAGGTTGGGCTCGTCGAAACAAGGGAAGGCGCGGCGGGCGTCGGAAGACTCGAACTGTGTGGAGAACATGTAGTGGTGCTCGTCGTCTTTAGCAACGCCCTTTGCGGGCTCGACAGTGGGAGTGTACTTGGAGCGGTAGAAGCCAGCCATGGTGTTGTTCATGGTACCCTGGAAGGTGATCGACAGGACAGCCTTCTCGCTTTGAGGGAGCTCCTGGTCGAAGGAGAGGGTGCAGCGTTGGTTCTTCTCATCGTAGCTGATGTTGGAGGCCTTGATGCTGGAATCGTTCTTGCCGGCATCGACAGCAATCTCAGCAGTGTGAAGCTTGAGCTCGTGGGTGTTGAGTGTAATGGACTTGGTGGATTTCTTTACAGCAAGATCGATTGCAACGCGACCTTGGTATGACCAGGGTGCGTGAGGCTGGAGATCGAACAGAGAGATGTCGTAGTTGGTCGGCTTGACACTGTAGAAAAAAAAGTTGTTAGCGATTCCAGCTCCAGTATCGAGAGTGGTATGAAAGCCGGCAAGGAAACATACTCGTCCGACAGGATGTCACGGTCGGTGGCCATTTTGACGAGACTGCTAGATGCGTGACTGGAGCAGTGTCTGGTGGTATTCCAAGAGTTGGTTAAAGAAAAGCGAGGAGTCGTGGCAGGTCTGGTGTTTTTATTACGAAGGGGAGGGATTGCGGGCACTGGGAATGCTGCCCTGCAACACGAGATGGAACATCGCGGGGCAGCAGCAATCAATCCCACCAAGGGCACCTTCCGAATCAGGACGGCTCCACCTCTTAAGCCGCCGTTGCTGTTACTGAGCAGTGCACCACCTTCGCGGCATAGCGCGCGCACCAATGGCCGCGACATGCAGTGCTACGGCTGGGGTGACTTGTCAGTGGCAATGGTTTGTATAGATGGAAAGGAGAGCCAACCGCCAGCAATTTGATGATCCTCGCTTCCAGCCCAGGGCTTCTAGCGGCGCCGAGACGGAAGACATAAGGCACGTGATCGAAGTGATGTGTCAATCGTGGAGGTTGTTTGATTACCATGTCTTGAACCGTCCTGAGATTTGGTAGGCAAAGTTGTGTATTTTCAGGTCATTAGATAATCCATGTGCATATCTGCAGCAACAGTTCCGCACAGTCATACATGCTCGTCCAATATCGGGTTCCAATGCTCAAAAAAATAACGACCCAAGCAATGCATAGCGCCAGTGATGCCCCCTTTGCCGTCGACTCGTATAATCCTCCTGACGTCGTGATGTATGTACAGAAATCGCTTTCCATCCCTCATAAGCGTACGACCACATCGACGCACGGTATCCGGATCTGCTTCTTCTCCAAGAGCCCTCTAACCAGCTCGAAGCCGCTCCCGCTCGCAGTAGCATTCACTGCTCCGTATCCCATTCTTTGCTTGACGCCGTCCATGGCCACGCTTGCCAGTGCGCCTCCTGTTCCGTTGATCGCGGTAATCGCCATGCCCGCCGTCTCCATCAGGGTTTCTGTGAGTGTCGCATTACCGCTGAAGTATGACGATGCGGTCTCTGAAGGCACGATCGCACCGCTCGGCCATCGCGGCGCAAACCAGTCGGCGTTGAAGTCGAATAATGAGAAGACCAGGACGAAGAGGAGGATGGAGCAATAGACGCAGGGTCGTTGTAGCCAGTAGGTTCCGGTCAGGAAGAGGAGGACGTAGATTGGTGACGCATTGGTCCTGGTATCATATTAGTCTTTAGGCCAAGGGTGTCTAGAGAACGTCTCTTACAGGAAGATGAGCAGCGGTACCCAGCTTCTGAGGCAGAACATGGTTGTGTCGGTCGGTGCGGGTTGGGGTTGCGCGCAAGGCGAGGCGAGGCGAATTGTCGCTTTTCAGATTATCGCATGGCCTCGGGAGGAATGATGTTCTGCTCAAGGATCCGGTGGGTCTGCTTTGTATTAACTTATGTGTTTGGCAAGTAGCAACTGTTGGACCCAGAACCAGTGGTTGCCTGAGGTTAGAGTTGGTCAGCGTCTCGGCTTGTGACTTCACGGCACGGCTTCCAGCTTCGACTTCTCTCCGTGGCAACAACTCTTGATATTGAATAAGTGCTGAACATCGTTGCTCCAAACACGCATACATGTAGCCGGGATGCATTGATCGCCTCTGCAGACATAACGCTTGGTGATCGACAACCACGCTAAGTATAACGCACGCTCCCTAAAACTATTCCTGGTGCAACTCGCAATACCCCAATCCTGTCTGGCCTACAATGGCCGCCGTGGATAGACAAACTTCCACGGTACTCAAACGTCCGTGAAACGATTTACAATTACTACATCCAATGGCTGGTCGAGGAGATTAGAGGCTTGCAAGACGCTCCAACCTTCGACTTACGCCCTTTGGCGAGGCGAAAACTGAAAGACTACGATGGCCGCCCACTCTGGTGCGACATACCCCCCAGAAGGCTAAAATTTATCGACGAACCCCTCTTGGAGATCACGAAAGCAAGTATAGCAAAGACCGCTGTGTACTTTGGCAAATGCGACTACGAAACGTACAGAAAGCTGTACCCGAACAGCGAGCCGATTCAACTCTCCGGCATTCAGATGTACGGCTGCAAGTTCGCTCACGTTTTCATCTTCTTGGCCGCACCTCTTGGAGATCAACCATGCTAGAGACCATTTGATCCAAACACGCATTCATGCAGCCTTCACGCACTGATCGTCTCCGAGGCCATAATGCTCGATGGCGAGAGATCACGCGGAACATCATTGCTCCAAGCACACATGCCCCAATTGCGTTGCTTCACAGATCTCAATGGTGAACAATGGGTGTTGAGCATTGGAATTCCGAAGGGGCATGGTCTATAAGAATTGAGCCTAGTGAGATATATTCTCATGTGACTGATCGCATGCAATTTATCCGCACGGAGAAATAAGCACATCACCTCAATGGACATGGCTGCGCAAAAGTACTCGCGCGCGTGTGTGGACCTGATGAATCCTGCGCGGCCCTCTTGTTTTTTGCGAAGTCAAACCATACCGGTGAGCTGCTAATGAAGTCTTCCTCTGTTACGTGCCCGCAAAACACGAGTTCCAAATGAGCTTGCGAAGGCCTCACTTCGCGGCTTAACACCGAACCAAGTGAAGACGAAAGTGATTGTGGGAGACCGGTGTGCGCTGCAAGCACGTGAGATCACATGCCAGGGCCCAGCCTCTGCCTATATGTTCGTCAGCCAGCTATGCTTCCTTTCTTCCTCGAACATCCCACTTTCTCCTCTACCCAAGGTTGAACGACAACCCTAGCACATCCAATTCTCCTGAGATCACATCCAGTACGAACTGATCTTTCACAATGGCTTCGCCTGCGCCTGGCGAACAGCCTCCGCCCGTACAGGCCGGACAGAAGCGCAAGCGCGATGACGAAGAGAGCGATGCGAAGAAGGATGCCGAGGGTGAGATTACGGACACGACGAAGGACGGACTCCAGGACGAGACCAACGCGGACGGACCAGAAGACGACGGCGGCGCCAAAGTTGACACAAACACTTTGGTCCCGGACCACTATGAGCCTGATCAAGAACCCGACGAGGAGCAAGACGACAACGACGAGGAGGATGAGAACGTTGTGGAAGACAGTACCAACTACCCCAAGCATGACGAATCGGATGAGCCCTTCCCATCTTGTGTGTACTACGACGACGGGATCGAGGACATCAAGGAAAGATTTAGTCTCATCGCTCAGCGGATCTTTGAACAGCTGGAGGATCGCAAATCAAGCAGCAAAGCTCTTGCTGCCCACAAGGCCAAAGCCGATGAGCTCAGCGAGATTCCTGGCACAGAAAAGATCAGGATTGCAATCCTTGGAGGCGCAGGAGCTGGTAAAAGCTCTTTGCTCAATGCCGTCACTGGAAAGCCCGATCTTGCCAAATCAGTAAGCCTCCGTTTCCAAACTGATCTATGACTCAATACTAATGCGCCAAAAGCTCAGCGGTGGACAAAGTTGCACGTGTGTGCCGACAGAGTACCACGACACGTTTCCGAGACAGAAGCTGGACTATGCCGCCTCGATCAAGTACATGACGCCCGATCAAATCAGGAAAATGCTCAAAGAGACTCTCGGAGACTACAACACATTCGCGTTCGAGGAGGACGAGGAGTGGGACGAAGACACCCGTACAACCGCCAAAAAGGCGCATGAAAACGCTTTTGGAGTGTTGCGTACTTTGTTCAATGACCTCTCCGACTTCAAGACGAAACCGGCAGCAAAGGCCCTGCTGAGGAATGCCTACGAAGAAAAAGGCACTGGTGCGCTCTTGGACATACTTGTTCGAGACTGCGAGAGCAAACTCAATTACACTGCCAGCCGCAACTACACTGAGTATCATGAGGGCAAAACTCTGGACAAGCTAAGGGCACGGATTGACCCTCTCATGACTTCGACTGCCACTTACAACCAGCCAGCACTATGGCCTTTAGCTCGCCAGGTTCGGTAAGACTTATCCTTGTTACATTGCCCACGGAATTACCCAATTAACGCGGTCATAGCATTGGTGTGCGTGATTCTCGGATCCTTGAGAAAGTCATCCTTGTGGATCTCCCAGGTATGGCTGGAAAAAGCGATCCGGTGTGTGTGAGGTCGTACTAATTAGTTACAGGAATAACGGACACAAATCAGGCCCGAGTCGAACTGACACATGACTACATCAAGACTTGCGACTATGTCTGGGTCGTTGCACCAATCAGCCGTGTCGTCGACGATACCACAGTCTACCAGTTGCTCTCACGTTATGGGAAAGCATTCAGAGGTATGATCAGTGTCATCTGCACTCATTCCGACGCAGATATCATCGGATCCGAGCGCAAGATGGTCAACCACTTCCAGCAAGAGGAAAAGGACGTTGAGCTATACCACACTCTCACCGAAAAGATGAAGGCCAAGAAAAGCGACATCACGCAGCTCAATGCAAAGGTCACAGCAACCAAGAAGCGGAAAAAGAAAGCCACGAAGGCGCAGATGATGGAGGCTGGTGATGAGGAGGACATGTTGAAGGAGATGCGGCAGCAACTTGCCCAGCTTGAAGCCGAGCGCTTCGAGTTTCTGGTTACGACACGCAACGCCTTAATCACTGAGCAGTTGCAAGAGTCGATGCAGAGCCACATGCCCCGCAAACAAACGCTCGAGGTCCATTGCGTTTCCAACTACCACTATGCTGGCCTGAAAGGTGGTGCCATTAATGGGCCTCGTCTGTCCGCCGCAACTACGGGCATCCTGCAACTTCGTGCCAACACTCTTGCTCTGATGGCGCCATGCAGGCAGTCTACGAAGCATGCCAGAACGACAGCGGTCAGGGCGTCACCAAGCGTTCGCTCGCCCGCATCGAAGGCTTCCTCTCAGAGCAAGGCAAGAACTCTGCTTTCGTCGCAGTCGCTCGCCGCGTCACGAACAAATTCCTCGAGACCGACAAGAGACGCGTCACGGATCATGTCCAGAGCAAGATCGGACGTCTCTTGGACCAGATGTATGCTTCTGTCGATGGCGTGCTTGACAACAAGATTGTTGACGAGGAGGAGGCGACTGCTAGGCAAGACTTGCAAGAGCTACTTCCGGTCCTCCTCTACGATTGGCAGCAGGCAAATCAGAGTCTTGAAGCGGTGAAGGCAAAGTACCAGAAGTCCCAGTAATCGGCAGGGGCAGGCATTTGTAAGCTGAATGCGGTAGCTCGAAGGGCTACTATGATCTGGTTTGTAACACATGTACTTCTAGCAATGATTGGACAGGAAACTTTGACCTATGGGCAGCATAGGTCCACGATGCTCACAGTGAGCATGCTACAGCAATACTCAGATAATTGCTCTATCTCACAATAATGAAAGGCTGCATTTCCCTTACGTGGTTATCTTCTGCGCCGTTTGCTCGTTTTGCTACATTGCTGTCTCGTATACACAAAGTTGCATCGATAAGTCAAAGAACCCAGACCCATTAGACATTCGGTTGCAGTATCACCGCCTAGCAAGCACTGCGCTCGTTCCTAGAAATAATACAAATCGTTTGCTCAAGTTTTTGGAAAACATCTCTCAGTGGCATCCACGACAAAGCAACTTCTAGCCAAACGTATCTAAGCCTAAGCGACGGAGAGGTACTTAAACATGTGTTGCTCCTCTAAATCTCTTTCTCTCACCGGCAGATCCACATCATCACATCGCAGCTATGGAAAGCAACAGCACCGGCCTCATCGCCAAAAACGGCAGCACGACCGCCAGCAAGCTTCTCAGGAGTGAGAAGTACTCCGATCTCACAATCGTCTGCCATGGACGTAGGTTCAAGGTTCACAAGGCTATTCTCTGCCCTCAATCAGAAGTGATTTCCACGATGTGCGACGCCGACATGCAAGAGCGAAATACCGGAATAATCGAGCACAAGGAATTCGACGCAGACACGATGGAGCGCATGATCGATTTTGCGTACGAGAAGACCTACGAAGTCACTCGCCGTCCGAGATACGAGCCGGCTGAGGATACTGAAGCCTCGATCGCAACAATGGGCTCGCTGACAATCGAAGACGCATCAACACCCGGCAGTGTCACTCTTTCTGAAAACGACGATAATGCACCAACTCCAGACGACGAGCCAGCCGAGCTTTCAGCCACAGACAAGATGGTAGTCCACGCAAGGGTCTACGGCTTGGCCGACTACTACGACATGCCAGAATTGCGCATCTATGCTTATCGCTGCTTCATGAGTGTTACGAACTACGGTTTCGAGGACATCGATCTGACCGGTTTCGACGATGTCGCTCGGCAGGTCTGCAAGACAACCATGGGAAGCGATGGCTCGGCAGGGAACTCATATGAGGGTCCGCTGCGCTCCGGTTTCCTCTCGCTTGTCGCACAATATGCGCCGAAGCTTGCCAATGATGGCGATTTCGCTGCTGCTCTTCACGAGCCGGATCTGCAGGGGATGTTTGCCGACACCTTTCGCGCGTTGGGAAAGATGATAGCCGAGGTCGAAGAGGAGAGAGATGTGAACACTTCGACCCTCTATGCCAAAAAGCAGGCACTGGAAAATTCCTTGGCTTTCACCGAAGGGAACGCGGACAGGGAGAGGGCCGCTGCCCAATACCAACTATATTTGGCGGAGGAGCAAGTCGAACACCAAAAAAAGATCATGCAGCGCTTGGTCGAGTCGCTAAAAACTCTCCCGGAGTCTTGCGCGAGCAACCACTGCAGCAGCGGGTGGGCCAGCCTGATGGTCGAACAAAAGGAGGATGGTGAATACCAGGTGAGATGCGGGTCGATAAGGTGCAGTGCCAGACTGAACTGAGATCGAAAGTGGCGAGCGTGGCCATAGAGGCACAATACGTCACAGCGCTGTGGCAAAAGGAGAGTATTTTGTCAGAAAGTTGAGAGACATGATTCTGACTGGTCAACGAAGATGGTATTAGCACGACTAAAGCGGAGTAAACACAAATTCCCAGGTGCGCTTTCGCTGTTCCATTAGCGATTTCTCACCACATCTTCTGAATATCGTACAAGTTAGTTTACAATAGCGGAGCAGTTCCGTTCGATGATAACCGTCTCAAAAGCTGCAGATGACGGATACGGAGTGCTGACAACAAGGTCTTTGGAGTGGAGAGAGGCCTAGTCCGGCGCCTGAGAGTTGCTGGTGAACCAGAGACTATCCTCGCACGGCGGCTTCTTGTGCGCACGCGGCACTTCAAGATCGCGGCCTGAAGACGTGCTAATTGTCAAAATCGTTCTCCGCTTCTTGAATCTCGTGGGGCATTCCAAGGACGGGGGCCTTCCCGTGGCGCAATGTAGATGTTTGTCTTTTTCGCTGGCACCCTCTTTACTTTCCGAACCAGCTAGATCCATTGGCCTTCGCAACCTGGCTCTTCTCAGGCTGGTCCAGCTTTACGCGGTCCAGAATCTCAGGACTGGGCTGCTGGGCCTCTGCTTGCCTGTGCTCAAAGTGCTGTGTGGGTTCTCCTCTCTGTTCTGCCGCCAACCTCTGCGCACGAATTGCCAGTCGTCTCTGCTTCAAGCGCTCCAGCTCTTCCGAAATCTCCTCTCGCTCGTAGGGAAGAGTGTGAGTTTGTCCAGGCTTGGGCCAGAAGTCCGGTACAGCGAAGCGTGAGTCCAGGTTTGTGCCGAAGTAGTACATGATGCCGATCGGGAACATGATGTACATGCCGAACTAGACGAGAATTAATATCTCTTTGCGCAGATGCTTGGAGAGGATGTTTGCTCACCTTGAACACCTCGAGATTAGGGCCACCCATTTTGAATGATTTGTTGTTTCAACTCCTTGAATTGTTTCCTAGTGAATAGCTTCGTGCGCCAAAAATTGCGGATCAGTTGGTATGTGAATGTATGATGTAGCAGACACGGAGAAGGCCGCAGTTTGCCGCAACGATCTCGTGACTCCCGAACAGGCCTAGCTTCGATCTGAACGATCTAATCTTATCGCTCTATTCCCATAAAGCGTGGGGAATTAGTAAACGGACGTAAACGAACCTCGGCTCCTGCTTCACTTTCGGCATGGGCGAGGCCGTAGGATTGGCGGCTATCGAATGCCCGTGTCTTGCTAGTGAAGACAATCATACCATGTAAGCAAACAGTTACTCTGGTCTGTTAACTGTTGGAACCGCCTCTTGACCTCTGCAATTCCCTTTATTTACCCAGCCGATCTCCCGTGATACCTATTCCATTTCTCCTTGAAGCATCCACAACAACACATTACCACGCGCACAATCACAATGTCCGCCATCAACCCAGAGACCGCCGTGACCCTTGAGGTCCGCGGCAAGGTTGCCATCATCACTCTCTGCAACGAGAAGAAGCTCAATGCCTTGACCCAAGATCTGTACTTCCGCCTGGCGCAAGTCATGCGTGAGGTGGCTAAGAAGGACGAGGTCTTCGTGACAGTGCTCACAGCCAAGGGCCGTTTCTTCAGCGCGTAAGTCAAATCAGTACACTAAAGTATGAGAGACGTGCTAACACATCATAGCGGCGCCGATGTCTCCATCTCACGTGCAGCCCAGGAGGGCGTGGACCCTTACAAGCAGTGGCTCCAGTCCTTCGTGGCAAACAACCTCAACATCACCCAAGCCTTCTACACCCACCCCAAGATCCTCGTGACCGCTCTCAACGGCCCTGCTGTCGGCCTCAGCGCGGCTCTGATCGGCTTCTCCGACTTCATCTACGCCGCTCCGCACGCATTCATCCTCACACCATTCTCCAGCCTGGGTCTCGTTGCCGAAGGCGGCGCAAGCAGGGGTTTCGTGCAGAGGATGGGCATCGCCAAGGCCAACGAGGCCCTCATTATGTCCAAGCGCATCACCTCAGAGGAACTCGTCCATTGCGGCTTCGTCAACCAGATCTTCGACACCAAGCCCAACGAGCAGGAGAAGTTCCTGGGCCTTGTGCTCAAGGAAGTCGACGACAAGCTTGGCGACCACCTGGTCAGTGACTCTTTGACCAAGATCAAGGCTCTCATTCGCAAGCCTGAGCGCGAGATCATGGACGCGCAGGGAGTGGCTGAGGTCTTTGGAGGTCTGGAGAGGTTCTTGTCGGGAGTCCCTCAGGCCGAATTCTCGAAGATTGCGAGCGGTGCGAAGAAGCACAAGTTGTAGAGGTATCAATAATCTTTGGAAAACTGCGCAACGTGCGATGGTTGTACAGAAACGTGTTTTCTTGTCACATTTGCTTTCCATAGCTAGGCAAAATGATTACATTGCATACAGTGAATGTAGCGTCAAGCTCAAACACAACCGTGGTCCTGGTACGTAGCAACCGCGCATCATTCAACGCACGCGATCCCCACAGCGAGTAGGGCGTTTTCGACAGGCATGTCTTTTAATTCACCAGGGGTTCCATTGAGAAGCTCGTCACTACGTGAAAGCGCGTGGGGCCATGTCGTTCGCATCTCTGTCTTGTTGTCGCGGTAAGTTGCCAAACCTGTTACGTCTCTCTTGGTATCCAGACTAGACAGCAGCTCAGCCATCAAGACCTTGATATATGAGGTGTTCCCTCCCCGTTCCTTCACTTTCAAGCATTTTGAGTTTCGGTCAACGAAAATCCAATTGTCCTCCGACCATAGTATGTTTTCACGAGAAATTATGAGCTTCTTGGTATTTTTCTTTTCAAATCTGTCGTATTTCAGCACGCATTGCCCAGTTTTTTTTTTTTTTGCCTCTGTCATCTGCTTCCACTGTCCATGCTGTACTCGAGCGGGAGGAACTGGTCGATGGAGAAGTTGGAGGCTCAACTTCACCGCGGCAACGATGATGGAACGCGTTGTAATCTCCGGTTGCCCAAAAAGTATGATATGCTGCAGCATCTGGATCACCGAAACGTCGCCCGCATACACATGGGGCACCGTCACCTTTCATCTCATGGTATCAGTGGTGTCTGAGGTATAAATGCAAGTTCGTTCGTCCAATGTCACATTCCGGATCGCATAGAATGAATTGGCAGCCGTAGTCGACCTCTTGGCGCCACTTTTGGCAACTCGGCACGTAGGTCCCGGCACTTCTCTGCTGAATGAAGTGTACTGAAGCTTCCTTCATGCTCCGGTAATGGTGTTCGTTGCATCCCCATCGACACGAACGACGTTCTTCGTTCGGAAAGGGCGCTGCGAGGAGCTCTTTGCTCCAGTATCTAGTAGGACCAATGTATTGCGAAATCTCGTTCGGCAGCGCCGCGACCTCCTCTGCTGTTAAGGGTCTGGCTTTCCAAAATTCTCGTGCTTGTGCTCCTCCGATTGAGACTTGAAGGGGTTGCTTTGTTCGCAACTGGCGGCTGTCAGATGCTTGCCCTCCTCCTTGCGCTCCTCCGCCTGAGCCTGACGCTCTGTCGTTCATTTCTCGCGCGTGTCTCATGTCAATGCCGAGGTGGTCGAGGGTTTCGATAATTGTGTTTGGGATCTTTCCGCGAATGCGCCAGGTCAAGGCGAGGTAGTAAGCGTCTCATGCATTGCTAGGTAGTGCCAACATCTCATCGAATAGATCTCGACAGCGTTGGGAGTCTGCTATGGCGTGTTGTGGTCGCGCGGTGTCCGGACCCGGTGGCAAAATGCGCGTATTGTGCTTCAATGTAAGCGTGCTGTATCGTAAGGCCTTGGTTGACCATCCAATGCATGCAGCATCATACTAATGTTGGGTCGCTATCGTCAATGGTAGTGAGAGCAGAGTAGCAAGCCTGATAATAGCTGAGAGAACTCGATTGCTTCCAAAAGCCGACGGTCCCAATACTCTATACTGAAGCGAAGGTATGGGCAGTCAAGGCGTCTCCGCTTCACGCTGTATCCCCTATGTGCTTAGCCGTCGAGTTTTTGTGGGATATATAGCATTCAGATAGATGCACAGAAGCTCGGCTTTCTGGTTTTACCCCTGTTGTGCTTAGTATAGTTACTTGCGCACCATGTCACCCAGTCCTGTTAGTGAATCTGGTATGGTGTTCTAAATGTTCTTACAGGCAATCTCAATGGTCATGATATTATGTTTCCGCGCTTGAGTATCAGGTCTGCTAATTGCTTCTCCGTGTTGATCGTTGTTGACGTCTCGCGCTTCTCTTGGGCCGTTTGGTCTGCGCTGCTCGAGATCCTTCAATATCGTGAGCGTATACCCGCTCGGCGGCGGTGTAATCGAATCGATGTGACATATCCTGTGATTTGATGCTCGTGTCCCTGTCAGAGATACAGTTAGTGAAAACGACGAGGAAGATTATGCACGATGATTGTGTGTAGGACAAGCACTACTTGCACGCAAGTTAAGAACCACACAAATCTCAATACACAACCACTGTGTAGCTAGGGTATCTATCTATCTCTAACCATGATCAAAGCACCAGGCTCTGATTCACAATATCGATCTCTCTAGCCCTTTGAAGATGATACATCTAAGCAAAGAAGGCACGAGCGATGGTCCTCTTGACCTTGGCGGCAGCACCGGCCCAGGCCTTGGGGCCAGGGATGGGGTAGCTGGAGATGTCACCACCGTAGATGTCGTACTTGATGCCCTCATCGGCGGCCTTATAAAGGGCGGTGCCAGCCACGCAGTCGGCGCCGTCGGCGCAGGGGTCGGTGGAGCCAGAGCCGGTGACCTCGATGTTGACACACTGGGGGTAGGCCTGGGCGCCGTTCTCCTGGCCGGCGGAGTGGAGGGCGATGATCTCGTGACGGAGGACGTAGTGGCCAGCGGCGAGAGAGTCGGGGATGGTGAGGGTCCACGAGTTGTCATCGGCTAGGTTCATGTTAGTCTTTGAATGATGTGTGATCGACTTGGCTGTACTTACCAATGAGCTTGTCAGAGGCCCACTGGTTGGAGGCGGCATCGAGGACACCAGCGCCATCGAGCTTGAAGAACTTGAGGCTCTCCTTCTCAGCCTTGGTGCAGTCGCCCTCGCACTTGGCAAGGTAGTTCAGCACGGGGCCGTGGTGAGACTCGGGCCAGGTGTCCCAGGTGAGGGTAAGGTCGCTGCCAGCGTCAACCTTGACAGAGGTCTTGCCAGGAGTAGCTTCCTATAAAGAGGTCAGGTGAGTCGTATGACAGTCCATGGCTTACAAATTACCTTGTGGCAGATGATGTCGGCCTCGCCGAAAGAGCTAGGCTCAACGAAGCCTATCATTGACTGTTAGATCAACCCTTATATTATTTCTTTCAAATGGGCATGCTCACCGTTGTCCTGGTTCTTCGCGTACCAGCCGGGGGTGTTGGACTCGTTGTAGATCCACTCGGGGGTGGTGCCTGCAACGGTCTCGCCGTTGGCAGTGATGCTCTTCACGTGGCCGTGAGCAGAGACGGCAGGGATAACAGCAAGAGCTGCGAGGATAGCAGCAGCGCTGGCGGCGTTCATCTTGATAGACATGTTGATTGTGGTGGTAGCAAAGGGTGGTGAAGTGTGTGTTGAAGATTTGGTGATTTTGAAAGCGAAAGGATGAGCCGGTCAACGGTCTCTGGTGAATGAAAGAAGCTGGTTGGAAAGAAGATTTGATGGTGTTTGGAAGACGATGAGAAACTGCGCGCAGTCACAGTCCTATATACTCTAACTGTGCCGCCTGGGATGGGTCGATGTCATTACCTTGTGCTCATCGACCAGCATGCGAAACCAAGGCGGCTCCTCAGATCCTGGCAGTGGTTCGGCTGCAGTGGATACATGGCGAGGGAACATCAAAGCCTTCCTAGCATGGCTGCGTGGGTGTAGTGCCCAGACACGTGTGGTTCCGTGGAGACAATGGCAACGGGTAAAGAGGCGGAGCCTGCATGCGAGGCGTGGTATTCGGCCGTGTGATCATGAAACTGAGACGACCTCTGACGTGGAACGACCAGCATAGTCGGCTGAACACCACAGTATTATTACCCATCTCGTCTATACTCTAGTCAGCGTGTTCAAGATCCTGGTGTTACAATTACTTGAGATGGACCGAGCTTAATCCGATCTTGCGTTAGAGATATTAGCTCCGGCATTCCGTCCACGGAATGGCAATGATCTTCGTCTTCATCTATTGGTAGTGCTCTAAATCCTTGTGATTAATTGTATGCCAAGAGTAGCATGTATATTGAGGAGGTTGTTCGAGACGTGAAGTCGGCGCGGGTCCCGTGTGGGTCGGTCTCTTGGCGTGAAACAAGCGGAATGCCTCAAGTTGCGCAAGCGAAAGGCCCGTGAGAAGACAAGGCACAGTCTGTCAGTGTGTCGATAACTTGGCTGCCATGGGTTTTGCCGGCGGTAACCATTGATCGTAGTGCAAAGAGCATTCGGAGCGAAGTGCTAGTGTGGGTATTCATGGTCGGGGCGAGCGATGCCTTAATCCGAGGTGGTCGTGCCAGAATCTCTGTGTCGTTATACTGAATCGCACATGATAAGACCTTTATGTCTGTTAATACTGTGATATATAGTGATGTGTTCTCTCGAAGTCGCTGGATGTTGCAAAGGTTGGAAGGCCAAGGCTCGTCGAAAGATGGGGGTTGGAACAGACCTTTATACAGCACAGTGTTCCTCCGGAACGCAAACTTGCTCAATTGGCGCCACAGGGCTTGCTCCTCCTGTAGAAATATACGATGGTATCGCGTCTAGACCAGTGGAGAATGGCCGTTCGTGTACGGGTACATCTATGCGATGGTGTTTGAGCTCCGGTCCAATTTTGGCAACGCAGACAAACTGCCACCGCACTGCTTGCATGTCTGCAGTTGTATCCGTGTGCTCGCTCGTAGGAGGATCATCTTAGACACTCGCTTCGGTTTGCACAAGTGATGTCGTTCCCACAGCCCTAAGTATGATAGGCGATAGGCGATAGGCTCAAGCCTTGACAGATACTCTATACACAGATCGTTTACCATGTGTAGGTTTCGAACTCTTTTCTTCTAATTTTGACTTCAATGTTTGAACCACTCACACTCAGATATTTTGCTCGGGTTAGGGTTGTGGTTATACAACACTCATTCCATGGCCATGATCAACATTGATTCTTATCGCAACACAAGCATATGATGAGATTTTGTGAGAAGCAATACTACGATATGTTCTCTACGCATTGGATAGGAAACCCACAGCCGCAGGAAGTCCTTCAGTCCCGCCTTAAACAACCATTCGAGATTTCTTATCAAGATCGCACTTCTGAAATGCAACTCAATGTAACGAGACATCTATCCGTCTTCAATGCCAGTGACACTTGCGCCAGTATACTGAAGTACCAATGGTATTCAAGAACGCAGATCTGCTACCAAACAGGTGATAGCAGACATATATGCATAAATGACCGGTCTATGTTCAATCATAAGTCAAAGCAGGACGGATGAGACTTGTCACCAGCAATCTCCAAGATGCGAAGAAGTAATCCCAAAGTCAAAAAACAATACAATAGCATTCATGAGTACACACGCCTTGGCTAAATAATCATTACATACAGGAAACTTTTTCCCAATCCTTAATACCATGCAAATGCAAATGCAGCGATGTAACTTCCTACAAGTATTCTTAGGTCCTCTCAGCGTCCAGCGCATGTCCAGAAGGACCAGCCTCACTGTAGTCCGCACTCACGAAGCAGCGATCAACCTCCTTCAAACCCTCACAGCAGTACTGCAGGGTCTCCACAATGTCGTGAACACGCGACAAAGGAGTGTCCTCCTTGAGCAAGATGTCGAATTCGACCCAGATGGAGTCACCGGCGTGGTAAGCAGTGACACTCTTGAAGCCTTCCACCACTGGTGAGAAACGGTACGCCAGGTACAAGAGCTTCTTGAGCGTTTGCTCATCTGCGGCCTCTCCAGAGAGGCGGGTGACGTTGTCGAAGCAGGTGTGGCCCCAGTCGTAGATGATGAAGAGGGAGAGGAGACCGGCGCCCGCAGGGTCCAGCCACCAGAGATCAGCCTTGTATCCGATGAAGGGGAAGAGAAGTGACAAGGTGTTGAAGATGACGTCCGTCTTGCAATCCTGAGCCAGAGCTTGAACCTGGGTCGTTTTGATCGGAATGCAGCCGAACCAGATGATGCCCTTCACGACGATGGTGGCCAACAGTGCACCGACGGCGATCCATGGCAGAGCCTCAGCTGTGCCCTTCAGAGGCATAAGCTTCTCAACAGACTCCTGCAAGATTTGAAGGAAAGAGATGACCATGAGGATGCTGAACACGAGGATACCCAAGGGTTCGATGCGCTTGCGGCCGACTGGGAACTTTCTTTGCAGAGCACTCAGGCGCCATGAGACGAGACGGTTGGTTGTCCACACGATCAAGGTACAGAGCAGATCCAGACCGGAGTCAACCAGGGAAGCGATCAGAGACAAGGAGCCCGAGAAGAATGCCGCAACGATCTTGGCAATGAGCAATATGATGTTGGCGATCACGTTGATGTTGATTGCCCACTTGGCCTTCCACTCCGCATTCGCACGCCTCTCCTTCTCCTCATCAGGAAGAAATTCATAGATGTTGCCATGCATGCTTTGCAATCCGCCTCCTCTTTCCCGGTCACCATCGTTGTCCGGGTCAGGATCCATCGACTCGAGAACATCGTCCGCGACAGCCGTGACGATAGCATCGACCTCTAGCCAGTCATTCAGGCGATTGTTTTGTTTCTCGTAGAACTCGCGAACTCCCTTGTTCTTCATCTCTTTAAGCTCCCCGTCGCTCTTGCGGAAGTCCTCCAGCTCATCCCTGTTGATGCCATGCAAAATGGCCTCTTTAAGCTCATCTCGGCGACGATCCTCCATCGCTGTGTTGACAGCATCTCTGAACCGCCAGACCTTGGGCTTCGGCTTAGCGCTACCGTAGCTCTTGCGTAGTGAGGCATTGGAGTGATTGCCATTCATGAGACCAGGTCGGGGTTTGGCATCGCCGTTGGTAGCGTTGCCCATTCCAGATTCAATGTCATCGTTGTTCTGTCGTCTGCCGTTCCTAAGCCTCACGCTTGGGCTTGCAGGGGTTGTTGGACGACTGCCTGCGTTTTCGTCGTTACCGCTGCCCCAGAAGGACATAGAGCGTTTGCCGACCATGCTCGCAGCTGCACAACGAGACGCTTGTTAACGTTAAGATGGGTCGGAGGACAATGATCGAAGTACGACGCAGATGAAGAACGGGTGTGCGTACGTCCACCGCCTGCTAAGAGGAGTAAGAGAACGGTCAAGGTTTCTTGGTCAAGCTCATCTGGGAATCTTGGCTAAGAAGAAGGACCTCCTCGGCGATTGATGACGCGCCAGCGGAGAGCACCGCGTGCATGTTCCTGCAGCTTAAAGAAAGCTATGGTCGATTTGGGGTTCGTTGCCTGCGGACCGAGCGCCTCTTTTGCCGACCAGGCCGGATCATCGCTATAAAGTCTTTGCGATCGAGCCGATTTGGCAATGACGTCGGGGATTGAAGGCCTGATCACCTCGAGCAAATTGAACGGATGAAAGAACATACAAGTATACGCCAGTCAATTGTTTGATCTGATTTATTTGACCAAGCACTGGTGAACGAGGCACCAGCTGCACATTCGCGATGTCATCGCGGTAAGGCTGAAGCCCTCAGGGCTGATCTGGGTCAACTTCCGATCATGACGACAGGGACCTTGACACACACGCGTGGGGACGTATTTGCAACGGTTTCCATGTTTCACGACCTTATAACCTGTTTTTGTACGCGACAGCGCACTCCATCAGCTGTCACACGCACAATAATAGACTTCAATTCCTTAATAACGACAATTAGCCGAATCGATTACGAACAACACATAATCATTATGTCGCTCCCACAAAACCCGACATTCGCCGACATCTATACCCACATCACCGCGAATCAGCCTTACCCCGTCCTGCCCTCCGCCTCTCCTCATCCTAGAAATCCAGACCTGAGCCATGCGATATCCTCGTTAGCTGTTCATCCTACACTGGAAGCCCTTTTGCACATCTTGAACTCAGACCTGTCGTCCGCACATTTCCTGGTGCGCCACATGGAGGCTAAGCCTGCGGTCGAAGGTATGTTCGTCCACGGCATATTGCATCGCGTGGAAGGCGATTACAGGAATGCGGAGGCGTGGTATGGGGATGTGAAAGATAGTGATATCTTTCGTTCCGTTTGGCCAGAGGGCGAGGGCGGGCTGGAGGGTGGTGTGGCGTTCATTCGAAGGGTTGAGAGTCTGCGGAAGGAGAAGAAGGGGGACTTGTCCACGTTGGAGAAGGAGAGTCAGAGGGAGCTCGATGCCACGAAAGATTTCTTGGTTGAGCATTTTGGGCTGGGCAAGGTAGAAGACGCAACGACAGTGTGGGTAGGTAAATCCGAAGAAGGCAAGAAGCAGCACGCCGGGCAAGTCGTTGGTGGAGAGGGTTGGCGGCAGTTCTGAAGCGGTAAAGTGAAGTTGGAGAACAAGGTAAACTCCATACAGAGGCTTCGCGTGATAGCCTAATCACTGTGCCGACTTGCAAAACATATCATACATTCGCCATCCAAACGAAAGACTGGTAATGTCTCAAACAACAAAATCTCCTACACCAAGTTCGGTTCCCGTCCGCTGGAGTTCGTAGCTGAGTGCTGAGTAGTCCTGGTACATCATGATTAAACGCCATCGAGTTTTACCTCCATTCTTATCATTCTCTGTTCCCTGGATGGGTCCCACCGCAATACCATGCAAAGGAGAGAATGGTCGCTGGCCTGCTTTCTCCTGACTCTCAAAGGGCAATATGCACTCTGCTCGCAGCGTGTAGACTGTCTTCTGGCCAAGCGACGGATCGACTCCCTCGGGGTACTCCATACTTTGAGGTACTCGCGCGAGGGAGAGGACGATCGCACGGCCTTTCTGTGAAGCGAGTACGACGACACCAAGAGCGGGAATGTATGCGTGCATGCTCAAGCGATCAAACATATTGAGCGCTCGGTACTCGATCTGTATGCTCTGTTTCAGTGGTGCTGCCATCCCAACCATCGGAGGCATAAATGGCTGGTCTGGGCTCAGTCGTTGCTTGGAGGGCTGTAAGAGATACACATTACGTATCGATGTGTGAAGAACAGGACAAGGCAGGTCCTCACACAAATTCGATTGGCGAACAAAGTGTGGCGTGTTACCGCAGATGCGCCCACCGCCGTAATACGCAGACTGTGAAATGAAGTCTTCGGTGTTTTCGCCTTCGGAATCGTCAAGGTCAGACCACAACTCCACGTCGTGCTCAAGCTCCTCTTCCTGCGCGTCGTCTGATGTTGGAGCTTCGATGGGAGAAAGCGCACTAGGTTCGAGGAGTACACCTGTATCATCTGTGTCTTCGTCATCATCAGAAGAGAGGCCAATTGTGAGCACATTGTCCGCGGTGCCAGGGAGCTGTGGCGAGCTAGCATTGCTACTTCTTTCAGTGGCCGCCGGTGGGGTTGTGATTTGTGGCTCTTTTGACTTTACTGCCTTGAACGCTTTCGAATTATCGGGTAGATGGCGTAGCGTCTTGCTAAGATCCCATAACCGCGTGTCGCTTTTTGCATCTGGCAGCGTCTCACCGTCTTCCAGGCCCAATGCATCTGGTATGCTGTCCTGAGCAATGAATGACCTTGTGTCGAGGAACATGATGCCCCATCCGGCATTCATTCTATCATAGGGACCTCCGTTTAGTGCAATGAACGACGGCCCAAAGCGGAATGCTTGCACCAGTGTGAAATTGTGCAAATCTATCGCACGGCATACGCCACTGATATCGGTAGTAAGTAGCCAGCGGCCGTCTGGATCGTCGCCAGTGTTGCAGAAAGCAATATGTGGTATATTGGCTTCTCCATTCAGGACTTGTCGTGTGACATCTGTCTTGCGCTCCGGTCGTGAGTCCACATTGTCTTCTCTGCGCTGTTCATCCCATTTGCTGGAATGGTTGTCGCCTGTTGACTTGGCCTGTTTTCGAGGGGTCTGACTGTCGTCAAACTCATCTACTAGTCCGAAGCGAAAGACAGTGACCTCGTGACGATTTGAGCTCACAGCGATGATTCGAGCTTCCGTGTGTATTGCAAGACCCCAAGCACTGATACCCACGTTCCTCAAGAACAACGGCTTCACATTATCGGCCACTGGATCTTTGCTGGCGTCATGGCGGTTGACGAGAGTAGCGATGGCATAAACAATATGCCGGACAAGGAAGACCTCAACATCACCATCATCTCTGACATTAGCGATGACCTCATCCTTGCCCAATTTATGCACGATCAGATAGTTGATAGCATGAGGCTCGTCGCGATCGATATAGCCTCTCAAATCTGGTGAAGAAGGCTGGGATGGCACGATGAGCACAGGAGCATGAAGTGTTTGCTCTGGAAACTCTGGCTCGTAGACGTAAATATCGGATCCGTGCGCAACGAAGTAAAGATTGTGTTCTTGCGATAATGCGGTCTAAATGTAATTAGCCTATCGTTGCCGGTCTTTTTTCCAGGAGCTCGCACCAAGTTCGATCGCCACGGTGCTAATGGTGGCAAGCCCTCGTCGACGACTCGCCGCTTGCCAGGAAAACGGCTTTCGAACGAGTGATGGCCGCGAGGGATGGCTGACACACAACGTCGCACCATCACAGTATTGTAACGCTACCGGATAGTCGAGTAATTGTATGCTTGTGCTGCAAATGGACCGAGAGTAACGAATATGTGAGGTATGTTAGAGTTTGTCCATAGTTGAATCATGCTTCGTCGTTCTGACGCACCCAATGATCAAGCGTTCGCATCTCGACCGGCGGCGCGTTTGCTGGGGAAGGGAAAGTGCCGATGGTGAATGCCTCAGGCTCAAAGAGTTCCTGCCTTCTAACACCTCTGTTTCATTTTAGACAAGTCCCTTTCTTTCAACAATATTTCGCCTTAGAATGAATCATTGCACACATATCTCATCTCCTATCTAGGGTTAGATAGGCTTGCGGCCATCACTGTCTATCGACTTGAAGAATACCAAGACAATACGCAGGCCACGCCATATCACCACGCTGATGTCAGCCCTGGCGTCCAACGCGGCTATCCATTTGGTGCATTTGTGCAGCAGATACATCGTGGTCCTCTCTCCCACAACCAGATGCTACCTCGCCATGCCAATGCAGCCAACACGATAACCCATGAAAGGCGACTTCTCGAAGCTTATGGGATGTGTCGCACTGCATATATCACTGCACGTCCGCGTCGTCCGTGTCCCTAACGCCCGTCAGGACTATTGTATGCGGCTGTCTGCAGCTATCTGCGAGACTGCGAGTCTGCGTGATGCACGGCACCGGCTCGCAGCCACCCAGCCGTCTGACCCCTGTCACATTCTTTCCGCCATACACAAAGCAAAACAATGCTGCTGGCATCGTTACACAACCTCGCCCAGCTTCCCAGGTGTCGGCTCGCGCGCTCAGTTCGCATCACGGAAGGCTTGCTACTGGTCCCGGGGAGCTCATGCTACTGCTAGCTTTCTATGGTACAGAGCTTCGTCCGCCTACGCCGGAGTGTAGTCGCACGACCGCTTGGGCACAATTGTTCGCCGCTGCGGGGTGTTGCTGTATGCATGTGGCCGACAACCAAAGTTCTTCAGTTTGCTCGTGAATGGTATGCGGACCCGACATCATTTGACTAACCGACATCAGATGAAGGATCGCTCATGTGTGCGTAGAAGGTATTTCTTGCTTCCACCGCTATCCGGAATATGTTTGCATAATCGAGTGGTGGTCCAGCTGCGAAATATGTGATAGGTCTCGCCGGCAGCTCGTCTCACCCATCGGCCGATAGGCTGCAACCGTCATGCTCGCCGTGGCCTGCTGCCGTCGTGTATCCAACATGCTGCGTCTTACCCCGGACCATAAGGTAGGCCCTATCCCGTCTCTACTGTTTAGCGATCTCAGCCGTCGATACAATTGTGCGACAATTTTCTGCTGTGTAGCCAACCAGTTAATTCCAAGCGAGCACCACTCGTCTAGCGCCGCGGTTGCGCTCGCTCGGGCACAGCAAAACTCCACTCTTCCCGACCACATCCTAGGTGGCTTGTTCCGTGGGCATCGTATTGCCTGGGTCTGGCTTTTGCCCTCTTCGACCTCACGCTATTCGCTGGTCAAATCAATCTACGAGTTACCAGCTCGCTGGAATACCTCAACTCACGTTTCACCACCAGCACCACCTCCCACGCCCACTATCGGCTCACCTCCAAGGTTGGTTCCCATGAACTCGCAAGCCTCAGAGCCAGGATACTTCTTCTTGGTTCGGACCTCTCAAGCAGACTTGCGTGATATTCACATTCCCTCTTCATCCTCACCAGCACCGCCTTTCGTTGAGATATGAGAGATCCTAACTACGCTCACACCTGGTCCGACACTTTTGCCTTCCGATTCAGACATCAAGGATCTGGTAACACACCTACAGACTACGAGTCTCGCTCACAGTCCCCTGAGTCTGGCAACGTCCCAACAATCGTTGACGGTAGCGACAACATTGATAATTTCGACTTCGATTCCTTCCTGGCTGGTGATCCAGTCGACGAATGTGAAGTGATGCGTCTATCCTCACGCAGCATAGGCTCGCTTCGGTCTTTGCCACCAACCTCTCTGGTCCTCCTTCTTACTCCTGTCCTTGCACCTGCCTACTTGGACCATTCCACCTTGGACTCCAACACGACCGATCCGTTCGAAGCTTTTGGCCGTGAGCTCAGCAAGCATCACCATCGCCTCCGTCATGTGCCCTACTTGCCCAGCATCGGCATGACTGACACCCATATTGCCTTCATCGAGCAAGCTGCGGCTGTCGTTGTCGTCATCTGTGAGCCAGAAGACTCCGACGAACAAAGCATTAGCATTGCAAAACAGCAATCTTTTGCCGATGAGGTTCTCGACCGACGAGAAGATCTTACGCATGACGACGAGGAGACTCCGTTCGTACTCGTTCGATTCGAAAGCACGGAGTCTGAGTACATCGGCGACGAGTACAACAACGTGCTACGTGCACCTGCTTTTACCAAGCAAGCCTCCGCTAAGGCTGCGCAGCTGCTTTTCAAGACGGAAACCTAGCTGTCACTGAGGACTATGAGACACTCTGAACTTGACGAAATCTCGCATCATGAGCGACAAACCTCGCTATGATGCTGTAACGGCCTGGGACTTCGGTCTCCTTTTTACCATTTACGCATGCCTTAACTTCAACATCTTACATCTTTTGTCAAGTCACGGCGGCGTGATCACTTGAGCGATGATATCCAGGAATGATTTTCAGCCGGCGGCACTCACGATCTCCTATGTTCTTGAATATCATTATCGATTTTTTTTCTGGTTTTGTCTATTTACTTCTACACGTTCGCTCTCTGATCAACAGGATATCCTTTGCACGCCAACGAGTACATAGCTGTATGTAGCTCTCCGCCTTCATGAAGCGGCCGTATTTGCCTCCTCAGCCCGCGCTCTTCTTGAGCTGTGTCATCAGACTCGATCTATAGTGTATGCCTTTTTCTATGCCCTTCCTGTTAATGCGCAACGCGCGTCCGGGTTCGCATCCTGTCATGCTTCGTATCCTTTCGTTTCATGCGTTCATGCAACCGTGTACACCATTTTTTTTTGTGCCGGGCGTAATGTCGCTTTCAGCCGCCATGCGGTGCGACACCTGATCTCACAAAAGAACCAGGCTCACTTCTCGCCCCAGTGCAGGTTGAAGCGGCCCTCCGAGTTCTTGTATCCGCGCAAGCAGTCGATCACCTCGCTAGCTTCCTTCGCCTCGAGCATGATGTTCTCGTTGCTCTGGCTGATGAATCCGGAGCTCACAGCCGTCTTGACCCACTGCAGCAGGCCATCCCAGTAGCCCTCCACATTGTACGCCACAATTCCTCTCGAGTGGATACCCAGCTGGTTCCACGTAACCACCTCCATAAGCTCCTCCATCGTTCCGTATCCGCCGCTAAGCGCAACAAATCCACCCCCAGCGCCGCCCTCGATCACTTCTCTCGCCATCATCTGCTTGCGCGTGTGCATGTCCTTGACCACCGTCGTCCGGCCGAAGAGCTTCTCGTCGATGACCCGCGACGCCGAGCGATCCCCCTCGTCTTCCACGCCGTTCTCGTCGAATTTGCGCTCGAAGCGCATCAGGGCTTCTGGGATGATGCCGTGCACGGCGTCGGGGCCGGAGAGCGAGACGAGGGTCTTGGCGACTTCGCCCATGATGCCGACGGTGCCGCCGCCGTAGACGAGGTTCATGCCGTTTTCGTGAAGGGCGCGGGCGAGGTCGCGGGCGGCGGCGAGGTGGGCGGGGGAGGTTCCTGGGGAGGCGCCGCAGCTGGGGGGGTGGTGTTAGTTGGTGGATCTGTTAGAGGATGGGGTTGGATGTTCTTACAAGACGCAGACGGTTGGAGGCTTAGATGGGCTATCGGGTACGGGCGTGCCATTGCTCGAGTTGTTGTAGACTTGTTGAGGGATTGCTGAAGACATGGTTGCGAATTGTGCTGGGTTGTGTTGATATGTTATGTGTTGAAGACTTGTCCTGTGTTGGCAAGGGCGTATGTGAGAAGGCAAGAGCCTTGTGGTATGTGATGCTCGTTGAAAGATGATGTTTGGTGTTACTCGAGCAAGAAGCGTCGAGTCCGTGTAGGAAGTGGAAGGTTGGATGTTTATAACTGATTCGGTACTCGACGATGACTCAAGTGACGGGAATATGTATACACGGTCCAGAGGGGCAAATGCGTAGGCTTCAATCAATGACTAAGTTAATGTCTACCTTCCTCTTATTAACTTCTACTTTTGGCTCGCTGCCGGACCGTAGCTGGACCACGTGTTCAGGCGCTGCCTCGCATTTGCAGGTGACTCGAGTAACCGTCACCAGTCATGTGGCCGGCGTGTTTCTCGGTAGCCTGTCGGTATCGTACCAAGTAACTTACAGTGCCTTATCACCAATGTCACTTAACAGCTGAGGCTGATCTCGCCTCGCCTCCCACGCCGGATCGACAGGTGCGGCGATTGGAGCGGGGACCTGCATGATGTCAAAGGGCTCGCTGACTTGGAGGCTGACGTGAAGATGAAGACAAGACCAACCGCAGCAAGCTTCCCCGTCTGTGCTCGGTCTAACGACTCTAGCCGAGTCCTGGCCTGTACCTTTCCCTTGAGGTAGCGTGACCTACTACTGACTACCTGCGATACCGATAACCTGCTCATAATTCTGGAAACCGTACTGTTATATCCCGTCGCATTCCACTCGAGATTACAGGGAGACTGCTTGCATACCTCGGACAACAATCACTGGTGCAACGACCAAAGCCGGCCTTGGCCATGGCCCAACCAACTCAACCATACAGCTACATCAGCAAGATAGTCACTATCGGCGACTCCGGCTCTGGCAAATCAAGTGTATGTTTGCGACTCTTCCAATGCTGCCTCCCAGCACCCGCGCTGATTCCCTTTAGCTGACCATCCGCCTCTGCGAAGGCCGCTTCGTCTCACATCACGATGTCACCATTGGCGTCGAGTTCGGATCCCGCATAGTCCCCGTAGGACCTCCGGCGAGTCTGGAATACAACATCAACAACCCTGCCGGAGACCAACCTGTGCCAACAACTCAACCACAGCTCGATGCGCCGAAGGGCAAAAGCAAAGGCAAAGCCGGACAACAACAAGCCCCCAAAGAGCAAGACCAAAAATTTATGAAGTTAAGCCTTTGGGACACTGCTGGACAAGAGACTTACAAATCAATCACGAGATCGTACTTCAGAGGAAGTTCAGGCGCATTGCTGGTGTTCGACATCACACGACGAAACACTTTCAACAGCGTGACATCCTGGCTGAACGACCTACGACAAATCGCAGAAGAAGACATCGTAGTGATCCTTGTTGGAAACAAAGCCGACCTTGCACCATCATCCACAGTCGCAGCAGACAAATCGAAACCCAATCAACGGCAAGTCACGAGGGAGGAGGCAGAAGCTTGGTGCAAAGAGAACAAAGTCATGAAATACGTGGAGACGAGCGCAAAGAGCGGCGAGGGTGTGGAGAGAGCTTTCCTGGAAGTGTCTGAAAGGATATTCCAGAACATCGAAGCAGGCAAATACAATCTGAACGACAAGAGAAGCGGCGTCAAGGGTGCCGATGCTGGTGGCGGGAACAGAACGGTCAACTTAGCGGGAGGCAATAATGCGAATGGAAGCAAGAAGGGCGGCTGCTGCTGAGGCAGGGTATCTCATTGGCACAAGCATTTTCATGGCGTTCTGGTGCCGGTTAAAGCTGCTCACAGCGATCTCACAGTAAGCTTGTCTCAATATCAAACCTCAGATTTCACTTTGCCACATTGGTCCCTTTTACACATCCAGATCTACCAAGTCGAGCACATGGCGGAGATGCTGAAATGGAATATTTCACTGGCGAAAGGGCGTTCGTGATGGTCGGGTGCAGAGTACAGTTGCTTGCAGCAATATCGGATCAATTCACCCTGCAATTTTACCACACCGATGTGCCTCATGCGCGCATTCGTCACCACAAACACAAGCTCACGGGTGAAATGAAGTATCTCACTGGCAGAACTGCGCTCATGATGTTAGGGCGCTGAGTGCAGGCCCGGCTGGCTGCAGCGAGGTCGCGGTAAGCTTGTTCCGACGTCAGGCCTTAAATTTCACTTCGCCTCATCACTTTGCCTCACACGTGCATTCATCACAACTGACACGAGCTCATCACGAGGCACGTGAATGCTAACATCATGGCATTATCACGTGCTTTGCGTGTCACCGCAAATTATAAGTATTACCGTCCGCTCTACCGCCAACGATCCCTCTTACCATCCACATCCACCGCGATCATCGTCCTCCATTCATCTCCTAAGATACCTGCTACCACAACACGATACTGCATACTCTGATTGCAAGACTACTCCCACATCCTGCGGCAACACACAGTGCATCATGGCCGGCATCAAGCGTAAGGCCAACGAGATCTCGGAGCTCGAAGCAGACGACTCTGGTCCTGTGCAAGTTCCACCGTATGACGTTATCAAAGAAACATCCGCCAAATCTGTCGTGACGAGCGACGAGTACAACAAACTTAAGAAAGGCATCAAGCACGTTGCTCGTCGCATCACCGAACCTCTCAAGAAGTCCGAATACTGTGATGCGTCCTCAGTCGTGAAGGTCGTAAATTTGACGGAGCAAAGACATGAGGAAAATGTTCCTGAGACTATCATGGTTACCATTGGTGGAAACATGGGATCTGGTATGTATTCTGCGCGCAAGGAGGAATGAACATACTAACACCTCTTAGGGAAAAGCAGCACGATCAATTCCATCTTCAGCGTTGGCATGATTGCCCGCTCGGTAAGTATATCTCCGCAAGGTACAAAGTCCTCGTTCGGATACTAACTGCGATGCAGGACAAGTCGGGTTCTAGCGTCACACTGGTGCCACACCTGTACTGTGGTCCTCTCACTGATCAAACCAAGAAGTTCATGGTCGAGGTCCAGTTCTTCAACCAGCAGGAACGACAGAGATTCTTTGCAGCTGAGCTCGCTGCCTTCTACCGCGCTGGATGCCAGGACGATCTGGACGATAGCGACATGAGTCCAAGGAGGACTAACGGTGACGACGACGACATTGATACCCGGGACACAGTTATAGAGGCACTTCATTCTCTGTTCATTGAGCACAAGGAATGCAAGACAAAGCGTGCGACCCGAGACTTCCTCAAATCTGCTAGGTCGGAAGAGGACAAGGATGTTCTGAAATCCCTCAACAAATGGGCTGACAAGCTCATTCAAAGAATTGCCGGGGATCAAGAGTTTGTCGTGATCGAAGCTTCGACCGCACAGGAAATGCTGAAGAACGTCGAGCCGTACTCAACAGAGATCACCGACGATGACAACCAGCGCGTTCTCTCGCTATGGCCACTAGTCAAGTTGATCAAGGTACACTTTGACAACCCACTCAGCAGGATGGGTGTCAGCATCCTTGATGCACCAGGATCTTCGGACAACCATATCAGACGCGAGACGGCACTTGCGCTCAAGCGAGAGTGCTCGCATGCAGCCGTCGTTGTTAGTGCATCTCGGGCAAACAATGAAGGCTCAGTATCCAAGGAGGTCAATGCCGCTAAAGGGAAAGGCGAAGGCAGGGTAGTCGTCATCGTGACTGGCAGCGATGATATCGACCCTAATACTCTCGTTGGAGGCAACAACGCAGAGCGTCAGCGTGTCACCCAACTGAGAGCTTTTGTCGAGAGACTACAGAACGAGTCCAATGCGCTCATGTTCAATCTTGCCTCAGGCGACGTGGAGGCTTACCGAAAGAAGCTTCTGCTTGATGTCCGTTTACATAAGGCACAGAATGCGGAGAGAGCTGTCAGAATCGTGATGCGGAGTGAGCACACGAGGGCTAGACTGCAAGAGAAGCTCATGGATATTACTGGATCGCCCGTCCCCATCCCAGTCGTCTCGGTCTCGAATTTGGACTATCAAAAGCATTTGGCAGGGTACAACACTATGCAAGCCCCAACCTTGTCTGTAGAGCAGACTCAAATCCCGGAAGTGCGTCGTTTGTTCGCACAGTTCCCTAACGAAGCCAGGCTCTCTGAGATTCACCACCTTTTCAAGGCCGTCCTACCATCTGCGATCCAGAGAGTCGAGCTCTTCAGCGCGAGGAATGCTTCTGATCGCAAGGCCGACGTCGTTGCTCATGTCGAACGAGCCACTAAGCGGTATGAACCAATCATCGGAAAAGCTTTTGACCGTGTTTTGGAACACATTGAACTTGACATCCTCACGCACGTACGAAGCATCGAGGACGCATGGGTCCATGACGCCGGAGAGCTCTGCGACGACTGGAAGCTCGAGTACAAATCTTCGCCGTTCCTCAGCTTGATGAACCGCAATGGCCTGAAGAGAAATAACAAAAAGTCGGGTGCTATCAATCTCAGCGGCACGCTCGTAGAGATTGCCGGTCCCTCGGTTTCTGCCATCTTCTCAAACACCTCGAACAAAACACTGCGCGATGAATTCCAAGCAGCCCGTCAGGACATCATTTCTCTGGTTGGAGATATGAAAAAAGACATAAGCAGTAAGTCGGCCTCTTTTCTCATCGTTGCTGCCTCCACTAATATGATTCTACAGGGGACGACAGTGCGGCACTTGTGAACATTCAACCATTCCTCGACTACCTCAGCTCTGAGAGGCCTATCATCAAATCGATCGTTACGAACCGCGGAAAAGGGTTCTTCGCCGACATCGACATGATCAAGGCGAGGCTGACGACCGAGGTTGAAGATGCGTACCTCGTCAAGGAAATGCTTCCGGTGTACGAAAAAATTCGCGTCATCAAAGGTACGTCGAAATATCCCAGCAAAATCTTTCTTTGCATACTAACTGTTTGAACAGGTGGCAAGGACAAGATAATGGAGAAGCCGAAGATCGGCTGGGGCCCAGAGCGCCACCTCAGGTTCAAGGCGGAGGTCACTGCGATTGACGGAATCTGGTCGAACTCGTGCACAGCTCTGGAGCAAGACTTCAAGAGCCTGGTCAGGAGTACGAAAGAAGGCATGACTCGGGCAGTGGGTGAGGTCTTCAACCGCTTCCTGTCGACCTTCGACCAAGACTGCGACACTGCGGACTTGGATGCGCCGACGCAGAAGGCGTTGCAGGCTTTGCTCAGAACCTGCCTTGAGGAGGTCCACGAGTACATGAAGACGGAGTTGAACCCGGCGTGGGAAGCACTCATTAAGAGCCACCGTTAGGTAGCAGAGTGCCTCCTTGTCTGGTTGAGCATGAGGCATATTAGGGGCATCACAATTTCCTTGCGGACAGAATGCCAGAATACATGAAGCAGCATGTATCTTTAGCATTAGTATACTTATGACAAACGGGCATTTTACTCTGCACGTGTTTTGCGATGTGTGATCTCATCAGCTACCAGGGTAGGTTTGAAAGGTAGAGCTTCTGGACCGGCCAGCACTGCCACTGAGATGCTACCAGAGCTTCGTTCGTATCTCAGAATTTAGTATGCTAGTACCAGTAGATTCAGGTCGTTGAAATGACTACGTTGCCCGCGAGATAGCCCGGACTCGTACACAGCCATGTCACTAGCTACTGAAGTACTATCGACAGCTTTAGTCTTCAATTAGGGAAAGACTGCCATTGAAATACTGCTAGAGCTTAGTTCGTATCTCATTTAGTATGGTCGTACAATCACGTTCAGATTGTTAGAATGTCTAGGCTTGCCTTTGAGATACCGATGATGTAGTCATTGTAGTGGCTAAAGATGTACGCAAATTGACACCATGCATAAGAACTTGAGTCGTGCAACGATAACATCTCAGCTGTAGCCACGCTCGCTGCGTGAGAGTATATGTACAGTACAACGATCTCATCAACTGCTAGAGTACAATTAGATGCAGACTTCTAAGGTGAGCAATACATGTACCTACCTGACAGATACCGACAATGTAGTACTTTAAGCTGTGCGCGAATTCATGCGCAAGAACTCATACTATATTGCAACTGTAGCTAAGGTACATGTACATACAGGGGAGAACATTTGTCAAACCTCCATGAATATCAAGTCGACAGGAGGCACTACTAGAGTGCAATTTCCGAGCTGCATGCTCCAACTCTCTCCATGTGGAGTGTTCGAGGTTCAAGCAAACAGAAATATCTCCCTCGATCGCGTGACAGACACCTCGAGTCCTCACCAGAGTCACCGAAGAGAAGCTCCAAGATGACATAGTGCAACCATCACTGGCAAGAAGCAATAGCATGCATCCCCCCGCTGTGGTTTACGGTGCAGTGATGTCGTGTCCAGGCTGAGGATCTGCGACACGAAAGACGGTTCGGGCACGGCCTCTGGATCCAGGGAAGAGGGTTGTCATGATTGGGTGAATGGTGTCATTTCCCAGCAGCTCCTCTCGGCTCTCTGGCGGGAAAGGCGGCCCAAGCGCGTGTCTAACCAAGATTCGCGACGGGGGTGCCAGCATTTCCGTAGGCGATGCATCAGACTGCCCGTGGCGTTGCATGGCGTAGGAGGGTACGACTGCGACGTGGCATGCTTCTTCATATGGCAGGCACATGCATGTTTTGTACATCTTATCACTTATTCTAGAAGCATCGCCTGATAGTGATAATTCTCTTCGCGTCAAATATCAATATCAACAACAACAACAACAACGTCAGGCGTCGATCGAAAGCTCCAGGCGCGCACTTTAAGTGGTGGCTAGCACAAAGTCTAGCGCTTCATCACAGCGGCAGCCAACACAGCTCCTTGCTCTCCGGGGCTTGTGCTTCCAGCCCAGAGCCTCACGTTGTTTGAGAGAGCCGCCCAAGCGTGCCGTCCGTGTAATAATCTCCTTCGCGCACCGACCGGCCGCTCGTCTCTGCGAACCGGCATCCTCAACCAGAACCTGAGCTACTCCCAGCCTCTGCCAGAGCGAAAGTGCTGCACCACTCCGCGACCGCGACCGCGACCACTACCGCGCAACCAAACCACTCGCTTCCTCGACTCGACTCAGCCACTCCTCCACCACCTCCCAGCCCTGCGCTGCGCTGACCGAACCCACCACGTCAACCTACCCACCGATCGACCTGATCAGACCCTGCGCGACACACTACCACTGCGACAATGTCGACCGCCTACGGCAACTTTCACGACTTCTGTCGCGACACCGGCAGCATACACTCCACACTCCCCGTATGCAACCTCTTCAACGGCTCTCCCTCAAGAGGCGGCAATGGCTTCGGCGGCTGTGACCTGGAGGGAATCAACCTTAGCGGAGGAAGGAATTTGGCCAACTTGGGTATGTTATGCTGCTCGAGGTATAGAAGTGTACACCACTGACAACTGGTCAGGCTCAATACTATGTGCGGGCCTCGCAATCTTGACTGCGGTCTTCCTCATTATGCGATCCAACATGAAGCGAGCTGCTGTCGGTAGGAGGTAAGCAGAAGCACACCAACAAATCCTACGAGGACGAACAATGGCTGACTTTCGCGAACAGAGAAATGCAGCTTTTCCTCCTCGGCTACATCATCATTTCGATATGCGAGATCTTCACGATCGGCTGGTTCCCACTCAATGGTCGCGTGCGCATTGGTTTCACGGCTGTTCATATTGCATCTATCGTGGCCACTCTTTGGATTCTGCTCATGAACGCTGTGGTCGGCTACCAAATACTCGACGATGGAACCATTGCCTCGATTGGCCTCATTTTCGGCTCTGCGGCTGCGCTCTTTGTCGGCACCGGCTACATTGCTCTCGACACTGGATTTGCTTTCACCGACTACTGGCAGGATACCGTCACGAGCCCGACCAACAGGGCATACGCTCTCTACACCCTGTACCAGCTCGTGCCTCTCATCTTCATTGTGGTCTTCTTCGTCTTGGAAGCTGTGCTGGTCCTTCGCGTGCTCGGTGAAGTTCGCCCAATGTGTAAGTTTTAATGAAGCTGCGAATTCGATCTTTGAACATCCACTGACAATCACATAGTGTACCTCACTGCTGCCGGTCTCCTCTTCGCCATCAGCCAGATCTTCCAGTACGTGATCAGCGTGCACATCTGCAACGGCTCGAACGGCGCCATCAACGGCGGTTTCTTCTCCACTCTCTTCACCCTGTTCTCCGTCATCATGATCTGGGTATTCTGGTCCAGCATCACCGAGGACGACTGGCCAATGCCCACATCCGCCGGAAGCACCTACACCTAAGCGGGCATGCTGAGCACGCACAGAAACACCAAAAAAGAAGCATCACTTAATCGAGTGCGCAAGAAAATTCGCCGCTGGGTGGCCATGATTTTAACGAGGGTATCCCTTTTTCTCTCTCTGTGGTTTTTATGAATTGTTATGTTTTCCAAGCATAGCGGCGAGCGTGGAGGGGAGGGGATGGTTGCCCTTTTCGTAATGCTTGGGAATTTCTCTGTTGGACAGTTGTTGGGATTTTTTGATTTTCTCGTTTTGAGCGTATATACCATTATCTTTTTCTTCCTGTTATAATTAAGTAGTAATCCAGTCGAAGATTTCGTATTGATCAGTGTAACTTTAGTAGTCGGTGTGATGAGAACGTGTATTGAATACATGTATCTTCCGAGTCCAAGCAAGCCAGAGAGCAACCCCACTTTTGAGCATCGCGACTTCCATCTTAACTTCTTAACACACGCGCGCAATCGCACAACAAGAATAGCTGCCTGGTCCTTTTCTTTTGCAAAAACCAGCGCGAAAACATCGCACTGCGACGTGTACTAACATTTTCATTCTCTTGCAGCAACAACGCTACGGCCATGCAGACAATCAAGGTGTGCCATTCGTAAGCTTGACTTGCGTTTGCCGCCACGCGCGACCGCCACAACAACCTCGAGCCCGGCGCGTCTACAAAACAAAAACAAAAAAACACAACAAAATGGTGCTGCCATTCGAAGAGGTAGCTTCCTCAGACGAAGAGTCCATCTCCATCACATCAACGAGATCAAGTGACCCCGAAGCCGAATACAACGTCGAGAAGATCCTCGCCGAGCAAGTCCACGATGACGGCGTGTTGAGATACCTGCTTAAGTGGGAGGGCTATCCACTCCACTCCGCAACATGGGAGCCTGCCGAAAACATTCTCGGAGCGCAACTTCTGTCCACCTGGGAAGCTGAAAAGGCAGAGCACAGGGCCGGCACGAGATCACCCTTTGATGTGCTTGAGCATGAAGCCGCTCAGGAGGAGCACATTGCTGAGAAGGAGAAGAGGCATCGCAGGCGTGTGGCGAAGAGGAGGAAGCGTGGTCTGCCGAGCGGAAGCACTAGTGATGAGTCTGCTAATGATGTTGACATGCGGGATGGTGAGTCCGAGGATGAAGGGCCGCTTGCTGCTGCTCGCCAGAAGAGAGTGAAGACGGTGGTTCCAAAACGCAAAGGCGTTGCCGTCAAGGTTACGAAGAACTCTAACAGGCAAGCCGCTGCTGCTGCGGATTCTAGCAGCGATGAGAACAGCGATGATGAGATGTCTATTAGTGACGACTCTCTTGTGGAAGAAGCCAGAGACCAACAGCGCGCCAAAACAAATGGTAATCAGTCGAAACCGGCAACTTCGAGATCGGCTACACGGCCTACTCCTTCGAGAGCACGTAGCAGCGGCACTACCACAGCCCCGGCGAAGACAGCCAACAGGGTCACCAAAACCGCTTCATCTATACAGAAACCAGCGACTGCTCGCAAGACCAGTGCTACTTCTTCTGCAAACCCAAAGCCTGCCGATCGCTCACTCCCAAGCTCATCCGCACGCAAGAGCGCCCCATCAACCGCCACCTTCGGCCCAACCGACACCACAACCTCGACAAGACTGCCCGTACTACCTACCGACCCTCCACAGCGGAAGTCATCAGGTAACGTGACTATGACTCTCAACCCTACAACAGGTCCGAGAGCACGCCGGATCAGCGAGAGCGACCCTCGACACCAGCGGTACGCCAACCTGTCTGAGCAGAACCGTTTCCTCAAACACTCTCGGAAGGAGGCTGCTCCTGATCCTAGTATGCTGGGTACATTCAATGCTGCGACAGGCAAATTTGACGAGCCTGCCGCTCGGACAACTGCTACAATATCTCGTGCAGCAGGCACCTCTTCAGCGAGCACAATACCTAGTGTTTTCGCGAGGCGTGATGCTCCTGCACCCGCACGGCGGAGAAGCATATCGCCTCCGTCTCCGAAGATTTCTGCGCCGCCCGCACCAACTGACGACAACACAACCCCTTACCTCCGGGTCTGCTGGAACTGGCGTGACAGTGTTTGCCAGAATGACAAGTGCACATTTGCTCACCACTACATCACTTGTCCAGATTGGAGAAGAGGCGAGTGCACCAAGACGGAGAGAGACTGTCGTTTTGATCACCGTGAAGGACGCGATCCCATTCTCCCTGGGTCCAGGGATCGTCCGTCAATGTTCCCACTGTCCCATGCTCCTACGAGGCAGCCGCTAAGCGTTCAGCAATCACCAATGCATCAAGTATCTGGAATGAGTCCACCGAGCGTCCAGCAGTCACCAGTGCATCAAGTCTCTGGCATGAGTTCGCCGCATGTTCCTTCGCACGAAGAGGTAAGGTCACCTTTGAAACGCCGCAGTCTGACTGAAACGCTCGATACGCGTCCTACTACGACAAAACCTACACAGCCGACAATCCTAAAAATGAAAGACATAGCATGTCAAGATTTCCTGAGGGGCTATTGTCAATACGGCGACAATTGCAGACAGACACATGGTCCAACAAATCTCGACCTCAGGCTCAAGGATGTGACCTGTCACTTCTGGCGCACCATTGGTTGCAACAGGGGTGATGAATGCGTCTTTGCACATCGTCTCACAGACTATCGTGCTGGCCCGCCCTGGTCCGGCGAGGTTTATTATGAGCCGCCGGCCACTGACAAACCAGGCGAGCACAAAGCGCAACCACCGACAGAGGCCGCGAATTCTCGTCTTGTGAGGAATTTCGATCGTCAAAGACCGCCTGATAGGGATGTAACTTGTCATTTCTGGCTCAACGAACACTGCTTCAAAGGTGATCGATGCAACTTTGCACATCGTCTCACTGAGTGGCAGGCCGGTCCACCTGGCTCGGGGCTTACTAAGCACGTGCCATTTGCTGTCGATGCCTCCAGTGAGACCAATGCGGCTTCACTCAATGAAGCTGGTTCCAGGCGGCAGTCACTTAACAAGTCACGTGCAATCGAACCACATGCCGGCGATGCAATGGATACGTATGATGGTCCCTCGCTGAGCGCACCAGCGACATCCTCAAATGCAGTGCCGGTTGCCCGGAAGACTTCCTCGTCGGTTCAGAAGCAGGTTGTGGAGCCTTCGTCCGCTCAAGATACTATCAACGCGATCATATCAAATGACACCCTGCCTACGAATGCACCTACAAGCGTATCTGAGCATCAGCAGACAGACGGATCCAACGACAAACCTTCAGTGATGTCTTCAAAAGAGTTGCTTGCCATGAATATGGAGCGGCTAATCAACATCAGCGATGTCAAAAAAGAAGAGAAGGTGTATATCATGATGCCCGAGTCAAGGGCCTCCGATATTCAGCTTATCGCAAAAATGTTCAAAGAACGCTTTAAGCAACCTGACTATAAAGACCGACATTGCAAGATCTGGACTTCACTGGAGCCTGGTAGCTGGGAAGTCTGCCTCAAATCAACCACGTGCTTGCTACTTATACATCCAGAAATTCCTCTTTGGGATGTTCCTGATCTGGGTGTCATGCTTCATGATCGCGGCTTCCGTGTCTTCTCTATCAATCTGGATCCAGCTTCAGCCGCTTTTGACCAGAACGAACCGAATGCTACCTGTCGGCGTCTATTTCCGATGGGCGATGTCGTCTTCCTCACCGACGATGTCTTCCTGCACAAGCCAGGCAAGGTCTTGGCGATCATCGACAAGATCAACAAAGGCAACAAACTCAAGCCCCCTGGTGCAATAAGGAACAAGATCGCCACACGTCCAGGAATCAAGGCATGGCTCGCAGATTTAGTGATCAAACAGAAAGAAGGAGCAGACGACCCGAGATTGTCAATGCTGCTCACCGAGATCTGGAAGCTGTGTCCGCTCGAGAAAGAGAACGAGGACTACCCTGGGCATCCATCAGAGAACGCCGACGTCATCTCTCTGGCCCCGGAACAACTGCCCACGTTCCAGGCGCTACTGCAGACTGACCGAGCGAAGGCGACGGATTACATTGTGAACTGGTTTGCAGGCTGGGATTTCATGAATGCCAGCAATTTCAGACGCTTCACTGTCTGCCACGAGGAACCCGGGACTGGCACAAAGGTACTTGACGGCGACTTCAATCTGGTCGATGTAGGAGGTCTTGCTGATCCTCGGGAGTGGGGAAAGGAGTTCAAGTATCTGCTGGTCAAGACACCTGATCAGTGGCTCGAGAAGGAAAAAGCGAAGGTGAGACCGCCTGTCGAGAAGTCTTGAGATGGAGCGGTGGCAGTCTGAACTTGCTTCATTACGTCCACTGCAGGTGGACTAGGGTTTTCATGGTCTTCGTTGACTATGCACGTCGAGATAGCCTCTATGCTTCTGTGTCTAGTATATGTTAAGTCTAGTGCTGTCGTCCTCAACCTCGCATGTTTGAGGAACCGTATGTAGCAAAATCGTTTCGCTCTCTTCCCTCTTTTCGTAAAACTTCGTGGCTGATTCCATTACACTCTTGTGCCGTCGTTACTCCGTCTGCACTTTGATGGCCTGCTCAACGGCACTCTGTAGCGAGTCGACACTCTCCTCCATTCCGATGATTGCGTTGTGGCGTGGCTCTCCGTACAACGTACCGCCTTCACTCCAAATCCGCCTGAGGGAAAGCGGCACCGCACGAGCATCCTGCTTCGCCCACGCCTCCTTCTCAAGCTGCTTGAGCGTCTCGAGATCAGTCACAGCAACGTCCCACTTCTCGCCGCCAGTCTGCTTCTCGAACTCCGCGAGAATCGCATTCGGCGTCGTCGTGAACGAATTGCACAGCAGTGCCCTGTTCTTCGACTCTTCAGGGAAACGAAGAGCCGCCACAACGAGCTTGCCCACATCTCGCATCGTCGTCAAGTTGATCTTTGCATCTGGATCTCCGAGCAGAACGGCTCGTTTGCGCTTGACGTCGAAAGACCCGCTGGCTTCGGTCTCCGATGGCGCAGCGCTCAAGTACAGTCCCCGATCAGCGTTCGCATAAGGCCCAGTAACAATGTAAGTATACTCCAAGTCCCGACTCGCCTTAAGCGCAGCGCGGACTTTCAACTTCGCCTGATGCGGCAGCTCCGCCCCACTGCCAGCGTTATGCTCAACATCAGTGCCATACTCCGACGGGAAAAACCGCTTCACATCCGGATGCTTGTCGGCGAGCCTGATCAATTCCAGCTGCGCGGAGATGACCTGGCGGCCGACGCAGGAGATGACGGTGTCGAAGCCGGTGAAGGCTTCGCGCACGTCGTCGGCGAGTTTGATGTCGCCGACGATGATCTCGACGTTTTGTGCTTTGAGGCCGTCGACGAAGGCGGATTTGGTGAAGAGGGTGTTGGCGGAGGTGAAGAGGGCGATGCGGCAGAAGTGCTGGCGCGAGAAAACGATGGCGTTGCTGATGTGCTCGCCTATTAGGCCGGTGCCGCCGATTATGAGGATGTTCTGGGAGGTGGACATTGTTGATGTTTGCTGGATGTGGAGTGGCGTTGGTTGGGAAAGTGGTTTTTGGAGTGAGGAGTGGTCGAGTAGCCACACGACGTTGGTCTTATCTAATCATGTGATGTTCTGTTCGCTCACTAATGGGCAGTGAACGAAACGACGAAAGTGTTCGAGTTGTCGTTGTCGAGAATATAAGAAGAGAGGGAAGGTGGCACCAAGGCACACAGCCAATCAGCGATGGCAGCCAAGAACGCCTCCTCGTTCTGCAGCTCCACACGATGTCGGCATTGTGCATCCCAGCACGACTTGTCTCTTTTGCCCAAGATCGCCTCGGATTAATACGGGTGTTATTGATCCTGCCGCATACATACCCATTTCTCCCCAGGCACTGGTGCACGTGTTCGCTCCGCACTGACTAGGGCGCAGCTGATCAATCTCGAGTGGAGGCCACCTTGGCCCATGCGGCCTGAGTCTCTTTGCCATCGACCAATACGCGTCCAAGACGTCCATATATGCTCTGAGCACTGCTCAAGGACTTTGATGGTCAGTCTGAGAGATGGACTACACTTTTGTATCGCAGTTCTCGGGCGACGGGCCTAAACGTCGACGACTCGCCAAAGCCTGCGAAACGTGTCGCTCACGCAAGGTACAACTTATTCCGTCCCACATAACGCGCCGTTAAAGCCGTGCTGACAATGCATCTATAGAAACGATGCGTGCATTTTGCCACTGAAAAGAACACAGCTCCTCGCAACGAGCTCAACTCTCCTGCCACTGATGGCTCGAGAAACGACTCCACGGCGGCAAATACTTCGCCTGCTTTCTCTGGTGACAACGGCACGCCGCGAAGCCTAGGTGACGCAAACCCAAATGGCCGAAAGCGCACCCATCGACGAATGTCCTTGTCAGCTCTGATGGATTCGACCGCTCAACAATTTATCAGTGATCTTCATCCCGAGGCAGGATTTCTCGAGCGCAACTCGTCTCGTCCTCGGCATCCAGGCGCCAAAGCGACGGCTAATGTCGGCGTTTGGGTCGACAGGCAAGAATGGAATGAGCTTATCAGGCAGAGAGATGCCACTAATGGCACCACGAGCAACGGCCAGCTAGAAGGACCTGCTGGTGCTACTCAACAGTTGCCTAGACCAACTTCGGCACAGATCTCAGGACTAGTGGACGTGTACTTCCGGAAAATACATCCCATGCTACCTTTGATCGACGAGCTCGAGTTCCGAGAAGCATATGCTGCCGGGACTGTTCCAGAGCCATACTTGCATGCTATCTGTATCGTCGCTGCTAAGGACAAAGATGCGGTGCCGTATTTGTACTCTCCAGATACAGAAACGCCTGTCGCGCCCAGGGATTTCTGTAGTAGTCTGCAATCATCTGTGAAGGGAGCGCTCGCTGTCTCGGGTCGCTACGACAGATTGACACTCATCAGAATGAGTGCACTGATATCATTTCACATCGAAGGACCTGATGGTGCCGAGGATGCGTCGATGTTCGTTACTCAGGCGATGCACCATTGCCAGACTCTTGGGCTACACCTAGGTCAGCAATCCAGTCTACCGACCAGAAGTACCAGGCCAATGAAGCTGCTATTTTGGACGATATGGACACTGGACCGTTTCAACGCCGCCATCAATGGTCGGCCAATCATTATGGCAGACCAGGATATTGCGATTGAACCCTTCGAGAAGGGCGAAAGCGAGTTTCCCGCATTCGAGATCCTGCTCAAGATTGCTCACATCATGAACGACGTGATCGATTTCTACCGACCCGGCAATCCTCCGACTGTAACCGGATGGGAGGAAGTCTTCCCTGGCTTCGAAGAGATCATCGATGACTTGAACGGGTGGAATTTGTCGCCTTCGCTTCTGGCAACACTTCACATCGCGTATCTGGTGACGGCCATACTGTCACACAGAAGCAAGGGTGTTAGAGATGTGCAAAGCCTGACAACACCTTCATATGTCCGACAGACTCTTGCTGCTATTCAAATCACGCGAATGATGAAGCGTGAACGGCTCGCCTCGCTACACGCTTTGCCTATGTTACCATATGCAATCTCCCTGGCGCTCTCCGTTTCCTACCAGCGGCTTCGGCAAGATCAGCTCCGCCACGAGCAGGAAGACGCGCGAGAAGACTTCGAAGCATGCTGCGCCATCCTAAGCGAACTCCGTCTTACTTTCTCTTCGTCTGACGCAATGGCAACCCTTGCACAAAAAGTGACCGACGAGCTGCGACGCGCTCCCAGTCTATCACATTTCCGCATCCATCGTCCCTCAAAGGACCAGCGCGAGCTAGCGGGCTTTGCATCGGCGTGCCGGGACCACGGCGAGCCAGTTGTCGACGGACAGAGGAACGTGGACCTTGAGACTTTGCCTACTACGGATCGCAACTTAATTCTTCGCGACATGGCTAGACCTGTTGACGAGGCTGACGCAACTGCACCGGCTCAATTGGACGATGGGCAGGGTCTGTTCGAAGGCATTGATGATATCTTTGGCACGTATCTGGATCCGAACTACCCTGTCAATTTGGAAGATTTGTCTTTCCTCGACAATCTGGGAAATGTGGACTGGGCGGCGCCTGGCATATAGCATTACAGTTAGGGAGAGCGCTGATCAAGTTCTTGTTGTATTTTGTGTACAAAACGATATAATACACATAACGCTTCACAATCCGGTACGATTAGTCCGTGTAGCTTCTTTTGGTTTGCATATCCACCCCTATTTCAAGCCTGCTCACTGTGATGGCAACATCCCCTCAAACTGCTGACAGCTCTCCACCGGAGCAACCCACTTCAACCGCTGACTCGTGTAAATCTCAACAATAGGCTTACACTGATGCAACAAATCCTGATCGTCGAAAATCCCCGCTCTCAAAACAACAGTCTCGAGCTCTTCATCTTTCGACAAACCACCCCCGTATAATGGCGTGCCTATTGTGAATCAGCAGAGCCCCTGTGAAAACGTCCACCAACTTCCAAGAACTGATCTCACCGCAATCCGAGCAAAAGTAATTCACAACAGTATTTTCGCTGTCGGCCGTCTTGATGACTTTGCTTGGTGTTCCGGTGACCTTGATTTCGGAGCGGTGGGCGATGAAGTTGTAGGTGTAGGGTGAGCCGCTCAATTTGCGGCAGTCGAGGCAGTGGCAGAGACCCTGGTTGGAGGTGAATGGGTCAGTAAGTGGAGATATGTATAGGGCTGGTGTCTGCATGGGTTGTGCATACAGCTGTGATGCGATCGGCGGTGTAGTCGATTTTGACGTTGCCGCAGAAACAGCTTCCGGAAGGCATAGTTTCGAGAGGCAGGCATGGTGTTGTGGCTTTGTTGTCTTGTGGTTGGAACGAATGTCAATTATGCATGTGCACTGGAAAGTTTAATATAGTGAGTATGTATAGGCTCTTCACAGTAGCCAGTTGGACTAACCTTGGCGCATCTGTCAGGTTCGTGAGTGGGCTTACACTTTCGCCTAGTGTTAGATGACAGATGGAGATAATTGTGCCTGGATAACTTGGGCATCAGCTGTCATTGGAAGGCCAGCATTGGAACGTTAGTCAGACTCGGTATATTGTGCACGGCGATGCCACGTGCATAATCGTCTATCGCTGAATTATACGGGTGCACAGACATGACAACTATTACTTTGTCTAAATGCAGCATTCTACCTATGAGAAAGTGGCACTCTTTAAAAACAAAAATCCAATCAAAGATTACATCCCACTCGGAAAATGCGAAATACTTATACAAAAACTGATCTCAACACTAACCCTACTGGTGTAATCCATTACAAGTACGACGTAATCTACTTGTGTTTTGTCTCGGTATATAGTTTCATCGGAATCAGCCATAGCAAGCTGACACCTACTCGTTCATTCGTCCTTCCGTTGGTCGGTCTTTCTTCCTGTGACGTCCAGAGCTTGAAAAGTGTAACTAATCCTCATGGCTGTCCGAAATGCCGACGTCCTTTTCCTTCTTCTAAGTTTTCGGTACAACGCCGCGACGGCGCATGTCCGAATCGTCAGATCTTCGCTTGAATGTTTCTTTGATGATGTATCTGCACGATCGACCTTGGCGACACGCCCAATGGTAGGAAGGAGGTGCCAAGTAGTTTCATAAGTAAAAGATCGTCCATCTACTTTATGATGATTCTCAAGTTGTTAGTCTTTGCAACCTTGTACTCATCCCTTTGATCAAATACATAACACGAAGAGAGAAATACGAGGAAACACACAAAACACCATGATCCACACGAAGCTCCTCACATCATACCTGGCCACTGCCCTAGCAGTAACCAACACAATGGCCCAATGCAACAGCAACAATTCTTCTTCAAAATCGCTCAAATGGGACACCCACGTCCACCTCTTCGACCCCTCGCGCTTCCCACTCTCCGACACCCGCTCCTACACACCCAAAGCAGCAACCCCAGCAGAACTCCTCGCTTCCTCACCCGGCGAAAGTTTCCTGCTCGTCCAAGCCTCCGTCGAAAACGGCACCGATGGCCTGCTGGCTCACATGCACGACCTACAGTCCGAACTGAAGCCCGGAAACGTCGTGCGCGGCGAGATCATCTACGGCGCAAACTCCAATTACTCGGAAGCGGAATTGCACACTTTCCATGATGCTGGCGTGAGGGTGCTACGCGGGTATGCTCGCACTTCTAATGATACTCAAGCTACGGCCGACGAGATGAAGCGTTTGCTCGAAGGCAGCATGGGCGATATCGCTCGCAGGTACGGATGGATTGTGTCATTCCAGCTGGCACCGGCTGTGTGGACTCTGCTCGAGGATTTCCCGTTCAAGGAGAAGCTGCCTGGCATCCCAGTAATCGCAGAGCATCTCGGCTCGGTCAACGTGCCGCTGAATGCAGACTCGCAGCGCGGATTGCAGTCGCTCGTGAAACTGTTGGAGGATGACGTACTTACAGTCAAGATCAACGCGCTGCATCGTCGAGGACTTCGTGGCAACGAAGAGGCCATGAAGCAGGTGATCGAGCAATTGATCGAAGCTGGGCCGCAACGCTTGATTTGGGGCTCCGATTGGCCTCATGTCAACTCAACGGCAACTGGTCTGACACCTGGTGATTTCTTGAAAGTGAACGAGACGGCTGAGCTCGAATGGTTGGAGGGATTCATGCCGAAGGAAGCATTCGATGACATGCTGTACAACACGCCAACGAAGCTTTTCTTGTAGAAGCAGGCGAGTTGAAGGTTGGGAACCTTTCCGTGAAGGAGTCCATGGCCATCCACCCCGTCTTCCCTCTGGTTGTCGACGTGCTCTGCACTCTGTTCACCCTCATTGCTGGTATCGCCACTGCCGCATACCTCCGCGTCCACAGCTGCAGCAACCGCGTAAGTAGCATCGATTTCCCATGTATCGAAAACCGTTGGCTAACAATCCATTTCAGGGCTACCTAAACACCAACATCGTCACCCGTGGCTCCGCCTCTCGCTGCCGTGAAGGCCAGGCCGCGACCGCGTTCTTCTGGTTCTCACGTGTGTGGAATACTTTAGATGCGTACAGTTCGCAAGAAGCATACAGCAGCCTGGAATTTGTTTCAGACCGGATGTCAGTCGAAGCCTGCAGACTTATCCCGTAACTCGTGTGCATCATACGCTTCACCAGATACACCACTCTGCCTCCTTCTTACACCAGAGTTACCAACGCCAACGCACTGGCAAACGACACTCCCACAACCGCCCACCCAGTCTGCGCAACCCGCTTGTTCGTAATTCCTCTTGCCATATCCCACGACAAGAACCGCAGCGAGTTGAAGCCGTGGAAAGTAGAAGTCCACGCTACTGCTAGCTTGAGCGGCAGTTTGACGAAAGCAGGCCAGCTACCGACAGTTGTGACGAGCGACGCTACGGACACGTCGATACCTAGGAAAGATGAAGCCAGGTAGATGAGAGGGTAGAAGCAGAACGTGCCGCTCATGGCCAGTCCGGTGATGCGCATGAGCACTGACAGGGTCGATGTGATTTGTGGTCGGTAGATCGAAAGGTGAGGCGATAGCGGACGTCGTAGACGCTGTTGAACGAGGATCTCATCGGAATTCGAGGGATTCTTGTTTGGAAGGTTCGAAGATGTGCTTATCAGGCATCTTGGAGGTCTTGGGGATGGAACAGGTAAGTCGAATTTCTTCGTTCCTTGGAAAGTCGATATCGCTCTCGTGGCGTACGTGGCGATGTACGATGTCGAGGCAGCACGGCGCGATCCTTCTAGGACGTGGGCATGAAGTTGACCTATCAACATTTCTTGGTCAGCGCAACATCCATCAACATGCTAGCTGCTGGGCTATACCTGTGCGAGCAAAGAGGGCCATGGTTACAATGATGTACAGATATTTGGTAGGTGAGGTTGCAACGAAGTAAAAGAGGAAGATGAAAAGGGTATCGGAGATGGGAATACCTGGATATATGAAGGTCTACCTGCCTGGAACGCAGTATTGATTATGAACAGGAATTCATCGGAATTCGTCAAGCGAACAGCTTCAGCCCCCAAAGCCCAAGTACATGATTGGCCAGTGTACCATATGCTCTCAGACTGAAGCTGGTCTTCAAATAGCCTTACCGCCGTTGCGAGGGAACCGATGGTGGAGATACGCGGATTCTTGCGGACAAGGAGCCGGGATTCAAACTCCGCTTGACACCTCGAACTGCATTTGATAGCAGCTAGTTAAGCTCGACGAGATATTCGAGACTTGACGGGTCCGTAGCAGCGGGACGAGTCCAATTGCGAGAATAGGCTCGGTTTTATGCGGAGGGCGCAACGCTTGTGCGCACGTTACTGCGCCAAATAGTCAGACCGTACATTCTTCCCTGCAAAGAATGCGGGTTCAAAATGTCCAATGCTGTGTTTTGGAGCACAGCTTTCAGCTACGAAAGCTCAGAGTTGTCTCGATGTAAGGGTCGTAAGTCGACAGAGACTGCAAAGGGTGCAGTATCGCCTAGCGATCGTGTACATCTTTTTGTTTCGGCGTCGGTTTTTGGACAATCGCTCAATCAATACTTCCTCGGCGTGATCTCGAGTGCTTGTATGGCGACCTGCTGCGGCTCCTACTGCGGTTGCGACGCCTCTCATCTCGTCTCGGGCTTCTTGCGCGGCCATGCTCGCGGTCTTTCGATGGTCTGTAACGATCGTCCTCGCGTCGGCGCTCGTGACTTCTCGATCGATGCCTTCTGTGTTCCCTTGAGCGTGAGCGTGATCGATGTCTGTGTGAACTCTTGCGCTCGTGATCACGATCCCTTGATCGCGACCTTGACCTCCTTCTGCGCTTGTCTGACCTGTCCCCATCTCTATCGTGACGATCCCGCCGCCTGTCTCTGCTGCGATCGCGTCGTCTATCGTCTCCAGAGCGATGCTTTCTCCTCTCTCGGTGGCTGACATCACGGCCTGCATCACCCTCGCCATCGTCAAGAGCTTCCTTCAAGGCCTGGTTGACCTCCCTCTGACTGATCTTGCTCTCTCCAAGAGGCTCCGTATTCGCGCTCCTATCCGGTACTGGGAGTCCAAGAGCCCTCGCCATGGCATCCTCTTCAGCTTCCTTCACTTTCCTCAACTCCTCTTTCCTCTTCTCGCGCTCTTCTGCTGCAATCTCCTCCGGCGTCTTGTGCGCATCGTCGGCCTTGGCGTACCAATTCAGATCTTTGCCCTTCTGCCAGCGTCCAACAGGGGCCATGAGCGAGTGGCCGAGATAGTTTTCGCGCTGCGCATCGTTCTTCACGTCGTCCCATTTGAAGTCGACGCCGCCGCGAGAGCCTTCCTTGCGGACCGTCTGGAGGAGATCCATGGTGGATATAAGTCACCCTCAAGTATTGGCGCCGCTCTTCGGATGTTAGGTGGGAGGTCGACAGATATGTTTCAGTAATGTTGTGTATTAAAGGAAGATATATAGCAGGACTGGTTGTCACATGTCAAGGGCAGACACTAACTATTGCGGGCCGGGCTCAAGGTTGCACGGCAGAGGTGTCGGAAGCTAAAGCTGGGGGCGGGATGACGCTCTGCAGGGCATTTGAGACCAAACGTGGCCTCGAAAGATTGAAGACAGCTTGAGCGTGCCGAGGCATTGGCTTTTGCGAATGTGCATGTGTATTGGTGTTGATCGATTGACGACATCACTTCACTCTTGCTTAGAAAATGGTTTGGAAGCAATGCAGCGCCGGTGCGCTAATTGCCTCCCTCTATGCCACCCAGGCTGTGGCCCAAGAGCCTGAGGTCTTCACCAAGGCGAGCAACGAGAGCTTGCTATGGGGTCCCTACAAGTCCAACCTCTACTTCGGCGTTCGTCCTCGCATTCCCAAGTCTGTCACTGCCAGTCTTGCTTGGGCGAGAGTCGAGGATTTCGTCAAAGTCCAGAACAATGTCCGTCATACCTGCGAGCAGCATGAGGGCATGGATGGCTACGGATGGGACTCTTACGACCCACGCACTGGCGGCGTGCAGACCATTCACGACAAGGGCAACGGAATCGATCTGGAGACCAGCTTCGTCACTATCAGCGACGGTGCTTGGGCAGCCAGAGTGAAGGGCACACCTCGACAAGACGCAGAGCGCATGGTTGGTTCGCAAGACAGCATCGATACCATCAAGACGGCGGTTTGGTTCAACCTTGGCCTGGAAGGCCTTGGAAGCATTGAGGCGACAGGCGTCGACGATGCGGAAGAGTTTGGATACGAAGGAGATGTTGTCTTCGAAGGACAGACGGGCGACCTTGGCGAGTTCACAGTCACGATCACCGAGCCTGAAAGCAACTCGCACCCTGAGCCTGTCCACCCAGCTGGTCAGAAGAAGCCGTTGGATCGCACACTGGTGCACTCTCTTCAGGTTCCCGATGAGGCTCTTTGGCAGATCAAGCGTAAGCATTGGACAAACGATCAATTCCACCTTTGCCTCTACTCATCCTAACATCATGTTCACAGCTCTGATCTTCGGATCCTTGAAGACCACCATCGATGGTTTCGTTGAAGAATACACGACCGAGAAGATGCCTCCCCCATGGCTCACATACACTATTCAAAACCGCCCTGGCCAGGGCAACATGCACCTGGTTGAAAAGGTCTTCGAGGGTGCTTTCGAATTCGACATTTTGTTCAAGCCCAAGAGCCGCGAGATGTCATTCTCCTCCGACTATGTCACCAAGCAGATCGAGACCGTCAAGAAGAACTTCGACAAGAAGTACCAGGACGTGCTGAAGCCTCAAGCGCCTTTTACTGTCTCGAAATACTTGGAGTTTTCAAAGAGCCTGTTCAGCAACCTCATCGGTGGCATTGGATACTTCTACGGTGATTCTGTTGTCGACCGCTCCTACGCCAGCGAGTACGATGAGGAGAACGAGGGTTTCTGGCAAGAAGCAGCTGAGGCCCGCGCAAGGGGCGCACAAAAGTTGGAGGGTCCATATGAGTTGTTTACCGCAGTGCCGTCGCGCCCATTCTTCCCTCGTGGCTTCCTCTGGGACGAAGGCTTCCACCTTTTGCCCATCCTGGACTGGGACCCAGAGCTCACCATGCAAATTCTGTCCAGCTGGTTCAACCTGATGGACGAAGATGGCTGGATTGGTCGCGAACAAATCCTCGGCAACGAAGCTAGGTCAAAGGTCCCAGCTGAATTCCAGGTCCAATACCCGCACTACGCCAACCCGCCCACACTCTTCATGGCTGTTGAGGCGCTGCTCGACAAGGCCGAAAAGAAGGGAAGTGCTGACCGGGACACCGTCAAGGCATGGCTGAAGTCAGTCTACCCTCTGTTGCAGCGCCACTTTGACTGGTACCGTCGCACTCAGGCCGGCGACATCAAGTCTTATGACCGCCCTGCGTTCTCTTCGAAGGAGGGATACCGCTGGCGCGGACGCACCGAGCAGCACATCTTGACCTCTGGTCTGGACGACTACCCTCGCGCTCAACCGCCGCACCCTGGTGAGCTCCACACCGATCTGATCAGCTGGATGGGTCTTTTCAGCCGCAACATGGGCCGCATTTCCGCTTTCCTGGGCGAGGAAGACGACGAAGCCAAGTACACCAAGATCGCAGAAGCCATCCGCCGCAACGTGGACGACCTCCACTGGGACGCCGAGGCTAAGACTTACTGCGATGCCACTATCGACGACTACGAAGAGAGCATCCACGTCTGCCACAAGGGCTATATCTCCATCTTCCCCTTCATGACTGGACTCCTCGGCCCTGACCACGAGCACCTCGGTGCCATCCTTGACCTCATTGGTGACGAGGAGGAACTGTGGTCGCCTCATGGTATTCGCAGCTTGAGCAAGAAGGATGAGTACTACGGTACTGCTGAGAACTACTGGCGCAGCCCGGTCTGGATGCCGCTTAACTACTTGATCGTGAAGAACCTGCTTGTAAGTTCGGTCATGACAATTTACATGGGCATTATGCTAACAAAGATATCACAGGACATCGCCCAACAGCCCGGTCCCCAGCAGAAGCGCGCAACGACCATGTACACCGAGCTGCGCAAGAACCTGGTGGAAACCGTCTACGAGTCCTGGAGCGAGACAGGTTTCGCTTGGGAGCAATACAACCCCGACACCGGAGCCGGTCAGCGCACCCAGCACTTCACCGGCTGGACCAGCATGGTTGTCAAGATTATGAACTTCCCTGATCTTACTGGTAAGAGCAGCGGTCACGACGAGTTGTAGAGAAAAAGTTTGGCATACAAAGGTGGAAGTAAAGTAGAAAAAGCGCAAGCCCTCCGGCGGATCGCCGAAACAAAAAGCGAAAGTAAAGAACATATATACATACATCAATGGTATTCATTGCCCAATATTAGAAATGAACGGCATCATCATCCCCTCACTTCCGTTGATTCAGGGTGCGAACAAGTCTGGTGACATCCCAATCTTCCAGCCCACCCTGACCAGCGTCTCGCATTGGTGCGTCATCGAATTGTCAAGAAGATCCGCATCAGGGATAAACTCCCCTCTCGGTATAAGCATAATAACAGTGCTACCTCCATACTGGAAAGCCCCCAAGCACTGGCCCCGCGTGATTTCCGCGCCCTGCTGGATGCCGGTGTTGTACTTGATGCTGCCGACCAGCATGGCGCCCACCGCAACAAGCACGATCGGACGATGCGGTGGCTTGCGACGGATGAACATGACGGAGCGCCGGTTCTCGCAGAAGACATCGAGAGCGCCGGCCTGCGTGATCGCTTGCGGGTTGACGGTGTAGTACGCCCCTGGAATCTCTTTGATAGACAGCACGGTGCCGTCGACAGGCGAGTGCCAGCGGTGGTAGTCCTGCGGCGCGAGGCGGGCGATCGTGATGCTGCCGCCGTCGAATTGGGATGCTAATACGTCGCCTTGGAGCAGTTTCCCGAGCGTGAAGCCGTAGCCTTTGATCCAGTATCTGGTGGCGAGGTCGATGGTGGGGAAGACCATGAGGCGGCAGTCGGCGGGCGAGGAGACGATGTTTGGGTCGTCTGGGTTGGCGATGGGGCGGGCGGAGGGTTTGATTTCGCGGGCGAAGAACTGGTTGAAGGTTGCGTATTTGGTCGGATCCGGTTCGATGAGATCGTGCAAGCTTTCGCGTAGGTTGAAGAACTTGATGAAAGGCTCGATGTGTTCTTTGCTGGCTGCGGAATCGTACGCAATGCCCATCTGCTTGGATTGATACGCGAGGATTTCGAGTACTCGTTCCCATTTCAGCGCTGTTTGGTGGCCCGGACCGTAGTAGAGGAAGTGCATGCCCAGGCGCACGCCGATGGACATGTTCTCGAAGGACTTCTCGCCGGTGTGCCGATCGATGACATAGTTGCCGAGATGCCAGGCGTCTTCGAACTCTTCGAGAGATGGGCGGGGGATGTAGTTGCGGACCCAGGCGCTGATTGGGCTGTGTGTTGTTGTCTCGTGTGGTGGAAATTTTTCACCGGCATGGGTTTCTAGGACGATTTTGTTGAGGGCGGTGGCGGCGATTTCCTGATCTGAGGATGGGTACGGTAATGGAACCGACTGGTATGACGATGCCATGAGGACGAGTCGATGATGGTTGTGTGGTTCTTCGATGTCTGTGATTTACTTGAGCTTCGCGTGGATGTTGAGGCTGGGATCACATGCATGCGAGCTAAGAGTTTCCCTTGTCAAATTCAATTGTTTGTCGCTGTCAATAATGGAAGTAGTGCGAAACTGGGAAAGCGTAAACCGACACACGCGTACAATGACGACTGCGGCTTCTCTTTCCATGACCTAAACCACTCCTAGCAGTAAGTGCGAGGAGCTGCAGCGTAACGTAGCAAGTGTGGTGATCTGTTAAGAGATACACGTATCCAGATTAATTACCTGCTCCGGGTGTTCACTCCTTTGTCGCAAGGATTGTATGAGATTATGATAAAATACGCAATCTATATGATGCAACGGGTATCATGTGCCGCGCCTGAAATGCAACGAATAAAAAAGAAGTAGTGTATAAGCGCCTGATGTTTGCTCAAGTGGCCACCGTCAACTGGCCAACGACATCCTTTGGCTTGCCAGCATTGCCAATCAACCTCCTCCACCGCGACTTCTTCTCCGGCTGATGCTGAGCAGCGTAGTTCTCCTCTTGCACATTGTGCTTGCCAACAATGCTCAAGAAGACCTGGTCAAGTGTAGCTTGAGAGACAGAATAGTACTCCAATCCCAGGTTCTGCTTGTTGGCCTCGAGCTGTGCAAAGAGTGAGCTAATGCCACTCCTGGGTGTTCCAATGGTGCGTTCTTTCTCAGTGGCGCCGCCTTTGTTGACACTGCCGTTGCTGCCATCGATGCTATCGTTGTCGACGGAATCCGCCATGGCAGCCGGACAGCTGAAGCGGAATTGGCCGTGGAAGGAGCGGTCTTCGGTGTGGGCGCCAGGGAAAGTTGACACAACGAAGTTCTTGATCTCAGCCATGTCCTTCTCACTGGTGTACGGAGCGTCTTTGTGCACGAGGTGAACATGCATGGCATCGCTGTGCTTCTTGCGCAGCTGGTCAGCTGTGCCAAGTGCAAGCATGTGACGGGCCATGATGCCAGCGCGATGTGCCAAAGCGTCCGCTTCTTCCATCGAGTGCGTGGTGAGTACTAGAGAGCGGCCAGCAGACACGGATTGCAGCGTGCGCCACATGATACGCTTGGAGGCAGCGTCCATTCCACTACTAGGCTCGTCAAGCAGAACGACCGAAGGATTGCCAATAAGTGAGATGCCAAGAGAGAGCTTTCTCTTGTTTCCGCCAGACAATTTTGCTGCCATGCGGGTCTTGAACGGCTCCAGTCCAACGGCATGAATAATCTGCGCAACATTGTCTTCTACATTGGGCACACCACGTGCGCGGGCATAGAAACGCAGATGTTCAATAGCCGTCATTTGATCCATGGCGTCGTGCTGAGGGCAAACACCCAAGTTCGTCCGAGCTGCTGCACGCTGAGCGATAATAGACCTGTCTTCGATGCGAATGTCGCTTGATCTTCCAGTAGGACGAGCGTCTCCGCGGATCATGTTCATCGTTGTTGACTTGCCTGCGCCGTTCGGGCCCAGTAGTGCAAAGACCTCGCCCCTGGGCACACCAAATGTGATGTCGTTGACAGCAACATTGTTTCCGAAGATCTTGCTAGCATGCAGCACGCGTAGCTCATCGTTGCTGCTGTCGACCCTCTTAGCTTCAGCGAAGACCTCGGGGTCGACCGCTTCGGTCTCTTCGGCGTCCTGCTCTCTGTGCTGTTTCCTGGACAAGAATGCTGGTTTGTAACCGCTGTCCCACCAGATAAGAACAATGAGGAAGATCGCGGACTGAATGATGAGGTATAGAATACATGCACCATACACACTGATGTCTCCGGGGTAGGGGGCGATCTGAGTGTCTTTGCAAGTGATCGAGAAGATGTTGAGTGTCGTTGTGAGCGTCCTGAAGAGATTGCCAGAAGGGAAGATAGCGGCGATAACATAGTGCGAGATGTCGACTGATCGATCAATTTCCGCCGGGTCGATGAATGTGTTGAGCACCATGAAGACGACGAAGTAAATGAGGAAGAAGCAACACTGTCCGCCTGATGCAAAGGCGAATGTCGCCAGCTGACTGGTCGTGAACAGTGACACAACGTAGGCCATGAGTGTTGCGGAGAGACCGTAAAGCATGAACACCAAAAAGACGTATCCGATGGCGTAGAATGCAGCTGGAGCGGAGGCCACATAGATGATAACTGTGATTGCACTCACCAACAATACAATGCAGAAATCGAACAGCGTGTACGCGATCCAGAGTGGTCCAGCGCGAACGCCGTTACTGTAGTGTAGAGCTCTGACAGTCCTTAGTCGCTCGATGTTTGTGTACAGCGCGAAGAACCCAGGGTACGCGCTCATGGCAAGGCCAAAGTACAGGATGAACTGTAGCGTTTGTCCCAGACCAGGCGCTCTCTGGGTGTCGAAGTGTTGGAAGCTCGTGAAAATCGGTGTTCCAGACAAGCTAACGTCCATGATGTTCTGTACAGCAACTGAATAATAAACATCGTAATCACCACGCCATGCAAATGTCGGAGTGTCTCCTAGGACAAATGCTCCTGGGGTGGCGTTGCGGTAGTTTGCATTGACGAAGTCCGTAAGCCCTTGCACCGAGTCCACTGATTCGTATGTCAGTCCAGGGTATATAGTGTCGAGGAGCTGAGACGGTAGGTCCGTAGAAGGCCCTGCAGCAAATCGGTCGACCCGATCAAGCAAAAGCAGAGACTGCGCAGAAAAGCTTGGGGAATTCGAAGCGTTGTCTTCCGGTCTGCACGAAGGTGTCTCGTATCCTCGAACGAACAATGTCACGAGACCACCCGCAATGATAGGTATGAGCAGAGCCACCAGATACGGGAGAGGGTTGCGACGAAGGATGATCCATCTTTTCTGGAAGAGCACCCAGGTCTGTGCCGCAGACCCAAGATTCTTGCCCTTAGCGAGCTGCAAATCTTTCCTTCGTGGAGTGACATTCTCGGAAGACGACACGGGGCTGCTTTCTTCCTCTTTGATTTTGGCGAACTCTTCCATGGTCTCACCAGCCAAATTGAGGAAGACGTCCTCGAGTTGTGGGCCGTTGACTTGATAGTCCACGATTCCGTGCTTTTCGAGTTCCAAGACGAAGTAGGCCGCGGTCGCAGAGTCTGGAAGCTGGTACACGGTCTGGTCGCGTTGAACATCTTTAGGATATTGTTCCATCTCGACAGGAAGCTCTCTCTTGTTCTCGTGATAGATGCGCACACGATAGCCACCACCGAGTTCGTGCTTCAGTGCGACTGAAGACCCGTGCGCCACGACTTTGCCCTTCGAGATAATCATGACATCGTCGGAGAGCAAATCGGCTTCGTCGAGGAAGTGTGTAGTCAAGATCATCGATCGTCGTCCACGTTCGGCAAGGATAATATCCCAAATTTTTCGTCTACTCAGTGGGTCAAGTCCGGAGCTGACCTCATCAAGCATGCAAAGACTTGAACCGCCCGTAAGCATCATGGCAAGTTGGCACTTGCGTTTCTGGCCGCCTGAGAGTGTGCTTGACTTCGCGCCCACCTTTTGCTCCAGATCACAATCGGCGATGAGTTGTTTCATGGTGTCCTTCGGGTCGATGGTGGTCGCTTTCAGCCTGTTGAAGATTTTGACGTGCTCATATACTGTCAACTCATCCCAGAGAACATTCTTCTGCGGGCACAATCCGATACCACCCGCAGCTTCCATTTCAATCGTGCCCTCAGTTGGCTTCTGTAGACCAGCCAGAACGTCTAAAGTTGTACTTTTGCCACTTCCGTTGGATCCTAGCAAGATCATAACTTGGCCCCGGAGTACAGTGATGTCAATGTCGTCGACTGCCTTTACAGTCTGTCGCGGTTCTTTCGAGAAGCGAGCCCACACGTTTCGGTAGATCCAGCTTTGGGGGTAGTACTTCTTCAACCCGGTAATCTTGACAGTCTCCGGGCTACCATCAGCCACATGGCGCAGTGTCCGAGCCTTGGAAGCTGTTCCGTACAAGCTTCTTTCAATCCATGCGCCAACCAAGGGGTAGACCAGAATTTGGATCGCGCAGAAGATGAAGAAAACGTAGCCGGGAACTTGCCACGGCGATCCTGGTGGTCCTTGGCTAAGGTCGACTGGCACTTCCTCTTGTTGCCAATAGGCCATGTAGATCGTGAATAGCGTAAAGTTCATGGGCGGGAAAAGCAGGCTCAAGATGTACACCACCCCATCGCCACTTGGTGGCACAACTTGTACGATGATTGCCAGAATGATCGAGACGATGGTGACGGTAATACCAGAAAGCTGGGCCTTACTGAACAGACTAGCGAAAGCAATCGAGAAGCTGGTAAGTGCTAGGCCTCCCATGATGTAGTATCCGACAAGTACTCCGACGGGAGAGTCAGGATAGTTCAGAGTCGAAACAATTGCTGCTCCGATGATCCAGGCTGGCAAGTACAAGACGGAGAACGAGAAATGAATCGACAGGATACGCGCTGCCTGTGGTTCCCATCTTCTCTTGTTTGGCATCATTGCCTCGATAAGCTGAGACATTCCCAGCTCTCTTTCTTGCGCCAGTTGTCCAGTCAACTGATACGCGACACCGACAATTCCGATGAAGTACGCGAGACCTAGAATGTTAATGATGGAGTCCATGTACAGTCTGGTGATGTTGGCGTCTCGTTCCTCGTTGGTCTTCGATGTGTAAGCCAATGTTTGGACGTCTTCGGGTATGGTCGTGCCTTCCAATATTGCGATTTGTCTGTCGATAGCATGTTGGACAGGCAGAATGTAGATCTCGTTGTCGTTGGTGTCCCGATCCACGAAGACCCGGCCTCCAAGTGAGCCATCTGCTCGTAGTGTATAGTTCCAGATTCCTCCAGAGCCCTCCGTGGGCGATGAAACAAAGGTGACAGCTCCGAAGCAGTTGGAAACTGATCGGATCGAGCTTCGGCACACCGTGAGCAGCTCGCCTTCACTTTCGACAGTCTGGACGTTGAGGCCGGCTCCAGAAAGTTGATCAGAAATCGGCGTGATGATCTCAGAGATTTGACCGCCGCTGAAGCCATTGTTGACGAAGACAAAATTGCTTCGTCCTCCGCTGCCGTGCGACACTGCATCCGCCAGAGATCGCACTGGATATGGAGACCCAACGCCGAACTCACTGGGTGGCACGAAGAAGTTCTTCGCATATGCAATGAAGAAGAAGAAAATGATGGGCGCGAAGAACGCGCGTACAAGAGTGCTGAACCAATTTCTCCAGAACACTATGAGTAGTGTTTTCTCCACCAGAGCATACCATTGGCGTATGAACGCCATGATGTTATTGTGAGGCTATGCTCGCCAGCAGTAAATTTTTGCCGTTCGTATGTGGATGATTTCCGATGGTGTTGCCTAGATCACGAAAGAGAGCCAATCCTGCATGTTGTCCACTCGTCCAGATATCAAGAAGTCCAGTACAAACAGATGCAAACAGCAAACGCTCCAAGATGCGACGATTTCGTATATGCTCAAAGACCAGGCACGAGTCAACGTGTATGTCCAGATATTAAAGAATGGAAGAGACGCAGAGGCAATTGTAAAGTCAAGCACGTCAGCCCGGCTCCTTGTCTGGGGCGGGTTGTCTGCAATCCGTTGCCACTTGCGCTAGGAAAGCCTCCGACTCTTTGACGCCCTCCCAAGATCTCTAATCTCGGCAGTCTGGGCGCGCGGACAGCACTGCCCGCCTCGCTTATTTGACATCGAATTGACGATGCGAAACCGATTATCCGATCGCTTGCGACTCGTTTGCAAAGCTGTCAAATATCAAGGCCCTGGTGGGTTCGTTCTATTGCATTTGACGGGTATTCAAAGGCAGATCTGACATCTTGATGGGAGTGGGTTATAGATCCCCACGATCTGGAGAGGCAAAACGGCACCACGCTCCGAGGTATCTCCCTTGCGCCACGGCCAACGGTTTGTACCAAGCCGCCGAGGAGGCTTTCGCTCTCGCTTCTACGTAAGTGTTCTGTAAATACGATAAACGAGCTTGCTGGTCTTGGGGCTTGCATCACTTGCTGTCATTTGCATGGAGAATCTGTGTGTTCGATCCTACGGACAAGATTGGATTTTTGTCGTTGGTTCCCCTCAACACGCGCCTCTCCTGGTTCACGCAAAAAATCTTAAAGTGCCTGGCAGGCTTGAGCTCCGAAGTGGAGCGAACAATGAATCTTGGAAAATAAATCTATGGTCTATCGCTTACCACAACGGGAGGCACCTGCTGTACCGCAGACGCCACCTGCGCTTTCTCCTTCTCGTAATTGCTAGCCGGTGATGGTGATTCGTCACGCTTCGTGACTTTCCCGCCTTGCGTGGTGAGGGTCAAGAAAGGCACCAAACCGATGGAAATCACCGATCCCGCCACCGCAAACCAGAAGGTTGCCGTGTACGGTTGCGTCTCCCGATCCCAATAAGAAGCCATGGAAGGGCTCTTCTCTACCGCGTTGAACAGCGCAGTCGTGATGCCAAAACCGATTGTCATGCAAAGCCTCGTGACGGTCTGGAAAATTCCACCGGCAATGCTCTGCTGCGAAGGAGGCATAGATGACATGACGTACATGTTCGCGACGTTGAACTCTAGGTCTGCGCCAATCACCATCAAGACAAAGGCTGGGAAACTAAAGGCCCAGTAGCTCGATGACCGGCGGTTGAATGCAAGAAGCAAGAACGCAGCAGTGTATGCAATGGTGCCGATATACATGAGCAATTTGTTCGAGATCTTGTGCAGGACCATTCCAGCGAACACGTTCACGAGAATGCCCATCACCGCCATGGGCAGGACATGCACTGCGACTTCCAGCGCTGACATATGCCAGATATCCTGGAAATAAAGCGCAATGAAGAACGAACCAGGCGTAAAAGCAAGAACTCCAAGTGACAAGACAGCCAGGGAGAGAGTAAAATTGAGGTCTTTCCAAATCCACATCGGCACAAGAGGGTTTTCGATGCGGTTTTCCCAAAACACGAAAGCGATCATCAAGGCGGCGCCAATGATCAGTAGCGCCAGAACATAACCGGTGCGCCAGCCTTGCGCAGCGTCCTCTCCAAGACTGAGTGCTGCAGAGAACATGCCGATGCCACCGACTGTCATGACTACGCCGACGACATCGAAGCGCTTTATCGTCTCCCAGGTGAAAGGTTGCTTGGCAGTCGGATCCCGAGGCACCGTAAACTGGCCAACAACCGAGAAGATCAAGAAGATGATAGCCAGGAGATAATAGCTCGCTCTCCAATTGAAGATGTTGGTTGCCGCGCCGCTGAAAATCGTCCCAAAGACAAATCCAAGAGGATTGCCTCCACTGAAACATGCGAACGCCCAATTCTTCCGTTGGCTGGGTTTCTCGTACACGATCCCCAGCAGGCCAACAGCAGGAGGCACAGCACTAGCTGCAAACAAGCCCATTACTCCATTCAAGACATCCAGTGCGATCGCTCCCTTCGCAAAGCCAGCTACCAGAGAGAAGACCGCGAAGAGAAGCATTGACAAGACAAACATCGTCCTCCTGCCGAAGAGGTCTGCAACACCGCCGAAGAAGAGCAAGAAAGCACCGCTGGACAGCGAAGTCGAGGAAGTGAGCCATGTGATCTCGGCAGTGCTCATGTTGAGGTCTCGGCCGACAAACGAGGAGATCACGGTGATCATTCCTGAGACGTAGGCAGGCATGGCGATGGCCATGGTGCAAGTGAGGACGAAGAGAACTTCTTGCACTGTGCTATTGAAACAATCAGGCCGGCGATTATTCGTCTGAACGGGGTGGAGAGACTCCATGTCGTTTTGTTCTGTGGAGATCTGCTCTGGCATTCGATCCTCTGGCATTGCATTGGTGGCGGCCATGACGCGCTGAACTTCGCGTCCTTGAGTCTCAGCGACGTACTACTTCAAGGGATGCAACAAGAGACACCTGACTTGACGACACAGCCAACGCGCCCATAATAATATATAAAATCGTGAGAAGGTTTATGGGTTGGTAATGCGCGCGGAATGAAAAGTTAAGTATAGTGAGATGGTGCAAGAATGGAAGTCATCAACGGAATATCAGCCGCTCGGCCAATCAAATGTATCCGGCTGATTGCTCTTCCTTATCTCCGCCCTTGCAGCAGCAGATAATTTACGTCCTTTGACCGTTTGACTAGACGCCTACACGGCGATCCTTCGCTATTAGCTAACTAACGTCGTGCACCATCGCAGGAATGTAAGATGTTCGAAATGAGTGGCAATCACGAAATATCAACGCATATGCGATAAGCTGATAACGCCACGTATTAATTGTACAAGTGGATTTCCCGAAAGAATGATCGTACTGATCACAGATACGCCTCCTCATCATCGAATACCCAGTGATCGCATGTCTACCTTCGGTCCTCTTCGGATTTAGCTTCCAGTAACGTGATCTCCTTCTAATGACGCCCACGCTGTCTTGCATCAGCATATGGCTCGATGGGCACTCATCCTGCGGTAAATCTTTACCAAAGAAGACAATCTACACGATTCGATTCGCAGGAAACCCGATCCAGCGAAACAAAAGCAGCGAGAGACCGTAACGGGATCAAAAAAAAAATCAATTCTTTATCACAATCATCGCTCTACCTATCCCTCAATCCTCACAACCAACGTCTTGCTCTCGCCCAGCGAATGAGATCTCTTTCCCTCGTGTAAGCTGACCGCATTTTCCACCGTAGCCGTAACAGCCAACGCACCGATCAGCAACGGACAGAGAGCAAAGTCCACGTCTCTGCTCTCCCCAGCCTTCAGCGCAGCCACGAAGCGCGAAAGCGGTCCTGCGACTGCTCGGAGACGCTCGTCTGAACTCTGACTTGAGAGACCCGCCAGTCTAGGTTGGAGGACGAGGAGGAGAGGCGCTGAGCGCGAAGAGCGGTTGCGCACAGTGGCGCGGACGGTGAGGAAGTTGCCTGATTTGGCTGTTGGGGATCCAGCAGCATTTTCTGGCAGGGAAAGCTTGACGGCAATGGCTGGGCCGCGAATGATATCTGTGGCCTCTGCGGGCAGTATCAGGTTTTGCAGAGGGACTTCGCCCTGTCGGGAGTCGACTTTCCATGTGACACGCAGTCTTGCGAGCAGAGCTTGGCGAGTCTCTTCTGGATCATGTTCGCCCTTGACTTCGTGGAGCCAGCGCTGTACGTCGAGGTACACGCGCTGCACTTCGCCGGGCGCCATGGTGCTTTCTTGGCTTACTTTCCATGCATCGCCATTGTAGACACTGCATGAGAAGGCGACAGATTTCGGCCATGCGTTGCCGAGGTCGAACGATGCGCACATGAAATCGTCTTTGTCAGATTCGACGACATCAATGTGGTGGGCTTGCAATGCAGCGTTCACAGTCACAGTGATCGGCACAGTGAGCATGCGCGCGTAGCCAATTTCCTCGTCAGGCCCGGCGTGGAAGACATCTGCTCTGAGGTGTGTCATGCCAGCTCTGCCAATGATCTGGAGAGGTACATTGACAGTCTGCTTCGGAGGGATAACAAGGTTTGACTGGCTGGCCAGCGTGAGACCCTCCTGGTTGCCGACAACATCTAGTAATGTTGCACTGATATTCGACACATTCTCAATACTTGCTTCAAAGACGTACTTCTCGCCCTCAAGCAACATCAAGCTCGACTCCACAAGTGATGTGCCTCGCAGAACCAGTGATGGCAGAGGCGGGATCACGTCTGCAGAAACCGTAGTATGTTCGGCTTCTGTGGGTTTGTACTTGGGGTCCTGTTCTCCAGATCTTGCTTCTTGCCCAAGGCTCTTTACGGTCAGAGATTTCTTCTCCGAGTATGGCTTTTTGACAATTGGGAAGAAGTCCTCCCGGAAGCTAACCATCTTGATGCGACAGCCCTTAATCACTATCTTGCCCTTCGCATTGGGTGTGACTGTTACAACGAGTTGCTGGAATCGTGCTGGACCAAGATGTAACGGTTCATGACTAGTGACAAGCTCGCCGTCTTCTGTGACGAGTTTAACTGATTCAATGTCGAGTCCAACCTCGTACGGGTTTTGGAGCGTCAGTGTGCATTCAATGGCTTCCCCTTCAACAAGTACCGCACTCCGCTCGGCGGTTGCTTGTCGGCGCGCATTAGGATCGTACAGCAGAGGGTTGGCTGAGTTCCGTTGCGAAGACGATGGCCTTAGGCCCTTCAATTTGGCCCAGTCGATGAGCTCGGCAGCCGTAAGCCGGGGTGAGAACGCGACACCTCGAACGAGGTATGGGTCCCAGTATTCTGCTTGGGTGTCCGTGAGGCCGAGTTGTTTCGACACACCGATAGTCCTGCTAATTGTGGCAGCTAGGTGAGCTTGCTCGGCCTGGGCAATAGCAACTCCACTGCTTTGGGCTCGGTCATCGACTGCTGCACGAGGACCGGCGGATGCAAGGAAGGTTGTAATGAGACGAAGGATTCCGTACGGGTCTGGCGATGCCTCACATAATGCTAGCAGCTCTCTCAAAGTGTTGAATCGAAGCACTTCTCCTCCAAAAGCTCGTGGTCGGTTGTGGTTTTGCTCGGGTGCCGCAGCTGCTCCATCGGCCTTCTCAGCAGTGCCAATCAGATGAACACCATAGATATTGGCAACGTCGGAGATCATGCTAAGCATACCGCCGCTCTCTTGCATAGAAAGGGTAAGCGAATCCGTGCCATGCTCAGCAGATAGACTAGCTGCAGGGTGAATGCCCATTTCAGCGGCTCCAAGCTTGCGTGCTTGATTCAAAGCCGCAGTCAGTTTCACGACAAGCTCTTTGATAGTCATCGCTTTCTTGCGCTCCATTTGCAATACTGAGTAGACTGAGGCAATGCCGCCTAATAAGGTCAGCTGCTCCGGCACGGCTATCGTATCGTCGTGCACGGGTAAAGCAGTCGCCACAACTTCCGCGATCGCGCTTTTAGCGAGGAGGCGGGAGCCTTGCAAGGAGGAAGACTTGTAGTGGTTTACAAACCCATGAGACGGCTCTTGCATGCTGTCGTTGCCACCCTCAACCGCCCGCTTGAGAGCAGCGCTGGTGAATACGCCGGAACAGCTGTGTAGCATTGCTAGTAATTTGGATCCACGAATCGTAGCTTCGCATACTACCAAAGAAGGCAGCTCTAACAGGCCCTCGCTTGAGCGGTAGAGGACTACAATGTTCCGCACAAGGTCAGGCAGCATCGTTGACAGCCGTCTGACGGAGCCTTCGTTTGATGCGGACTCCGCAAGAGAGTCTGTGGAGAATCGTTGTGCAGCCTGTTTTGTGATGGACTTCTCGATCGCTTGCTGGCAGATTGAGGGTACTTGGAAGCCAAGCCCCGCCCATGCTTGCAGCAGCTGGCAAACGATGATGTTCTCAAGTCCTTTCGCATACCACAGTGAATCTTGCAGTGTCTTGACCTGAGTCGTATGCTCAATCAGTATCTGCAATGCTTGCTTCCACATGCCGGCCATCATGTAGACAGATCCCACTACGATTCCGACCCGAGCTTTGCCCCTCCTCTTCGTCTTTTCTGCAGATGTATTCGGTCCAAAGCCTTGTATTGGCATTCGATCTTGACTAGATCCCCGTCCATGCGCTCCTCGGTTGCTGTCAGATCTTGACAGTGCATTAACAGCAGTGTTGCTATTTGGTATTTGATCGAAGGATGTCGCAGGAGATGCAAGGCTACGCGAAGGAGGTCGTGAGGCACCATCCTCGCCTGGCGGTGGTGGACTGGCGACATTGCGTGGTGTACCGTGGCCAGAGCTGGCATTGGACCGTGTCTCCACTTCTCGCATCCAAGACGCGCGCTGTAGTGATCGGGATGTCTGGCCAGGCGTTGCAATACTGGGAGAGGCCTGCATGGCTTGCACATATGTGGACAATTCGCGCAAGAAGCTGATTGAGAGCGTGTGAATTGCTTTCATAAGGGAGGGATGTCCTCTTTCATGGAATTGATCAACCACAGTTGCATTGTCCAGATCTTTGGCCGCTTCATCTTCGTTGTCGCGCAGCACGATGAGTTGTCGGTGCACCACACGCGGATGTCGTTCGCGTAGATAGTCGGTAGCAGCCTTCAGCTCCTTGCGCGCTTCCTCCTCCTCCTCGCCCAGTCCTCCTACCACACCAACGACAAGCAACGGCTCCCTGAAAATATCGTACGGGCTCAAATGCATTGTTGCGGCGCTAGGACAGCTTGTAGTATAGTGCAGCAGCAGACATCCCTCCTCAGACTTCCCAGGGGACAACAAGAAATCCCCGCCCCTCTCATGATTCTTCAAGTCCTTATGCCGTATTATAGCAGCCTCATCTTGCAGCCTCCGCACAAAGTCCAGGAATATACGACGCTCTATGCGCCCAACCGGCAGCACAAGCACCCTCACATGCGCCGCTGCCACGGGAGAGAAGCGATCCATTGTCAATAATCACGCACGGCATGTCGTGTTCATGCAGGCGTTGCGGTCATGCGCGCTTCATTGCCTCATTTATGCGATCGCGGTGGGAGGTCGTTCAGGAGGATCAAAAGTGTGTATGTGAGGTATATAGGATCTCGTGACCCTGTATCCCATCGACGAGCCAGAAGCCATTCGGCCACGAGCGAGGTCAGGTCAGCCTGCTGCTGCACGCTTAGGGCACATGCAGCCACCGTCAACGGCAGGTGTATGCGAGTAAGCACCCATGAAGGATCGGATCGCAGCGCGTGGACCACGGGCCGTGAACAGACAGGCCATGAGCCGCGTGACGCAAGCCGCAAACCCTGTCAGTGGCACCTTGAGCCGTCGAGACTGCAGCGGTTTAGTGGCTCAGTGGGTGCAAGCAAGCGTGGCATGCCGGCTGCCGTGGGTGGTGCCTCGTTTTCGTCCATCGCCTACTGTTCGAGGTATCATCGACCTAGACCCGCAAAGCCTCTGCTCTCGCTAATTGCGCACCATGGCCACTTAGGCAGCGCCCGCCGACAGACTTTTGGAGCGCGATATACTCGATGGAGAGATTGCTCCATTTTCGCACCACCCACCTCTTTAGCCCGCACAGCACAATGAGACTGCCTGCCCACGCCTCCACTTTCTTCACAAACGCCACCTTCGACTTGACCAGGATATAGCCTTGCCCTATCGTCACCTGACTCGATACGGAAATGCTGCTTGACTTATACTTCGCAACGGTTGAGGTTTACGAGCCTCGATAGTGAGCAATCCCTGCTATATGGACGAAAAGGATGTCTTGGGCACGCCTGAGCGGAGGCCGCTCTCGAGCCTGGGATCCGAAGGCTTGCTGTCCAGTATATACTCGCCCCGTAACAGCATCGACTTTGGACTTTCAGTAAATTCAACGAACCACGACGCCGCCGCCGCATCAACTCTGGAGACTGGGACGTGTGACCAACTGGTGCAATGTCTCGAGACGGAAGCACCGCTCCAGGCGGCGCTTCACAAGACCAAGGACACCTTCCAACGCCATGCGAAATGGTTCACCGAGGCCGGTCTGACGAAATTATTACGGGTCGCCCTCTTCCGTACGGCCAACTCAAGGGCAACTGTGGACTTGTACGCCGCGCTGGAATTTATTGACTCCGTGGGCACCTTCGCCGTTCTACCAAGCGAGAGCATACTCCCAGCGATCCGCTTCATTGCATACACATACTACCAGGGCACTAGAATGAACAAACACAAAAGCCTCGCAGACAAGGCTTGGGGCGTTTTCCAACATATACTTCAAAGCCATCTGAGCCGGCAAGCAATAGGAGCTCTCCTTGAAATACTCAGTTTCGCGCAACAGTACCAGAGCAAGGCAGAATTCGCTGCGGCTTCTGGTGCACTACGACTAATAGAAGAGAAACTACCACTTGGAGACCGAACAGAATCACGACCACCATTCGTGTCAGTCTTCCAGCTGCTACCATGCCTTCGTTCCGTGGCGCAAGGAAGTGACGAAATTCTGAAAGAACAAGTCTTCAACATCATGAACAGGATATTTAGCGAGGATCTCGCTATCTTGGAGTTGATTAATACGGCAAGCTGGGATGTCTGCATTGACGTTCTCGAGATCTGTCACAGCCATGCACAAGCGGATGACAAGCGGGCTGTGTTGGAACTCGTTGCGAAACACTCTTCCAGCCTTGAGAGGAAGGCACTGGAAAGAATTGCGTTTGTCTTTGTCAAAGCGGGTCAGCCGCTCACAGAGTCAATGTTGGAGGCTATGCTAAGCGCACCGTTCACGTCGGCCCCATCAGAAGCACCTCCACTAATACAGCATGAGGACCTTTTCCACCTGCTGTGTCATTCTCCAGAACCCGAACACCATGTGGCACTGGGGCGACTAATCGCACTCCATCTCGATTCCATCGTTTATTCCGAGGGTGATCTGGCATGGGAGAGCCTGGTCGACATGTGTTCAGGCCAAGCCTTGCGTGAAGAGTGCACCACGCAAGCAGCCATAGTCTGCACTGGAGCAGTCTGCACGATTTTACACCGTGCTTTCGCGTATCCACAGAATTCTGCCAGGCTGATCAGGACCATCAACAAGCTTGTGGATACGGTGACAGAACTTGCTACACATGCCTTCACAGCTGAGGCCAGGATGATTGCATTGCGAGTGCTTTCTCGTTTACGTGCTGCGGTCGATGGTGCAGTGTACCTCGCCGGAGACGACACTCTGGAGAACGTTCCCTCCGCACCTACCGTGCCGAATGACCAGAAAGCTGTGGACCTACCTCTGGACAAATGGATGGACCAGCTTATTGCGCTTATCGATGGCCACACTACAAGCCAAGACCAACACTGTCTAAATTTTGTCCTCGCCACGTTGCCGGAACAGCTTAGCAATCTCTCTCTTTTCTACAAACGACCTCAATACCCCAAAGAGCTCTTCAACATCGCCTGTTCACGGTTGAAGAGCGGAGGTGGCCAGCATGCGGCATCTTATGTACATTTACTCACGACGCTCATCAGCTATCGGGGTCTGCTTTCGTCGCAGGAAGAGCGACAAATGGTTGCCGTGTTCATAAACACGGCAGGCTCTTCCGAAATGGTCAGCAAAGCTTGTATCCATGCCCTCACCGTTTGCTGCTACGAACTATCAGTAGCTGCCACTCGTCACCTCGAAGACATCGTCCAGAAAATGCACCGGATGGTGACACAGCGCCACCTGGCGGTTCATGTCCTGGAGTTCCTAACAGGTCTATCACGTCTACCCGACTTGTACAACAACTTCCGCTTTGATGACTTCAAACGAATTTTTGGTGTGTGCTTCAGCTACTTGGAGTATATCAGAAGTAGCGAATCAGATCTGGTCCCACAACAGTCAGACCAAGGAAGCAGTAGCGATCGCAACCTGCAGCACACCCCTCAGTACGTCCACTCCTTAGCTCACCACGTCATCGTGTTTTGGTATTTCGCTGTACGTCCAAGCGACAGGCAAGCTATCAAGGACTACGTGACCAGTCGACTCAAGCACACGACCAAGGATGGACAAGAAACGTGGTCCGAACAAGCTCTTGTCACAATAGATCTCATGGACAGTGTTGATGCATCAGAAGCGCATGGCAATTTTGCAAGCGAAAAGAACCAAACCTATACCTTCGATGAGGAAGTGGATGGCCGCTTGACTGTTCGCCATAGACTCTTTGGGTTGCTACTCATCTCGACGACTACTGCCTTGCGCAATGGTCGAACCCTGGTCACTGTACGAAGGCCATCCGGTACATTCAAGTATCAAATCCGTGGTAGTGCCTCTGAGCATGCGAAGACTCCCACGCATGCGCAGCCAACAATGCAAATCGAGCAAGAATGGGGCAAAGCTACAGATCTTTTGTCAAGCAATGGCGATGAAGTACCAGTCTTCCCTGACGATTTGCAAGGAAACTTGTATGGTAGCATCACTGTTCCCAGCACCAAATCTCCTCTCGGCGCTGCCGGACTCACTGAACTACCAGATGCCGATGGAGTACAATCTGCCATCCGCATGCTGGATAGAGTGCCAGGCCTCGACTCTCACAAAGCCGGTGTCATCTACGTCGGCGAGGGCCAGACTACCGAGACCGCCGCCTTTGCCAACTCAAGCGGAGCTCCAGACTACAGGGAATTCGTCGAGCACCTCGGACAGCTGCGAAGGCTCAAAGGCGCCACCTTCAACACCCAAGGCCTGGACAAATGCGACGACATGGACGGCGAGTTCGCCATCGTCTGGAACAACGAAGTCACCGAGCTCGTCTACCACGTCACCACCATGATGCCGGCCTCGATCCACGACGACGAAATGGCCGTGACGGCCAAGAAAAAACGCCACACCGGCAACGACTACGTCAACATCGTCTTCAACAACTCCGGCGAGCCCTTCCGCTTCGACATGTTCCCCTCGGCGTTCAACTACGTCTACATCGTCGTCACGCCCTCCGTGCGCACCACGTTCCTGCAGACCCGCACGCACACCATGCAGACGCCCGTCGCCGACCGCTTCTACCGCGTCGAAGTCATGACCCGCGACGACTTCCCAGGGATTTCGTCTGCGCACGAACCGAAGATGATTTCGGGAGCGTCGCTGCCGCGCTACGTGCGGAACCTCGCGCTCAACGCATGTATCTTCGCCGAAGTCTGGGTGAACAAGGACGTGCAGGACTACAGGTCCAGTTGGCGAGAGCGGTTGTCGCAGATTAGACGCTTGAGAGACCGGTTTGGGCCCAAGGAAGTGAAAGAACCTTCGCTGGCAGAAATGGAGGCAAAGGGTAAGGAGAAGGAGAGAGCGAAAAGTGTTTTGGCGTCTTGGATTGGGGGTGGGAAATGATTGATGATACCCGGGGTCTTTTCTAAAAATAAGACACAACAAAAGTTTTTGCTTTGGGTAATTTTTGGAGAGGGCTATTACGAGGGCTTTTTTTTTTAGTTTTGTGTATACTGGTGTCTAACAAAAGTCTTTGGTTTTTTGGTTTTACAACTACACTATCGCAATCCGCGTACCTTGCAGGCTCGCGGGCATGTTTCATCTCTGGCGCTTTGGTAGATAGTGGTGGATGTTGATCAGAGTCAACCCAACCAGAGCTTTCGCATGTTCGATCGTAGGCAATCTTTGCTGGCGCGTGACTCCCTGATCATTCGTATAGGCAACAGCTGTCGCGAAGTGGCTCAACGTCTCCCACAATGAGCTCTTTTGCTTGTGTCCTTTGGCGTCTCTGCAGCATTGCAGTGCATGATCGTGGCGTGATGCAAGGCGATACTGCGAGCTTTCTTGCTTAGAAGGCCAGATATTGTTGGACCTCAAGAGGTTCTGCTGCTCGATGCAGCGCTTATCGTAGCATCATCTCTCTTGACGATGTCCTCAGAAAACCTCCTCAGTAACCTTCCTCCCATACCAGTTCCCCAGCTCATCGCCCTCATCTTCCTTCCCACCCATCATGAACCCCGTCAACTTCATGTTGTCGCCCGGCTCCTCCGCAGCATCAGGCCACTCAGTCTTCGCACCAACGCCCTTGTTCTCCAGCATCTCCTTCGCCGTCCCCCAGCTAAATCGACACTCGCTCCCCCATCCAAACACCGGATCCATATTCGCTCGCAACCACGTGGTGCACCTCGCATCAGACGGATATCCCGATCCCCACGCCACTTCTGCGCCTTCCTCGTACGATTCGTAAAGGACATCCAGCGCAGCATCTCTCGAGACTTTTGCGCAGACCGACGCCGCCGACACACAAGGGTACAGACTATCGGCTTTCTTCGCAACCGTAATCCTTAGACTGGGAAATATCCGCTCCAATCTCTTCTGATACGCTTCCGGCTGGCCAATAGTATCAATGTAGACCTCCGTGATATTCACGCCTGAATCTAAGACACCCTGTATCAAATCCGCCGTCGCGTCCATCGCTTGCGCGTTGAGATTGTACGCTCCGTTCGGCCGCAGCTGCGCGGCGGAAATATCGCGCGCGCTCATCATGCGTGTCGCCCAGCCGCAGTTCTCATACAAGTCTGTTTCTTTGGTGCAGATCTTCTCCATGAGGTCCGAGCGGACGGCGGGCGTGAGGACTTTGCTGTCGTCGAAGTGGTGGGTTTCAGCGAGAAGGGAATGGTGGAGTGGGAGGGGGAGGTAGAGAAGACCGTAGACCATGGGTCCGAGGACGGGGCCGCGGCCGGCTTCGTCGACACCGAGGACGCAGGGGGTGGTCATGTCGTTTTGGATGGTCTTGGGGATGGGGGACTGGTAGGTGTAGCTCTCGCCTGAGAGGATGAGGGAGCGGGTGATGGAGGGCGCGAGGAAGACATCGTTGGGAGGTGTTTCGTTGGCGAGGGTCTGGCTTTCGGGGGCGTCTTCCATGGTGTCGTCCATTGTATGTGAATTGTTGTTTGGTGGAATATACTCGTTAATGTTGTCGTATGTGAGCTTGGTGTCAATGGTCAAGGCACTTTACGCGTCGACTATGCAGGAAGACGCGCCGTTTTGGACCCTTGGAATTGGCAGATGGCAGCCATATTCCGTCAACCGTCGACATTCCATGCAGTCTTCGTAGGAACCATCAATCCCAATTTGCATTGTTGATTAATATTGAGCGTTTCGTGTATTGTTCGAACGCTTTGTAGCCCTGGCTTCAAGTCGATTTAATTGTATGCACACACCTTCAACCTCACAAGACGAAGAACTGTCTTCGTCAACCACGTTGATCGGGGACAGCTCTTGCTTCCGAAGTAGGAGAATCCCGTTTTTGATGCTAGGGCCCTCTCACGAGCCCGCAAAGCTCCAATAAAGCGTCGGATGTGTGTCAACATGCGGCAGAATGACTTCAATATGCACAACCATGCGATATACATTATACAGATCATGATCACAGCATTTTGGAGGAGGGATAGCACCCCAACCCTAACCCGTGAGAAATCAGTCGATATCTCGAGCGTAGCACGATCGATGTGTGATCAAAGACGAACGAGATACATGTACATGTACATATGTAGTCAAGAGCAGTGATGAAACTCGGGGCCATTGGAACGACATTTGGTCATGAAGGGCTCGAAGCCAGTTTTCAGCCAGAGACCGCCTGGTCCCCAGCTAGGTATACATTGCTCGTTGTGAATGCCAGCTACCTTAATGCTTTTACACCCTGTTACCCCATATGCGCCTGTACTGTTACATTCGCTAATCGAGCACCCGTAACACTGTTTTCCTGTGTGATATTCCTTCGTAAGAGCGGCACGCGTAGTAGAACGACGCCCGGTTGATGAATCCCTTCCTGAACGCAAGACTTGCGGCTTCCACAGGCTTTCTAAGACCTGGCGGGAGCGTTGCCGTCGCCGCGAGGACCACGGCCACGGCCTCCGCGACCACGACCTTCGCCGTCACCACGGCCGCCACGGGGACCGCCACGGCCACGTCCACCACGTCCGCCGCGACCTCCACGACCCTCGCCCTCACCACGGCCACGGAAGCCGCCTCGACCGCCGCGGGTCTTACCAGCGACCTCGTGGAAACCGTCGTCGGGCGTGCCGTTGGTCTGAGCAGCCTCTTGGCCAGGTGCCTTGGTGTCCCAGGACTCGCCTGCAGCGTTACCGGCGGCGGTATCGTCGGCCCAGCTGGTGGTGGTTTGCGGCTGAGACGCCTCGACAGGTGCAGCAGCAGGGGTGTCGACCTCCTCGTTGGGCCTGGGAACGACCTCGTAGTTGTCCTCGATGTTCTCCTTCTCAGCGCCGGTGGTTGAATCCCAGCTCTCGCCTGCAACGTTGCCCTCGGTCTGGGTGGCAGCAGTGCCAGTCTCCTCGGTAGCGGGGACGCCGTTAGTCTGAGGCTCCTGGAGCTCGGTCAGGCCAGCGTGGGTGGTGGTAGGGTCTGAGCCGTCGGTGACAGCTTCGGGAGCTGCCTCGGTGAAGGCCTCCTCAGTGGTAACAGGTGCGTGTTCGAGAGCGGCTTCCTTGACGCGGGAGACTGCGGTTGATGTTAGCAAGTTTCTAGATGCAAAGGATATGGCTTCGCAGCCGAAAGGATGTCGAGAACCTACACTTGACAGGAAGGAGTGTGCCTTCTATGCTGGTCACCTGCTCGTCGGTACCCTCGATCAAGTTCAGTGCCGTCTCCACAGCCTTCTGGTCACCGCCGTAGACGAGCAGCAGGGTGCCCTCGAAAGCTCTGTTCTCATCCTCCTCTGAGTCCTCCTCGGCGTTCCTCCTGGCAGCTGCAGCGCGCAAGAACTGGGAGAAGATCAAAAGCTTGCTCTTGAGCTCAGCCTGGCTGCGGGCAGCGGCCTCAGCTTGCGCCTCCTTCTTGATCTTCTCGAGCTCTTCACTGTGGGTGGATGTGAGGTCGGACTTTTGCTTCTGGAGCTGTTCCTGGAAGTCTGCGTCGAACTTCTTGTACTGCTGGACCTGCTCGTCGAGAGTGACGAGCTGGGCCTGGAGCTGTGGCTTCTTGAGGGCCGAAGCCTTCTGGTCTTGGTTGAGCTTGCGCTGAGCAACGAGGTCGTCGAGAGAGACGTTGGGGTTCTCTTTGATCACGGCGTCGGTCTTGGCCATGCCGCTGAGCTTCTTGTTGATCGCGCGCATTTGCTTCTGAAGGCTGAGGATGTAGGGGTTCTCAGAGCTGGCCTCGGTGGGCTCGGGGCTGGTTGCGGAGGCCATTGTGAGTTGGCTATGTGTTGATGATGTATGGAGAGTGATGGGAAGTAATGTAATGGTAAAGCTGGAAGGGAAGTGTTTTGGTGTTGCGTGCTTGTCTGTGTCACTTGTTTGGTCTGGTCAAGCGAACAGCCAGCCAGCTGCTTGTGCTTAAGAGAGCTGTCCGAGCTCGCGTGCCTCATGAGCGAATAAGCTCAGAGTTTCGGGAGTACGCGGCGCTTAGATAGGGCGATAACGAACATTCACATGTCGTCAACAAAGGGCATCATCGCTTATCCATCCTCTCGCTAGCAACAGCGTACACAACTCACAACCTCGCCATTTGGCGGAACTCCTCGATAAGATGGTAGGCTCGCCATCTCAAGCACTCGCCAAGCGGTCAACAGACAATGCGCTCATGCCACCACCACCACCACCGAAGCGACAAAAACGACCTGCCAAAGTACTGGATGAAGATGTGTACACCGATGCACTTTCACATATCATAGCGCGCGACTTTTTCCCCGGCCTCATCGAATCAGAAGCACAGCAGGAATACCTTACCGCACTAGACAGCAAAAACAATGACTGGATCCGCGAAGCAGGAAGGAATTTGACGCAAGTCATGACACCAGGTCCGGATGGGCGGAGGAGAAATGGAAGAGGAACTAGCTTCACGCCTAGGAGGAGTACTGCTGGTGGAGAGACACCAAGAGGATGGACTGGAAACACGCCGGGCCAGACGCCCATGACAGAAGCTGGCGGTGATCACTTTGCGCCTGAAGCGAAGCCAGAAGTGGATGTCAACATGTCGCTTGGAGCTTTCCAGGCGAAGTACACTAGCGAGGACAACGAGAGCTTCAATGCGCTTCTGGACAAGCAAAATGGAAAACGAGCAGCCAATTATGCTTTCTTTCACAATGGTAATAAAATACCTACCAACCGCCAAATCGCATACAGGGAGAGGGAGCAGAAACGACTAGAGAGTGGCGAGAGTGCAACATCAACAGCTTTGATTACTACAAACGCCGATGGAGAGGAGCGTCGGTTGCTCGCTGCGAACCGGCCATCTCAAGACCTTGCTGCCAGACCTGCTTCAGTGGACTCCTTCCCCAATCGCACTGGGCCACGCAACACGCTCATGTTTGGACCTGACGGTATCGAAGATACAGTGGAAACACGTGCACATCTATCACAAATGCGGTCCAACGCTGCTCCCAAAGCTACAAATTACGGTGGCACGCGATTCGCACCTGAAGCTCAGGCCTCAGCAGACATCATCCCGCCGAGCCCTTCGATGAGTGCTATAGACGCCGCTATCGCTGGCCAGCCAAGGCCTACGGAATCTGAACCAGGCTATTCGGGTGCTGAAACGCCTCGTGTAAATGGATACGCCTTTGTGGACGCTGAGCCTACGCCTTCTGAGCTGGGCCTCCCAGTATCTGACGCAGAGGCTGACGCCGCGGAACGCGAAGCCGCACTTGCTCTGCTGCCGAAAGCTGACGAATCTGGACCAAATCTCTTCAAGATCCACGAGCGCAGCAAGCGCGAGGAAGTACATCACAGGCTCGTAGAGAAAGCCGATCAAGCAAGAAGGAAGGGTGGCAGAGGCAGAGTGGAAGAGCTGGCGAAGCTGGGTATCACGCCAGGACGTACGCCCACGCCCAAGTTCAAGAGTGCGGCGGGGCTGACGAGCGGTAAGAGGGCCATGACGCCCGCGGCGAAGAGCCTGGCAGAGAAGCTCAGGACGCCGAGGAAAGGGTGGTGAGATGTGTTTGCGAGCGCCTGTTGTTATTCCTCCATTTCTAAGATACCCCATACTGTTTGCAATGTACTCTTTTTCTGATTGCTAGTCCTGATATCTGTGCCATGGTCCCGTCACTTTTCACATGGTGTCAAGAGTGAAGGAGGTACCACGCCAGCCGCTGAAGGGTGACCACGCTGTGTACTCCGCGGGTCCTACTCGCTGCGGCTCCTTGTATCCACCGGAAGCCCGCCGACCAGATCAGATAAGCTGAATAGCAAGCTCGATCTTTGCCCCCAGGGGCTTGACCTGGCTGGCGATCTGACACCATCTCCGCAAATCCCCGGACCATCGGGAGTGAAGATGTCGTGCATTAGTGGATGTCTGCAGGAACCGTTGTTTGTGGAGAGTTACACCACTCGCGTATCTCATACTATTAGATGATCATCTCCAGGATTTTGTTGTGGTTGATGAAGGATGTGTGGATGATTCTACTATAGTTGCCAGGAACGACAGTGTCGCTCTACGGGGTGGCACTACAGCAGGAGAATATCGACAGTGATTGCAGCTTGTTTTGCTCCTAGATAAGTCTCATCGCCAACATTTAGAGGAAGAGCGCGGTGTCAAAATCTTCTAGCCTTGCTGGCGTAGGGTGCACTACTCTGAGTGGACAAGGGGAAAGCCGCAGATACCTTGTACACAAATTCATGGACATTAAGCTTATTATACAGTCAAGCTCCCCAAGTTAATCTCTTCATCGAAGCGCTCGCCAACTTTGCCAGAAAATAAGCATCAAAAGATTACTCGCCCACGTGCCAGTGGTTCTTCCTGAGCCGGTTGATGCTTTATGGTTCATGCTTGCCTCAGGCATCAATGCTCAAGTTGTAGGGCAGCTCCGGACTTGCAGGCTTGCCTGGATGTGGAATGGCAACAGCGAGCGAAGTTGCTCCTGCCGCCCTGATCTCCTGCGTCACTTTCACCTTTCACTGCGAACCTCTCGACTTGCTGCACCGCTGCTCTGCTTCACGCCTGTGTGTGATGCTGCCACACGCGCCCGACTGAAAGCGCCCGACGCATCCTCACCAACAATCAATATCCCCAGCAAGCGCCGCGCAACGCTGCCTGTCGCCACCACCACACCACCACCGCCGCACCGCGTCTCGTCTCGCGGCGACGCCCGCCCGACCCAGGGACTGCGACGACTCGAGCTTGCAACCACAATCCCACCGCGCACGTGCGCTCACACCACACCTCTGCCTGCGCATTCACCATGAGTGCTCAAGGCGACACCGAAATGGCGACCGCGAATGCTGCGGCGCCGCTGTCGCCTGCACCCCACGACGATCCCAAACCAACGACCGAGACCGTCGCCGGCGCAAGCGCAAAGCCAGCGAACGCTCTCACACCACCGACCTCTGAGGAAATGAACCACGAGACGAAAGACTCAGATTCGGAGCTGAGCGATCTGGATCTGAGCGACGACGAAGATGACGGCGAGCCGATCGAGCCCGACCATTACTGGGATGGAGGCAACATTCCGGTCTTCAAGCCGACAATGGCACAGTTCAAGAGTTTCAAGAAGTTTATCGAAAAGGTGGACAAATACGGCATGAAGTCTGGAATCGTCAAGGTTATTCCTCCAGACGAATGGTGAGTACATTGTGGATTTATGCGTAGGAAAGCGCACGTACTGACACTGCGTCACAAGGCGTAACAAACTCCCAGATCTTGACGAGAAGGTCAAACGAATTCGAATCAAGAATCCAATCACTCAGGAATTCAATGGTACCTTTGGCACATACACACAACAGAACGTCGAAAAGATGCGCTCGTACAACCTCCCGGAATGGAAAGCACTCACGCACGAGACCCAGCATCAACCACCAGCCAGACGTGGAGAGCGTCGTCGTAACCAGGAGAAAGTCGTCAGAGGTGGCGGAGGACTCCGAGGACGTGCTGCAGCGGCTGCTGCCAGAGCTGCCAGCGAAGTTGGAGACGATGAAACACCGGAGAAGCCAAAGGAGAAAAGGAAGCCTGGAAGACCCAAACGCAACGTTGTGATCAAGGATGAAGCCGATTCAGACGATTCCACTTCGAAGAAGGCGACACCAACCCCGGCCGACAAGAAGAAAAGTCGTGGTGGAGGACGTGGAACAGGCACAAACAAGAGTGTCTCTTCGCGACGTCTAAACAATACGGCAGAATCCGTGGATCATATTGACGACAAGGCTTTCAGGAATTTTGACTATCGAATGGAAGGCCTCGAGGAATTTACTCCGGAACGTTGTGCAGAGCTGGAAACACATTACTGGAAGAGTCTTGCGTTCAACCAGCCCATGTACGCAGCAGACATGCCTGGAACGCTCTTCAACGACGACGAGGAAACATGGAATGTGGCCAAACTGGAGAACATTCTGGACGTGCTAGGAACCAAAGTCCCAGGTGTCAATACTGCTTATCTTTACCTTGGCATGTGGAAGGCTACATTTGCGTGGCATCTTGAGGACGTCGATCTTTACAGTATCAATTACATTCACTTCGGCGCGCCGAAGCAGTGGTACAGCATCTCGCAAGAAGATGCACGCCGCTTTGAGAAGGCCATGAGGCAAGCTTGGCCAGGTGATGCTAAGAACTGCGATCAATTCCTTCGCCACAAGACTTACTTGATTTCACCTGACGTGCTGCAGAAGCAATACAACGTCAAGGTCAACAAGCTTGTGCATTACGAAGGAGAGTTCGTCATCACGTACCCGTACGGCTATCACTCTGGCTACAACCTCGGATACAATTGCGCCGAATCCGTCAACTTCGCCACTGAGTCTTGGCTCGAATATGGACGCATCGCTCGCAAATGTAACTGCGAGGCAGACAACGTCTGGGTTGACGTGGCTGAGATTGAGCGCAAAATGCGCGGAGAACCTACCCCAGAATACTACGAAGAGACTGATGACGAATCTGAACTGGAGGAGGAGGATAGCAAACTGCCTACGCCCCCTGCAAGTGTCAAAGGGAAACCTGCCTCAAAGAAGCGCAAGCGCGAGACGAAACAGGAGGCCCCTAAGAAAAAGAAGATTCGCATTCGCATCAAGGCGCCTTCAGCTGAGCCATGCGTCATGTGTCCCAACGACAACCCATGGGAACCTCTACTGCCAACAGACAATGGCAAGAAGGCTCACAGGTCATGCGCCCTCTATACACCAGAGACGTTCATCACGATTGATGATGGCAAGGAGATGGTGCGTGGCGTCGCTAATATCGACCGTGCTCGCTTGGATCTCAAGTGCAACTACTGTCGATCGAAACGTGGCGCATGCTTCCAGTGTTCGGCAAAGAAGTGCGCCCGCGCTTTCCACGCTACCTGCGCGTTGGCGGCTGGCGTACAAATCGATGCTGGACCTGTGCCTACCTTCGACGAGGATGGCAAAGAGTACTTCGAGGAAGGCTTTGACTTTAGGTGCAAGATGCATAGGCCGAAAATGCCGAAGAATGCGACTTCCAACACCCTTGAGAAGGACGAGAGAGTCATGAAGTTCGCCAAGCAACTCAAGCCCAAGGATGTTGTGCAAGTGCAGCTTATTGGTCGCGAAGTCTTTGGCGCGCTTGTTGTCGAGAATCGACCAGCCGAGATGACAATTCTTGTGGACGTGATGCTCGAAGGCGAGCGTGTCGAAGTGGAATGGAAGTACATTTGCGTCTTGGACCCAGACCTCTCGCAGAGGCCTCAACCATCAGCAAACGCCGTGCCGATGCCCGAAGGTATGAACAAACAGCTCGTGTCTGCCAGCAACCGACAAGATGGCGTGCCCAGCCAAGACGAGGTCTTCACGGACGATGCCGCGTACAAGTGGCAAGAGTTCTACAACTCAGATTGTCCTCCGGGAGGATATCGGCTCAACAAAGACAAGCTTCCCAAGGTCAAGGTCGATCTCGAAAAGGCAGATCAGTTGTACTACTATCTCCCGAAGAAATCGACGGAAGCGAAGTGCTTCTTTACCGACAAAGTGGGTGGCACAGAGCATGCCCCACGCAGCAACTTCTTGGATCGTGTCGCTCCGCCAAAACCCACCTACTCGTACACTGCGCCTCGTCCCTCGTTGGCCGCAGCGCCACCTGTGCCTCGCACTCAGCCTACCTACAGCACGATGCAAACATTCCAGCAAGCTTTGGACAAGCCATATGCGTACAAGCCGCGTATACCATCACATCCCAACACGCTTGCAATCGACACTCAAGTTCTGGCCAATCAAAGGAACTTCGCTCCTCAAGCTGGGCAGCCTGGCCCATACGGTAGGATGCAATCTCCAACACCCTATGGCCAGCCAAACTTTCAACCAGGAGGAGGCTCACGCCGAGGAAGTGAGAGCGAGGCGGCACCGCCGTTGCGCCCGTTCTCACAAGATCACTATTATTCTACCCGAGTGCTTCCAGCAGCATGGCACGGCGAGTATTCTAGTTTCCAGCGTGAAGTTCGCAAGTCCCAAGGCGCTCAGACTCTGCCACGTCCTGCCTTCCCGCAAGGGAGCTTGCCACCGATTTATAACCCTGGGCCACAACAACAACCTGCTCACGCATACGCGCCGTCTGCTCCCATGGGTCGTCCAGCTGGTAGTCCCAAACCCACGATGCAAGCACAGTACGGCCAAGCAGCAAGTAATCCAATGCAGCCGGTACCGTACACTCACTCGCCCTACGGCGCTCCTCCGACCCCTGCTACTACAGCTTCCGAAGCGTCTAAGCAGCCACCGCGTCCACAAGCCAGCCAGGACCATTCGACCTCACGTATGTCTCCCCATTTGCCGAATCCACTCTTCTACGGATCAAATGGTGGCACGTTGCATTCTATTCATCATAAAAGTTGTGATACTGACATTTCCTAGAAACCCCCGCAGAGAAGCAACCAGCCGTTGCTCGTACACCGTCCCATTCCATCAGCTCTGGGTCGAACTCGAGACCCAGGAGCCAGCAGTGGACTCCACCTTCACAGCGTCCAGGTGCTACACCCACGCAACAGCAACCTCTGTATCCCCTGCAGCCTCCTCGCCAAGAGGAGCAGAAGCCTAAATGGCCAACGGCCGTACATCAAACGCCACAAGAGTTCCAAACCCAGCTTACTTATGCTCCGAGCATTGCTTCACGCGAGGGCGCGCACTTGCGTGCGTTACGCGACAAAGGCTACATGCAACCAGTCTATCAGCAGCATGTCTCGCCTTATGCACCTTATCAGCCACCATATCAACCGATGCCCCAGCAACAGCACCGCAACAGTCTGGGACAGCCTTTCGCGCCGGGCCCTGACACGCACGTCTGGACGAGTCCGAGGGCGCCGACCGCCAGCCCGATATCTGATCCCAATACACCCGGCATGCATCAGCAAAAGCAACAGCAGCAAAGAGACCACTACTATGGGTCGACATTGTTCAATCCGCCGGCCTGGGGCCAGAACCCATCAAGACCAGACCTTGCTCCGCTGACTGCGCATGGCCAAGCCCAGAACCCTAATGGACAGGGTCCGATGCTTCCTCAGATGCAGCCTGCACCCAGCAACGGACCCAGCAACGGACCCAGCCACGGACATGAGGCTTGGAGGTACACCGGATAGATGGGAATTTGGCTGCAAAGCCCTCGAATTGCATCGAGTGGCGGAGTGCCGGCACTCATGAGCTGAAGGAGGAGAAATGATAGGACCAGGGCTACCTAAGAAAGAGGGAAAGTGGGATCGGTATGGATTAATGACTACACAAAATTAGCAGTGCCGAAGATGCACGCGCCATTCGCTTTTCGTATACACTATTTTGCCACGTTCTCGAGGCTGTCACTGTCAGGTAATTGACCGTGTAGCTTGCCACTCAACAATGAAAATGAATCAAACTCCGCTTTGACCGTATAATAGATTGCTCCGCGTCAATGGTATGTAACCCTCATAGCCATCGACCTTTACGCTACCGGCTTTCCCTTTCCTTCTTGCGTTGGCTCGCTCTTTGCGATATTCGTTGCAGAATTTGAAGAGCTTGGATAGGCGCCGGCGGAGGTGCAATCTGGGTCTCGTCATTGAGATTGGTGGTTTGTCGCCTGTGGTCGGATGAGCTTGGTTTGAGGATTCGCTTTTTGGTATTTGAGAAAGCAATACGACGACATCAAAGAGTAGCAAGCAGTTGATTAAGCTATGTGCATTGGCTATCGATGCTTCTGCACTTGCAATGGATCCAGCAAACAACAGCACCACGCGGTGTCGCGCAGGGCGGTTGGCGAGTTTGCTTCGTCCTTCAAAGCAATTTTCCATGTCCATGTGCCCAACCCCCGAAAGCAAGCAAACCAACCAGAACTTTTTGTTTTGAACAGTCATTACCGCGTGTCCAAGGGACACACGTCCTCGGTTTGCTCGTTCTTGCGAGCCTCTCCGAATCCAGAAGAAGAAGTGTTCCGCGCGCCCTCCTAGGCAAACACAAACTTGTCCGGTTCCAGAATGTCAGCGCAAGGCACGTGGTGTTTGACCATGTGTGGCTCCACTTGCATCACCCTAGACCTGATCGCGCCATCCAGATCCAGTTGGTTCGAACGCAAGAAAGCGAATGGGGATTGAGTCACCAGGCTGTCTCCATCGACCTCAAAGACCACTGCAGTCAACTTCGGCAGGCCCAACCCAAAAATTGTCTCTGCGGCTGCCTTTACCGTCCGCATCAGAGTATGCAAGCACTGTGTCTGGATCAGAGTGCTTGTTCCATCAAGAGATAGGAAATACAGTGTGAGTTTGAGAACTCTGAGCGACTTCAGGGGCCTGAGCATGTCCTGGTTGTTGTTAGTGGAAATGACTTGACGCTTGATTTCGTTCGAGTCAGTACTCACCAACAATCTTTCGAGGTCATGAAGCTCAGCTGGCCCGCCTGGCAACCACCCTTCCTCAAGTCTGAAGCTGGAGAGTGCAAGCTGTTCCAACCCTGGAGCAGGCCCGAAGACGGCCGCGCTTGGCTCCCACAGAAAATCCAGCACCGGGATACGGAGGGATTCAAGGGAAGACGAGTGCGGTTGCAGGGTACGCGAATCGAAATTGTCCATATCTTCCATTTGCAGGGTAAGGCGTTTGAGAAGCTTAAGCGAACGTATGAAGTCGTTGACTGCGAAATCTGTCGACTTATCCTTTTCGCAGTCTTCAATGCAGAGTGACAACAAGCTCAAGCGAAGAGGTTCGAGTCTGCGGAGGAATGGATCGACGTCTATGCAGTGAACGAGCTGGAGGTGCTTGAGGTGCTTGAGCTCTAGGACTGTTGTGAGCAACTCGCTGACATCCAGGAGACACATGAATGTTATGCGTAGCGACTTGAGTTTTGTAGCCTGCCTGTTCTTGATGTGACTGTAGAATGTGCGTTGGACAATGTGAACCCCATTCTGGCAGCATTCTTCTTCCTCATCGATATAGCGTGTTTCAAGGTCGAGGTCCAGACTTCGGAGAGCGGGAGTCTGAGTGATGATCGAATCTGCGCGATCCATGTGTTCGGAAGCGCCAGCTGTCAGAAAGATCTGCAGGCATGTGACATGTGCTAGTTCACCGGCTGCAGGTGTTACCATATCCCAATCGAGTATCCCGTCATAAAAGACATTACCCAAACAATTGAGATGTTGGTAGTTGCAGATATTCCTTTGACAAAGTCGAACAGCAAAGTATATGCCAGCATAGGCTTCACGGCCAAAGTAGCTTGGAACCCTACGATGTAAGTCAGTTGGCTTGTTTTTCTCTCGGCTGTAGGTTGTGTCGTACTCAAACCTGGTGAGAGAATGTTTTGGGATAGTTTTGAGAAGGCGGCAAATGACCTGAACTCGCTGCTTCTCATGAACATCCCACCTATCTAATGGTTCGAGTGACCTAATGCAGAGTGTTCTGACCTGTGGCAGTCCCGGGTGATCGGCCTGAAGAGTTGTCAAAAGCCACTGATCAAGACTTTCCTCGAAGATCTCCATGTGCTTGTACAACAGAGGTGTCGCAAGTGTCTGCAGTTTCTTGCAAGTTAGGCAGACATTCTTTTTGTCGGCATTTGTTGTCAACTGCTGATGAGTTAGTACGTGATCTCAAGTGACCAGAAAATGCGTCAATCTCACGTATTCGAGTATGGGTTTTTGCAGCTCCACAGGTAGACCGAGGAGACTCGCCGCAGAAGCCGGCTGCACTCCGACGCCTGACTCTCCGAGGATGTTGTCATGCGGTAGTGCCGTGTCATTACTAGTGCTAGACCTGGTAGGCTTGATTTGGATCATTTCAGAGGAGATAGTATGTAGCAGTTCGCGTAACACTGAGCCGTGGCGGATGTGTAAATGCTCACTCGAGGGTTGACAGTGAGCGGAATGGGCAGACTGCTGCTTGCTGAAGAGTGATGGGCTTTTTCGCTCGTTGAGTCGCTAGTATGGCGCTCGAACTGTGCTGCAATGTGATGTGGTCTGATGGGGAGCGGTAGCGTTTGTTTTGGTTGTTGTTGCGGAGAGTTAAGCAGGCAACGGTGAGTGAGCGGAGAGAGAAAAACAGAGCAACAATGAGTGCGTTGCTGCCTGGGACAATCCAACCTCACCCCACCAACAGACCTCACTCTAGTGCTTCTTGGATGGCATCACTCTGTCGACTCACGGGCGGCGGACTTTGAAGCCATAAGTTCTCAAGGAAGAACATGAGAGTCGACGAGCTGTTTTTGCTGCTTCTGCATAACCGCCAGACGGAGTCAGTCTTGTCTAACCATCCATTTGTGCATCAGTCCCTGCCACGCGCCCTCGGAACTACCTTAGGCCCATCTTTACTTTCGCCTCGCGTTTGATAATGGTATAGGGAACTGCCTTATCTCCCTCCTGCATCTCAAGCACAAAGGATGCTTCTTCCATCATGCCTTATGCAACGACAAATCTCTCCTCCTCCAGAATGTCAGCGCACGCCACATGATGTTTGATCATGTGCGGCTCGGTCTTCACTGCTACGGAGATCTTCTTGCCGTCTGGGCCAATCGATGTCGACTGTAGAAATGCAAACTTCCCCTGATCGGCTCTCATGGAGAAGGGACTAGAGAGTTGGATGACTATCGCGGTGAGCTCCGAATTTGCCATATTGAAAATCATGTTGGCAAGCTGATTTAGCCCCGCCATAGATGACATGTCGCTGGTATATTTGAGAAGCATCCGAAGTCTGAGGACGTTGAGTGCCGGGAGTGGCTTGATTGTGTCCTGAACGGTAATCAGTAAGTATGGAATGACTGATATACTAAGAAAAGTACTTACTAGGAGCTCGGTCACTTCGAATTCATTCTCGAGGTAGATTCCAGAGAGATAAAGCTGCTTGAGGCTCGTGGCATGCTCACAAAAGTTGACAAGCGGGCGTACCTCGTTGAATTCTGCATCGCATAGCCACTTTGCCGGCGCACAGCCCTCCAAGCGGAGATAATCGATCGATTGGGCACATCGCTGCAAGCATTCCACCTCAATCTGTCCGTCGCAAGGTGGCACGCCGTCGGAAATGATGGAGAGCCGCTTTGGTGCCACCAAAGAAGCGATAAAGGCTGATATTGTTGCGCAGTCTTCGCTGCCTTGAGGCTCACTGGTATCTTGATCGATGGAAATGGAAGCGAGATGTAATCCAAGCTTTGTCAAGTGTTCGAGAAGCGGTTGTATCGTACCACACTGAGATAGCTGAAGAGTCTCCAGGCCCTCGAAGTCCAATAAGGTCGGCAAGAGGGTGCCACTTTGATTCAAGCACATGGAATTAAGGCGTAGAGCCTTGAGCCTCATGGGATTTCCAGCTGCGGTACCAGAGGCAAGGATTTTCTCAAGAACATGGGATGCGGCCTCACAACAAGTCCAATCGCTCTTGAGATCAGTCGAATCCATGCGAATATCCAGATTTTGTAGAACTGGTGTACGGTCAAGAAGGTAGGCCACCCGCTCTATATCGCTCGTGTAAACCATCAGGATTTGCAAGCTTGTAATGTGAGCAAGCTCATCTGGGCTGGGCGCAAGGTTTGTCCAATCCACTCTGCATTCATCCCATGCTTCAACACCACAGTACTGATGATTGGTGACTTTCGTCTGTCTGAGACGAACAGCGTGATGTATATCGAGGTGTGACAAGTAGTATGTCGGTAGCCTACATCGTGTGTTAGTGAGAGATTGATATAACAGGCGGTTAATGTCCATACTCAAGGCGAGTGAGAGCATTCCTTGGCAAGGCAAATATGAGGCGGCAGGCGACACTGATCTGAGTCTCCGAAGGATACGCATACGTCTCCGGGATGCGAATTGTGCGAACGTGTGACAAACCAGGGTGGCTAGCCGTCAGCGTGGATAGGAAATCTTCACTGAGTCGCGCCGATCTGAGCTCCATATGTTGATACAGTAATGGTGTCATGAGCGCCTGCAACCTCTTGCTGGTGGCGCATACATTCTTCTTGTCGGCGTTGGTCGAACAATTTTCCAGGATCATCTTCTGCAGCTCTACGGGTAGGCCAAGAAGCGTCGCATCTTCATTGTGTGTATGTTCTGTTGAGGCACTGCGTAGAGCATTGCCGCTGTCTCTTCCGACTAGTGCCATTGTGAGTGGGACGTTTGGAGATTGGTCGAAAGGTCGCTCCAGGTGGCAGACGCTGATAAAGTCTGTCGCAAAGAGAAGATGCGAAAGGCGCAAGGTGTGGTGTGGCGGTGGTGTTTGCGTGTGGCAAGCAGGTGGCGCGGAGATGAGTTTACGTAGTTGTGGTGCTGCTGCCTGGGGCCCTCCATCCTCACCCAATTCATTGATGCCTCACTTTCACCAGCCTTGTGCATAATCTCGCATACTATGGTAAACAGTACTCCAAATCCCGTCGAACGGAATACTACCACTTCAAATTTGCTGTGCGCTCTTGAACGGGAAGGGGTAACCCTGTCTTCTCGGTATCTCTTGACCCACCCGGGTGCGTTCTGGTTCTATTGCGTTGTACTGTGGCCGGCAAAAAAAGAGTCTCGTACGTTCTCTCCTTATGCGCCGCTTGACTTCAGAACACATTACTTAGATCATTTACCCAGCGAAGTAAGTCGTGTCAATGTTCATCCGTTGACCAGCCTGTCAGATCCAAGACATCCGAGCAAGGCTCGTAGTGCTTGACCATGTGAGTTTCCACAGGCATGCCTACAGTGGCCGTAATACCGTAAAGATCGATCTGCTTTGTCCGAATGTAGGCGTAGGTCATATCGTCGGGGTAGTGCGTCCTGCGTGTCTCTAGGTCCACTGGTCTGTCGTCTTCTATCTCGATTACAATCGCCATCAAACCAGGGCATTCGTTTGCAAGCTCCGACAGGATTCTGTCGGCAGTAGTCTTCGCGAAACGCTGGATCCAGTTTTGCTCGTTGTCTCTCTTTGATTGGAGCTCCGTAGTGATCGGAATCTGGAAAGATGACCGGTAAACCACGAGCTTGAGAAGCTTCAACGCACGCAACGCACGTAAGCAGCCCTGGAAATGTTGTTAACGATGGCTTTCCCTACAGCAAGCTCAAACATAGATATACCAGGAAACGGGTAAGAGAACTAAGCTTGTCTTCAGCATTCCACGCTTTCGGCTGAATGTCTACGCCAGATACGGAAAGCTGTTGCAAGTTGGACGCCTTGGTGCAGAAGTGACGGAAGTCTAATGCATCTTGATCGGACGGCAACAGCGGTTTGGCATCGTTGTAATGCACTTTGAGGCATTTGAGCCCAGATGCGTGTGCATGGAGTGTTGACCAATCGAGCAAAGTGCCTTCGAATCCTTCAAAGATCGGATCGAGCACTAAACTAAGACGCTGTAGTGAGCTCATCGATCGGACGAACTCATTGGCATCATAGTCGAATTCTCCATTTCCAATTTCGGTGCATTCAAACACGGAGAAGGACTTCAGATCCAGCGATAGGCTCTTCAACATCTGTAAGAAGGGAGCATAATCGGTACAGAAGATCAGCTGTAGATCCTCCAAGCCCTGCAATCCTGGGAGTGGAGGGGATGCTTTGTCGTAGTCGTGATGGAGAGGTTGCAATCCTTTCAAAATTAAGCGTTTCAGCCGTGGACGCTCGCGGTCGACACTGAACGCACAGGAGAGTAGCTTCAGAATCGCAAGGTTGGTGTCAATGCAGATGGGTAGACGGTCGTCCAAGTCCAGACTCGTGAGGTTGTGCATACGACTCAGCACATTGCCCGCCTGTTCACAGATCTGCGGACTCTGAAGTGAGAGCTGCAGGTGCTTGATCCGAGCCAGACTCTCGTTATCAGCGATAAACTCCCTCCAACCGTCATCTTTATGTAGGCCCAGGTACTGGTGATTAGTCAATTTGCGTTGTCTGTAACGCAAGTGGGCGAAGAATGCAGCGAGCATTTCCGGACCAGCATGCTGCTTAGCTGGGAAAGGCAACCTGGAATTGCGTTAGCATTATCACGGTATATCAAAGATCGATGTTGCACTTGGAGATGCACACACTCAAAATATGTGAGTGAGTCAGATGGGATTGTGGTAAGTAGCTGAAAAATTGCAACCACCTTTTTCTGATCGAACTCAAATCCATAACGATTTATCGCATAGTGTAATACACGAATCGTCTTCATGCGTAACCTCTGCGTTCTCCATTTGAGGAACTGCAGGGTTGCGGAAAAGTTACTGTTACCCAGTACGTGACCGGCGAATACCATGTCACGGTACAGATAAGGCGTGGCAGCGATTTGCAGCTCTTTACAAACTAGACAAATGCTCTTTTTGTCTCTATAGGAGGTGAACTATCCATCCATAAGCTTTCTTTTGGTTGGTAGAATACCCCGAGTTACGATCACTCACATACTCAAGCACAGCCCCTTTCAGCTCGATTGGCAGGCCGAGGAGGCTTGCTTCTCCTGCCACGAGTTTTCTAGTAGCTGCAGAGGCTCAAAGGGGAAGAGAAGGTTGGGCTGGCATCGAAGTGTCTTGTCTTCGATTAGCATGTGCGCTGATTGCCGTTGTCATTCTGTTCAGTCCGACGGCGTGACGAACGGACTCCAGGACGATGGCGTTCGAAAACCCTTACCCTGAAAGTCAGACTAATGTAGATGTACATGCAAACTGATGACACATGCCGTCGTTGTGATTGCTGATGAGGAACTCCCGTTGCCTCTGTCTCGGCGCTCACGGAGTGCAGACTTATGTGGTGTTAGTGTTGCCTCCCTGTACCTAGTTGTGAAGACCGCTAAGATAGGATCTAGGCATCTCAAGAGCAGGAATGCGAGTATATTCGATCACATAAGTAAATACAGCCTTGTCCACTGGTAACATTACCAGTGGAAAAAGCGTCATTCAAGAGACGTCAGCGAAATAACTGTACGTGTAGTAAAAGAAGAAACAGCACACTGAAAATCATAGACCAGGGAATCAATACGAGAAGTGCCTCAATCTGGGAATGGTGTCACAGTCCACCATCACCTCCTAGCATCCCCCGAGATGTCACCACACCAAAAGATACGTCGCCCACCGTTCCCCACATGAGAGCACCTTCTCACACCCATGTAGGATGGGTATGGTAATTCCATTGTGCCATTCTTTGTAGACTGTGAGCCGCTCAGTGACATTGTTCATTCATACACGAACCCATCAGGTTCTAGAATGTCCGAGCAAGGCTCCCAATGTTTGACCATGTGCGGCTCAACGGGCATACCCACGAAGGTAGTGCGCCCATACAAATCTGTTTGCTTTGACCTCATGAAAGCATGGACTCCAGTAGTCTTGGCTGGGGCAGTCCACGTGGCTTCGATGCTGACCGCTTTGAGGACAGGACAACTCGTTGCAAGCGTCGAAAAGATCGTATCGGCGGTTTTTCGGATCAGATCACGAAACTCAAACGACGCAGCTAATGAAGTTACGATCGCTTCTGGGTTACTGTATTCCACTCCAGGTTCTCTGTAGATTGGCAACTGACTACGTGTTATGTGCACCATGAGCTTGAGGACTGTGAGTCGAGGCACTGATTTCAGGCAGATCTACGTGTTTGTCTGTCAGTTATTGTATCTTTTGTATCAGACCAAGCGAAAGCATACCAAGAAAGGGTGGAGACCGTCTGGCTGCTGGCACAAGCTAGGATGAACTTTAACGCCAGATATGGCCAGCTGTTGTAAGCTTGATGCAAGATTGCAAAAGCGACCGAAGTCTGGAGGAGAAAATGATGTATATGGGCAAAGTTGCAGCTTCATGGACGTCATTGTCGATGCATACGCATGGAACCATGAGAAATCAAGGGTGCTTGGATCTCCATCTGATAGCACCAGACTGATGTGATTCGGCGCTTTCAAAGAACAGAAGAATTGTTCGTAGTGAGTGCGAAAGTCTGTGTCGACGTCATGGTTGTCGCTATTCCATCCTTCGTCAACGATGGACACGGAGTCAAGCTCAAGCGAGAGCTTTGCAAGCCGCTCAAGGAGAGTGCTATAATTGGAACAGTTGTGGAGTGCCAAATGTTTCAGTCCACGAAGCTCCAACAGCTCAGAATCTGCGCAGCCGTCGGCCGGGAGCATGGCACTACCAAGGTGCAAGCTTGTGAGCTGGGAGAAGGGACGGCCGGCACGAGCTTTGCCGAGGAGCAGATTTATAGCAGGAAGATTGTCATGGGACCAGAATGACTCGGAGCACAAGTCTAAGTCGAGACTGTTGAGGTGAGGTGTCCGCTCAAGCAGGACAGTCGCTTGGTCGCAGTCGTCTTCGCATCCAACAGCGAGTTGCATCCGCTCAATACCAGCCCAATCGTCTTCCATAACTTTGATCTGGTCCCAGTCATCCGAGTTTGCAATCCCGCTAAACTGGAAATTTTCCACTTTGGCTTGCGTGTGGCGAATACATGTAATGAGCTCGGGGTTTGAGTAGAGCCGCGTCCGCATGGCCAGTCTAGTGATTTGTTAGCCATCATGAAGCTTTTACTCACGAGCAGAATTTCAGATCGACATGCTCGAAGCAAGTAAGTGCGTGTTTTGGAATCGTGGAGAGCAGACGGCAGAGTGTAGCTACCGATCCTGGCTCCAGTTGGTGATGGGTGCTGTATTGTGGTACAGGACGCACAACGCGCAGGATCCTTACACATGACAAGCCAGGATGCGTTTCTGTGACAGTCTTTGCAAAGCGATCGCCATTCAGGAACTCGCCAGTGATCTCCATCTTGCGGTACAGGTAAGGCGTGGCAATGGCGTTCAGCTGCTTGCACACCAAACAAGCGCTCTTCATGTCGCGGTACGAGGTCAACTGTCTTGGGATCAGCTTTTCTTCATCGCTTTGGATACACTCGGTTGCTGCGACTCACGTATTCGACGACCGTCTTCTGCAGTTCCACTGGCAAAGCCAAGATCGCCGGCTCCTCTGGAGCGCTTGACTCGGCCGCGGCTGGGCTGGCGGAAGGAGATTGGGTCATGGTGTCGCGACTCGGCATGATTGTTGCAAGACCTGCTTCCGAATGCGACATGGTGCGTCGGTCGCGTCGTGTGAGTGTGGCGAGGTGCAGAAGTGGAAGACGAGGAGTTTGTTGATGGAGAAGGAAGATGAGGAATGTGCAGATGCGGAAGTTGAGGAGGTCAAGGGAGATAGCTGTGGTATGTGTGAGCGAAGCGCGCCGAGAAGGTGCAGGTATTGGTACTTACAAAAGTGGGTTGGTGAGTGAAAAGTTGTGATCAAGCTTGCGCCACGAGCAAAAGAGCAGAGGAAAACGACCTGAACTACGCGCATTGCTGCCTAGGGCTCTCCACGCGCGCCTCACTGCTTGGCCTCACTCTCACTCCGAGATTCCATACCAGTGAATAATTCATGCTGTAATCGGCTGTTCCAAACGCTGCTTGCTCCTCTACCAAGCCGCTCTGAAAGAAGTGAAAGCCAAAAAAGCAAAAGTCCCAATGTCCACCAAACGCCTCGCTAAAACATACAGTGTATAATCCCTTCCTCATGAAGACGGCACTCGCAGCTGACTTCCGTCACTCAAGTTGCGCTTCATCCTCCACTCACATCCATCCTCGTCGAGCAATCCTCGCATTGCCAGTTCTCCGGGCGTCGGCTGAGTCCCACGCAAACCATGTGATACTGCACACGCGAGCAATGCTGTAAGTGAAGTTAGCGAAGAACAATATGACATAACTCGGGAGGCATGATAGATACTCACGATATCGTGGCAAGTGACAGCGCCACGTGCACTCATGACGGGCGAGCCGCAAGAGCACGTCTTCGCCGCTTCTCCACTTCCGTCATTACTCGGTGCTCTTTGCTTCCCGTTCCTATGACCCTCAGCTGTGTGCGAATGGCGACCATTGACCGCTTGTTCTGGCACGTCTGAAACCAAGCTCCTGCGATCGCTGCAATACTTTTGAACCTCGCTGTCGATCAGCTTGAGCTCATGAAGCCTGTTCGCTGTCTTCAAGAACTCTGCGTAGTACTCGTCGTCCCACATTTTGCCTCGGTACCTCCTCGTGAATCGTACTAGGCATTCTCTAGTGAAGAGATCAGCAGGAAAGTCATCGTCTGTAGCAGCGCGATTCCAATCCTGGTAGAATTCCTTTCCGCCTGCGCTGATAAGCAGAGATGCCATGTCATCGCGCTTGTGAGCCTGCAGCCAGCCTTCATCGACCGACTCGTCACTCTCGGAGATGTTCTCATCTGGTTCGAATGGTCGTTTCGACTTTGTTCGGTAGAATCTGACCCTGGGAACTTTTGGAAGAGGCCATTTGGTCTTGGGCAGGTCCGGAAGGTCATTGATATCTGCCAACGCCGGCCTGCGTTTTGTAGTCACTGGCCCAGCTGAAGAAGGCTGCTTCTTCGCTGTACTGATCTGGGGCCTCTCGGCTCTCTCCACCTTTCTAACGTGGCCAGTCCAGGTATTTTCGCCTTTCAGGTATGCCTGCTCATCGAACGGCACCTCTGGTGCTATCCAGTGGTCTTCGTCTTCATTCCATATTGGTTGGGTCATCTTCTCAGTTGGCGTGCTGGAAAGTGACATGTGAATCGTGTAACGTTTCGTCGTCACTCCGGGAGGGTCTCCTGTCTGATCGTAGCCATTCATTTCAACACGCGGCTGGAAGTGATCATGCCACATCAGGACATGTGTATGTAGTCTGTCGAACGATGGAAATTCATGCTGAGCTCTTGCTGACGGAGCAGTCGCACATAATGGACATTTCAAGGTCTTCATGTTATGAAAACGCGAGTTCATGAACACCCATGTAATGAGATACTGCTGCTTAGGCGTGTTTTCCGACTCGTCAGAAGCACTCGGAGTCGGTAGTTGAATTTGGTCGGGCACCAGGGCAGCTCGTCTATGTTTTGCAAATGCTGCAAGTGGTGAATCCTTCTTTCGGCTCCAGCCCATCGACAGCTCAAGTCCAAACTTCATTCCGATCGAGCGATCCGGCCCATCAGTTCGTGTCATGGTAAGCAGTTTGCCTGCTGGTGGACATTCTGGTAGATCATACCAGGTCGCTCGCAGAGTAGCGTCTTCTTCAGTTAATGAGCCTCGGTACTTCGAAGCCGATTTCTTCTCCATCAATCCCAGAAGATGCACCGCGTCAGTGTGATGCAGACACTTGATTTCCACATTCAGTTGATAGTGAGCCGGGATGGTGCGTTTCCAGCGGTAAGTGCCATTGCTGCCCCTCTCAATAGTCACGTAAATCTTCTCTACTTCGATAGAGAATGGGTCCTCGAGGGTGATGTCGAAAACGCGCTGTTTTGTGGCCGCAGTACTGCTTTCAATAGTACCACATCGCGTATCGACGTGAATTCGTTCTTGTCGGTTCATGTCCTTCCCCGAGTCAATGAACATCAGTGTGACCAAGCACGGGGCACTGAAGTCGATGCTCGGATCAGGGAGCCAATCAGGCTCGCTTTTAACCTTGTGCAAACGGGGTCTGTCACAAATGTCAGCTCAAGAATTCAAAACAATCAAAAATCATCAGGATTAGAAACCTCACCCATCAGTAGCCCCAGCAGAAGTATCCCCATGCCTGACTCTCAAAGCATCAAGCCTCAACATCGGCCTCTGCCCTTTCAGCAAATCCTTCAACATCTCGGCCGTAGGATAATCCCACCCAGCCTCTCGCTTCTCGTTCGCGCTCATCCCCCCACCCGTCGCATCAGCAGGAGAAACAACGACAGCGTCGCCCTTCGATTTCGATCTGGCCAGCGATTCCGCGTGTCGATTCAGCGCGATCTCCAAATTCCTGCGAAGAAAAGGCGGTGGGCGCGAAGCCAGGTGGCGGTATAGACAAGCGGTGCCGACGAACTTGCGATGCGCTGCTACTGATGGCTCGACCATGTCAACACCTGCACGGGCGTCTGTGTTTGCTGCTTGTCGTGGCGTTGAGGTTCGCTGGAACGGGAATCAAAGATGACTTGCATGTGATTGTTGTGGCTCATAGTGGCGCGGTCTTGTTTGTGTTTTCTCCGGGAAAGCGGTAAGCTGCAGGTAGATGCGAAAGTAGTGGATGCGTGCTTTAGTGTCGCAGTAGGGTCGTATGTATGTTTGTTTGGTTGGAAAGGCAGCCGTGAGAATCCAAACAGCCGTCCAGGATCACGAGCTCACTTGCAGTTTGGCGCGATTGCTCTCATTGGGGTTTTGTTTATCTGCTTCCGGAGTTGGAAACAATCACTGATGAGCCATACTGTAATGAATAGTGTTAGCAACCCGAAGTGAGATCAGCGCACTTGCAACGCTTAATGCGACAACAGGCAGCTTGTTGTTGTGAGGTTATGTGAATTCACTCTGTGCAAAGCGCCTAGCCATTTGATGCGCCTCCTACGCGCCTGCTAGTTAGGGTTCCCTTGTCGCGCGTTTGAGAGAGGCGCGGGGAATAAATTCGATGCCTCAGGCTTGAAGTGTGCCTCATCAAAAGGGGCTGGTCCGGCAGATGGCTCTATTATGAAAGAGCATTTGTATTATAGTTTGAATGTCGCTGATATCGTCATGAGCGAGACCGCGGCACATTCGCATGCTAGTTGGTAAGATACATGTATGCTACGCTGATCAATTTCAATGTTAGGCAACACATCTATATTGCGGCTTCCCGTTAAAGCATCTCAAGAACCAGCAAACACAAGTGCAACCTCGCGCCTCGTAGGTCCAACGAAGAAAGCGACTCCTACAGGGTCTATTGGGCCGCCTATAGTCTACTCCACTAAGGGCTCCCAAAGCGCAATCAACAAGAACATAATCATCCGAAATAGAAAACCCTGATTATGCGACTATACTGCCATTAAAGCAGCCAAGAAGCCTTTATAAGAACAACAACCTAGCTTTACTCGCATCTCTCTGTGTGTGTGTATTGGGGGGGATTGGAAGAAGTAAGGTAGTAGTAGTAGTAGTAGTAGAAAGGTGCACGTAATAGAAGGAAAACGCCGGCCCTGCCCTTGTCATGAACAATCCAACTTCCGCCAGCCAGTGTGCTCTCTCACTCTCTCCGCTGATTGCTTGATTGTAACATCTAACAGCAGCCACCGGCGCTGCCGGACTGCACGCCCTGGCCCTGGCCGACTTGCACGGTGGGCTTGTTGTTGACGGTGGTGTTGCCCATGCGCTCCTTGATCTGGCGGGCCATGGTGAGGAAAGCTTGCTCGACGTTGCTGGCGTTCTTGGCGGAGGTCTCGAGGAAGGGGATTCCGAGGCTGTCTGCGAACTCCTGTGAAAGAAAAGGTTGTTAGATGTCTGCGACTGGTGATGCTGGTGGAGAGTTTTTTCGAGGCTAAACGCACCTTTGCGACGTTGTAGTCGACGACCTTCTTGTCGGTCATATCGCTCTTGTTGCCCACAAGGAGCTTGTTGACACCCTCTGTAGCGTAGCGGTCAATCTCCTGCAGCCACTGCTTGACGTTGTTGAAGCTGTCCATGTCGGTAACATCGTAGACGACGCAAATGCCGTGAGCGCCGCGGTAGTACGAGCTGGTGATTGTGCGGAAACGCTCCTGTCCCGCTGTGTCCCACTGTAAGAAGCGCATCTCCGTCAGTTCCTTGCTCTCCGTGTGTTGTCTCTCATTCTTGTCTCGCGCGCTCTCTCTCTCGCACTATTCACGGGAATGGGTGGTGTACGCACGATCTGAAGTTTTACGGTCTTGCCGTCGAGCTCGATGGTCCTGATCTTGAAGTCCACGCCGATTGTGGAGATGTAGCTCTCGGTGTAGGTATCATCCGCGAAACGGAGCAGAAGGCATGACTTTCCGACGCCGGAGTCACCGATGAGGAGGAGCTTGAAGAGGTAGTCGTATCTGTGGGCGGCTGTGGGTTAGTATGTCTTTCGGAAGTGGTGGAACCAGGAGGAGCGGCCGGCGAGTGCAGGTGGCACTTTGGCGGTCTGCGCCGTGGCCGGGCTTGGGAGATAGATACTCTGTGATGCGACTGTCAGTGGTGCTCGTTCATAATATAGTGTATACAGCGGCATCGCATAAATAGCACCACCACCATAAAGGGCATACTCACGACTCTGGATTCATGGTTGCGGAGTGGTGTCGCCGCGGGGCCTAATGTGAGGTGGTGGAGGGTGTTGCTCGGTCGCCTTGCGCTGTCAAAGAAGAGTGTGCAGGTACTGAGGGCGGCAAAAGGGTCAGTGGTGGGTTATGCGCAAAGAAGTTGTCGTAGAGTGGTTGCAGGTAACAGGCTGGCGAGGCAGAGAGTAGTGCCGAGTGCAGGCAGTACGGGCTGGTGTCTCGTGGAATCTCCAGATGATGAGAGTCCCAGCGGGCCGCGAAACGAGGAGGGGCACGGACGCTGGTCTGTCTCGCTTCTCTGTGATGGCTTGGATGGCCGGTCTGGGGGCTGCGCTTTGCCCTCGCCTTCAGGAAGAGAGAACCTTGGCTACACTGCGGCTGGTGAAGACAGGCTTGCGCGTGCGGTGGACGTTGCACGCTGAAACATGAACTGCCTTGCGGACACCTGGGCGAAACTCTGTTTGCCACTCACCGTCATTGTACTGTTCTGAGGAGTGACTATGTGACATGTGCTAGACTGACTGTACGCTATTGTGAGTACGCTCTTGTGAGTACGCTGGTATAGCAAACAAACCATCAATCAGATGAATCTGGAAACACGATCTCATTACACAACACAATCACTCTACAGTCCGAGCGTCGCAAATGTCCACGTATGCAATCGTAGTGATCATTTTGCCTGGCTGTCACAAAAATGAACTCCATCAGAAATAGGGCTTTCAGTCATGCGCGCAAGCGTCATTTTCATGTACAGTCATCAAACTTCCTCCATCGCAAAAAGCATGTCACGTTTCTATATCCAAAAAGGGAGATCATCTTCCGTAACCGCTGTTGCCATGCTGTTGCTCGTATCCTCCGCCACCGTAGCCTCCAGGAGGAGCCTGGTGTCCACCATATCCGCCTTGAGGTTGGCCGTAGCCGCCCTGTTGCTGGTTGTAACCTCCAGGACCACCGTGGCTGCCTTGGTCGTAGCCACCGTGCTGCTGAGGAGGTCCGCCATAGGAGTTCGGTTGCTGGTGTCCTCCATATCCGCCCTGTTGTGGTCCACCGTGGGATTGTTGTCCATACGATTGGTTTCCACCAGGTGGGTTGTAAGAGCCAGACTGCGGTGCAAAGCTCTGAGGTGCTGGACCATTGTGAGAGCCGTAACCTTGACCAGGTTGGCCGTGGTTGGATTGTCCCTGGGACTGGTATGAGCTTGGCGGCGCAGAGCCACCGTGAGAGCCGTATCCTTGACCAGATTGGCCATGGTTGGACTGTCCTTGCGGCTGGTACGAGCTTGGTGGTGCAGAGCCAGTGTAGGTACCGCTAGAGCCTCCTCCTGAAGAATAGCCGTAGCCGCCAGAACTATTGTTTGGCTTGTTGCCGCCCATGAGACCGCTGAGGAAACCGCCGCCACTGCTGCTACCGTGACCTTGGTTAGAACCATGTTGCTGCTGGTTGCTGCCGCCGTGTGAACCGCTGCCTGCACCGTAGCCTTGGTTCTGGTTGGATCCGTGCTGTCCGCCGGACTGGTGATTGTTAGAAGAGCTGCCGCCTCCCAAGAATGAGCTGGCCATGCCTGCAAGTCCGCCAGAGCCTCCCGACGATCCATGGTTGTTGTTACTGCCAGAGTGTTGCTGGTTGTTGTGGTTGCTTCCACCGAGGAATTGGCCAGCGAGCGCACCAAGTCCTCCGCCGCTGGAAGATCCATGTTGGTTGCCGTGCTGGTTGTTGTTGTTGCTGCTTCCTCCACCAAGGAACGATTGAGCGAGTCCTCCGAGACCTGAGGAGCTTCCCGACTGGTTGTTGTGTCCGCTCGAGCTTCCACCACCTAGGAAAGACTGCGCCATACCACCCAGTCCTGAAGAGTTGCTGTTCTTCTTTCCGCCCATGCCAGTGGCCATCTTGAAAGCCTCGGTCTGCGAGTAAGCCGTCAGCAACCATTCCATCGCCACAGCTCTCATGATATGTCATCAACTCACCTTGAACCCTCTGTCGCCCTCCTGCGCACCATCAGGGCCGTTGTTTCCGTAGTTGTTTCCCTGATTATCTCCATATCCATTATTGCCATGATCTCCTCCCTGACCAGGCCTCGAGAAAGGGTCCGACATTTGTGCTGGTGTACCTCCCGGCGTGGGAACTTGCGGGGCTGCAGCGGTGGGGACTTCCCAGGTCGATTCGCCGGTGCTGATTTGGACAAAGTAGTACTTGCGAGATCTGGATGATGCCGGTCAGAATCGATGGGCGTAAAGCAGAAAGAAAGCAAGTCGTAAAGTCTTCTTCGAAGCAAGGAAGAGAGAGGCAAGAGTTGCTTACTTGTTATCCCACTGCGCGATCCTTCAATAGCCGCCAAGTCAGTGCCAAGTCCAAATGATCTCACACAAGGTCGCGCGAACGCGGTGGAAAGGTGTGCAAAGTGGAAGCTGCGGTGAGGAGCGAAGCGCAAGCTGTAGATGCTTTCAAGAAGGGAAGGGAGAGGCAGGTGAGGTATGTAGAGGGCTGGTGAAGACGCACCACCCGGGAGGTAGACTTGGTGGGGCGAAGTTGGGACCAGCGTCAGGCGTTGTTGGCTCCGCCATGCTGGTGACGTTTCCCTAACTATATGTCTTGACTGTGGCGGTGAGGTGTTTCGGGGACGAGTGCAGAAGCGGTAGTAGCAGAGCGTAAGTGAGGTATAAACACAGTAGTGGTTGGTGAGCAGGGGAGGGAACAATTAATCAAAAGGTCGACTGGCTCCGAAACAGACCGCGATGTGGGGCGTCTGTGATATTGGGCAGAGGAAGCGCGAGGAAGGAAGCGCCTCTCCCCAAGGGCAATCTTTCGCCCCGGCAGAAAGAGAGAGCGGTATTTTGGCGCGAATGTGCCGACTCCTGCACTGCTTGCTGTAGTCGTTCGGCCACGCGCACAGGCTAGGTTTGTTGCTTGCGTGCGTGCTGACCGCACACCTGCATTGAGGGGCCAGCTGACTTTTGTGGCTGAGTACTTCTTTACCTCTGCCTGCCGTTGCCCTGCTGTGAAGCCGCTCCTATCACGACCCTAGCCTAATCTCATATCGCGAGGTAGTGGAGCCACTTTTTGGTACACGCATCGTCAAGCGCTGCCTCAGAAGAGACAACGAATCCGGATCGCCTTTCGAGCTATTTGCTACTTGTGGTGAAACTACCTCCTAGGCAATTTATACAGAATGGGGGAAAATCGCTTTCAATTAAACAGTCATGGTGGGTGCATCAAAGAAAAACAGCGCATCCACTGCGGCTTGCAGTTTCAGTAGTACCAGTACCCTAGTAAAGCCCTGCGCTCGGCCAATAACATAATTTTCTCTCGCTCAACAAGAAACTCCGGCTTCGCACACCTCCAGCTTCACGTCTAGTACTCGGCGTCAAGACCCTCGTCACCCTCGGCAGAGTCGGCGGCGACCTCCTCGTAGTCGCGCTCGAGCGCGGCAAGGTCCTCGCGGGCCTCGGAGAACTCGCCCTCCTCCATACCCTCACCGACGTACCAGTGGACGAAGGCACGCTTGCTGTACATGAGGTCGAACTTGTGGGAGAGAGCAGACCAGGCCTCGGCGATGGCGGTGGTGTTGGAGAGCATGCACACGGCGCGGTTGACCTTGGCCAAGTCGCCGTTGGGCACGTTCATGGGAGGCTGGTAGCAGATACCGAGCTTGAAGCCAGTGGGGCACCAGTCGACGAACTGGATGGTGCGCTTGGTCTTGAGGGTGGCGACAGCGGCGTGGGTGTCCTTGGGGACGACGTCTCCACGGTAGAGCAGGCAGGTGGCCATGTACTTGCCGTTGCGGGGGTCGCACTTGACCATCTGGTTGTTGGGCTCGAAGCAGGCCATGGAGATCTCCTGGACGCTGTTGGCCTCGTGGGCGGCCTTGGCGGCGGAGACAATCGGGGCGTAGGCGACGAGAGGGAAGTGGATACGGGGGTAGGGGACCAAGTTGGTCTGGAACTCGTTCAGGTCGACGTTGAGGGAGCCGTCGAAACGAAGAGAGGCGGTGATGGAAGAGACGACTGGATGAATGTTAGTATTGGTCTCTGCAGTTCGCGCTTTCAAATCACATACCCTGAGCGATCAGACGGTTCAGGTTCTCGTAGTTGGGACGCTCAATGCCGAGGTTGCGGCGGCAGATGTCGTAGATGGCCTCGTTGTCGACCATGAAGGAGCAGTCGGAGTGCTCAAGGGTGGTGTGGGTGGTGAGGATGGAGTTGTAGGGCTCGACAACGGAGGTGGCGACCTGAGGGGCGGGGTAGACGCAGAACTCGAGCTTGCACTTCTTGCCGTAGTCGACGGAGAGACGCTCCATGAGGAGGGCACCGAAACCGGAACCGGTACCACCACCGAAGGAGTGGAAGACGAGGAAGCCCTGGAGACCAGAGCAGTTGTCGGCGACGTGGCGGACCTTGTCAAGGACCTGGTCAATGAGCTCCTTGCCGACGGTGTAGTGGCCACGGGCGTAGTTGTTCGAGGCATCCTCCTTGCCGGTGATCATCTGCTCCGGGTGGAAGAGGGAGCGGTAGGTGCCGGTGCGGACCTCATCGACAACGTTGGGCTCGAGATCGCAGTAGATGGTGCGAGGAACGTACTTGCCGTTGCCTGCCTCTGAGGTTAGTGCTTTGTTGATCGTGTTCTGTGGAACTGGTGTGCTGATGTGGACATACCGGTCTCAGAGAAGAAAGTAGAGAAACCCTGGTCGTCGCTGGCGGCCTTGCGCTCCTCGGTGAGGAAACCATCGGGCTACATCTGGTCAGCATGTCGTCCAATTGACCCGAGTGAGGCTCTGCACTAACCTGGATACCGTGCTCGAGGCAGTACAGCTATAATTCCATCATGTCAGCGCATGTCTCCTGAGGCTGCCACATTCCCTGGCGTGTCTGGCGTGTCTGTGTATTCCATCCCATTGCGAGCTCTTTCGGATTCGAGACTAACCTCCCAACAGCTGTTTGCGATCTGGCAACCGGCCTGGCCGACTATACGCGTCAAAAGTCAGCAAGAGTTCGCATGTTTCATGGCATGGCGGGCAAGACGGGCGAGGCGGTCAAGGCGCGCGTGGGCCAAGGCATAGGGGTAAACAACAACATACCGTTGAGCGAGATGACTTCACGCATGTTTGCGATTTGCCTGTGGTATGTGGATGGTCGGAGGTGTGGTGGTGGAGGTGAGGTCGCGGCGGACTCGGTGGGCGGAGGATGGGTGGTGAGGTGGAGGCAAAGGTGCAGTCGCGAGGTGTTTACTCTGCCTGGTCCGTGGGGTCGGTCTTGCTGCGAGGTTTGTTGTGCGGAGCGGGACTCTCAGCGGCTAGCTTAGCCTTTCAGGGATCCCAGTCGCTCTTGGCGGGCGGTGAGCGTGGGTCGCGCGCGGCTTAGCGTGTGGCAGCCAGCGAATGGCAGTGCGTCTGTCTGGTGAAAGGAGCTGCGAGGGCGAGTCGAGAGGGAACGGCTCTGCGGGCGAGATGAGGATGTGATGGTGTCGGTGCTGTTGATGTCGAGCACGAGGTACATACTACTACTACAACAACAACACTTCTTGTATACCATGCTCGATGTCACATGATCGCGCGTGTCACACGTCTTTCTGTCTGTATTGAGCTCTGGAGCTGTGAAGCCACTCCTTACAGCACCACTATCACTCCCTCCCTGCCTCCACCTCCACCAACATTACAATGAAGCTGCCTGGCTGCCTAGCCTCTCTGTTTGCCCTGCTGGTCGCCTCAGCGCTCGCAAACACCGAAAAGGCCATATTCACTGCTCCCAACGCCATCACTTTTACAGACAGCAACCCCTCTCTCGACGTTCTGCAATTGCAGTCAATCACCCACAGTGAGAGCTCGCTGAGGACGTCACTTGCCGTAGTCTTTCCCAGTGAAGAGACGCCACAGGGCTCAGACCACTGGTTCCTCCTTCGAAATCTAAACCCGCAGCAGAGGTACGAGCTGCGTGTTTGCTGGGCCGCGGTTGTACGTTTGTCCTTGTGCACCTGATATCTCGCTATGTTAACCAACACATCAACAGCAACCAACAGAATTCTGGCTGGACGTGTACAACATCTCCGAAGTCTTCGACACACCAGAATTGATCCAGGCTCTCGCAGCATACGCCGAAGAGCCCAGCAGAAAGCGACCTGAGCCATCGCGATCGTTGGCAAGGAGTAAAGAGAGCGTGCTGTTCCTACGTGTGAAAGCGGCCGCTGACTTCTTCACTACTGACAAAGAGTTGATGTCAAGTCCGCCACCAGTGGACGTGGATCTGATATTGGACCCTTACGTCTTCAACGTGTTCCCGAGATCGCTGGGTCCGACGGCAGCATATATCGTTGCACTTGCTTTTGTTGCCTGGATAGTCTCGGGCGCGGTCTGGAAATTCCTACAACCTGATACTGCCTCAAAAGCGCACAAAGAGTGATCCCGACAGCGACGACCGTGTTGGAAGAAGCCTTCACATTTGATGATACCATCCAAGTACGACGACATGGCCACCAATCACCCTGATTCGGAGATGCAGTTCTCACAACCGCAATATAGCAATCAAATTTCACCAGTGCAACGGATCAGTCCACAACATCCGTTCTACCTGCTGCCCGCCGAGCTCATTCTAGACATCATCGATCTGTTACCACCAGAAGCTTTCATCAATTTCGCCTTTGCCAATTATCCATTCTTACAAGCCAGTGGGTTGGCGCCTGCACTTTCGCGGGTTCGCATCGAGTACATCCAAGCCAGAACCCGAATTCCTGCACTGTTTCCACTTCTCAGAATCCCTGCGGAAATCACTCTGGAGATCATGCACCATCTGAAACCCATGGACATAATGCGCTTCGTCCTAGCTAATTATCAAGACCTGGCACGTCAAGGCATAACGCCGCCTTTGACACAAGATACTCTCTGGCAATTGCGAAGTGCTGTAGGGTTAAGACATGGCTCGCAGCAACGATGAATCCTGGAACACAGTCAGAAGCAAACAAATCTTTCGAGCCAAGCATCTGCTAGCAGGCGACGTCGCAGTTGCGCACTTGTTGATCGGACCATACGAAGGACGGTGTGATTGATGCATCATGCCGTGCGATCACAAGTGAGCACTCTTCTGAAATTCCAAGGCGTCGTTCGACTTCCTGTGATTTGGGGCCCCAATTGAATGGGATAGAATTGATGAGGATATACTGGCAGATTGATGTCGCAGACACAATCGCTATTGGTGCTAGGGATATTGCGAAAGACTTCAAAGGAGGTGCGACTTCTCCTATATATCGGCAAGCGAAGTTGCGGACTTGTGATGACCTATATGAGCGGGTGGGTCCGACATGGTATTGACATGGATTTGGTCACACCCGTGCACGGCCGGATAGGCAAGAAGACAACAATTGCAGAATCACACTATCTCCTTAAACAACTTGTCCGGAATATGCTCCGTATTTTGCTGAAATATCAACAGAGTACGTAAATGTATAATCGCTCGCATCGTATCGTCGCCCTCCTTCGCTACATCGCATCCCGGCGAAGTGCGGCCAAGGACGGACAGGTGCGGGCGCTGGTCATGGCCATATCACACCACGCCGCCACATCCACACGGACTGGTCAATAGCGCATACCACATAACCAGTGAATACCAGAGGTGAACCCAAGTATTTCTCGAGCGTGTTGTTGGCTCAGAATCAAGAACTTCCTATCGCTCACCCAATCAATCCATCAGCAACAACAACTCGGATCCACGGATTATCATCATGTCTGCGCCCGATCTATCAAATCATCAAACGCAGCACTGCCCAGAGCTCTGCACAGTCTGTGCCGCGCGTTCGCGAAGACACCAAGCAAGAACCAACAGCGTCAGCTCCGAAGACTCAGCAATCAACATCAATACCCCTCCACAAACCAACGGCAACATCCAAGCACAACTCGCCTTGGCAGACGAACCCTCAGATGACTCGGCATCACCACCACCACCGCCACCATACTCCAAACGCCGCCGCTACCAAAGACTCGACGTGAACCCGCCAACCTACAACAACGTCATAACCACTCCTCCGCCCGGCGTCGCAACCACCACCATCCCCGTCACAATCCGCTACACCGAGCTCATCGTCCTCGAAGACGATGGCTACTTCAAAGTCGTCTGCCCGACGGCCCGGAAATTCAGAACCACTATTAAGATCTACGACTCGATGGACTGGTATCGCTTCTGGGAGTGCTTGCGGCAGTTGAAGCCTTCTCTTACGAAGCGGGAGAATGCGCTGAAGGAAGTGAGGGGCATGCGGCGCAAGGGGAGGTGGGAGAAGGTCATGTGCACGAGGTTTGGAGGCGTGAGGCTTGATGAGGAGAGTTGGGAGGAGATGCGGGCGGAGATGTGCAGTGGGGATGTTGACAAGGTTGTTGTTATGGTGTGATGATGGTGTTGTGAGCATCATATGCTGATTCTCGAGGCGCTACCGCCATCGAGTTCCTGAACAGCGCTTTATGGAGGAGTCAATGCAGCGTTCAATATGTAAGTATAATGTCTACTATCGATGGAAATACTACCACCTCGGCGATGACGCTACATTCACCATGCTGCCTCATACCATGATGCCTATCACATCATACATTAAAGTGTCACACGATGATCTCAACCACCATCGTCTCCATCATTGACTACTACACCCTATCCATCGATCTTATAAATGCTGCTAGATCTCACAACTTACTTCCAGATACACCATAAGCCAAAACCCATCGATCGCCACTCCACATTGCAACGAAACACCAGCAACGCAACCAAGCGTATCTCGGCACCGAAACCAAAGCCATGGACACAAGCCTCATCAACCTAATCCCGAACCTCACAACAGCCCGTCGCTCCACGACCATTCCGCGCTCCGAATTCATCGTCCCTCCACCACCCTACACACTCGCTCCCCACCCAAGCCCACAGCGAGAAGACAACACCAGAAGCGTCGGCGTACCTTTGCGTATCGAACTCCTCGGCGCTGCCAACCTCGAGAACGGCAAGAGACCATTTATATGGTCCGGCGACGACAGTATCGCTCTGGGATCAGATACAACTCATGAGAAATTTATGGGCGTTCTTGAGCGGAAGCTGGGCGAGGTCAAACTTTCGCGAGAATGTACGGAGTGGAAGGCTGTGATTGTGGCTGAGGTTAGGGGGAGGAAGGTGTGGCAGTTTAAGGGACAGGTCGTGGATGTGACGAAGGAGAGTTGGGGGAAGATTTTGAGGGGGTTGGGGGAGGGGAGGTTTAAGGGTTTGAGGGTGATGTGTTGGAGGGGGGAGGATGGGGACTAGGGGTTGAATGTGAGAGGGATTCTGGATATTGTTCGGGGGGTTTGATGGACCTGGTTGTACTGTAATGCGGCAGCGAAACATGTCTTGCTAGTCCATTTATCGTTCGCGTGTCAAGATCTGCTAGATCGCTGGCAGGGAGAGAAATTGAGATCAAAATAAGCGACGATCCGCAGGCGTTGACTATTAGGAACATTACGTTCGCCCTCCATACTGCCGAAAGTCATATGCAGGTAATCGCAGTTTATGATGCAAGTAAATCAATCACTGTCGTCCATCAACTCAGCCAACTCATCCTCCTCCTCAGCAGTAAGCTGCGGCTTGCCTCTGCTCTCCTCGCCACTCTCTCCCCTCGCAGCCTTCTCCCGCTCCTCGCTGTACTTCTTCATCTCCGCCTTGTCCAGTCCCCATTGTCTGATCGTAGAATCGATACTCACACTGACCACCGTCGAGCGTCCCACTCTCGCCAGCCCAGTAACTTCTTCGAAATGCCCTTCATACACGCAAACGCACTTTCCGCTTCCAATGTCCCACACTCGGACTTCCTCGTCTCGACACGCAGTAACCACTAGCCCCAGATCCTCGAAAGGCAGCACATCGCCGACATAGTCCGAATGCTGCAGGACGGTATCAACCTCCCAGTTTCGACTCCTCACGAGGTGCTTAGCCGTCTTGTCTGCCGACGCAGTCCAAAGATCACCCTCGGAATCGAACCTCAGCGCCCAGATACTCGTCTCGTGGGGTCGGATCGGCTTCTCGATAGATTCAGGAAGTTCATGCGCGCGAGAAAGACTGACATGCCAGCGGCGAATCTCACGATCACTGCTCGCGGAAAACAGCACAAACTCATCGCCCGGCTGGCTTGAGCCTGAAGGTAGACTGAGCGGGTCGATTGCCAGGTTTTGCACGGCTTTGACGTGGCCTTTGAGCTTGTGCAGTTGCTTGCCGGTGGCGAGGTCCCAGACGATGATGGTGGCGTCCGCGGAGCCGGAGAGCAGGATCGGCTTGCCGGAGAGGGTTGTTGTGAGCAGGCATTTGACGAAGTCACCGTGGCCGGAGAGGGTTTCTGACTGTCCTGTCTCGAAGTCTGTGCTGTAGATGTTCTTGTCCCAGCAGCCAGAGTACATTCGCTGGCCGTTGGGCGAGAAAGCGAGACTCGTCAGAGGCGCAGTAGCCTTGTCGACTGAGATCTTCTCGCCCGTCTGTATGTCACATGAACTCGTCAGCCATCCAGCTCAATCTTTAAAGCTCAACAATATACGGAGATCTCCGAACCACGCTGTAATGTGAAAAGAAACCAATAACTCACCTCCAAAACAACCCTCCTCACCTCTCCCGCTGCCTCCGCAACATACACCGCACGCCCATCAAACGGATCCGGCGTGACAGCCAGCAACTTGGACGACAACTTGATCGGACGACCGAGCTTATTCTTGGCTTTGGCCGCTTTGCGCTGCCCCGAGACCAGCGACTCGGATGTCTGGAAGAAGTGACCGGCGTTGGGGTTCGCCATGGTGATGTAGAGTATATGCGATCGTTTCTACAATCCGTACAAGCGTGGTAGCTCGAGATCTTTCCCAAGGGGCGTTGAAGGCGGGTTTCTTTTGTGTTATGTTTGCTTGGTTGGAGAGTTCGAAGTCGGCAGCTCGGCCCGCGCTCAAAAGCTGGGATTTTTGGGCTGCAACGCGCTTCCTCCTTGTTCCTTGAGCCTGTCGATGGTGTGCCTGACATGTGAAGAAACACAACCTCGCAGGTCAACACCCGACTATATATTCAACTCTGAGGCCTGTCTCCGCATTGCCGAACTCTCCCCTCACAAAAATCCATTTCGTGAAACCTCGCAACCCAACTTGATCTGCAATCGCATTCTACATTGTGTTCCAGCGGGCAGTGTTGGGTGTCAAAGGTATATATCTTATCGTCTACTGCGAGGTTCTCCCTGGGGGAACCCTGGCTGGTAATGATGATCTTCACTATCTCAGGAGCAAGACCCCTCCCTTACTGCCCGACGATGCAGTGTGAGTTGGGTTGACACTATCTGGAGCAATTACGCAAGAAACATGCGTTATTGTGAAGAATTATCGGAGAGGTCGCAGCTACGCAAAACAACGGAGTGAGGGCTATGGCAGAACTCGGGTGCTCCAAGGCGTTCACGCCGAGAAACACATTGCGGTGAGGGATATCTGCAAGGTCGCAACTATGCAGAAACAACAGAGCGAGGCTACCGCCGGATTCGATGCCCTGGAGCGTTCACATCAAGAAACCCATCGCGGTGGGCAGTCAGTGTCTAAAAGGTCGCGATGATGCAAAAACAACGCAGTGAGACCTTGGGTCCACTCTACCATCTGGAAGGAGCATTTACACACAGAAAGATCAATCATCATGAGAAGCTTCGAACCTGCGAAGTCGCAATGATGCTAACCCAAGCAGCGAGGCTTATCTCAACCACGAGGGAAAATCTAACAGCACCAGAAGATTGTGAACATGAAACGAGGAATAGGTAATATAAACTTTTATGGTTGCAAGCAGCCAATCACACAACCCGCCAGGAGACAGGCTTGCATCTTTTCATTTCTATAAAAGAATAACGTACAAGCAAGAAAATAAAAATCGAACCAAAGGAACATGTCATTCAGCATCGAGTGCGACAAAAAGAGAAAGCAAACGAAAAAGGGGACCTGTTCCCACAACAAAAGCGTGTGGGAAATGCCAACAAGAAAGCGAGCCACGAAACTGAGCTCATTGAGTTATCTCCAAACTCCTGCAAATGCATCATCCATCATACCACCATCCGCTTAGCGGCGGGTGACGTCACGGGCGTGCTTGCCGTCGGCGTTGTAGGCCTTGGAGATGAGGTAGTTGACCCACTCGAGGAGGTCAGCAAGGGTGAAGCCCTCGGGGAGAGCCTTGCTGGGGCGGCCGTCCTCCTTGTCGGTGGAGGAAGTGGCGGTGGGGATGGGAGCGTCAAGGACGGAAGAGGGGAGAGAGCTGGCGACGGCGGAGATGGCAGGGGCAGCGGTGGAGGTGGTGGTGGGGGCGCTGCCGGAAGAGCCGTTGTCAGAGCCGTTGTCAGAGCCGTTGTCCTGCTCGTACTCGCCGTCGTCGGATGAGGTGTCGACGGGGGAGCCGGTGGCGGTGGCGGTGGCGGTGGCGGTGGCGGTGGCAGTCTCGTAGTCAGTCTCAGTGGCAACCTCGGTGGCAGTGGCGGTGGCGGCAGGGGCGGAGCCAGTGATGGTGATGGTGGTAGTGCAAGGAGCAGAGGAGTCAGAGCCGGCCTCACCAGTCTGCTCAGGGGCGGAAGAGGAAGCAGCAGCGGAGGTGGCGGCGGCAGAGGTGGCGGCAGGGGATGAAGCAGCGGCAGAGGTGGCGGCGGGGGAAGAAGCGGCGGCAGAGGTGGCAGCAGCGGAAGAAGCAGCGGCGGAAGAGGCAGGCTTGGGGGTAGAGCCGGAAGAGCCAGAAGAAGCACCACCAGAGTAGACAGCGGGGCCGGGGATCTCGTAGCCGGTGAGGCCGTTGTAGATGTTGAGGGAGATACCAGCGTCCTTGGCGGTGTAGAGCGAAGTGGCGGCGACACCAGCGGGCTCAGCGGTACCAGAGCCAGTGACCTCAATGTTGATGCACTGGGGGTAGTTCTGGGCACCGTTGGCGTCCTGGGCGGAGTGGAGAGCGATGATCTCGTGACGGAGGACGTACTGGCCGGGAGCGATGTCCTCGGGGACAGTGACGGTCCAGGCGTTGCCGTCCTTGATCAGGTCGTCAGAGGCCCAGCTGTTGGAGGCAGCGTCGTTGAGTCCCTTCTCGTCGATCTTGAAGAAGGAAAGGTCACCGGCGGAGACGGAAGTGCAGTCGTCACCAGCGCACTTGGCCAGGTAGTCCAAGACGGGACCGTGGTGAGACTCGGGCCAGGTGTCCCACTGGAGCTTGATGGAGCCACCAGCGGCGACAGTGGCGACCTTGGCACCAGGCTTGCCGTCCTGTGAAGATGTTGTTAGCAACTGTAAGTGAAAAGGATCATGTCATGAATCTGCTTACCTTGTGGCAGGCAATGTCGGAGGAAGAGTAGCTGTCAGGGCCAACGAAGCCGTTGTCCTGGTTGGAAGCGCTCCAGGCGATGCCGTCAGACTTGCCAGAGGAAGCCTGGGCGGAGGTGAAACCCTCGTACTCGGTGCCGTCAACCTCGATGGAGATGACACGGCCGTGGGCGTAGGCCGAAGCGGCAAGGGAGCCCAAAAGGGCGGCGGTCTTCATGAAGGACATGTTGATTGATTTGTTTGGTTTGATAGAGGGTTGCTTGGTGAAAAGATGCAAGTTGCTGCGACGGATGTGTGTGTTGTAGAGAGCGAATGGACGATATCACCAGGATATCGAGAATGAGTGACTGTGGTACGGTGACCAAGAGGGCTGCTGCACTGCAGAAATGGAAGCTGAAGCTGGATAGAGAAGATTGAATGATGAGGAAAAGAAAGAAGCCCTACCTTGGGGCTGTCGCAGCAGTCTAATATACCACGGCGGTGCAGAGCTCGTCTGCTACGGTGCTTCGCTTGTCATCACGGCGACGGCGCCTAAACAGGGCGACAGAGATTAGACCCAGCCCTGCGAGCACTATAGTCTTGGACTGTGCCGCTTCGATTGTGATTGATGACAGCCCACATGGCTCGGCGGCGGTGGCAGCGTGGAGATGGATGGAAGGACGCCACTGCGGTCAAGCCGTTTCACGCAAGTTCGAAGCGACGAGCAACCCAGGCGATGTCGAGCCCTAGCGGATGTCGGCCGTCTTGGAGAGGTCGGAAGGCGTGAAAACGCCGGCCGGCTGGATCCTCGATGTCGCAAGTAGAGCCAGCACTGTCAGCACTGACCGACCTGGACGAAAGCAGCAACTCCAAATTGCTTAACAGAGGGGACAATTCAAGCAAGCGACCGGGGGGCGGTGTTCACGGTGGTGTAGCGGAGGCGCCAAGCGTGGTGTTTATGAAGGGGTTGCCAGGAAGTGCAGGGGAAGTGCATTCGAGGATGTGGAGACCAACGTCTGAGAACTGGCGCTTGCAGCGAAGCGAGCGTTGCAGAGTGGATATACCGCAGAGGCCAGAGCCGCAGGCAGGATCGCTTGTGCTGCTCATCACCGGAGGTCGTATATTGTATGTGCTGTTATTATTACCGTTTTAACTTCGATATGATCTGATGGTCCATTCACCGTATACTTTTGTCTGTTCATCGTATACTTTGTCATATACTTCGACAAACGGCCTCGTTGTAGGGCTGATTGCGGGCAAGGTTCGACGCACATCCAGACCGCAAAACCTACAGATCGCTTGCCGGTGTAATTTTACGCGCTAGTCGCCGGCAATCTATTCCATGCCGCCACCTCCTGCAGGTACAGGCACGCAACCAACGCCCCCTCGCGTACCTGACACAGCAGGAGCTGCTATAGACAAAGTAGATACCGATGCGCCTTGGCCGCACGATCACCAGCAGGGTGAAGTCACCAAAACTCTGATTTGCGCGAGGCGAGAGAACGGTCGGACATTTATTATTATATCATCTGTATATTACCCTTGCAAATAGCCGGTTAATCGGGCGTAAGCGGCGCTGCGTGCTTGTCGACTTGTGGTTCATAGAAGCGCTTAGTGTGTCAGAAAGGAAGCAAGATCGAAGGCACGCTGCAATCCGCACTCTGCAGCTGTCTCACTACTCTACAACTGTATTGTCTACCGTCCACCCCTCTTCCATCGCCTCCATGCCCAGAGCATCACGAGCGCACCGGCGCCAATCCTACCAATGAGTGCGAACGCGACGGCCTTGCGCACAATGTCGTAGTACCTGCCTCTGTCAGTCACTTCTGGCAACATGATCTCTGCGACTGGCGATACCAACCCTTCCAGCAGGGTGGACACAGCGGCCTTTTTGCTTTTGTTCTCTCCCAGACCAGTGCCGAGGCCGTGGAAGCCTGTTTCATCAGGTCGCTCTTGCGTCGTAGGAACAACCGATTCGGTCGCTGCACCAAAAGAGCGCCTGCGTGCGTCATCTCTCGATTTAAGGCTTCCAGTGGCAGATTCCGGGTCGGGGGATGGAAGAGTCGTGCCCGCTTGAAGTTCGGCACGCTTGCGATCTTTGAAGCGGTAGGTGAGAAGCCAGATGGCGGTGCGAACATCTATTGGTGTGAAGGTCGGATATGTCCAAAGAGTCAAGGCATTGTGAGGAGGAAGCAGGTCGAGGAAATCGGCTACAACACCAAGGGTGAGACCCCAAAGGAGAAGTGGATGTTCGGGCGCAGGAGTATATGTTTGGTTGAAAGGGTCGAAGCGAATCATACGCATGATCAAAGCCTCAAGTCGTGAGGCAGTAGTCGCAGGTGAATAGCGGTTGTTTTGTAGCAAAGGTGCAGCAGGTGTCTCAAACGAGTGTACAGTCTCGGTGGGCGCTAGATGAATGGCGGCAAACATCATCTTTCCAAGAACAAGACTAAGCATCCACTTCTTGACGCCAGTCTCTTGATTTGCAAGGCGACTGGAAACATCCTCAAAGACCACTGTCCTTTGCGCTGGCGCAAGGAGAGAGCGTAGAGGCACCCAGTGCGTTGATGCGACTTCTGTAGGTTGAAGCTTCAAGGGTGGTGTACTATGCTCGGTGACCAGGAAAACATACGGGCACAACACCATCAACGGTGTCTTGCCCCAATGTGTAGTGACCAGCCGCTGTGGGAGATTGCCACATTCTATCGCATATTTGTTCAGATCCAGGCCTACTTCTTCCCACGTCTCGCGTATGGCAGCAGCTTTGTCATCCTCATCGGTAGGGTCACGCCTGCCGCCGGGGAAAGCTACGTGCGATGTCCATCGATCACCCTTTCGAGAGGCTCTTTTAATGAAGAGGACTTCGGGATCTCCATGCTTGACCCAGTCCTGTTTGTAGAAGTCGTCTAGGTTCTCAGCGCGAGGTGCGGATGAGTCGGGCCAATGTGAGTAGGATGGGCTGATGCGGACGACGCAAGCTACAGAGGCGCGCTTTTTGGTTGTCTCTGAGGTCAAGACGGGGTATGATGCAGCAGTAAGAGTGGACAAGACTTTTTGGAGGTGCGAGACGAGGGTTTGGTTTTCCGGTGGGCTGTTGGGAGATGTCATTGTAGTATGGGCATGGCCTGGTGAGAGAGGCTTGACTGTATAAGGCCTATTGAGGCAGGTAATATAGCAGCTCTATAGTGTGTATATGTATATGGAGTGATATATGTTGTTGTTTGGGTAAAGATGTAGGTAGAATTAGTTGTACAGTATAAATCCAAGTGATATGCGGCTGATGTCGCGTGCCTCGGTCTAGACGAGCACGAATATCAGCTTGAGATGGTATGTCATTGCTTGTATTTAAGAGCAGGTGTAGCGAGTGATTTCATGGCTGGCAGTTGTGAGACACGTGAAGAGCAGACGACACTGCGATTGGTCAATGGCTGGGCAAAAGTTCCAGGCGCGATGGTCGACGCCGGTGGGGCTGGGGAGCGAGCAGGTGCACGAGCAGCAGACGTGCATGAGGACGCCATTGCATTGTTTCTTTCTGCTCTCAACAAAATAAAATACCACCAATCTACCAGACCTCACTCTTGACCACACCCAGCCAAGATGCGTTTCGGCAGGACTCTCGAAAAGTCCATCTACAAGCCGTGGCGCGACAACTACATCGACTACGCCAAGCTCAAGAAGCTGCTTCGCGAGGACGACTCCGCCAGCAACTCGCCCAACCGACAATCCTCCGACCGATGGACCGAGGACGATGAGGGTGCTTTCGTCGACGAGCTGGTGAACGTGCAGCTGGAGCAGGTCCACGCCTTCCACAAGGAAACATACGAGAAGCTGGGCGACCAGACGGCCAAATGCGAGACCAGGCTCGACTCAATCGCTTTGGCCGACAAGGGCAACGACGGCGAGACGGACAAGGATACGGAGGGAGGCAATGGCAAGAAGCCTGTGCCTAGCGAGGACGAGAAGAAGTCAATACTACAGGATGTCTTGAAGCAGCTCGACCAGATCACCAAGGAGACCAACGAGCTCGAGACATATGCTCGCATCAACTATGCTGGTTTCCTCAAGGCTGCTAAGAAGCACGACCGCAAGCGAGGCCATGCATACCGCGTTCGTCCCTTGCTGCAGGTGCGATTGGCTGCTCTGCCCTTCAACAAGGAGGATTACAACCCGTTGCTCTACCGTCTGAGTTCGATGTACAACTTCATCCGTCAACACTTGGAGGGTGTCGAAGCGCACCGCGGCCTCAGTACAAGCTCTACTGGACCAGGCAAAGAGGAGTATGTGTCGCACAAGTTCTGGGTGCATCCCGAGAACCTGCTGGAGGTCAAGACGGTCATTCTTCGTCGCCTGCCGGTGCTAGTCTACAACCCGCAAACATCCAAGGTTGCTGAGGGCACGGAACCCGACCCTTCTATCACCAGTATCTACTTCGACAACCCTGCCTTCAACTTGTACTCAAAGAAGGTCGAGCATGGAGAAGCATCGAGCCTGCGTATGAGGTGGTACGGTCAGTTGAAGGACAGGCCCGAGATCTTCATTGAGAAGAAGACAGTTTCCGAGGATGACACCAGTCGCGAGTCTCGCTTCAAGACCAAGGAGAAGTACATCCAGCGCTTCATCGAGGGTGAATACAAGATGGAGAAGCAGATCGAGAAGCTCTCAAACCAAGCCGGCGCCGACAGCCCCGAAGCTAAGCACTTCAAGCAGTCCGTGGACGAGATCCAAGACTTCATCAAGTCCAACGACCTCCAGCCTGTCCTCAGAGCCAACTACACTCGCACTGCCTTCCAAGTACCTGGTGACGATCGTATTCGCATCTCTCTCGACACCGACCTCGCCTTCATTCGCGAGGACGCCATTGACAGCGGCCGTCCTTGCCGTGACCCCGAGTCATGGCACCGTGCTGATATTGACGATAACGAGCTGTCATACCCCTTCTCCTCCATCCGTAAGGGTGAGGTTAGCCGCTTCCCCTTCGCCCTGCTGGAGATCAAGATTCGCTCTTCGGACCGCAAGCGCCTCGAGTGGGTGCAAGACCTCATGCACTCTCACCTGGTCAGAGAGTCGCCGCGCTTCAGCAAGTTTGTGCATGGTGTCGCCGGCTTGTTCGAAGACTACGTCAACACATTCCCCTTCTGGTTGTCTGAGATGGAGACCGATATTCGTCGCGACCCACAGCAGGCCTTCGAGGAGGAGCAAGCCAAGAAGCGCAAGGAGCGAGACGACGAATTTGCAGTTGGCAGCTTGGTCAAGTCTCGTCCAAGTCAATCGTATGGTGCTGGCGACGCTATCATTAGCCCCGTCGGTTCGCCATCCGCTGCCACCATTAAAGCCCGAAGCCCAGAAGACCGTCGCAAGTCACACCTTGCCTCCGTAACGTCTCGCTCATCCGCCCACATGCCCAAACAGGACACCGAGACTGTCGAGGAGCCTGATGAAGATGAGACTGGCGTACGCAACTACGGCACCACCCAACCTGCATCGACCGGCTCTCGCCTCGCCGATCTTCTGCCGTCCTTCAGCACTTCCAAGTACGCAACTGCGCGTAGAAAGGGCCAGCTCCCTCCTGGAGTCGAAGAACCAGCCTTCTGGATCAAAGACTCGGGGCCCGTCAAGGTGGAAGCCAAGGTCTGGCTTGCGAACCAGCGTACTTTCATCAAGTGGCAACACGTCAGCGTGCTCCTTGGTTCGCTTGGTCTTGGTCTTTACAATGCCGCTGGTGTCGACAACGACATCGCTCGCGGTCTCGCTCTGGTTTACACCCTCGTTGCCGTGTTCACCGGCGCCTGGGGTTACGGCGTGTACATGTGGCGACAAAGCTTGATCTACGGGCGCAGCGGGCGCGACTTCGATGCCATCACTGGACCTGTTGTCGTCTGTGTCGGCTTGATCGTGGCGCTGTTGCTCAACTTTGCTTTCAAGGTAAGCCATGAAACCCTCACTCACAGACTGAAAGACTTCCGCTAACACTATGATAGTACCGCGCAGCCATGGAGAATCGCGACCATCATCACCATCACCACCACTCTTCTTTCGCGAACGAAACTATGTTGCTGCCCCATGGCGGCGATCTGAGGTTATAAGATGTTGTTGATAGTAATTGTGTGCATAGAGTTTTGGGGGTAATAGATCATTGAGACAGTACAGCGATGTACATACCTTTACTTTTGAGCAGCGGCGCTGGGTATATATATGTGTGGATAGTCCTAGTATCATACGCAGACTCACGACTCGTCCTCATTCCGACATCTCCGAGTCCTCTTCTTCCTCCTCCGATTCTTCCTCCGATTCCTCCTCTGATTCCTCCTCTGATTCCTCCTCCGACTCTGACTCTGACTCCGACTCCTCCTCCTCCGCCTCCTGGGCATCACGGTCCTCCAAATCCTTGATCTCCTTAAAGACCCGGATGATCTCCTGCACGATACCGCCAATCTCGCCTTCACCCCTGCTGAGGGGATCGAAGAGCAACATGAACTGCCTCAGCGCCTCCCTGTCCTCCACACCCTCCACTTGGTAGTTCCTCTCCAGTCTGTAAGCGACAGAAACCTTCCGCCCGGCCTCTTCCTCGGCCTTCCTCCACTCGAGCCACTGGATGAGCCCATTCTTCTTCTGGCGTCTCTCCGTGTCTCGCGCCGCGAGCCACACTAGGCGTCCACGCTCACCCTCATCGCGAGCGAATAACGAGGGCGTGAGCGTCAGGTGGACAGTGATGGCACCTGCGCGGGCGTTGAAGAACGCACGGTGCGAGTCCTCGAGCTTGGAGAACAGCTCGCCCGTGAAAGGCGTGAAGTCGAAGTCACGGACATGCAGGGCCAGGTTTGGGACCTTACATTGCGTGACTTGGGATGCGAGCTCGCTGGCGTACATGGTGTGGAGGGTGTGGCAGGTTTTCGACAGGGCGGATGCGGTGGCGAAGACTAGTGAAGGCTCGCTGGGGTCGAGGGCGGCGTCGTCGTCTTTCTGGAGCAATGATTTGGACACGATGGCGACCTTGTGGAGGTTCTGGAGCTCGAGCTGGATGACAATGAGGCGGAGTTCGGTCGCGAGCTTGTCGACGGGAGAGTTTGCGAGGCCGAGGCGAGGAATTTGGGGTTGCATTGCGGCAACGGGTGGGTGATTCTGGGCAGGCAGTGTGTTCTCTGGGACAGGATCGGTGTCCTCCTGGGGCAGGAGGGTGTGCTTTGGGGTTGCGAGGGCTCTCTTTTTGGCAGCGGCCGGGTTCTTCTTGGCAGCGGTGCGCTTCCTCTTGGTGCTAGTAGGCTTGCTCTGGGCCGGGAGATTTTCTTGTTGCGCGCTCTTATTGTGTGCGCTGCGAGGGTGGCGCATTTTGACGTTTGAGGACTCGGGGCTCGAGTCTGGTTTGCAGAGTGCTGAGATGTGTAGTAGTGTGTGAGGTTGTAAGTTTTTGGGGTTGTGTTGCAGTGGTGTGAGTGGGTTGCGGACTGAAGAGCGTGTGGTTTATGAAAGGGTTGGTGCGGTCGGTGATCGGAAGTGTTGGAGGCAGAAGTGAAAATGGAAGCAGGGGCTTCCGCTGGTGTCGCGCCAAGACTTTGAAGTGAAGTGCAGTCCGATCAGAAGCCAATGCTAAAAGTGAAGCCACATACTTAAACTGCGCCAAAAAAGAACTCTTGCTTTCATGTGCTAATCTAAACACAGCTACATAGTACCCAGTCGCTAAGCCACTAGTCGTTTTGTCTACGGTTATTGCCCCATTTTCCGGCGATAGTGAACGCATCTGGAGTGGCGAGGGAGTTCAGGACCAGTTCCAAGGGTGTATGTGGATCATTCGGAGGCGTAAGTGGGACTGGCTGAGTTCCACCCGGCGTGAAACGGAGATGTACAATGCCTTCACAGGCCATGCATTGCATTACCGTGGCCTCGTCGATCGTGGCAACAGGATCAGCGCCACATCTGCAAGCGCGACGAAGCTGCTGGGTGTTCCGATGCCGTTTAGTGCGGGCTGTCGCATCTATCCTGTTACCGTGATCATCTTGTTCCGTGTTTATGAGGTACATCCTGTTACGCGTCCTCCTTCTGTCGTTGTGTTTCTTGAACTCCTGCCAGTGTCTTTTGCGGTGCGGAAGGCACAAAATGCCGTTGTAGAGACCAAGTTTCTCGCATGTACATCTATTGGTAGGCCAGTCTGACGCAAAATCGATTTGGGTTTGTGTTGGGTTGATTTGTAGTGGTACAAGTCCAGGAGGGGGTGCAACTAGTGGTGCACCTGGTGCACTGCCTCCAAGCTGAACGAGCAGTATCTCCTCTCTGTATTCGCAAAGCCTGCACATTCGAGTGAGGTAGTGGGTAGAACGATTGTTCTCATTATTGAGTGTCGGCGGCGGGTTATTGACAGCTATGTATCTAAAGGCCTCCTTGAACCAGTGCTGGTCTTCTGCGGCAGCGATACAGTATCTGCACATGGTGTGGGGGTTTGCATGCGTTCCAGTGCAACGTTTGCGGCGACCATCGAGGGGGCCGGCATCGGGTGTGAGCGAGTATCGCTGCGCTATCTGGGGCAATCGCGTGAAGTTTGTCACATAGTTCTGCCGGTCCGAACAAGCATTACTGTAGTTGAATATGCTTTTCTCGTTGCATGGTGTAGGATTCGTGTGCGGGACTCGTCCTGGTGCGTTGAAAGACATGTTTACACTCGTCAGCAAAGCGATGTACGAGTCACCAGGAACGCGACTTACACTTTTTACTTGTATGTATACTATGGTCCGGTATTTCCTTTAAGCTGAAATAACAAAGAAAATACCGGATGCGTCAAACAAGTATCGGGACGCTTGCATTGTTTGATATGTGAGCACATTCCAGTCCCCTTTCCGGCAAAGCTTGCGGGATCCATATAGCTGCAGTCTTACAGAATTTTCGATGTTTGGTAGACTCATATGCGTGTAGAGCGTTTCTTAGTCATAATCGATGCGTATACATGAACCTGATTGATGCATCGTGTTTCTCGATGTCACCGCATTGTGAAGACGTTGTCGTGCGGAACTTGAGCAACAAACACACTTTGCAGGACTGCGTTCTTGTCACAAAGAAATCTTTCTTAATAATGCTAAAAGCGGCCCTGAGTCTGATGGAGGTACTCTGTAGGCGAACGTGCAGCGCCAGCGAAAAACATTGCTGTGCAAGCAGATACCTTCGATCGGTTAATCGACTTGTGGCTGGACGTGTGGCACAGCCTGTGCGAGTTGAATCGTATAAATACAGGTCTGCTTCTATTACACCTTCGCGTTAATCTGGCGTCCGACTTGTAGCTTGAATATAGCGCCATCGGTCCTTCATAGCGATCCTCCAGCCGTTTCACCACCGGATCCAGGGGATAGTTCTTCTGCGCGGACACTCGCATGCGTGAGAATTGGCCAATGTTGTAATTCCTATATCGCAACTTTGCTGCCACTTATCATATCGAATCGATGTTTTCTTGGCCTGGTGATCTGCCGACGTGTTGTAAGACGCTTGCAGCGCATATTGTGTGTTCTCCTCTCGCAGATTCAGTTGCCGTCTCTAGTCGTTTGCGGCGCTCGAACCCATTGTCGCCGTGCCATGCAGCGGTAGCTAGGATCCAGAGTATATTTGCACTGCACGGGAAGCCATGATGTATCCGACGATTAGGGCGAAGGCCAGCCACTGGGAATATCTCGTGGAGTCTGAAATCGTTGTTGTGCGACGTGAAACAGTTCGGTGTGCTTGTCTATCGGCCAAAGAATCCGCCAAAAAGGCTGCCTCCGGCACCACCCTTTCCTTGCCTTGCAGCTTCTGTCTCAATCCACTTCTTCAAGAAGGCCCGGTTCTTCAGGTCATCGAGCCTCGAAACCTTGGTCTCTTGCTGCGGCTCTTGCCTATCGAACGCCAACAATGTCGGGATCGAATTGATCATGTATCGCAAGGGAATACCGCCCACACCGCCTAGATCCGGACTGTCCATTTCCACCTCCACAAACGACACTCCGCCTTCTTCCTCTCCGATGCCATCTTTCTCCACCAGCTCCCTGATCAAGGGCGCGACGATCTTGCACGAGCTGCACCAATTGGTCTTCCAGAGAGTCAAGAGCGGCGTTCTGGTGCTTGCTGACATGAGCAGAAGAGTTTGTAGCTCGTCCTCAGAGCGTACTGGGGCAGGGAAGATGCGGTTCTTCGCTTGCGATGCGCGTGTGGTCGAGAACTGTCTGGTCGCGTTCCTTGCAGGTGATGCGCGAAGCATGCTCGAGGCTAAGGAGATGGACTTCATGGTGGGTGCTGGGGTTAGATCAGGATATGGCGAGGTTTCGATTAGAAGTACAATGTATACAAGCAAGGAGATGGTCTCTACAACAGAGTGCAATAGCTGTAGGACGGGAACCAAGACCATCAATGCGTCCCGTGTGGTCTCAAGGAGCGATGACGTAGGCCTCGAACGATTGAAAGCTTACATATAAACCACGACCAAGTACATATGTACGCATGTCATTCTTTTGTTGTATTTATGGAATGAGAACATATTGACCGTCGTCAGGCTCCTGGTCGCAACAGCCATACGGAAAATTCACTATCATGAATAACGTACGATCCTCGCGTCCGGTACATTCACCTATTCTATCTTGGCCTTGTTCATGTCTGTAGGGTTAGCGTTGGGGTTTGGTCAGTATTGCTCGAATCTGATAAACTACACAAGAAGGACACATCAAGGCGTGAATTCAATGACTAGAAGATAAAATCTGCTCTTTATACGTACTAGGAAGGTATCTGATGCTAAAGAGGTCTTTGGTGTTGAAAGATCGCACGTTTCGCGAAATCTTGAGCGCCAGCCCACAAGGTGATCGATATACTCTACAAATTGTACGTGTGGCATTCTCAAATACCCATCAACTCGCGCATGCCCTCCATTCGGTAGTCTTCTACGACAGTTCTCCAGTCATTCTGAAGTAGTCCATAGGTCTCATTGTCGTATTTTTCCGGTTTGTGTGGATCTGTGATATGTGTCAGCCGTCGATCGTGCGAAGGAAGCGTGTTCTGGGTCGCCTACTCAGTGCCCAATATCCAAAGTCGGCGTCAACGTCTTTCAAATACTTCATCAGATGGTTCCAGTAATGCAGATCACCCTCACCCGCAGAGTGTGGAGCGCCGAACTCGCCCACCCAAACAGGCGCGGTATTGGAGCGCAAGAGATAGCCCCAGTTGTCCTCCATGTCCTTTGCAAACGATGGGTATGGGCGTTTATGGTATGGTACTAAGGCTCCCCAACCAGACCAAGAATAGACGTGGCTACTGTATACCACCCGGTCCGGTACCGAAAGCTTCACAGGTCGTGTACGTGCACCAGAGCAGTCGTTCGCCGAGCCGACACCTTCGACAAACATGAGCCAATTCGGCTGCATCGCAAGTAGAGCTTCAGAGGCTTGCTCTGCAGCAGTCGCCCACATCGACCATGTCATCGTGCCCCATAGACCACGAGGCTCGTTGCGCAAGTCGGCACCAATAACGAACGGATTGTCGATGAAAGGTTCCATGATCGTCTTCCAGTTTTCGATCCAAGATTCTGTCGTTTGGTAGATCTTACAGATTGGACCGTAATGGCTATTCTTCCAACTCGAATCGCACAAGTTCATCCCATCGCACCAGGCAGCATTGGTGATGTGGTTGTTGGGGATGACAGCGAGACCCTCATCGGTCATGGCAGTGACACAAGCGTTGAATACATCTAAGGCGCGAGGCCCTTGAAGACCTGCATTCAGCCGAGTCTGATCGACCATTTGACTCTTCTCATGATAAGGCTCCAGCAAGTCTAGGTTGGCTTGAAGATGCTTTGGGTCGATGATCGGATTTTCCAGCACCATTTGATCCGAATATGGAAATCGAACGCTGTTGAAGCCCATGTTCTTAATGGTCTTCGCTATCTCCGATCGATGGCGTATGTCAAGCCCCATGGGGACGAAGAATATATCGCTGGCGCCATACCAATTCACAGAAGCAAGCTTCAGTCGTTTGCCATCAGCGTCTACGATGTGCCTACCCGCAGTTTGCAATGGAGGCGTAAACTCGGCATCGGCTCTAGTAACTTCGCCCATAGGCCCACCAATCTCGTAAGGGTAGTTGGCTAATGCTGGAGGCACTGCATGGAAGGCGGTTATCAGCAATAGAACGAGCGAGAGTAGTATCAAAACGCTCGATCTCCGTGGCTTGCGTATCATGACGATCGTGGAATCAGGATGTACACGTAACAAGACGGATCAAGCCAAAAATGAACTATGAAATTGAATGGAAAGAGGAAATAGCATTATACATACGTTTCGCAATACGATCTGGCAACGGTCAGCTGAATATCCACATCCGACGTGTCCGGCGGTGCGGCGTTTGCAGGCAGCAGGACGCCATCCTTCGGCTAAGCAGAAGAAGCACAAGCGGAGAGACGTACTCAGCCTCACTCACGCGACAGTTTGCCCGATTGGTTGATGGAAAACTTTGTATCATGGAATTGTATGACACGAGCTCAGCCGCCTGGGAAGTGAAGGACACCTGCTATCCACGAGCCGAGTTCAGCTGTGTGGGTCCGTGTGGCGTTTCGTATGTGTACGTATGTATGTAGAGTAATATTGTTCGAGAAGTGGAGATGTTTCTACCAAGCCGCCCTTGGCCTGGAGCCGTCCCGTCGCCGTTTCCGGGGGATCGGTAGCGAGGCTTAGTTAGGACAGATGCCGTCATGTTGATGGTATGACAGCGCGAACGCATCATGGACAACGTCGACAATGTGATTCGACGAGAGAGTGCCAGATGATGTTGGCGGTATGCATGAGATTGAGTATTTAACACCATAGCACTCAAGTTCAAGTCTCCATTCATTCTTGAGCACTCAAAAGCTCCAACTCTAATTCCAACCTTTGGAACCTTCTAAACAATCACAACGCCACATTCAACCCAAGATGGAAGCAATTAAGAAAGCCCTCGTCGAGAACCTCGGCGGTCCCGCTCACAACCTCGCTTCTGGAGACCAAGTGTTCACTCTCGAGCAAGTGCCCGATCTAAAGGGTAAGGTCGGTGTCTTGACTGGCGGCAGCGAAGGCGTTGGCTTTGGAAGCACCCACACACTGCTTGCTCACAACATCTCAAAGCTGTTCATTCTCACCAAGTCCGAGTCGAAGGTCGATGATGCACTGGACGCTATTGAGAAAGAACTTGGTGCCGAAGCACGAAAGGCAGTCGTTTGGAAGCAATGTGACCTCTCCGACTGGCAAAGGACATCTGACGTGGCCGGAGAAATCTCCAACGAGACCGACAGAATCGATATTCTCATCAACAACGCCGGCCGTGGCATCATGACACAGCAATTCGCTGACACCAACGGCATCGACGAGCACATGGCGGCAAACCACTTTGGCCACGTTGTCCTGACATCCCATCTCCTGCCTCTGCTCAAGAAGACCGCCGATGCAGGCAGCAAAGTCCGCATTGTCAACTTGTCATCGAGCCTCCACACCAACTGTCCGGAAGAGACTGCCTTCAAGGACATCGATGAACTACAGAAGAACTACGGCCCTGAGGCGCAATATGGTCGCTCCAAACTTGCAGTCCTGCTGCACGCAAAGTACCTGGCTCGCCATCTGACCTCCGAGCACCCCAACATCCTCGCAAACGCAGTGCACCCTGGGATCGTTGAATCTGCGCAAACCACCGAGCACATTCACGAGCCATACCCATTGCTCGGATATGGTATGAGCTTGGGATTGAAGCCGTTCCGTAAGAGCCAATTTGAAGGTTGCGTCAGCTCTATGTATGCTGCCACAGCGTGCATGGAAAGTGGCTTGTACAGTAAGTCCCCTTCATATCCTGCTTGCGTGAGAAATGATACTAACATCTCCTGATAGTCGCACCACCGAAGATCCCCGAGGAAGGTAGCCCTAAGGCGAACGACATGGATCTTGCCGAGCAGCTGATGAAGTTGACCAAGGAGGTCATCGACGAGAAGACACATGCCCGTGCAAAGGGATGTCCTATGCACGCAGCATCTTAGCATCTACGATTTCCACGACCAGCGATCATAATGAAAACCTTATCTGAATTGTCCAGAGTGATTACGTGTCTCAAAAGTCGCTTTGCGTGAATCTTGTAGATATGCCCACCCCACAAGACAAGGCTGCCATCATCGTCCGGCTGCCCTGTCTTCTGGCGCTTCACTTGCTGGTATGTCTCGAGCTTCATTAATAGTCCCTCCTGATTTGCCTGTTGTCTTCGTCGACTCATCAGACGGTCTTCTTGAAGCCTCAGTGCTCTTCTCGGCATTGGACTTCTCGATATCGTGTTCCACGGCAGGGGTTGTCGCTCCAGGTGAGTCCTCTTCGCGTATGAGTCCATGATCCTTGATGAACACGCACAGAGCCAGGCAAAGAGCATTCAAGGGGGCGCAGAAGATGAACACTGCTCTACTAGCACTGGCGTATGCGCTGGCGATAGCATCCTGGTCTTGCACACTGAATGTGGAAAGATCCGGAGCAGCAAATGTGCTGTTCGCAACATACGATAGATGCTCCGGTAGCGAACCACGTAGTACATTGGCAAGAATCGCAGAAGAAACTGCGAGGCCAACAGCACCACCAGAGCTGCGTAGAAAGTTGCGGTTGGATGTGACTACCGCTCTTTGCATCTTCGGAGTTTGTGCTTGCAGTGCCACTAGCGTCGGCTGGAAGACCATTCCTGTGCCCGTGCCGATGAGAATCAGGAAGAACGATAGCCATCCCACATGCAGGCTCTTGTTCGCGAGGATGAGGAGACCAGATCCACAGAGCCAGATCCCGAAGCCGCCCCACAGAAGGTAGCCGTAGAAATTGAACTTGGACATGCAGAAACCAGAAATCGTGGAGCTGATGGCCTGGGTGACCACGACTGGAAGCAGTAGGGCTGCGGAGACCAAGGGTGTGTAGCCTTTGACGTTCTGGTAGCTGGAAGTCCGCGTAAGTATGGTGAAGCTATGTTGGAAAAAGGGCTAAGGTGTTCGACCACTTACTATAGAGGGAGGAAATACAGATACGAATAATAGCTGGCTCCCAAAAAGAAGCTTTGGGCCAACATCGCGGCGACAGAAGGGATTCTGAACATGCTGAGCGGCATGATGGGCAGACGAGCATATTTCCATTCGACTAGAAGGAATGCAATGAAACATGCACCTCCAACACATAGCATCGCGATGACTTTGGCAGAGTTCCAGGGAGTACCATCGTGGCCACCTTCCGAGATAGGGATGAGCAGCAGGATCACTGCAGCTGTTCCAGTGAGGAGACCAAGGAAGTCGATCTTGCCTATCGTGGCTTTCCAGTCAAGCTGAGGCATGTTAGAAGGGAGGTAGGTCCAGCTGAGACCGACGACGAGCATGATTAGCGGAGCAAGTAGGTAAAACAGACCGCGCCAAGTTGCGTGGATGGCGAAAGCAGATGCAATCAGTGGACCAATAGCATTGCCTAATCCTACCATCGAGCCCAGGATGCCTTGGTATTTACCTCTGTCTTGTAATGTGACAACATCGCTGACGATCATCATGGTCAAGCTAGTGATGCCGCCGTTGGCTACACCAGCCAGGCCTCTGAAGATGTACAGCATTGTTGGATTTACGCTTAACCCGCAGGCTAGATCGCTAAGACTTAGCAGAAGTAGGGCAGATACAAGGATGTTCTTCCTTCCGAACAGGTCAGACAATCGGCCATACAGGACTTGACTAAAATGGGGCAGTAGTGTCAGTAAGATCTTCCCACAATAATGTTGGTCCATTGCATCGTACGCACAAGACAGTGTTGGCAATCAGAGCAGATGTGCCGGCCCACGAGATCGATGCTTGGGCATTAAGATCGCGAGCGATAGATGGTAGAATGACTCCAATGCCATTCTGGTCAATGAAACACACTAGAAGACAGAGCGACAGCAGAGCGAAGACAAATATAACGTTCTTCTTGTCCAGAAGTTGGGTCTGGTCGTGCAGGGTGTCTTCGAGGTTGCCAGACTTACGAGCCATGGCTGAAGGCACCTTGTTGTTGTTGTGGTCGTCGTCGAGTCAATGATGCGTAAGTCGTCTGTCCAGTGGCTCGACAAGCCATGGGAAAGACCTGAGTCCCAAGCGTATGGTTGGCTAGCAAGATAGATCGTCGGTGTCGATTAACGTCCAGTATTTGTTGCAAATATATTAGTCCGATTGCAACACGTCCGTAAAAAGCACACAATTGCTTTTGCTGGATCCACTCTAGAACAGCGAGGTTCTGCGCCTAATTTTTAAAAAGTCCAAAACGCCAGACCTCATTTAATGCCAGTCCGTATTAGTTCTCCAGATGCTCACAGAGTTTGTTGATTGAAAAGCGTGAAAACCAATTGTGTTGACGGAAAGTTAAAACGCTAACAAATCGACTAAAAAGCCATGAGAAAATCACCTACCGATTCAAGCAACAATATAGATAAGATATCTCTTCGGGCAATTCCCATCCGGACCTTGGCCGAGTAGGCGTCAGTATGCCCGCAGCTTGCGTGCCGACTTTTCCGTGTCGACATGCTCGAAATTTGCTACATCGGACATGCGAACGCACTCGCGTCATACGGTCGCGCTCCGGTATCGGTCCATTTTGGTATACAACATCTGCTAACGCCGACGGCGATATGTGATTCTTGGTGTTGATGAAAGATGATGGTGAGGAGAAAGTGGAGGCGTTGAAAAGCCTTGATTTTTGCGAGAGACTTGAAGGCTGAAGGGCGGAGGCTTTGTTTGACTGGAGAGCCAACTTGCCGCCCAGCGAATTCGGCATTATCTCATGTGAGATTCTTGGTGCCGTTTATGATGATGTGTCGCGAGCCCGATCAAACTCGTCAACAATGGCAGTGTCGACGATGGCACTACGTTTGGCATGATCAGAAACGTACCTTATGTTTGTGTTAAATTAGAGAATTAGCCTTGCGAAGCTTCACGTGTGATAGATGTATTGTATTTCCCACGCTCTCTAACAACTGCATCTCTGGTCTCGTTGATGATTGCACAGGGTCATATGATGACCTTGCAGCATCCCGCTCGCCAGTAATAAGTACACTTTACACCAAGAGACCAACCAACGCCTCGCTAAAACAACATAAGACTGCATGACACTTCCTGCCGAACTCGGAGAAAGCTACTTGAGTGGAACAGTAAAGAGGGCTGGCTTCATGTTCAGCTTGCAAAGCTTAGCCACGCAGCCTGCTAATTGGAGGTATGTCTGCATGCCCTCGAGGATGCGCATGTGGGTGAAGCCGATCTCACGGACAAACTCGAGCTTCGTATGCTCGCTGAGGGATGGGATCGTCTTCGTGACCTTGAACATACTGCTGATGATGTCGTGTGAGGAGTAGCCAAGAGTCCTTCAAGTCAAGTCAGCAAGATGTAACCAGTAGTCCAAGGTGTCATGTCTTTGTCGTGCTTACCAGAGGTCTTTGAGGATGTCAAGTGCCTCGTCAATCTTTTGTTCCTGACAGGCCTTGATCATAGCCTGAACCTTGACCGGGTGAGGACTATCAACCACACGGAAGACGTTGTCACCGCTCACAAAGCCGAATCCGGCGGAAGTCGACTGTAGGTTGTTGATGGCTTGACGCATGTCTCCCTCGGCACTGAAGACAAGCGCAGCAATACCGTCGTCACTGTACTTCACATCCTCTGCCTTGCAGATCTGGTATAGCCTCTTTACAACCTGGGCATCTGTGAGGCGCGAGTAACGCAGGATTGCGCAACGCGACTGTAGCGGCTCAATGATCTTGTTTGACTGGTTGCACGCAAATGCGAATCTGGTGGTTCCCGAGTAGATCTCCATGGTTCTTCTGAGCGCTTGCTGCGCACCGCTTGTCATGCTGTCGGCCTCGTCCAGGATGACCAGCTTTTGCCGACCTGGGGGCAGTGTAACCTTCTTTTGCGCGAAACCCTTGATCCTGTTTCGGACTACATCGATACCTCGCTCGTCGGATGCGTTGAGCTCTAACACAGCTTCCTTGTATGCGTCTCCGAGTAGTTGGCGCGCCAGGCAGAGGACTGAGGTGGTTTTGCCGATACCAGGCATACCACTGATGATGACGTGGGGCATGTTGCCATCTTTTGCGATGATTTTTAGGCGCTCGATCGTCTCGGTGTTTCCGACAATGTCGTCAAGGAATACTGGTCGGTACTTCTCTACCCTGTGAGGCTCGTCAGTAAGTGCTTTAGACGCCCATCAAAAATATGCTTACCATGGCAGTTCGTAGTTTGACGGCGCACCCTGGGCATTCGCCTTGACGCCATTGCTCTCAGCATCCTTTGAAGATTCGGCGCGCGCCATTATATCGAGTGATGTGAATGTGTTAAGTTCTTGGAACAGTGTTTATGTTAGTTGGACTTAATTGATTGACGAACGCGAAACGCGCTCTTGAACGTGGAGAGCTCACGCCTGATCACGTGATGTGCACTTGAGCATGGCATACCTCTCAGCTGTCGGTCCCGCGGCACGTACTAAGCATTCTTGCAATGTACGCCTTACCTCTCTATAGTGGCCCAGTAATCATGGAAGGGCGAAATCTCTCCTTCGTAAATCACATGTGGTTCCTTTCTTGAAGACATTGCGGTTTCTCTCCAGGCGTGCTTTCCACCCCTTAACTCAATATATTCTTTCCTACACGTAACCCTCGATGCACTCGGCTCAGCTCACATACCAACCACGTCCCGCGCGACAAAATGTTCTCCGTCCAGCGTTATGTCTTGTACTTCGCTCTGGCGGTCTGCATTCTGATCACTCTGAACTACTATCGCTCAGACTTCTGGTCGCCGTCGCTCCATCATGCTCACTTCCCGACGACTGGAGCAAATTCCAAGCCACAGCACCTCGGAGCCGGTTCAGCCGACAAGAACTTCCAGTGGCGAACCGTCGCGACGAACTACCCCGTGAAAAGCTTCACGCCACTGCCCACTGACAAACCGCTGAAGCTCCCGAAGGTTCAGTATGACTTCCCAGTAGAGAACCAGGAGCAGGCGAAGAAGCGTAGAGAGCGACAAGCAGCAGTACGCAAATCGTTTGAGCGAGCGTGGAGGGCCTACAGCCAGCATGCTTGGATGCAGGATGAATTGGCCCCTTTGTCAGGAGGGACGAAGAACGGCTTTGGTGGCTGGGCTGCGAGTCTGGTAGACAATCTCGACAATCTCTGGATCATGGGCTTTAAAGATGAGTTCGAGCACGCGCTTCACGCCTCGATGGAGATCGACCTCGGTTCTGCGACTATCGACTCGGTCAACGTCTTTGAGACCACCATCCGCCACCTGGGCGGCTTTCTGTCTTGCTACGACTTGAGCGGCGACGAAAGATGCCTTCACAAAGCTACTGAGTTTGGCGATATGTTGTACAAGGCCTTTGACACACCGAACAGGATGCCGATTACTCGATGGAGTCTTAGCTCAGCCTCCAAGGTGAAGCAGGAGGCAGACAAGGTGGTCCTACTTGCAGAGCTTGGATCTTTCACGATGGAGTTTACGCGTCTATCAGTTCTGACAGGCGACCCGAAATGGTACGATGCCGTGGACCGCATTACCAAGCTGTTGGCAGCACAGCAGAGTAAGACCCACTTGCCGGGCATGTGGCCTGTGGTTGTCGATGCGAGGGCTCCGGATCTTACTGGTGATAACTGGTTCACGCTCGGAGCGATGGCAGATTCAGTGTACGAGGTAAGTTAGTTATCGAGTGAAACCCTTCTACAGGTCCCATTTAGGGCCCCAGCTAACAGTCAATCCAGTATTTCCCCAAGATGCACGCCTTACTTGGTGGCGTTGATGCCGTATACAAACAATTATACACTGGCAGTATGTCAGCCGCAAATAAGCACACCATCTACCGACCTATGACGCCCGACAATGCTGATATCCTGGTTGCGGGTGGCGCCCGTTCCCAATCGGAATCATCGGCCGTACTTGACCCATGCGGCGAACATCTAGTCTGTTTCACAGGAGGAATGTTCGCGCTGGGCGGCAAACTATTCGACATGCCCGAACATGTCGAAATCGGCCGCAAGCTCACGGACGGCTGCATTTGGAGCTATAAAGCCTTGCCACTGGGTGTCATGCCGGAGGTCTTCCAGATGATTCCCTGTCAGGACAAATTACACTGCAACTGGAACGAAACCTTGTGGCATGGGGAAATTTCCAAATACGTCAGTCTAGGATCCGACCAAGACATCGACGAGTACATCAAGAATGCCCGCATACCCAAAGGCTTCGCGCAGATCAGCGACCCGCGATACATCCTCCGACCAGAGGCGATCGAATCCGTCTTCATGATGTATCGCATCACAGGCGAAGAGAAATACCAAGACGCCGCGTGGGACATGTTCACAGCCATCATACAGTCTTCGGAGACTGAGCTCGCGAACGCCGCACTTGCGGACATCACTTACACGCGCGAGGAATTAAAGAAGGGAGGCATCAATATTCAGATGGATAGCATGGAGTCCTTCTGGATGGCGGAGACGCTGAAATATTTCTATCTCATCTTCAGTGAGCCTGACATTGTGAGTTTGGATCAGTGGATGTTTAATACGGAGGCGCATCCTTTTAGGCGGAATTTGCAAGCGTGAGAGGATCTGATGTTGGCGAATTGAAGCATCTACGAGCAGATGTCAAAAAATGAAGCATTGTTCGTATTCCTGCCTATTGAAGTCTACGTGAAGATCGCGTTCGAGCTGGCGTGCCAGCCCTCGTCCAAGAAACCCATAGCAAGTGCGCCTTCGACCCCTTTCCAAAGCATTGTTGAGTCTACAATCACGAAGTCCGGCACGCCAACTCCTGTCATCATGGGCACAAGCCTCGCAGCGATCTGTAAGCTCGCTTCGTCTACTCCCCAGACGACCAACTCAAGTCTCTCCTCTGGCAGAGGACGTAAGTAGATAGCAGCCAGGCCATTTTCTCGAGACCTGTAGACACGTTTTGACCCTCGCGCGTCCTTGACCTCGATGCGACCATGGTGCACTCTAATGCCGTGGCCAGATGCTTTCGTTTCGTACGGCTGCAGCGGAACGTCCACGCCAAGGTGCACACTGATCACGTTTCCTTTGCGATTGTTGACTGCCTTCGACATGTTGGCGGTGATCTGGGTGTCTGCGCTGAAGTACTGACACAAATTACGCGAGATCTGCAATGCGATGTGATCGACTGCTTCGGCATACTCAGACGGATGACTAACAATCTGGAAAGCACTAGTGGTTCGCAGGATGGAGTCGACAGAGCCCAATTGTCGGCCGTCACGAGTTGCTGGTAGCGTGCCGTTCGTGTCTCTACTCGAAACGATCCAATTCTCTCCAGACGCTAGTTCGATGACTGCGATGTCGTTTTCAATGTTTAGATCCAGCACGACATCGTCAATGGATATTGACTCTCCGTCAAAGGCCTGTGCTGAAATCTCGAGCACACGAACATTGCTCGTGTATAAAGTGTAAGTTTGAGGTCCCTCAGGGGAAACCTCAATTTTGCCCAGCTGGCCAGGTATTGCCAATCCCAGGATGCGGATGCCGTGCAACGGCCCCGTATCAGCAGGGTTCATCGTGGTAACTGTGAACGGATGTCGGCTCTTGGTAACGTTGCCGTCTTGATCTGCGTCCTGGTCGAGGTGGTGCTTGAGGAAATCGGACAAAGGCTCTGTAGTCATGACACCGTCCCAGTAATGGGGCTTTCCCTCCATCTCATGATACGTGCTACCAGAATCGCTTTGTGGCAAGAGCTGATGCATCAATCGACTATGGTATGCAGGCACATTATCATCGGCGCTTCCGTGCTGTTGCAAAATCGGTGTGTCTTTGGTGTTACTTAGCAAGAGTTCGTGACGGTAGCTTCCTAGGCTTGCCTCAATGATTGAAGTTTTTCTTGGGTCTGCTACATGCCAGAAATGGTATGGCACATAGTTCTGGATACTGGAATAGCCACTGAGAGGCGCTGCCGCGACGACCTTGTCGGGACGATGAGTGAGTATATGCCACGTGCCCTGTCCTCCATTGGAGTGTCCGACGACGAGCCACTTGTCTGTGTCCACACCAGGACCATTCCAAGTGTTGTGCTCGATCCATTCGGGTATCGCATTGACAGCAGCTTCGACATCGGCCAAGCCCCAGGTGTGCCAGTCGTCGCCACTCCAAGGAGTGACACCCGTAGGAAAGAGTACCCAGGCGCAAAGATCGGCCAAAGGGTCCAGCGCGTGCCTCACAAGTTCGTCGTCCGCTTCGAGACCTGCTCCATGCAGAGCAAGTAGCACTGGCAGTTTCCCGTCTGTGGTGTTGCATTTATCCAGCGCAGTAGGTGATGGTGGACGCAAAACAGCATACGAAACCATGCCGCCTGGGTGCAAGTATGTGAACTTCTGCGGTTCATGCTTCTTCTGTACAGACCTTGGAAATGCGCGCACCCGGGTCTGGAGCTTCTCTTGCTTTCTTGGTGCTTCATGGTAGGATACTTCGAGATCTATAATCTTAGAAGACCACATACCAGGCACACAAGCTACTCGAAATGCTATAGGTCGCGATTGTCCAGGTACAATTTTGAGGGAGGTATTGTGAGCCAAGCGCGCCTCACAGACATTGCGTAAGGGCGATATAGGTCGAATGCTCTCAATCCATATGTTTTCGCGTAAATTGTTGCGCAGCACGAGCGAGCCAAGATCGCTGGCGAGCAGACCTGCTGCTTCTTCGATACGGTCGGCGACCAGAACTTCACCTGATTGTTGCAGGTTACCTTGGGAGGCTTGCAGTTTAAGCTTGACATCCACTGTAGGATTGTCGGTGATACCGCCCATTGATCGCACGTCTCTAATCAAGCGAATATCAATTCTGTGGACACCAGGATCGAGATGCACTACCGCAGGAGCCCGACCGAAACCATAGAAATCGCCGCCGAAGTACTGATTGCCATCCAACCAGAATTCAAGGATGTTCTCGGCATGTAGGGCCAATGTGAGAGGACTTTCTGACTGTACAATGACCTCGCCACGAGCCCAGCCCTGCCACTGGAGGGCAGCCCAGCCGTAGACCTGCTGTAGCAAAGCCCAGTCCACGTCTCTATAGTCTACACTGAGTTCTGCATTGGCAAAGCGTATGTTGGGACGTCCAAGCTTGGCCGTGACATTCGACCAGGAGGTAGTTGCATTGAAAGGTAAGGAGCTCGGAAACCGGCCCTGGTCATCGAAACTGAGGTTTCTAAACCCGCCGTATTGCTCCAAGGGATCTGCACCCCATGAGGCCTCTCTGGTACCAATTTGAAATGGCCCCAAGAGCTGCCAGTGTTCTGAGAATGCGAAAGGTGGGAAGTTCGTTGCTTTCTCGAGTGTGGGCAGGGCAGTTGGCAAAGTCGTGTGCTCTATTATGGCCGTTGCAGCTTGGAAAACATGCTGTAGGAGTTGCGACAGCTGCATGTTGACGTCCGTCTTTCCACGAGGAGGAGGCAGTCAAGGTCGTAACGATTACTTAGGGCATCGGGCTATGGCACATATGTACATGTAAGAGGAAACGGGTTATCAGGCGAACGAATGGCGGAACGACGTGCATACACCCTTGTAGATGACGACTCGGCTAAGGGCTGCACCAGCCTGCACGTGGGAAGTTCAAGTTGTCTCCTGGGAGAGGGAGGCAGGAAGTCCGAAAGCCTCAAAGCTTAATACAGAAGCCGATGGCTGATGCACCTGCGCTACTACTTTGACGCTCTCACGAATACAATTGATACACATTCACGAAGCTTTCCTACTCGACACGACCATTGTGTGCATATACGGGCAACTACAGGATACTTGACCTTGCACCGGACCATGTACGCCACGAGATAGAACACAAGTGCGCCCACCTCGTACACGGAGCAGGCACCATCTAGAGTGGATCTCGAGGACACGACACTTCTTTCGCGTTACTGCTATCGAAGCGCATCTACTTGACGGCGCATTGTCATGGATGAATAACGACATCGACTTCTAATCCAACAAACACACCAACGAGAAATGGCCCCTCATGCGACAGCGGACGACGCTCGACGACGCTCCTCCATAAGCCCAAACCCAAACGGCACATACAAGTTCCCAGACCTCTCACAAGACGCGCTCGCCGAGGACACGTTCGAAGACTTCTCCAGAGATGAATCGCCAAAGCCATTACCGAAGGGACTTCCGCATGGTATGCACTCAAGCGAACGATGGGCCGCAAGGAGAGCATCAAATGCGACCAACTGGAACTCATATTCAAGTGGTGCACCCGGAAAGACGAGACATGGCAGACAAAAGAGCTTGACGGAGGCGATAAAAACAGTCCGTGGGCGGAAAGCAAGCATCAGCGAGAATGCGCATGAGATTGCAGAATCACTGAAGGCACCTGTAAGCTGGAAGCTGGTCATACTTTGCGGCGTGTGGTACACAACCTCGATCATGACGAATGCATCGTCCAAGGCCATCTTGACTGCGTTGAGGAAGCCTGTCACGCTGACTATCGTGCAATTCCTTCTGGTCTCTTTCTGGTGTATCTTCCTGTCCTGGGTGGCCAAACACAATCGCACGCTACGAGAAATCGCACCTTTCCTGAAGAATGGCATCCGGAAGCCTAGCAAGGAACTCATACTTGTAACACTGCCTTTGACGGGCTTCCAAATAGGAGGACACATCCTGAACTCAGATGCCATGTCCAAGATTCCAGTCTCGCTCGTCCACACCATCAAGGGACTGAGCCCACTTATGACTGTTCTGGCCTACCGCATCTTCTACAATATACGCTACAGCACACCTACTTATCTGTCTCTGATCCCCCTCACCATAGGTGTCTGCATGGCCTGCGCTGCAGACACCACGACCAACTTCTTCGGACTGCTTAACGCCTTCGGCTCAGCTGTGTTGTTCGTAACGCAGAATATCGTCAGCAAGAAGATTTTCAACGAAGCCGCGAAGTCCGAAGCCGACGGATTGCCCTCGAGTCGCCGCAAGCCGGATAAGCTCAATTTGCTGTGCTATTCGAGCGCTCTAGCGTTTCTGATCACGGTGCCAATTTGGATATTCAGCGAGGGCTGGGCACTAGCTCAGGATTTCATGCAAGACGCCTCGATCACCCTGCGCGAGAAGCCCGGCTCGCTTGATCACGGTGCTCTGGCAGCCGAGTTTCTCTTCAACGGCACCTTCCACTTCGCCCAGTCGCTGGTCGCATTCGTGCTTCTCGGACTCACGAGTCCTGTCACGTACTCCGTCGCATCGCTCATGAAGCGTGTTGCGGTCATCATCTTCGCGATTGTTTGGTTCGGCAACCCGATGACATACGTTCAAGGTGCCGGTTTCGCACTCACATTCTTGGGCTTGTACCTCTACGACCGCAATTCGGAGAACGAGAAGGCCGACAAGCGCGCGAGAGCCATGGGCGAATCTAAGCAGCCACTGTTGCCCGTCAACATTGGCGATGACAAAAAGAATGACCCAGCACCGCCAATGTACACGCAAAGTCCAGTCGTCGCAGAAGACTCTGGACGCATGTTCAACGGCGGAAGTGGCTATGCTCTTGGCGATTACAGCCAGGGGAGAGCCAGGTCAGGCAGCCGACCCAGTCCAGCGCAAAATGGACAACCATACTCCTTGCCAGTAGGGACGAAAGCGGAAGAAACGTGGCGGAAGGATGTGGACACACCACCGCCGGGGATTGGTGTACGATAGGATTTTCTGCCCGAACTTTTGTATTTGTCTATATTCTATACATATACTTGCATCTGAACGATAACGATAAGAAACACTGCAGTAGTCCCGATTGCCATGCATACTACGACGACTGCTATTGCATATCGCTGGCGCACCAATGGCGCCATTTGTCCAACACGTGCGATGGTCGTAATATATTTCGTTGCCCCGCCACCACTGGAAATCAAGCCATGGTGTAGGCCCACTTTTCAAGACGTCACTGGTGACTGTTGACACTCTATTTGGTGGCATCCAGAAAAGTGACTTGTTCGTGTGATCAGACGAGGAGTTCTGACACGCTCAATTGGAATATCGCGGACAGCATCATGTGACTTTGTTAGTGAACACCAGTGCGTGAATGATCGATTAATTATTCCGAGACAGCGTGAGTGCCTGAGGTGGTCATGATATCAGATCAAGCGGTTCCTGCCGGAAACAGCGCTAAAGGGGGTCGAGTTGTGGGATGGGGGCCAGGCCAGACGCTCTCTGGTGTGTGTTCCTCTAAGTCAACCCACTGGCTCGCTTCGCTCGTGACGTTGTTACCTTTTGACACCCTGTCTCTTTGTCCTTCCCTTCCCTTCCCGCTGCACCTTTCCCGGATTGTGTGGCAGCCACCCGCCGCTCTCCCGTCTCCTCGAGGCATCGCCAGTCGTCAGTCGATATCATGGCCTCCCTTTTATCTCCCACCAGCGGCCGCCCCGTAACCACCAACCGCTCGCCCACCGCGCCCTCAATCCTCACCATGAACGGCCACTTTGGCACTGTCGGCGACAACCCGTCCAAGGAGTCCTTCGAGCATGGCATCCAGGTCATCGACGAGGAGAAGGTGTTCAACCCCACCCTCCCGGCATATCTCCAGCAGGAACATGTTACACGATCTGGCTTCAACTACCACCTGATTTCCGTGTTTGGTAGCCAGAGCACCGGCAAGAGTACCCTGCTCAATGCCCTCTTCGGCACCCAGTTCGGCGTCATGAGCGAGCAGGAAAGGCGGCAGACGACGAAAGGTATCTGGATGAGCAAGAACAAGAGGGAAAGCGTGGAGATTGCGCCTGGGCAGAAGATGGCTGAGAACATTCTTGTTATGGACGTGGAGGGTACAGACGGAAGAGAAAGAGGAGAAGATCAGGACTTTGAGCGCAAGAGTGCGCTCTTCGCGCTTGCGACAAGTGAGGTCTTGATTGTGAATATTTGGGAGCACCAGGTTGGATTGTACCAGGGTGCGAACATGGGCTTGCTCAAGACGGTGTTCGAGGTCAACTTGCAATTGTTCTTGAAGGACACCAAGAGCGTGCCGCGAAGCTTGCTGTTCTTCGTGATCAGAGATCACCTGGGCACGACTCCTCTGGAGAACTTGAAGAACACTTTGATTCAGGACCTTTCGCGCATTTGGGCTTCTTTGTCTAAGCCTGCTGGTCTTGAGAAGAGCAAGATCGAGGACTACTTTGACTTTGCATTTGTTGCTCTGCCTCACAAGATTCTTCAACCCGAGAAGTTCGTCACGGAGGTTGAGAGGCTGGGTCTCCGCTTCAGGGAGGGCTACAAGGACCCGAAGAAGGCTGGCCTGGTCGACGAGTCGACCGAAGCGATCCTGCTTCCTGAATACCACCGCAGGATTCCCGCAGATGGGTTCCCTATGTACGCTCAGGGCATTTGGGAACAAATCGACAGCAACAAGGATCTTGATCTGCCCACTCAACAGGAACTTTTGGCCCAATTCCGTTGCGACGAGATCGCAAAGGAAGTACTCATCGCATTCGACGCGATCGTTTCACCTCTCGAAGAGCAACAGTCGGCCGCAACATCTGCTGGAACACCTACCATCCTTGCAGCGCTCGGAACATCGATTTCGGCAGCCAGGCAAGCTGTGCTCGCAGACTTCGAGACGGAAGCCAGCCGTTACCATAAGGGCGTGTTCAAGGCAAAGCAAGCCGAGCTCGCCAGCAAGGTTGATGGCAGACTCAAGGTCCTCTTCCAGGGCCAGCTCAGTGCCGCACACAAGACCGGCGTTCACGACTTTAGTGAAGCTGTGACAACCGCTGTCAAGGCTGGACAAAAGAAGGGTGGAAACTACGATTTCTACAAGATTGTTTCATCGGAGAAAGAGAAGGCTTTGCAAAAGTACGAATCCGAAGCGAAGGGATCCCTCATTGAAGGCACTGTCTGGAGTGATTACACACAGCAGTTGAAGCTGTACCGTAAAGAGCTTGACGAAGTGAGCACAAGACTGCGCAAGGACGAGATGCGCCGACTTGCTACAAGATCTGAGCGTTGGGTCCGTACACGACTCGGCGAGCTCGTCGGTCTGGAGTTCAACAAACTGGGCTCTGGTCGCGGTGGATCTGGTGCTCCGGCGGAAGGTGAGAAGCCTGCCACCGAGAAGGATCTCTGGGACCGTATCTGGAGGGTGTTCACCGACACTGTTTCGCACGCCGAGACACGCTTCACAGACCGCGCACGCAGCTTCGACGCTAGCCCCGACGAAGTTGAAGTCGGCCTCTGGCGCTTGCGAAGGAAGTCTTGGGGCGCACTCTGCGACAAAATTGACGAGGAGATGATGGAGGGCAACCTCATGCTCAAGCTTCGCGAGAACTTCGAAGACAAGTTCCGCTACGATGAGGAGGGCGTGCCGCGCATCTGGAGACCGAGCGACGACATCGAGGGTCTGTACACCAAAGCCCGCGAGAGCACCCTCGAGCTCATCCCGCTTTTGTCTCGTTTCAAGCTGTCGAGCACTTCTTCGCCTCCTCCTCTTGATGCTTGGATCGGTACACCGCCGCAAAACATCACTGCTGCTGATGAGGAAGACTTGAACCCCATTGGAGGTGTTGACGAAGACGAGGGTAAGACCTTGGAGGAGGAAATGACGATTCTCGGCGATGTGAAACGTCAGGACCTTGCTACGAGGTTCAAGAAGACAGCCGACGGTGTGTATGTTGAGGCGAAGCGAAGCGCCATTGGTGGCGTCGCGCAAGTGCCTTTGTACTTCTACGGTCTTCTGCTTGCACTTGGTTGGAACGAAATTGTTGCAGGTGAGTCGCACCTCGCCCAACATTCAATTCTCACTGTTTCGTTTGCTGACAATATTCTAGTTCTTCGCAACCCTCTCTACTTCGTCTTCCTCATTCTTATGGGTGTGGGCGCTTATGTCACTTACACACTCAACCTTTGGGGACCTATACTCCGCATGACCAACGCGGCAAGTTCGCAAGGACTGGACATTTTCAAGGAGAAGCTGCGCGAGTTCCTTGAGACTACCGACACTGGCAGACAAGCTGTTGGAATGTCTGCGAGGGGTTCATACAGGTGAGTGACCAGAACCAACTTGATCATCGACCTCAGACTAATCACCTTCCCTCTCACAGCATGGACACATTGAACAGCAACGGCACGACGAAAACGAAGGCTTCTGCCCAGGATGATGACGACGTTGACGAGATTTAAGCAAGCAAAGCATTGGATAAGCGGATACCTATTTGTGTAGTCAAGGGTTTGTATAGACGTGAACAGAAATTGACGACATCGTTCTCCCACCCTCGGGCTTCCTCTATTAATTAATTCCAAACAATCAATCGGTACGGAAACTCAACACATCTCCTTCACGCCCTTCTCAGTGCTCTTCTCATCGTCCTTCGTCATGCTTTCAGCGTAAAGCGTCGTCTCATCCGAACTAGGACGCTCACGCTCAGCCATAGGAGGGACATCGCTCCTCTCCGGCGCGCCCACCTCAACATCAGTCCGACGCGTGAAACGGCGCGCCTTACAGCACCAAACGCTCCCTTGCAAGAACGTAAGAAGCCAAAGCACAAGCCCCAGCAAATCAAACGCAACAGCAGCTTTCATCCCCTCCAAAGACCTAACACGATCCTCAGCCGCCAGCTCCTCACTGCTGCCAACGACCAGATACGTCCCGCCGAACGTCCCCGCCAGCGCAGCGTACAAGACGCACATCACAAAGTCCCACACGATGTATGGCACGCGCTTGATTGTGAGGAAGCAGTGCAGGCCCACGGTGAAGACGGACAGCAGGCCGACGACGAGGGCATAGATTTCGTTTGTGATCGGTGTGGAGGCGGCGTGGTTGCTGCGGTGGTGTAGTTCGCTACCGTAGATGCCGATTATGATGATGGCGGAGCAGAATTGGAGGGTTCGGAGGGCGGCGCGGAGGTAGATTCCTGTGAAGCCGGTTTCGTGCCAGTACTGTGAAAGGGCTGCACGTTTGGGGCTGGGTGCTTTTGAAGGCATGGTGCGTGGGGGTATTGATTGAGAGTTGTTGGGAGTTCGTTGGGTGTGTGCAAGTATCACGCTGAGGTGATTGTTGATTTGAGTGGTGAATTTTGTGGTCGGATGTTGATGTCGGTTTAGTATGGTGGTTAACGAAACAAGTGAGCAAGGATCGGAGGTCTGTTTTCATTTAAAAACGATTGTTTCGATCACGGAGAAACTGGAACGGCACTATCTCAATAGAAACTGTGCCCTATCTCGATGTGCGTAACTTCTCTGTAGCCGTACCAATGCCGCCGCCGTATCCTATACGGTCAAACCTTAATTTAAACTTTACCGTACTCAATACGGCCTATGTATAGACAATCCGCTGAGGGTGCTATCATGCGAAAAAAAGCCATTGACATTTCAACACAGTTTTACATGACGTTTTTATCATTCGACTTGCATACAAGTTCCCAATCATTTTCTTAATTCTAATTCCAAATATTCGCATTCAAGCCAGTCGTACTTTTGACACGACATCGTGGAGCGCATTACCTGGACCACAGCACTAACCAGGATTACACATATCGATTTTCTGGCCACCCATAGGATCTCTGAATAGACTATCACAAGGACTGTTGCATTGAGACCGAGCGAAATTATCCCGAATGGACACCAAACTTCAAATACCACGGCCTGAACGTTCACCATCAATAGCGTCTTCACATGCGCCACCGCCGTCATACATCTCTCGAGCAGACGATACCAACGACAGCGATTTCGAAGCAGACACACAGGATCCAGATACTCTCGGCTTCGACGTTCGCAACGATGGCCGAGTCGATGTGAACTGTCACGCACCCTTAGGTCGCCGTCTCTCGCGGCTGATAGGGAACGAACGATCAAATTCGCTGGGAGTAAGCAAGTCAACAGCTCCAACACATCAAGCGGAAGAGATACCGCCACCCAAGTTGAACATCGTGATTCAAGTTGCTGGCAGCCGTGGCGATGTTCAACCTTTCATAGCACTAGGATGTGCTTTGCAACGCGACTATGGACATAGAGTACGTCTCGCCACACACGCGGCATTCGAGGACTTCGTCCGCTCATCTGGTCTGGAGTTTTACCCTCTGGGAGGCGATCCGGCCGAGCTCATGGCATACATTGTCAAGAACCCTGGCATAATTCCGAGCTTTGCCAGTATCAAAGCGGGCGATATCGGCAGGAAACGCGAAATGCTTGGTGAAATGCTAGAAGGGTGCTGGAAGTCTTGCATCGAAAGGGATCAATCAACAGGAGATCCTTTCGTGGCAGAAGCCATCATTGCGAACCCTCCAAGTATGGGCCACGTGCATTGCGCCCAAGCATTATCTATTCCGTTGCACATCATGTTCACCATGCCCTGGAGCAGCACACGGTCCTTTTCTCATCCTCTGGCAAACCTCAACATCTCTGCAGACACCAACCTCAGCATGGCGAATCTTCTATCCTTTGGCGTGGTAGAGTTCATGATGTGGCAAGGGATTGGTGACATCGTGAACCGCTGGCGGTCACGATCTCTGGATCTGGAACCCATCATCGAATCAGATGGTCCGAAATTGTTGGAGAAGTTGGAAGTGCCGCACACTTACTGCTGGAGCCCGGCTTTGGTACCACGTCCCTCTGACTGGCCTGAACATATAGGTGCGAGACATGTGTCGAATGTGATATACGCCAACTGACTGACTCGTTCGACAGATGTATGCGGCTTCTTCTTCCGAGATCCTCCTGCTTACGAACCACCGGAAGACTTGACGAGATTCCTGGCGGGTGGCACTCAACCAATATACATTGGCTTTGGAAGTATCGTGATCGATGATCCAAAGGCTTTGACAGATATGATACTGCAAGCTTTGGAACTCACTGGTACGCGTGCTCTCATCTCGCGTGGCTGGAGCAAGTTGGGTCAAGGTTACGAGTCCAACGACAACATGTTCTTCCTTGACGACTGCCCTCATGAATGGCTCTTCAGCCGTGTTGCAGCTGTTGTTCACCACGGAGGTGCCGGTACTACTGCCTGCGGGCTAGCCAACGGAGCTCCTACATTGATTGTGCCGTTCTTCGGAGAGTATGCCTTCACTTTTCCCGAAGAAAGCAATTGTCTTTGCTAACGATTGCCAGTCAACCATTCTGGGGTAACATGGTAGCTTCTGCCGGCGCAGGGCCTCAACCAATCCCCTATCGCTCTTTGACGGTAGAAAATCTAAGTCGTGCCATCGTCCAGTGTCTAGAGCCCGAGACAAGATCTGCAGCCCAAGTCCTTGCTACAAAGATGGAGACAGAAGATGGAGTCCGAACGGCAGTCGCATCCTTCCACCGCCGTCTACCCCGAGACATACGGTGCCAAATTCTTTCAGACCAAGCAGCAGCGTGGACGTACAAGAGCAATCGCACCAACATCAGACTATCCAAGCGAACAGCGGGTGCCTTGATCAAAGCATCAATACTGAAGCCAGCCACGCTCACACCGTAAGCTCTTCCAAGCAGACCTTGACGCGCAAGCACTGACCAAAGGATACAGATTCCGATCAAAACCATTCATCATCGAACCAAAAAGGTGGGATCCTGTCACAGCGGTCTTATCTGCTTCCTTTGAAACCGCCGGATCATTCGGACGAGCCGCTTCGGAGATGGTGTCCAAGCCGCGAAAGCCGAACGGAGCACCGAAACCACATAATACGAAGACCGCCATACTCTCGCCGGAAGAAGGCAAATCATCAGAATCATCATATCCAGCGCAAGATGCCGCGCTCGGGTCAACACGCGACGCCTCTGAGGCTGAACGAAATGGAATGATACCGATACCCGAGCAAGAGCCAAAAAGAAACCGACAACTGGTGTATGCATCAGCAGCCAGAGGTACCGGCCGGCTACTTCTCTCGCCAGTAAAAGGCCTAGTCGTAGACATCCCTTTAGCAGCCGCCGAAGGAATGCGTGCCCTACCGCAGCTCTACGGCGATCACTCTTACTCGAACCGCAAGCCAATAACCGACTGGAAAAGTGGCTCAATAGTTGGCGCCCAGTCGTTCGCCGACGGAATCCGGCAAGGCACCTCAGACATTTTCTCGCAGACGTTCGCCAGGAAAAAGCAAGAAGGCGCGAAAGGCGTCGCCAAAGGCCTGGGAATGGGTCTGGTCAGTCTTACCGCGAAGACGAGTGCCGCTGCAATCGGTCTGATAGCGTATCCTTGTCAAGGTGTCTACCGGAGTTTGTACACAGCTACGCATCGAGCGACGAGAGATCTTGTGAACGAGGCGAAACACGAAGAAGCTGATTGGCTGTATACACAAGCGGGTGATAGAGCACCCGACATTGTGCAGGCGTTTTTGCGCTTCCGGTCAGCGTTGTGAAAAAAGACGTTTGCCTTTTATTGTTACAGGAGCAATCGGTCTATCTTTCAGTGTGGATTTTGCATTGCTTTAGCGAAAAGTTCATGCTACCTCCATTTAATTAATCCAACACTCCGCAAACATGCTCTTAACAAAACTATTCTCAGCAGTTACTGTCCTCCTCGAAGTGTCGCATCTTTCTTGGGCAGAAAATCGGGATACGCCGTGTGTTTGCCAAAGACTGGCGCACCCTCGCATTTCCGTTCATGCTGCTCGATCAAATTCAAGATCTTGTTGATGTCGTTCTGAGCACTGCGCTCCTTCCTCTCCATCTGGTGCAAGTCGACGACGAGCATTTCCGTCCTTCCCATGGCTTCATCGTACACTGTACGGCTGTTCACTCTCGATGTCTCGTCGGCCTTCCTCTGTATCTCATCCAATTCCTCCTTGAAGTCGCTCCAGTCTTCTGTTGTAGTAGACGCCTCGGCATCGACGTTGTTCTCGTACATCTCCTTTAAGCCTGAAATGCTTTGGTACAAAGATCCCAACTCCATTTTCAGCCGTTCGCACATTCCCTCGGCCTCCAAACGTCTCAAGATGTCGCTTGCAGAAGGTGTCCTTAGACCTGGAGGACACACAGACTCTGTCTTGCGAGTGAGCTCACTGGCACGAAGCTCTGTCGACACTTCTCGCTCCTCTGTGTCGGCTCTTGGGGTTCTCGCTTGCAGTTGCAGAATTTCCACAGCTTGTTTTCTGACCTCCGCCTGCGATGCCGCAAGTTCGCTCCGAAGGCCAGCCTCGCCCTCGAGCTTTGCATTCAAATCCTGAATCTTCAAGTTCTGTTGCGCTAGGTTGTGCTCGGCGTCGGACTTCTGTTGTGCAAGCTGTCTTTCGAGGGCGAGTATCTTTACATCTTTGGAGCTTTGTTCTGCCGCAGCTTCGTTTAGCTTGGATGTGACGGTGTCTTTGAGTTTGTTCCAGATGCCTCCAAGCTTGAACGTGGGATATGGGTACTTGCGTTTGATGCCCGCAAGGTCCTGCTGCAGTACGACCATCTCTTCAGACAAGAAGAGGAATTCACCAACGTTCTCGTTGGCAAATTGTTCGAAATATGCCACCTCCTCCTCAAGATCCGCGATGCGCGAGTCCTTGCTGTTGAGAAGATTTGTGACCAAGTCACCCACATCTTTGTTTTTCTTGAGCAGTTGTGCCTTCGTGAATGGGCGATCGTCAAAGGCCTTTGAGACATCCGAGTCGTCCGAGTCGTCCGAGTCTTCTGAGTCTTCCTTGCTGTCCTCCTCGCAAATCTCGCCCTCAAGGTCCTCGTGACAGCCATCCTCGTCTCGCTTCCGCTTGAGATTTGGCCTTCTCTGGCGGTGTCGCAGCTCTTCCTCAGACGCTGAGCCTTCGTTTTTCACTGTTGTGGACTCCATCTTGTCGTTTTACGCGCAAAACTTGCGATTCCCGTGCGTGTGATTTTACCAGTGGAGAGAAGTGGGTTGAGAGTTCGCAAGCAGCACGCATGTTTCCATCGGAACTTGCCGTCAAGTGAAAGAGCAGGTCATGTGCACCGTTTGCTTGATGCATTGCTGCCTGAGCACTGGCGCGGGAAGTCCCAGCCACCAGCCGAGCCAAAAAAATATAAAGCTCCCCTCCTCCACAACGCTTCGCTCGCTCACTCCCACCAACATACCTGACATGGTTCCATCGAAGGGCTACTGGTCGCACCCGACTTTTGAGACCCCGGCAGTTACGAGGACCGTACGAGCGACTCGGTCGAAGCAAAGGCTTGAGGAGTGCCGAGCTAATGCGGCGTGGTGCAAATCCCGAGGGAGTGTGAGTCAAAGTAGACCGAACATTCTTGTCGTGTCGAGTCGCTCCACGGCGAGGATGTGAGGGACTCCCGTGATCGGTCAGTCGTGCTCAGCTCCCGAGGGAGGCGGATCATCCTAGACCACAGTCCTGCAAACAATACCCGGGGGCACCTGGTGAGGGCGCACGTCGGTTTTCGAGGCTGCCACCAACTTGCAGGGTTGACAGAAACGCTTCGCTCGCGCACGCCTCGCTCACTGAAGAACTTAGTGCTGGGACGCTGGCCTTTGGGAACTGGGAGCAGTCAATGCGCGGCGAGCTATCCCTGCCAGGTACGTATTGTTTTTCTTTACCTCCTATCCTTTGGACACACTACCAGCAGCTTCACGGTATGCGTAACGCAGCTCGAGGTATGGTCTTCGGACTGAAATCAACGGGCGCCAACTGGTTGACTGCAGCTCCTCTGGTCGAACGTTTCTGCCATTTTACTGCATTTACAACGCCTTCACCAAGAGCAAGGTCAACCCGTGAAGCTGCAGTTGCAACCTGAGTTGTATCCGATTACTGGTGGTGTGTCCCAATGTCATTCGGTCTTTCGCTAACATCGTTCTACCCGCAGACCATCAGCTGTTTGGCACAATATGGCCGGATACTGGAGGTTTGTCCATGAACACATCTCTTAACTTGGCCTGAGACAATCGAGCTGTGGCAATTCTTCCATATGAACAGCTTTACGTGCCACCTTATCTCGTTCATAGTATTTCAAGGGGTGAAGTGAAGTGCAAGCGCGGCCGAGATTGTGGAGATGATGGTGGAGTGCTTGACCCTTGGCCCACATCTTTGCCGCGTAAGGGTCAATCGACTTCGCGCGCTTGGTTGTCCCAGCGGTCTGGGCCGCCGACTTTGAGCATTGTTTGTCCAGGGAGAGGAGAAGAGAACACGTGCCGGCAAACGGCAGACCAAGGCAGTGCATACCACTAGCTAATGACATACTAGACTCTTGGCCTTCCATTGTTTCTTTTTTCCCATATTTGGTTGCCTGTTTGTTCCTGTTCCCCTTCATGCATCAACCCTGCTACCTATAACACCAAACCCCCCGCAACAATGGCCGCCGCCTCAATGGAGAACATCGCTATGAACCTCGCCAACAATGCTTCCGACATCCTCTCGAAGCCCGCCAACCCCTACTACCCATTGGGTACAACCGTCGAGGGCTGGGTCGCCAACGAAGCCACCGTAGCTGAGATTCTTACCGTCTTCTTCGGTGCTTGCGCCCTCCTCTTCAGCGCTACCCATGTCATCTCAAAGCGCCTGCAGCCCAACCTTTCCAATGTCGAGCTCCTGACAGCCATGTGGTTCGTCCTCTCAGGCGCCATTCACATCTTCTTCGAGGGATACTACGTCTTCAACGTGTTGGACATTGGAACCCACCAGACGTGGATTGGACAGATGTGGAAAGAGTATGCGTTCTCGGACAGCCGCTACCTGACGCAGAATGCCTTTGTTCTGTGTATGGAGAGCATCACTGCGATCGCTTGGGGGCCGGGCTGCCTTCTTGTCGCCGCAATGGTGATCTCGAGGCACCCATTGAGGTTCCCTCTCCAGGGCCTCGTCAGCTTGGGCCAGGTCTACGGCGACGTTCTGTACTACGGCACCGCCTACTTTGAGCACGTCGTGTACGGCTTGAGCTACTCCAGGCCCGAGCCTTTCTACTTCTACTTCTACTTCGTTTTCATGAACGCGATCTGGATGGTTATCCCCGGTGGTAAGTCCGCGTTTAATTAAGCGATATGCACGAAGGATCATGCTGACATCTTGACTAGCCCTGATCTACCAAAGCATCGCCAGGTCCGCAAGCGCCTTGGCCACCGTCCAGCGTCTGGAGTCGGCCAAGAAGAGCAAATAGATGCCATATACATGTGGAGAGGATATGTTGTCAGATGCCCATAATCTGGGTTGGGTTACGTGTTTCAGCGACGGCGCTGTGGAGAAATGGATCTGTCCACGCAGAGATCTTTCAAGATTTGGTTCGATACAAGGCATACACGTCCTAGATATACAATACAAGTTCCTGGTTTTCGAGAGTCCCGATCCACCAGTCGAGGCCCGGCATGTCGCGCCCAAGGGGTCCAATGTATGGCTGAAGATCGCAGGTGTAGACTTCTGGTATAACTATGGTCAGACGCCCGGTGTACTCCAGTTTTGGCTCAAGCAGACTAGTGACCAACGAATACGCCTCTTTGTCACTGAATGCGGTTGCGGCTGACAGAATCTCGTAGTATAATGAGTTTGTTTCGCTTCAAGCGTGGCTGCACTCTAGCCACTAAAGAGATCATACTAGCCACCAAGATTTGCCCCATGGCTCGGGTAGCAGCTCGATACTGTGGTTGATGATTATGGTATTGTCCTGGTTGCTGGAGCGAGCCCCGCATAAGCTCTTCGCTATCAGCCAGAAGAAATGAAATATTTTCTTGAGCATCAGTTTCTTGGTATGCTACTTGTTGACCGTTCAGTCTCAACCCACTTCGGTTTCCCGGCAATGTTATACGCACGATCAACGAAGGCTGTGCTTGTACAACGACTGCTGCTCCTATCTTCCCTCACTATTGAAGCTCACTAACAAGCTCGTAGGACCAAGCATTGACTGCTGCTTCCTACACGCTGCTACCTTCTTCGCCTAAGAATAGCTCACTCAAGGCATGATATCTTAGGACCAAGCCCTAACTGCTGCTTCCTGCATCGGAGGATGTAGCTACTTTTTTCGCCTCAGAACAGCTCACTTGATACATATCATCTTAGGACTAAGACCTGACTGCTGCTTCCTACATACAGCTACCTTCTTCGCCTAATAAAAAGCCCACTTAATGCACAACATCTCAGGGCCAAGCCTTGACTGCTGCTTCCTACGTGCAGCTACCTTTTTCGCCCAAGAACAGCTCACTCGATGCACAAAAAAATTACGGTGAGTGTGCTGTGTAACGTACTGGATATCGCTACAACTTACAGGCACTGTTTTGCTTTACCACACGCATGGACGTACTCAATTTGCTTTCGGGCGGTGAAAAGTAGAGCATCCTGTGGGCCTGTGATCAAAAGCCTGAGCACGGGATATGAGGAGTATCTCAAGAACAATGTGCTGATGTTCTTACTGCTGCCTCGGGGTAGCAGCGCACAGGCTACGGAGGCTCTCGTGTTGTTCCGTCAGTATCTCGATGGTACATCATCTTCTTTCCTTACTGCTGCCTCGAGGTAGCAGCGCACAAGCTACGGAGGTACTCGTGTTGCTCTGTCAGTATCTCCATGGTACACCATTCTCCTGCAGGAGCCACATGAGAAGGTACTCGGAGAATAGAGTCCGGAGAAAGCTGTGATCGCTAAAGGAATCAAGTAATTGACGATGTCTGTGCAGAGCATAAAGTAAGCTGTAGTAGTACAGTGTGTGTCTGCTGAACGTTAGAGGTTTGCATTGGGAAACAAGGCCATTGTTACTTGTTGACATGGACGGTATGAAGAGAGTTGAACTTGCAGACAAAGCGGTTATTCTGTACCAATGACAGGCATTGAGCTGAAGTGAATATTGGAATCAACCCCGTTCATGATTTGTGAAATTGAGGCTTGATGGTCGGGCGTCGTCGTTGTTTTCGTCTGCATAAAAGCGCCTGCGGCCTGCCTACTCTCCAGATCCTTTCCCTGCCACCGCACCCGCAAGCAACAAGCTCATACAGACATCATGGGCTTTGAGCACTTGCGACCACGCAGTCCATCGAGCTGCCAGCTCGGGTTCAACGCTAACTATCTCTTCTGGCTGGGCCGCGCTGACGTTTTCATGAGCCCAGAGGAGATCGTTGATTGGATCAACTCGGTCTCCTCTTACTTGCAAGACTGGCATGACGACGTCCTCTCAAAGCCGGAAAACAAGCACCACTTGCAGAAAGTCAGAAACAATGTAGACGCTTTCGTCAAAGACATGCATGATGCGACTCAAGAGCAACACAAGCTCGCAAGGCAAGACGGGAAGCTCGTCTATTGCCCTTCCCACAATCTACTCTCCGCCAAAAGCTCCGGCGCACTCGGCTTCAGACACTACACTGCTGCTACTGTGTGCTTGATCGCTCGCTACGGGATCCGCGGTGGACCTTTCGCGAACCGCGAGGATGAGGGCGCATGGCACCTTGCTGCGACTATGTTGCTTGTTGCTGTGATCATCGACCTCGAAGATGGTGATCACTTCGCGCCGCAGTTTAAGAAGAACGCTCAAGCCATGGCTAAGGCTCGTGAGAGTGCTCTCGCCGACAAGGCTGTCGCGACACTCGCGCAACAGCTGCACGCACTCACGATGCAATCGGACAATGGGTTCAGGCCCGAGGATGAGCTGGTCGAGGCTATGCGACTCGGCCTTTCGTCCATCAACCTCTCCAAGTAGTGACGCGTCTAGCTTTTGGCAGACCACATCTACCGCAGAGTGTTTCTGATGACAACGAATCGTACACTAGTGTGGAGGAGACTTTCGAGAATACGAGAAGACCATGTAAGTTCAGGAAAACGCGGCTACAGGAGAATCAGTTTCATTAAATCATCATCAAAACCAAATTATCGTTATCATCAACTTCCAATATCTCACCCGTGCTCGTGAACATGTCCCCATCATGAATCTTCTTCCCATGCGTCCATCGAGATCAAGCAAGTCAACTCGTCGCAGGCGCCTAACAATGATGGACTCGGTACGAACGTCGGCTGGAAGCTCGAGTTCCTCAGACTCGTGCCGTCAGGACCCACAGCTTCCACCATCACCCACCGATGGAAAGCGTCTGCTCTGAACATGGTCTCGAATCCTTCTTTACCCTTGCTTCCGATGCTGACGAACTCTTCCCCAATAGCGTCCGCAGCGTAGAAGTTCCAATTGGCGACGGTAGTAGCGCCATTCCAAGAGATGTAGATCGCGTTCGCTGCTGTGTCATTCTGGGCGTATGAATATACGTTTGGTTTAGTGTTGGATGGTGTTGATTGCCATTCGTAAGAGAAGGCTCGGTAGTTCATGACCGAGCCTGGCTGTGTCACGTCTGCGAACGTGGCGAAGAGCACAGTTTGGTAGTCGCCGTTCTCGTCTGGAGCATGCTCGGAGATCGCACCGATACTGCCCCAGCCGTGCAACACATGATCGTCAGTTAGATGATGAGAATTGGCTTGGGAGTCTGACAATATGCCTCCCTCGAGAGGAGCGAATGTTTGCGAAAGAAGCGTCGCAGTGCCTTCGTTGTGATCGAGGCTGATGACCATGCCGCATGACTGCGGAGCGGTTTTGTTGAGGCCGTTCGAAGCGTTGTCGAAGATAGAGATCACCGTGTGGGTGTCATTTTCGCTTCTGAAGCGTGCATCGTGTTGGGAGGAGAAGTTGAAACCCTGGCACTCAAAATCGCTTGGTTGCTCTCGATCGGTACCTGGGCAGCTGAGTCTCCAGATGATGCTCTGGTCTGAAGCATTAATGTAGTAGAGTGAACTGGTGTGGCGAGCAGAGATTAAGTAGTCGCCTGTAATCGTAGACTTGTCGACGGAATTGATGTGGCTATCGTATGTCAGTCCTAGATTTTGTCCCATTGGCCACAAAGAACTCACAAGTAGTCGAAAGGCGTACGTGGTGTCCACCCGTCTCCGCCAACATCAGTAGTGTGCGGCATAATCCGTGTGTCGCGAATGTCAACATGGTTCGACGAGAACCACTCAAACAGCACCCTTCCAGTAGCAATCTCAATTTCTTGGAAGACGCCCTGTGTCAACCATCCCTGCTGATCCATCACATTGTAAGGCGGATACGACAGATCAACAGGAATGATGTTATACGATGTGATCAAAGCCGTCTCGCCGCCTTCGGTTAGCCAAAATTCGTGCATGTCGACTGGAGTCGTGTTGTCGCCTGACTGCACAGAAGCAACGATACGGTAGTCGCTGTCGACAATAATGCCCACGCCGAATCCATACCCTTTCTCCTGATTTGCAACGATCATGCAAAGGTGGTCGGAGCCTTGATAAGGGCATACGTGGAAGTTGTGGGTGTTGGCTGCTCCGATGAGGCCATAGCCATCCCAGACCAGGTTGCCGAACTTGTCGTAGATGTATGGACCTGAGGCTGAAGCCTGGTATGGAGACATGAAGATGTAGCCATTGGAGAAGCCATCCTGGACTGTTACGTTCAAAGCTGGTGCTCGGGCATGAGGTCGCTAGTGGAATGTAAGAGGTCTTGCCGTTATTGTGTCACCATAGAGTTGCGGCTTACTGTTTTAAATGTTGAGACAGGTGAGCTGCTATTATCTTGAGCGAGCACGACATTGCTGCAAATTGCTGCAAGGTACGCTGCTGCATGTAAGACGGACCGCATGTCGTCAAGGTACCTGCAGTTAATTGTTTGTTCCTCGTTTCGGTAGCTTCTTTTGTATGGACTTTCGAGGAATCAATCCCCAGTGAGAAGAGTAAGCAGGCGTAGTAGTATCATGTGGACAAGACAGAACCCATATAGTTCCTCTCACCAAGAACAAACAGAACATCCGCCAGCTACGCGTGCATAGGGCTACTCCGGCTGGGGGCATCAAGACCGTGCCAAGTAAGTGGCAGTGACGACTTATATGCCCGCTCCAAGAGATCGTCTCGGAATCATCTTCCGAAATGACAATGACACCCAAGAGGAAGCTCTAGGTTGTTTGCCTTCGCATTCCAACGCCTCTGTTGCACTGAAGTGCGGGGAAACAACAACCGCGCAAACCTTTTGCCTATACATGATAACTCTATCTTCACATCTAAGGCAGCTTTGGCAGCTGCTTTGTCCGCCCGTGTTCGTGATGTGAATATGTACACCGCCCCGCCAGAGTTATTGCGCTTCTGCAAGCGGGTGAGCTACGAACTTGCGATGGTCATTGAGGCCGACGATGACCGCAGTGGCGCCAGCACAGCAGGAGTGGACACTGCATTTCTTTGCCTCGGTCATACCTTTGCCCGCCAAGAAGCATTTTAAGAAGTAGAAACTTGATTGTGTGTGTCATGTGGGAGTACTACTACTGCATGGCCTTACGATTATATGCAATTATGTGGACCTCCTGGTCTTTTGGAGGATAACCCAAGAGCTTCGTTTAGTAAGCATTCCTTGTGGGCAAGCAGGATTAGTTTCCTGCTACAAGTTCACAAATAACAAGTACATCCTTCCAGCGTAACGGCAAGCATTGGAACGGCTGCTTTCTGCGGGGTTTCACTGGGTAGATGTAGTAAGAATGTGTTACAGCATTGAACTGAGTCTGTGAAGATGTGAGACAAGTGATCTTGTATTGATGATTTATCAACTCGTTCACCCGATAGCTTCGAAACATGATAACTCGTCATCAGTAAATATCGTGCGTGTCATCACCACCATAGAACTTCATTGACATCGACTCGATTCACAATCGAAGCCGACGAGCGCTCCACCGGCTACCTACGCCAACGAGCTCTGTGGCAGCACTGCATCCAAGTAGCCTTAACTCAGACGACTTGCACAACGCGTAATGGTGGTTGAGAGTCATCGATTCGGTGATAACTCATCTGGGTATAGTTGAAGAAAACTGACGAAGGCCGACCTCCTAGGGCGACCTTGACCAAGCATGTTATTTGCTCTGCTCTGCGTGTTGTGAAAACCATCCAACCGTCACTCCTCTCCGTCCCCTTCTCTACATCTGCAGCCTCCACGTCCCTGCATCAACTTCTAAGGTGACCCGAGGTTTCACTTGCGGGTCAAGGCTCCGTCGTATCCAGTTGTGTCATGCTTTTTGTCGTTCGTTTCATGGTCGTTCATGAAAGGGTGGAAGAGTTTTTGGTGGCATGCCGGGTCATGTCAGATCGTTATGTTGTGTGCTTACTGGGGGCAGGCGGCCTGGACGTGGCCGGGCTGCTTGCAGCGGTAGCAGACGCGCTCCTGGGTGATCTCGGAGGGGCAGTCACGGGAAAGGTGACCGGTCTCGCCACCTAATAAATTGTTAGTACGAGTTCGCATCGTCAATGAGTCTGGTAGTAACGTACAGTTGTAGCACTTCTGGCCCTGGGTGCAGTCGCGGCTCATGTGGCCGAAGCCACCGCAAGAGTAGCAGGTCTGGCCGCCCTGCTGGCCGCCGAATCCACCACCGAAGCCGCCACGGCCGCCGTAGCCACCCTGCTGCTGGCCGTATCCGCCGCCGAAGCCAGCACCGCCCTCACGGCAGTTGCGGGCAATGTGACCGACCTTGCCGCACTTGTAGCACTCCTGGCCGCCGGAGGCGCCACCGAAGCCACCACGGGCACCGCCAGCAGGGGCGGTAGGGCACTCGCGGGAAAGGTGACCGGTCTCGCCGCACTGGTAGCAGGTCTTCTCCTTGGCGGGCTCAGTGCACTCGCGGGAAAGGTGACCCTGGTTGCCGCAGTTGTAGCAGGTGGGGGTACCCTTGGAGGGGCACTCGCGGGCCTGGTGAGAGGGGTCGCCGCCTGTGAGTGAGGATGTCAGTGATGGTTCGGTAACGTGATGCAATGCGCAGTCGCATTATTGTGACCAATGGCTCGTGCGCATGTCCAGCTCAATTTGCGCGCGAGAGAGGCAAGTGAAGTGACCGGCACAAACTCTGCATCGTGCGGGCAAGACTCAAGCGGCGCGGAGCAGAGGGTGGAAGGGCGATCTCACAGTTGTAGCAGGCGCGGCCGCCAGTCATGGGGCCAGGGGCAGGTGCTCCAGTGTTGTACTCCATTGTGGTGATGTGTGTGGGCGTTTGTGGTGTTGTGGTGGTGATGGGATTGTTTTGCGGTGGTGATGTTCGTGGCAGGTTTTGGAGCGGCAAAAGCGTTTAGTCGGTAAACGCTTGGAAATTCGATTCCCCACTTCGAGGTGCCGGCTCGCTTGCAGACCAGTGTGCAGAGTTGTGGAGAAGGGTAGGAACTCTCCGCGGGATGATTGTTGCCGTAGTTGTTGTCCGGGCGTGGTAGTGCGTGTGTGATGTGTTGTTTTTGTTGTCGAGAATGTGATTGTATTCACGTGCCGGCCAGTCGGTTTGCGTGTCAATGATCACCAGCCAGCGCAGTGCAAAGCGCCTTCCTTGCCACGTGCCTGCTGACTTCGAGCCTCGAAAGTTTTCCTGAGGCGCAAACGTTCCCGCTAGCGCAGCGTGCCGCTCCCGCCGAGCCCACCACTTCCAGGGTCTGCTCTCTCGAAGCATGGCATTTCCAGAGTCCAGAACCAGATCCATATAGTAAATACTGTACATCTCCTTGGTCTTGCTGGCCCAACTGTCCGATGTATGCATGCAGCTCATGGTGGGGGATTTACTGTCGTCGTCGATTCGCGCTGCTCTCCACCCGTAAGCGCAGGGCTTCTGGAAAGTCAGCAGGTAGTGTCCGGAGAGGAACGAACATCGCCAGACATTCAGCGCACACAATCATTCTGCGTCGTTCATCCATTCATCAACTCGTCATCATGTAAAGTCATATACAACTAGCGCCTGCCTCCCCTGACTCTGCTCCTTGAGCACCACCACGTTTTCCTCATCAAAAGCAATCCAGCCTCGTATCAAGGTGAGTTCGTCCGGGTCGTTCTCGGTGTCGTTTTTTGGTGAAGCTCCGGTAGATTCGCTGCTCGTGGATGGTCGATTGACAAGATCAAGTCCGGCCTGAGTAGCATGAGAAGTATTGATTTTCGCAGCCTCGGGCTGCACGCGCACACTCAGATCACCAACAGCCAGCCTCTTACGCGCTGCTAATGAGCCAAAACCTCCTTCGAGCTCCCAAACGCGCAACTCGTCGCCTCGCTTGCTAATTGAGACGGCTTTGCCCCTGCCTCCTACGTGTGCTCCAGAAACAGAAGACGTATGGCCCCAGAGTCGGCTGCCAGCACTGATAGAAAGAGAGTCCGCAGTCGAGGAAACAAGATAGAGCGTGAGGGTATTGTCCGGATGAGACACCAGTAGATAAGGATGTGTATACGACAGCGAAGTCGGCTTTGAGTGAATGTGACGAAGCTCCAGAGCTGTAGAAGTCGCTAGTCCACCGCTCGCTGGAGTAAGATGCGGTGTCATTGGTTGAGACGCAAAGGCTAGTGGGCGATAGTGCTGGTCGATAGCCGAAGAGATCCTAGATTCAAGCAAATCACCGCCCTCCGAGATCTTGACCTCCTGTACTCCAACGGTCCATCCAGAGAGGTATGTGGGTATCGCATAGGCGATAGCAACCATGACTGAGCCCGAAGTAAGCCTCAAGGAAGTGGTCAGAGGAGGCCAGACGGTATGTGACTTGAGCGAGTGTAATAAACGTGGAGGGCCAGGTACGCTGCCTGCGGTTTTTGAAGAGTCGCACTTGTAAAGTGATAGAAGCTGGGTCGCGGTCATGGTCACAATGTAAGGCCATGCCACTGCCACTGAAGAGACCACTCCGTTGATTGATGGCTCGTGGCTGTAAGTATGGGAAAACTTGTTAGAAGTGTGGTCCAGCGAGAAGATGGAGAACGAGCCATCCTCGAAGCCTATGACCACGCGAGATGGCTTCTTATCACTTGATGCTCCATCGACAGCAAGAGATGTAGGAGGTGCGCGCTGCTTCTCTCCAAAATGCTTTTGTGCGAGCAATCTCCGATCACTTTTGGCCGACCATGCCCTCAAGCCATCGTCAAGGCTGGCCATGTAGATGACTCCATCGTGCATTTGCACAATGACAGGCGGGATAGGTGCCTGCTCTGCGACCTGTATCTCGTTGACGGCACAACTCCCCTTAGTCCAGTTGTGCCGCAGCTTGTACTGTCGCTTCCAGTTTGTCCGACCTCCTCTTTGAACAAGATGCTCATCGTCTAGCCACTTCGAAGCCTTGGACGCAAAGTGGAGGTTCTTCTCGGCGGTCGCGACGTCTTTGAGACCTGGTAGACGGCTCGCTCGAGGCCTGACGAAGCGGTCATAGTAGCGCTGCTTCCAGAGCTGGCCGTCACCAGCCAGCACGCGGTATTTGCGTGAGAGTCTACATGTTTAGCACAGAAGTAGCATGATGAGTCCATGAAGGCTTACCTCTGACATATCGCAAGCTGGGAGACAGGAAGATAAGACAGTACACGCAAGAGCAGTTCGTCGCTGAGGTGTGAAAGATGGTCTTTCACGGCGGGACGAATGCGCTTGGCCTCATGGTTGGCATCGAGGTCTGCCTCCTCTGCGCGCCTCTTCACCATCACGTCTGAGGAGTACGGGGCGAGTGGCAATCTTTTCTAAGGGACAGCGGCGAGAAAGAGAACATGGTAAAACACCTTAGTGGTGGCGCCTTTGTTGCGAAAGCGGGTCACGATGGCGTGCACGTCAACCAAGGGTTCGGAAGGAAGATCGGATCGACGAACTTTTGACTGCAAGTGCCGAAAGTCTGCCTGCGCCTGAGGCTGGCACTGGACTTCGTGACTGCACGCGTCGAGTATTCGGTCACTTCGCATCACTGCATCTATTCGTCTAATTTCGCGCATTGGAGTCTCGAGTAATGCTGTGATAGGCACATGCGTTATCGACATGTCGGCGGCGAAATTCATACGAGGTGCAAATGTCACGCCAGTTTCTACACCTCCGGGTCCTCAGCCATCTGATAATGCGTTCCGGACCATTCTGGCCAAAAGGGCAGCTCGGATCGATGAACTCGAGATAGAAAATGCCGAACTCCAGGCTCGACTCGAAGACGCGTTATCACGTGTCGGACCCGAAGATAGCGATCAATCGCATCTAGATACAACAGTCGCCACTGAAACAAGGACCGAAGACGACTATGCAATTCTAAAACGGCAGTATCAAAACCTGGAGGCGCGTCACAAGAAGCTACAAGCTGAATACGATGAGCGCGAGGAGTATGTGAAGGCGGCCACGAAAAAGTACAGAAAGGCAAAAGAAAGTGCGATGCAGTGGCAAGCTTATATATCGAAGCACCTCAACAATCAAGTGGGTGATCTCGCTCATCAGACACCGCGTGGAGCGAACACGGTTCTACCAGTTCCACCGCCGCCAATGCCTCAAGAAGTCAGTGATATCAACATCACGCCCAAGCCCTTGCGTCAAGCCTCATCAGAAGCAGCTGAATTCGCAAATGAGGCACCAGAAACCGACCATCCCATCACGGGCGCATCCAAACAAGCAGAGAATTCTAGTGCGATCAATGAAAACCCACGCTCGTCACCTTCGAGCTCACATTCCAAACGAATCACTTCAAGTCAAACAACAGAGGATGATCAAGCTGAGGTCAGATCGTATGCGGTCAAAGTCGAACCTCGTAGTGACGATGAACCGGTTGTAGTGCGGGAGAACATCTTGAAACGTCGAAGAAATGAATCGGCCAGTGCGATGCCTCCCCCACGACGCATCAAACAGGAGCCCGAGTCTCCCAAGAGACCTGGCTCAGCGGAGGAGCCCATTGAGTTAAGATCGGAAGAATGGAGCAGTCCCACCACCAGGGCGCGACCATTGATACGCATGGAGACTTCAGACTTGGATGCTATGTGTGGCACATTCCAGACGCCTCGCAAGCGAAAATCAAGAGACGATTCTCGAGCAAAATCCGAAGAGCGATCAAACGCAACACTACATCCACCACAACATCTTGCGCGCAACTCATCGTCTCTTTCAGATAGCGATATTCCGGATCTTCCTGCACTGCCGGTGGCTTTTGAACAAGCAGAAGGCCTCGTGAGCACACGCCAAGCAGCAACACCAAACAAGCACGCCACACCCAAAGAAAGATCATACGGTCGCCAGCGCGGAGCTCTCGGCCAGCTGAGTCCTAATGTCCCAACAAATCCGCAGACGGCTAAGAAACGTCGACGTACTTCCGAGGAAGATGCTGGTAAAGTCGGCATGCTAGCCGAGGACGGCGACGAGACTAGCCAAGTCACACCAAATGCGGACAACATCTCAGCGAAGACTCCGGCAAGCAATCGTCTGGAAAACATGCTGGAGAATCCAACACCCGGCAGACAGCCTCTCAGCGCACGTCGCTTGGCGCCTGACACGTCGAAACGAATACGTCCACAGCGTCCCCAGCATAAAATAGAACCAACAAGTCACAGCAAGGCAGCAGTTTCTTCATCGTCCAAGAAACTCGAGCAATTGGACCAATCGAAAAGTCACACCAAAATCGCAATCCCCCCGACGTCGAAATACCGCCGTCCGCACGGCATCGAAAAGTCACCACCACCCATAAACCCCGACTCCGAACCTCTCCGTTCTAGACCACTAAATCAACTCCGCCCCCACAACTTCCGCATCAACCCAGCCTTCGCCGACAGCGACTTCGCCTTCTCCGACCCCATGAACAGGAAAACCAAAGCCGCCCGCCGCTGCCTGCCAGGCTGCATCAACCCAGCCTGCTGCGGCGAATTCCTCGACGCCGCCCGCCACGGCCTGCTCCCGCCCTCTTCAAAATCCGACGCCCAAGTCCTCGAAGACATATTCGGCTCCTCCTATGCCGATATCATGGCTTCGTATCCGCCGCACAAACACGCGGAACTCCTCATCCAGGCGCGCGCGCAGGAGTTCGCCAACGAGCATGGCAAGCATCGCAGCACGTTTGAGCGCGCAGCGACGCCGCCTGGGTTTTGGCGGACGGAGATGCCGAGCACGCAGGAGGAAATGGAGGATCGGCGGAAAGCGGAGGAGATGGAGAGGTTGAAGACTGAGGGGATGTGGAGGGAGGCTATGCGCGGTGGTGGGAGGTGGTTGTTCAGGGACGAGTGACCTGGCTGTGCTTGTTAGGGGGCCAGAAAGGAACGAGTGACGAGTATTTCCTTTGTTTTTACCACATGTACCAATAGTCCGTTGTGGGTGTCCTGCTTGCGAGTGTCACACAGCACACCTCCATGCCACCAACGTGGAAATTCCCCAGCAGTAAATGATCTAATAGGTCGAGAACAATATCTACACCAAGCAGAAAGCAACGAAGTGCTCCCCTAGCCATTCCTTCACGCAGCCCACTCCGATCCGATCCCAAGCCACGCAGCACTCCAGCCTGGTCCCAACTTACACACCCTTTTACGTACCTAAACTCCCCCAGCCTCGCCTTAGACCCTGTCGACCAAAGCCCGGACACCGACAAGCTCCTGAGGCTGTATGTCTCACACTCTCCAAACCCAACGGCCACTCGTTATTGCGAACAAGGACAGCCGAGCATCAACGGGTAGCCGAAGAATCCCAGTCAGTCAGTCGAGAAACATCATCTGCTCGTCCATCACATTCAGGGACGCGCGTTGCACGTTTTGAGGCTGCGAGGCACTTGCCTCTGCCGTGATGATTTTCTAGGTTCGTCGGCGCGCGCGTGCACGCATCTTGTGTTGGTTTTTATGTGTTGCTTTTCTCAGCTGCTGGGGAAAGATACATGTTACATGGACGTGCATCGATCACCGACAGGGATTTGGGGTTTTGGTGAGCGCTCACCGCTTTCTGGTGCTCCGTCGTCTTTCAGTTGTCGCTTTGTGATGGGAGGACATCGAAATTGAGGAAGGAAGGGTTTGACGAGGAAGTGGATGGGTCGTGAAGGTCTTTGGACGAAGTGATTACTTTGGGTCAGAATCGTTTGGGATCTGCATCTGGTTCAATAACAGGGGCGTTTCCAGTGGGCGAGTGCCAGATGACAACACCAATGAGACAAATAAAGCGTCAAGGAATACATTTGATCAGAAACCACACCAACCATCGCACCAAAAAGCGGTCTTTAAATGTTGTCATTCACTATCTTCTCAGAACTAATACTTGTGTCTCCCTTCATTCATCTCTTTCCTCGCGTGAGCACACCAGCATACACACGCTTCCAATGCCCACCATTATCATAACAGTCTTCCTTTTCTGTCAGTATAAGTAGGATGAAAACCTGCCCGCCCCGTTTGATCATAGACTCCATCGCTTGCCAAGAACTATCATTTCATTCCCATTCCATTAACCCATAAATACCGTATCCGTGATTTGCCTTAGCCGTGGCTAGGTCGTTTCCTGTTCCCATGCTCGTTTGCCAAAATCCAATAGAATCCTTCCTCGCTTTCGAAGTCATGCACACTAAGGAGAAAAAGCAAAACATATAAAAAGTAAAAGAGCTGCTAGCTTCTCGGTGATCTTGCGTTAAAGCAAGTCTCACGAGCGAGGAAGCAAGCGCTGTGCTGCCAGAGAATCAAACGACAAAGATCGTTTCCCGTGCTCGTGTCATTCTGCGTCATTCAGCTCACGTAGCCTCCGGCTCGGTTGCCGCCTGCAGTCTGCAGAGTGGCACTATACCAACGCTGAAGGTCTTCGACTCTGGCGCGGAGTTCCTTAACCTCTTCGCGGAGAGCGCCGTTTTCCCTTTCGACCGCACCGATGTGTTCGATCGCACCGTTGAGGATCTCGCACTTGCTTGGCTTGGCGCCGTCCGACAACAAAGCGACCACCGGGGTCGGCTCGCTTGCGCGGTGGCCAGATCCTGGTTGATGGTGGTTGCTCATCAAAGGGATGGCGCCAGAAGTGCGACGAGAAGCCAGCGAAGGAACGGTCTGGCGAAGTCTTTCCAGGTGGGCATTCAGATTCTCACGGTAGCGGCGTTCGACCGCCGTGTGAGGGATGCGTTGGCGCTTGCGACCGCGGTTCGGGGCCGTTGTTGCCGGTTTGGAATTCTGGTTCGATTCCGACGGGACGAAGTCATCGTCGCTGTCGTCGCTACCAGAGGCTTTGATGTTCGCGGTCTTGCTAGGTCTGCCAGGCTGGCCTTTGCCCGGATCGGTCTGTGCACGAGGCATGGATGGGCGATCGACGTTCATCTGCTCGGTGGATTCCTGGTGAGGGCTGGTGATGGGCGCGTGTCCATGCGAGTGTCTGACGTTGCCTGTGACTCTCGGAGGGAGGAGATGAGCGTGATTGGGCTGATTGGGAACGAACGCTTCGATGGGTTCCTGCGGTGAATCGAAATTGGAAGGCGTGTTCATGTCCATGTCGGACCACGTGTTATCTGCTGGGAAACATGGTGAAATGAGGTTGTTCGACGTGACGGTGCTGCTAAAGGCCATATAAGGCGGCGTCTCGTCCGGGAAGTAACGTCGGTCCATGCCAGCCATACCGAGCAGTTGTTGGTGTTGCTGTGGATTTGACTGCGGTTGACTCTGCGGTGCCCATTGATTGGTGAGCATGGGCATGTGCGGAATGTAGCTGTTTGATTGTTGACTGTGGTGGTGCTGGTGCTGCCAGTCCTGATCTGAGGTTTGGTCGGGCATGGTATCGAAGGGCCCGTGGCCGTGGAAAGAGGGAGCAAAGCTTGAGTGTAGAGCTGTCATTGAGGAGGATTGGACGTGCAAGGGTGATCCGGCAGGCCGGGACGCAGATATGAGTGGGCGCTGCGCGCTGATGTATCAGACTGGGTGCCTGGTATCAGAAGCTCGCCGATGTCGACGGACAGCCCGACAGGTAGGCAAGGACGCTAGCCTGGCTGAAGACGGTGGTCACGATAAACACAGACGGGTTCAGGCTCAGCTGGTATTGAAGGCAGAGTTGTTGGTACGATGGAAGCGTGTAGCTCTGAACCTCAGCTGCAGCGGCCAGACAAGAGCAAAGACGACGATAGAGACAACATCGCCAAGGCTTGCTGGCAGGACGTCAGGGGAGAGGATGGTAGGCAGGCAGTGGGGGGATGTGCACGATCGGGTGCATGTACCGGGAGCAGGTAGACGGGCCTGGTGGCTACGACGACACCGCTATGGCGGTGGAGCAGCCTAGCAGGGCATGGTGAGTGTTCAGCAGCAACAGAGTACGTCCCCGCGCCGCTCGCGATCCAGAAGCGCCTGCTGGTATGCCAAAAGGGCAAGGGCGGCGGCGGAAGGAGGGCGGCATCGGGACCGCGATGCGCAGCAGCACGTCCATGCTGGCTGGCTGACAGGGAAGACGAGGGAAGGGCTACATATCGGGAGGGCCCAAGCCAGACGGGCGCTGCTGCTGGCTGCCGTGGGATGGGCGCCGGGCGTCACCTCGCAGGGCTGCGCGCCAGGCCTGCCTATACTCTACTCTACTTGCAGAGCTTGCTATACCTGAACCTGAACCTGGGTCGGCGGCGACGGTTGCTGCAGCCATGCGGGCTCAGCCGACGTCCGGGTCTGGTTGGCGAAACCCTGCGCCAGGCTCGCAAACGACGAGTGGTGAGTGGTAGGTCGCAAGTGGTGATTCGCGGATGCAAGCCGGCAAGCCTTGCTCGTGTTGTCTTGCTCTGCCATGCTGCCATGGCCCAGCCAGCCTGCTGAGCCTGCCTCTGCCTCACCTCACCGGGGGGCCGCCTTCTGCCTTTCTCATTGCTTCGGCGTGTCTGCAGGGCAGGCAAGGCAAGACAGGACAAGGCGCCGGCAGCACCGGCGCGCATCATTGGCCGAAAGCAACGGGATGCCGAATTTCACGTGGCTGGCTGCCGGCGCACCGTGGGCTGTGGATTGGAGAGGCGCCGGGAGGCGTTGGCAGTTGCCGCGATGATTGGAAGAGCTTGGAGGAGCTTGGAGGCCCATTGCCCAGCCCAAGGCCGAACCGTATCGCTCGCTCGCTCGGGGAGCTGCCTTCTTCTTGCTCTACCTGCCTGCCTGCGCCGCCACCACCGCCCCGGACACCGGTGCTGACTCCTGGGCACTTGCTGGTGAAGGAGGGGAGGGGGTGTGAGGGCGTGCGTGAAGAGATGAGTGGTCGCGCATCAGCAGACGTGCAACGCACGCTATGAGCAGCCATGGCCCATCCATGGGACATGATGGCCATGTCTCCATGTCCGCCAAGGCTGCGGTGGTCACCGGGCGTGTGTGAATGGTCGAGTCGCGCTCTGCGAAGCATACTCGCACACGCAGCCACGGCGCCCATGAGCGCACGAGCTGGAAGGCTCCCAAGTCCGTGGGTGGAGAAACAGAAAGCACACGAGAAAGCACGACCACCACATGCCGCCCCGGAGTGCGACTCTGCTCGATGTCGATGTGTCGAGGCAGGGCGAATCACATACCTGCTGCAAGTGCTCTGCCTACCTTGCCTGTTTCTGTCTCTATTTCGCACCCTACTATTGCGAGGCACGGTCGTCATCGGCCATCGCCTTGCACCTCTCTCTCTGTCTGTCTGCTTGTCTGTCTCTCAGGCTTGCTTCCATTCTCGTGTGTGCCTCGCCTCCCCTCTCAGCTCTGTGTTCTGTGCTGCCCAGCTGCACGCGCGCGCACACCGGTCTGGCATCTTCCGGCCGAGCTCGGTGTCGTCGCTGGCGGTGCCCGTAGATCAACAGCCTGGCAAGCAAGCTCCCTACCTCTGCTCTCCTCCCGAACTGTCGTCTACTTTCGGAGTTGCTGCTCTAAACTCTGTTTCTCGCCAAACGCGGGGCAAACCATGCGCCCTCGCTCGCTTCCGGTCTTGGAACCAGACATCGGCTTGAACCTACCCCAAGCCACCCACTTCCCTCCCACACATATTTTGTTTCGCATATTCTCGAGCCTATTTTCGGCTGGCCTTGCGATTTGCTCGTCGGGTCTTGCGCTGTGATCTGTGTGTCTAAGCTGACAAGCTTCGCACCAAAGCACGTGATGGCACATTCGCACGTGGAGTCTTAGACTGTCAATCGAAAACGGACAGTGCAAGAAGAGGAACGTTTGCCTTTGCAGGATAAGGGAGCGCGCGCCAATCGGCGATGTTCCACACTTAATCCTGAGCTGGAATGCTGCTGCCAGGCTGGCACGCGTATGGCTGCTGCGTTTGCTTCGGAAAGTCCCTTTATTTTTCGCCTAATGCGGCTGATAGAGTAATGTGAAACGAGCTTGGACCGGCTGTGCTTGGCCTCTAAGAAAGTGCTTGCATATTCGATCTGTCCATTCTTAGACTTAGCAAATCCGAGCGAGCTTGATGACTTGATGTACCCATGGAAAAGCACCAACAAGAAAAAGAAAATAAAGATTCCCACGGTTCTGCGGGCACCTGTCCCCCGTGGCCCTCCCGTACTCGTAATCCCTTAGCAATACTCGTGCTTCAACCCAAACGCCGCCAAAAACACAGCTGCTCTGTGGTCATCCCTGAGCAGCCACCATTCCACACCTGCCAATCGCCTCCATTCCGTGACCTGGAAGTCCGAAGACGCAGGGTGAGGTCGAGCAAGTGAGCTCATGCCCTTGCTTTGCTCAAGCAGAGTGGTCCTGGTCTTGAATCGAGACCGTCTGGTCATACTCGACAGCCACACTGTGGTCTTCGCCCATGGTCTTGATGGTCGAGATGAAGTCCGCGGGTACCTTGCAGGCGAGGCCCATGAAAAGGTTGTACTCGTGAGTAATCACGCCACCCTGGAACAGTAGGCATCAGTCATCACGTCCAGGTAGACGGCACAGCGGGGCCCGCAGATAGATTGCAGCAAAAACTCACCACTTTGGCGATAGCGGCCTTCAACTCATCCATCTCCGAGTATGGGGTGCCCTCGGGGAACGAGACGATGATCGGCTGCTGGTCTGCGTCTGCAGCCATGGCCAGCGCCACCAGGATGGCGACGAGGAAGGAGACGAGGAAGAACTTCATTTTTGGAGACTGAGTTACTGTTGATTTTTGGTATGTCGGGAATGTGTGTCAAGCTGAGATCTCTGGGAGCAGCGGCGAAAGTTATCTTCTTCAGTGCTGGCTGATACCTTGGAAATACGAGGGATAAGAAAGGGATTCTGGGCAAGCCATTCTGATGCGCCGGGCTGATGACGTGAAACCACAGTGACGGAAGGTGCGCGGACGGGAACGGGAGCGGCTTTGCAGATCATTGGGTCACGTGAACAAGCACGTGAACAAGGCCTCCCATCGTGCCTCGGTGGTTTGCGACGACAGGACAGTGCGTTGTTGCGGCCGTAGAACTGTGAAGACGACGAGTCAAAAGGAAAACCGCATCCTCCACAGCCGTTTGCTGTCTCTTAGCAAATCCTATACAGTAATCAGAAACCACTAGTTCTGAAACTCCCATCAAAATGGCGGACACACAGGAACAGAAGCCAACCGTCACTCTCCATTGGTTAGTTCCACTTTCCCGCATGGGCGCCACGAGTCTCACCTGCATGGCGATATACCGCTCTATATGATCTTCAACGCTTGCGTATACCGATCACATCCCGGACATCCAAGCCGGACCCACAGAAATAACTCTTGAACCGCGCGCGCAAGATCGAGAATGAAGCATCTCTAACATAGCACAACAGGCTTGAGAAGTCTCGCTCCCAGCGCATCGTCTGGCTGCTTGAAGAATGCTCCAAGAACACCGCCTACTCCGTGGAGGTGTACAAGAGGCAGTCCAACAAGCTCGCACCGCCCGAGCTCAAGGCTGTCCACCCGCTCGGCAAGTCGCCTCTGGTCACTGTCGCCGCACCTTCGCTCGAGAAGCCTATCGTCTTGGCCGAGAGCGCTGCGATCTGCGAGTACCTGTGTGACCACTTTGCACCACACTTGGTTCCCACGCGTTACCGTGAGGGTTTCGAGGGCAAGGTTGGCGGCGAGACCGAGCAGTGGCTCAGGTATCGCTTCTACATGCACTATGCCGAGGGCAGTCTTATGAGTTTGCTCACGGTTGCCATGATCATGGATAGTAAGTTTCTCCCGTGTACCGTCGAGCCGAACAACATTTGGTTCTCCCACGACGGGTATCACAAAAATCAGCACTAACCAAAATCCTCCATCCAGACATCCGCAACTCTCCAGTCCCCTTCTTCATCAAGCCTGTCACCCGTGGCATCGCCGATAAGGTCGACTCAATGTACCTGAACGCGAACTACGAAACTCACTTCGGCTTCCTGGACTCCCAGCTCGCGACGTCGCCTGACAACGGCGAGTACCTCTGTGGTGCTTCTCTCACAGCTGCTGACATTCTGATGTCCTTCCCTATCATCGCAGCCAGTGGCAAGGTTGACGCTCAAAAGTACCCCAAGCTGAAGGCCTACGCTGCCAAGCTGGAGGCACACCCGGGCTATGTTAATTGCGTCAAGAAGATTGAAGAGCTTACTGGAATGCCTTTCGAGTTGAGGCCTTGAGCTGGTCATGACATGAAAGCGTTGTCAGTACTAGGATGTGGCGAGACTTAGAGGAGGTAATTTGAGACTGTGGAGTCATTCTGTATTGAACACTCACTGCAAAAAAAAGCAATCCCAACAAGCAGGACATGTTCAAGTTCAGGACAGATTGTAAGCATGTGAACGCGTTTTCATCTTGTGCATACATATTCGATATACTCCCAAGCGGCAAAACACTTATGGTATCTACGCAGTTAGAAATCACAAGCAAAGAACCCAATCCCGCCAACGCCGCATGGTCATATCTCAATAAACGTTGCTTTTCGTCACCCCCTCACGGCACCTACGCCATGACATTATAGCGAAAAACAACCATCCAACCGATCACCCTACTGGAACAACCAGTACTCCGCAGCGTAAGGCACCTCGAACGCCGCCGGCATGCCCTCGCACGTCTTCGGCGGCTGTCCACCCGCCGTGTTCAACCGATATACTTCCTTGAACACCTGCCCCTCAGTCGTAGTCTTCGCGTCCAGCCGCAGCCACGCCACAGGCCCATTACCCGAATTATACGGGCCAGCCATCGCGGTCGCAGGCGCAGGCGTCGAGTCGCCTTTCTTGAATGCGCCCGTGCCGTAGCGGTGAGCACCAGTGTCGAGGTCGAAGTAAGGCGTGCTGGCGTCTTTGAAGTAGTGGTGGCCGGACATGCCTTGGTAGATCGGGGAGGCGGCGTCTGAGGAGGAGGGGCTGGGGAGGTCGAGGGCGATGGGGCAGAGGCGCGAGAGCAGTTCTGGCATGTCGGCGGCGAGGCAGGAGACGTTGAAGAGGGTTGCTACGGCGCCGGCGGCGACGGGCACGGCGGTGCTGTTGCTGAGGTCGCAGGTGTAGTTTTGGTTGCCGCGGCCGATGGCGACGTGGCCGAGAGTCAGGCCTGCGGCTGGGGGTGGGAGGGCGATGGGTGCTGGTGGGTATATTAGTGGGTGGTCCTAATGAAGTGGATGTGTACATGTTGAAGTCAATGCTTACCTGCTGGCATGACTGCATTTCTCAGATCGCAGGATCCACGTTGTGAGTCGCGGCCGCGGTGCCATTGTCTGCCAAAGTCGGCGTATGGTGATTCCTTGGAGTCTCCGTCCCATCCATTGTAGGCTCCACGGCCTCCGTTGGTCTCGGCAGATGAGGAGTCTTCAGAATCTTCATCCCATCCATTGTATGCTCCGCGACCTCTGTCGGTATTGGCAGATCTTTTGGAGGTTTCTTGCACTTCGTTGTATCCTTTGCGGTCCGCGTTGGTATCGGCATTGGTATCGACCAGTGATGACTTTATGGAGACTCCTCTATCCCGTTCGTTGTGAGCTCCCTTAGTGTCGACTTCAGCACAAGTGCTGGCATCGCCACCCCAACTGTTGTATCCTCCACGGCCACAATCAGGAAGAGGAGCCGGAGCCGCAATAGCAGCGGTCGCCAACAAGGCTGTGTGAAGTAGAAGTCTCATCGTTCTTGGCTTCGAAGACCGTTGTGTCGAATGCTGTTTATAGTTCTCCACTCTCGTGTCGATCAACGTAATACGTTTATGTCCACCGTGCTTTAGCGAGACTCAAGCAAACAACAAGATTGAAGGAGGACAGGAGGAGGAGAGAGGACGAGGAGGAGGATGAGACGAGAAAGGACGTAAACAACGATCCGGCGTCAAGCGCCGTGTTGCAGGTTGCTATATACATAGGCTGGGGGTCGCATGCTGTACTACCAAAACTTGCATGCGTGTCAATGCAGACGCAACCCTGGGCGCGTAGGTTGGCGCCAGAATAGCAAAAGATGGGTACTAGGCGATGGCTGGGCTTCGGCGGCTATTCTGGTATAGTTCTAGGAGGTGATTGGCTGATGCCACGGCAGGGTGGGCGGCTGGCGCTTCGTCAAAGGCTTGGGTAGTATGCATTATTATGGTCTTTAGAAAAATCAGGTAGTTACTCTAACATTCGCATGATGAAGGTATTGATTGAAATGCATTTCGGCTGTGGTCTGGAAGATGGTTTGTGGCTGCGGCGTGGTGTCGGTTGGGAAGCGACGTCGACAACTCCTTATTAACTTCACCCTGCGTGGCTTCTCGATACGCGAGCAAATTTGCCTTCGACAAGAATCTCATAAATTTCAGTATCTAAAAAACCAGCCTGCTATTCTAAAATAACATGCACATTCCCATCGGCTCCCAGCACCAAAACCAGCATGCCACGGCTTACCACCACCGCAGTACCAAACCCGCCACCCAATAGCCAGCCATCCGGCGCTTAAACGACTGGTTCACAACACTCGGGGCTCCACCCCAGTTAGCTCCAACCGCCCGTTCAAAGGAACCGTTTGCCAGAATGACTTGCATGACCACTTGCCCAATCGGAGTCGCTACAAGCGGCCAGACCTCACTTCGCGGGTTGCGCGAGCCGGTAGCCGCTAATGGTGATCTGGACGTGTCGCGTGGTTCTTGTGGAGTAGAAGCACTTCCACCGGCTTTCGGTGGGATATGAGTATGGCATTGGCATTTGGTCTGGGGAGCCTTTAAAGGCGACAGATGGTGCCATGGCCAAGGAGAAGGCCGATGGGCGCTTGACGAGCATTGTTGTATCTTTGTACTTATTGCGTGGCAGACTTGGTAACACCCTTCACGTGGCTCTCTTATGCCTCACATGTGCAGAATTTCTGTCATCCAATGCAGACCAGCGTCAATGGCGGTAACAGAGCTTGAGGTCGTGTCCTGTGATTGGAGTTGCAAGCAGAAGGACCAGCTGCCATCAATCTGCAGCTATCGTCTCACACAACGCCCACGCATACACGAAAGTCATGATTCTCGTACAACGTCCAGCGTCCATTACCTACACATGTAATTCTACATAAAACAGCCATTGCCCCGATCAGCCCGCCTGATCAAAGTCATCATGCGTCCAGTCCCCATGTGCCGCTGTCCCGCCCAAGCCTGCAACAGTGGCGCCAGCGCCAGCTCCCAGGTTGCTAGCATGCTGCTCAACGTCCACGGAGCCCATCCAATACAACATAGTAAAGACAAGCAAGTGCAGCGCCAGACAGTACATCGCAAACAGGTTCCTGCTCGTGCGCGTCTGCAGCACGAGTCGCGTGATCTGGAAGACAGCGCGCTCGGGCAAGCTCATGCGCTTCAATGCTCGAGCGCTTTCTCTGCCACGGAAAGCAGCGAATGGCGAGATGTTGCTTTCGTATGTGCTGCGATAGCGATCCAGGGACAAGCCTGAGGAGCTGTCCTGGGAGACTTGGATGGTGGACGGGTTGGGATTGGCACCGTAGGCGCTTCCTGAAGTTGAAGGCTGGGCGCTCGGGCGGTTATATGTTGACACATAGCGCGTCTTCTCGTAAAGATTGAGATTGTCCTTTTGCAGGCTGGAGACTTCGGAGCGAAGAGTACTGACAGTCTGGTACTGTTTCTGCAGATCTTGCTCGAGCTCTCCGATCTTCTTCTTGAAGCGATCGCGCTGGGCTGTTACCATTGGAAGAATTCCGGAGCCACCGCCCACCGTCTCACCAGGGCGCAGTGGCGATCCAGAGCCTGAGCTTGGGTCAAACCCACCAATGATGGAAGAAGTTGGTGAGGTACCGCCGCCTCGTCGGCTGCCGTAGGCTGATTTGGGGAACCTTGATGTGTATGTGCCTGCGACGGACATGGTTTCGAAAGCGTTTGAAGCCTCTTGTTGGGTCTTCTGCAGGTCATTCTCCAGCGACGCATTAAGGTTCTGTACTTTCTCAAGATCGGCATTTACCGTCGAGAAGTCCTCTTGTAGCTCGTCAAGTCTCTTCTGCAAATCGTTGTTCGATACTCGCAAGTCAGTGAGCTCGTTGCTCAGCTTCTTGTTGCGAGCAATGAGAAGCTGTTCAAGAGACTCTCCCTTCGATTTGTCTGCATTGGCGTTCGTTTGGATTTCCTCTGAACCATGTAGGTCCGCATCGTCCGCCGCAGCAAACTCAATCGAGCGCAACATCTCCAACTCGCGCTTGACTTCGTCGTAGTCGCTCCACTTCTGGATGCGAGCTTGTAGCGATTCGCGGTCTGCTTTCAATGTGTTTGCTTCCTTCTCAAGGCCACGCAACTTGCTCTCGAGCGCGCTTGTCTCGGTTTCTTTGTCGTATCTAGCGTTGTCAATTCGGCGAAGTAGGGAAGAGTTCTCGGAGCGAAGGCGAAGATACGCTGGCTCGTCCTCAACAGCGGTAGTCCGTCCAGAAGACTGGCTAGCAGACTGCGCAAGCTCGACTCGTAGCTGTTCATTGCGAGCCTCAATTTCTGCCAGTCTTGCAGTCGTTCTCTCTAATTCAGAGTTGGCCAGCTCAAGCTCCGCAGCAGTAGCAGCATTTCGACCAGTATCTGGTGTCTCTTCGCCAGTCTTCTCAAGTCTCTGTGACACCTCGTAGCTCGCCTTCAACTCCTTCAAAATCCTGTCTTGGCTCTCAACCTTCTCCTCCAGATTCTGTTCTTTCGCTGCCCAATTGTCCTCCTTTTCTTTCAACACGGCAGACCACGATTCCTCGACTTCCTTGATTCGCGAGTCCTGTGAACCTTCAAATGACTGTCGTTTGTTGCGCTCCTCCTCCAATTGCTTCTCCGATTCTTCAAGCTGCGAGTTCAACTTGTTGACTTGTTTCTGCAAGCGCTCGTTCTCGCCTTCAAGCTTCGGGACAACTTCCTCCACAGTTACCAAAGAATCAATCGAGGCGTCCAGCAAAGGGTATGGATCCGGTGCTTCCGATAGTGGAGTGTACGCTTGCATGAACGCCGAATTGATTGTCTTGTTGTGGTTCGTAAGCACATCCACGTATCCCTGGTACGACTTGAGCAAGTCCTTGAATTCCACCAGCTTGGCCGCATCGTCGAGCTTCTTGAAGTCCTTCGTCTTCTGTGCCAGATCCTTGCGCTTGAGGAGTGAATCGCGCTGTTGCGAGACAAGCTCTGAAGCAGCCACATCCAGTGTTGAGACGAGCTTGCTGAGATCCAGTGTCCGCCATGCGGCTACTGCCTGTTGGAACTTGTTGCCTGCGTCTGCGCCCTCTTTTGCGGTACGGATGTCGCTGGCATGGTTTTCGGAGCCATTTGCTGTCGCCGCTCCTCCGCTTGCTTGTTCGTCTTTGCTGTCGGCCATGGTGGGTGTTGAAGCTCAAGGCATGCCTTGGGGTGGTGTTGGAGAGATGCTTTGTGGGCGCGCGGCGTGAGGCAGCTCCTGGTGCGGTGGTCGGTTAGATGTTTAGGCAGCAGGTCCTCAGTGCCTACCACGTAGCCAGTAGTTTTATATTAATTGCACAATGCTATTCTTCAGAGAGGTTTGGTCTGGTGTTGTCCGCATACGGGGTTGAGGCTCTGCTGTACTGCTGTACTGTAGGCCGAGGGGTCCAAGGTTCAGCCAGCAGCGGAGCTGTCGCTTGCGATTCGCGAAACGTACAAGCATACACCCAACCTAATACCGACTCTCATACCAACACCTCTCTGCCTCACGTGTCCCGCCAGGCACAATGGTTAGCTGGCTTGACCGGCGATGGAAGTGCAGCATGGCTCCCTGAACGACGACAGCGACGGAGCCTACGTCCTCCGCGACTTGATCAACGACGTCCCGCTCTCAGCCGACGGCGAGGACAGCGATGTCTACATCACTTGCGTAGACACCTGGAACGGCAATCTTTACATCGGAACTTCTGCCGGAGAGCTGCTACATTTTGTCTCTATACCGCCCGACCCTAGCGACGAATCTGGACTGCCTACGTGGATTATCGCATCGAGGCTGCAGCCGCCGTTCGCTACAGTCCAGGAACCTCCGGACAAGGGCGTAAAACAAATACTCATACTGCCTAATGCTGGCAAGGCGTGTGTGCTCTGTAATGGCACGCTCACCTTCTACACGCTTCCGGAACTAAGTCCTGCGTTTGGTGGAAAGATCAAGCAGGCGGGATGCACTTGGGTGGGCGGATTGGACAGGAATGAGGAGCTGGAAGAGCAAGATTCAGGAAGCAATGGGTCTGTGATCGTCATAGCTCTGAAGCAAAGGCTGCGATTGATCCGCATCGGAGAAGAAGCGAGAAAGCTTAGAGATATCGAGCTTGGCGGAGTAGGTGCTATACAGCGCCGAGGTGATCTCGCATGCGTGGCCGATGGCTCCTCGTACTCTTTGCTCGATGTTGTCAACCAGCGCAAGAACGATCTTTTCCCGGTCTCTTCCCTTAGCGAACCAGAGCCTATATCGCAGCCAGCTATACTGGAGCCACCCCAACCATCTTCAAAGCGAAACTCGGCGAACTTCCCAAGCAGGAGCCCTGTTCGCGCGGGGCGACATGAGCGTAATATCAGTACGGCCAGCAGTACGTTTGCCACAGATCGTCTCCGACCTGACAATCCTTCTCAATGGCCGGCCAGAGGATCATCGAGAGCTTCTACAGCGTCTACAGAATCACCTAGTCGTACGACAAGCCCAGAAAAGGCTGAGGGCTCAGATGCGCCGCCACCACCACCGCCAAAGGATGCGTCACCTCGAGAGGAGCGCCCAAGTCGACCATTGCCTCCCAACATCGCTTCGCCCACTCCGACTGAGTTCTTGTTGACCACAGGCACAAAGGCGAATGAACCAGGCGTGGGTATGTTCGTGAACCTCGATGGAGATGTCGTACGTGGAACGATCGAGTTTTCAACGTATCCGCGCAGTCTCATTATCGACGGAGGTAGGGACGAATCAATGCCCGGCACGCCAGAAGATGCTTCCGAAGGTTACGTGCTAGCTTTGGTCCAGCGCGCTGTTGGCAACAATACTCGTTCTGCTATCGAGATCCAGAGATGGGATGCTGAGCCTGGTGAGGCTCACCGAACCAAATCTTGGATTGATCTGCCCGATAGCGATGATATCACAGAAAAGGAGGTCATCGCTGATGGCGTGGGTCTGCGTACGTCGACCACGGTCAACGAAATTGCCATCCCAGAGATAGACAAGAATCTCCGTCTTCGTCGCCTTCTCTTGGGGTCGGACGAGGTCTCGACAGACGAGGCGGAAGTCAAGAGAAACACAGAGGAAGACAGGTTCACAGCACGATTTGCGCAAACAAAGACAAGCGTAATGCTTTTCAACAACAACCAAGTTCGCTGGCTCGTACGCAGCTCACTTCTTGTGCGGCTCGAACGTCGACTTGATCAAGCAATAATTCGCAACGGCCGAATCTCTGTTGACGCCGCAAAGGTGCAGAGTGTCATCAACGACATACGTGGTCAGGAAGCACAGAACGAGCTTGAGTTCTTGACCTTAACGTACATCCGTCAGAAAGCGTCGCTACTGTTGTTTGGCAATCTTCTGTTGACAACTGCGAATGGCGTCATAGCCTACGAGCACGAGAAAAGAGCAGCAGGCGAAGCACTGGTAGAAGGCGAGATCGATCCACGCACGATACTCAGTCTTGTCGCCCCATTATCTGACGAAGTGCGGGTGGGCAAAGAAGGAATCTGGATCTCGCAAGGTCTCGGCGATGTGATCAAGATCCTGCGTGACTCGCTACGCGATACTGAGCTTGTACCAGACACTCGTGGACCCTACGGTGACAATCTGCTACAAGTCATGAAGCGTTACCTCCTGGTCTGGCGGAAGAAGAAGGGCTTCGGCAGTGTTGCAGACGAGACGCATGTCTTCCAGACAGTCGATGCAGCCTTGCTGCATATCCTGTTATTACTGGACCAGCACAGTCCACGTGGTCCAGCCATTGGTGGTTCTGTCAGATCAGAGCTCAACGATGTAGTAGACAAGGGTGTGGACTGCTTCGATCGCGCCGTCGAACTTTTCGAACAGTTCAACCGCCTGTACGTCCTCAGTCGCTTGTATCAGTCTCGTAAGATGACAGGCCAAGTACTAGCTACGTGGAGGCGTATAGTTGACGGCGAGCGCGACGCTGGAGGCGAGCTGCTCGAGGGCGAACAAGACATCCGCAGATACCTCACCAAGATTCGTGACCAGCCGCTTGTACAAGAGTACGGCGCATGGCTGGCAAACCGCAACCCAAAGCTGGGTGTGCAGATCTTTGCAGATGACAATGCGAGGGTCAAGTTTCAGCCATCTGAAGCGGTCGCCTTGCTTAAGGAGAAAGCACCAGGTGCAGTTAAAGATTATCTTGAGCACCTCGTCTTCGGCAAGAACCACGTTCAGTATGTTAACGACCTTATCTCATTCTACCTAGACACCGTTTTGCATGAGCTGGAACAATCGGAGGAGGCCAAGTCGACTTTGGTCCAGTCCTATGAGACATACCGGGCGCTCATCCCACCCAAGCCCACATATCGCCAATTCATCACCGACAATTCGATCGATGCCGAATGGTGGCACAACCGTCTTCGCCTGCTTCAGCTCATCGGTGGTAGCCATGGGGCTGCATCCAAGTACGACGCGCACGCAGTCGGCCAGCGACTAAAGGCGTATAGCGACGAACTCGTGCCCGAGATGATCATTCTCAACGGTCGCGAAGGCAAACACGAAGAAGCACTGCGACTGCTCACACACGGTCTCGGTGATTACGACACTGCAATCCGCTACTGTCTCCTAGGCGGCTCATCTATTTTCCACCCTGGCTCCAATCTCCTGCCCGAACAATCCCTCCCGTCCAAAGACGAGCAAGCGCGCCTCTTCAAGACCCTCTTGCAAGAGTTCTTCCGCATCGAAGACTTGAGCGAACGCCTAGAGCGTACTTCAGAATTGCTGGAGCGCTTTGGCGGCTGGTTTGAGATCGAGGAAGTCCTGGCTAGTATCCCGGACGATTGGAGCGTGGAGCTTGTCAGCGGCTTTTTGGTTCATGCTCTAAGGAGACTGGTCAGGGAGAAGAATGAGACTGTTGTTGTGAAGGCATTGAGCTCGGCGCAGAATTTGAGGGAGAGTGTCGATGCTATTGAGAAGATTGAAAAGATGCGTCCGGTCATTGTGAGGACTGAAGAGGACCAGATTGCTGGGGATGTTAGCTAGAGCACAGAATATACATGATACAGTCATCAAATTTGACGGAGCGTTAATTGGATCGAATGCTTAAATTCACATATCCTCCTTCTTGGACTTGAATTGATGGCTATCTCATCGATTGCACCAGCGTTTCCACACATGCAGGCATACACTACACAGACATCCTATAAATCACACTTCGTAATCCTAATTGTTATATCATTCCGAACAATTTTGGACGATCATGCCTCCTCTAGGAGTAGCTTATCTTAACTCCGACCCTCCGTTATCGCAAAAGCCCCCCCAACTTTAGCGCATAGCTGCGGTGAGCCATTGGAAAAGTATACTGACTGTTGCGCCTCTGCGACAGACCGATCTCACCACCACAACTCACGCGCCAGACATGTCCGCTTCTCTTCCCGGTAACAGGGACCTTCCTGCGTCCCAGTATGATCTCAGCACATACTGGGGCCGCGTGCGACACGCCGCAAACCTTTCAGACCCGAGGTGAGACATCATGAGCTTTGCGCCTGCGCGAAGATGGCATTGAGGAAGAGATGGTTGGAGAGTGACTCGGCATGGGTCAGTATGGCCTTGCGCTTGGAGCGCTGCTGCGTGGTATACGGGGTACAAAGACAGCGCTGACATGCGACATACAGCACGCTCTTCACATCTACCGCTGGCCTTGAGCGCGCAAAGAGTCTGATTGTTCAGTACAAGCAGGGCAAGGTCTTGGAGATGACGCCTGAGATGTGGGTAGCGAAGAAGACGGTTGACAGCACACTTCACCCTGGTTCGTATATACCGTGTCGAAAGAGAGGCTACAACGAACGAGTGCTGAGAAAACAACGCAGATACCGGCGAGCCCGTCCTTTTGCCCTTCCGCATGTCCGCCTTCATTTTCTCCAACTTGGTCGTAACCGCTGGTATGCTTACACCAGGCATGGGCATGGCTGGTACTGCGGGCTGGCAAGTGGCTAACCAGTCGCTCAACGTCGCGATCAACTTTTCGAACGCCAACAAGTCCACACCACTTTCTACTGGCAAGATCGTGCAGTCCTACTTCTTGGCCGTTGGTGCATCATGCGGTGTCGCTCTCGGTTTGAAGGCTCTCGTTCCGCGCCTGAAGGTCAGCCCTGCTGCCCAGAAAATCATGGGACGCCTGGTGCCCTTCGCAGCTGTCGCAAGCGCAGGTGTGCTGAACGTCTTCCTTATGCGCGGCGAAGAGATCAAGCACGGTATTCCTATCTACCCCAAAGAGTCTATCGCCGCGCGCGCAAAGCGCGAGGCTGCCGACGAGGCTCTGCAGCCCTTGGGCAAGAGCAAGAAGGCTGCAACCCTTGCCGTTGGCGAGACTGCTATCTCCCGTGTTCTCAACGCGACACCGATCATGGTCCTTCCTCCTCTGGTTCTGGTCCGCCTGCAAGAGACTGCTTGGCTTCAACAAAGGCCTCGCCTTGTGACGCCCATCAACCTTGGCCTCATCTTCGCAACTTCCATCTTCGCCCTACCGCTTGCACTCGCTGCATTCCCGCAGAGACAGGCCGTGCAAGCCAGCAGCCTGGAGAAGGAATTCTGGGATCAAGGTGGTGAGGGCGGCCTGGTCGAGTTCAACAGGGGCATCTGAGGAGCTTACAACCATGGGAGGATTCTTCACGCATAAACCGTCAGGCGTTACGGACTAGGATCAACAGCAAGGCGCTCAGGACTTGATGCGATAGATTGCATGTGGCGTTTACATGGAGCACACTCGGATCTCTCGCGGCTTTGACGAGGCACGGTGCGGCTTATTGGTCGCCCGCTGAGGGCTCAAACAACGGCTCTTCCGATTCTGTGTGCTATTAGCATTGACTGAAGGTACTGAAATAATTTCAGCAAGCATTGAGATACTACTTGCAACACCTAATCATTCCTGACTCTAGTGTACTGATTTCGCCATCAGAATACGTCATTCAAGGCCAAGATACTAGCACGCGTCCTACTCAAGCCAATTGAACGAATCGTAATGTCGAATGTGCTGAGAGACATTGAACGCTTAGTCATCTGCTTTACCGAGAAGCACAACAAAATCGCCGTGCTGATTACATACGTCACTCAAGGCCAAATACTAGCTCGCGTCATGTTCAAGCCACTTGAACCAATCGTAGTTCCGATTTGTGCTGAGAGACCATTGAGACGCTTACTCATCCGCCTCACCAAAAAGCAAACTTAACGTGCTAATGAATCACGTCACTCGAGTCCAGATTCTAGCTCGCATCCTATCCAAGCCAGTTGAACAAATCTCAATCTCGATTGTCGCTGACGACTTGGAGGACAGGCATGCCGACCACCCATTGAGACATTGAGACGCTTAGTCATCCGCTCTATCGAGAAGCATCACAAAATTGACGTGCTGGTAAAATACGTCACTCTAGGCAAGATACTAGCTCGCAGCCTACTAAAGCCAACCGAACCTATGACAATCTCGATTGTCCTGGCGGCTATGAGTATAGCCATGCCAACCAACTATCGAGACAATGAGACACTTAGTCATCACCTTAGTCGCGACGCATCACGGAATTGAGGCTCTGATGAAATACGTCACTTCAGGCCATATACTAGCTCGCATCCCACTCAAACCAATTGAACGAATACTTCGATTGCGCTGACCGCTGCGAAGATACCACGCCGACCACCCCGATCAATCGAGTAAGCGAACGACCAGAACAGCAATACGTGTGGTACGAATACAAAAGCATTTGACTTTGACAGGAACGGATTGTTATTGGCCGTCATGGGTGTTTACGGGCTAGTTTTCTCTTGTGTGTTCTGCTCCTCTTCATTCTGCACTAATAGAACACTTGCATTTGCATGCGCATGTCAATCACTCTGTCACACACAGTCACACACACACACACACACCGAGACCAAGACGAAAACATATCATCAAACATGCCTCCCATCACCCGCGCTGCAGCCAAGTTGGCCAAGTCGGACGAGTCTGTGTTGACCGTACGTCCAAGAGTTTCATCTAGAATGCTGGACTTATCCGTAACCCCTGAGTCTACTCTGGCGATCTCTGAGCTCAACAAGAACAAATCGCTTCTTTTGAAATTGCCATCTGAAGTTCTCAACAAGATTCTACAGAAAGTGGTCGCCGACCAAACAGTCCACGTTCTACCAGAGGGCAGTCGCAAATACAAGACTCGGATCTGCGCGTCACCGGAAGATTGTCCTACGTCCGATTCGCCCAGGATTCATCTCGCGCGAGACGACAATACTGTCAGCGATGGCATGGAGGATGACAGTTGCTTCACCATCCGCCACGAGGAGTGTGCCAACAATATCACCACGAAGTCTGGTCTCAATCTGGACATCTTGCGTGTCTGCCGCCGGATCTATCGCGAAGCTTCACTGCTCCCTTTCCAAGAGAACACGTTTGTTTTCGGCTTGCATGCTCCAATCAAGGGCCCGCTTCCCACCATGGCCGGCTTCGTGAACGGTCTCAAACGTGAGCAGCGTGAAGCCGTACGGCATATCACGATTGCCAGCGGCAAGATTCGGATCGCCGAATTCAAGAGCCAGATTGGACAATTTCGTCGTCTATGGTCACTGTACATGCTGGTAGCCCCTGGCGGCGACGCCATCGAATTTCTCCGGGCGCTCACCATCTGCCTAAACTTCGCAACCACGTATCAAATGAATTTCTTGCCGCTGAAAAAGTTCCGGCTCAATATGGAAGCGTATCTTGACAGGCGCGGCCTCGACGCCCTTTGGACTCAAGCTCCCGAGCTCGACCGTTTGGTACGATACGAGGAGGCAATGTTTTTCCATCACAATTCAAACGTTGCTGAAGCTCAGAATGCTCTGGAGTTCCAGGAATTTGGGGATGGGGACAGATATTTTTCTACGCGCTTGAAGGAGCTCAGTGACAAAGTGCAGGAGATCCTTTATAAAGACTTCGCATTCGTATGGTGAGGATAGGGTGGATGGACCCAAAGTTCACTTGCCTACCTTGCATGATCAAACGTTCTGGAACAGAAGCATCCTGGTTCCACTGGACGTCACTGAGGTTGCTTTTCGGTTATTTGTCTTCTTCGCGAGGGTTTTGCGATGGAAAAGACTGTTATCGTCTCTTAAAATTACTGTTTTTAGAGAAGCTAGGATATCATGGGCCTAATTGAAATTCTGAACGGCAAACAACAGACTGGAAGACTGGCCTATAATACCCATCCATCGCTATCATCCTTGATTCGGTGGACCCACCACATGACTCCGCGGCTGGCATGCTCGCAACATCAGGCATCAGCATCTTGGACTCTATGCTTGCCTTTGAGATGTGGTGAATTTCTCACCTCGAGAGACTCGTTCGACATGTTGGTGTCATGAAGCATGAATATCGAAATAAGTATGCTGGCGCGGAGACAACGGCAGTCTGAGTTCAAAGCGTGCATGCTTCTAAGGACCGCATTTTGATGGCTTGATCGAGTATATTTTACAGAATACAGATACTTGCTCCACACAAACTTCATACAACTCCGCTGTGTCTAGTCTTCCGTGAGGTCCACAACATCGATCTCAGCTTTTCGTTTTGCAGGTATCAATGGCGCTGGTGGCGGTCCATTGCCTGCTCGCATTTGCGACTGAACAAATTCCATAACTCTCCGCCGTCTCTCAGCAACTGGATCCCTCTGTTCTTCCGGTATGGGAGCCGGGATCTGATGCTCAAGGGTGTCCTCAGCAGTAGTTGCGGCTGTCTCCACAGGATGCATGCGCCTGAAGCCTTCGAATGCGTCCCCTAACATGGTCTGCATAGTGGCCTCCGGCAGAACCTGGAGGAACTTAGCGTTGAGAGTTTTCTTCAGAGTTTCTTCCGGTATGCTGAGCAGCGCTTCTTTGACACTGGCTGCTCTTTTGGTCCAGATCTCACGTTCTCGGTACGCACGGGCGCCGGGTCGCTTTGTCACGACAAGAGGTTGAGGCATGCCGGCTCGAAGCGTCTCGTGAGTTACCTCGCCCGAGTGGTACCTATCCAGTTGTATGTGCAAATGCTGACGCTTGGCTTTGGTAGCGGGATATTTTAGCTGCCTCTGTTGACCATCTGAGAGGAACCTGTTGAGTTCAGAGCAATCTTTGCAATTGCAGCCGACAGGCTTCATTGCCAGACTTGCGTCTGAAGGCATTCTTCGGACGAAGTAGTGCAATATCCAGGTCAAGATGGACTGAGAATTGGCGTAAATACCTGCATTGATTGCTTCATCGTCTGCCCCATCGTTGTCTCTGACAGAGCTGAGCAGCTGTAAGACGAATGGCAACAGCACTTTGAGCCATAGCGATGGCGCCTTGAGTCCTAGGCTCTCTGTCGATTCGAGAATCCTGCGCAGAAGGGATTTATTAAGTCCTGTCCCATTATGCTGGGCGAGGTGGTGGTACAGTCCAACGAGCATTGTCGGGTCAACAAAACGCAGGATCCTCGCTTCTCCGAAAGGCGTGCCATTCGAGTCAAATCCATCACCCATCATAGTCGGGTCTGGTTCCGCCCGCCAGTGCGTGTAGATTCTAGGGTCCTTCGCCACGTCACCAAGTTGAGCGACTTGGAATTCTGTACCGCATCCGTACGATGTAGTAACAATGTTGATAGCGTCTTTCTGGAGGTCAGCCCCATCCAGGGCGATACTTTTTGTTCCAGTGTCGCAGTGATCGAAGAGCTCCTTTGCGAATGCGAGAGAGAACCATGCTTGCGACGCATATTTGAGAGCACAGGGTACAATGCTATAATATCCGTCAGTTTCAAAGTGGGCAGTGTGGGCTATGTATCAGTCTTACTAGGTGTTGTGGAGGTAGGTTCCGTAATGGCTAGACATGCTCATCAGCGTGTGGGCGTCGACAGAAGTCATCTCTGAGGTCGTTTGTAAGACGCTGATAAGCACCGCAGTGGACCACTCAGTGAGCTCTGTACTAGTGTCGTCGGATCCCAGGAAGTCTCTCAAACATTTCCAGACGCCTGTGATAGACCCCATCTGGCAGAACGCGTCTAGCAGTAGCTGGCGGAACTTAGCAAAGTCGGCCTTGAGAGGTTCCCGAAGGTCGTTGAACATGTCACTTGGTACATGACCTGCCATAGTCGACAGAATCCTCTCGCATAGCTTCTCATTTCCCAGCCAAACGCCGCAACTGATCAGCATCACTTTAAGTTCGGGCGTATATTTTCCGCCGGCTGTGGCTCGGTAGCGCCTGTAGGAAAGTTGCCGTGCTTGGTTCGCAGATCCATCAAACATCTCGGTGGCTACTGTTTCACAGTATGCCTGCAAGTTGGCTCGTGCGAGTAGGTTACTGGTATCTTTCTTGTAGGACTCAAGTAGTTGTCTCGTTGCGTAGACGCCCAATACAGACCCTTCGATGACTCGCTTGGCAATGAAAGAAGTCCATCTTGACTTAGGCATCATGACCAAGACCTGAAATGGATTGGTTAGCGCGATTCGATTTAAAGGGGTTTGCCAACAGATCCCACCACTTTGCGGTACCACAGAGTCTTCTCGACACCAGCGTTACCTGTATGGCCCTGGAAGTCTTCGTCATCAGGCTCCTCGCTAGCAAAATCCACATCTTGCACAATTTGGTCCTTGTCGATGTCCACGTCCGTAGCAGCTGTGTTGCCTTCCAGATCAACCATTTTCTGCAGTTTTGTGTGAGTGCCATACTGCTCGTGGATCCCGGCACTGGCGTAGTCATTACAGCCACCATGAAGCATGTATTCGAACGTTGCGAGGAACAAAGCAAAGTCCGAACGTTCAGCCGCCCGAATGACCTGGTGCAGAAGACTCTGGTCTCCGCCTACCAGTCTCGACATCCGAAGACTGTCTTGCGTGTACTTGTGGTCCAGGAAGTGGCATAGAAAGTCGGGAGTCGTTGCAGCTTCGTTCCAGCATTTAAATATCTGGGCCAGGTCCCGATCGGACCGGGTGAAACTTGATGCCGTCGGTAGTTTGACGAGTGCTGGTTGTGTGTTGATCACGTTGTAGGTTAGTACGAGGCGGTGACCTTGGGTGATGGGTTTGACTTCATGCGTTACGTCGGCGTACCTATAGTAGTCAGCAAGCTAAATGGTAGGACGTGTGTGTGCACAGTGGCTGACGCACCACGCTGCTACCGACACATCTACGAAAGATGATACGGAGCTGTTCCACACGAGTCGCTCTTCGCCGAACTCCAATACAAGATCGCCTCCTTCGAATTGTGACGGTAAACAGATCGCCAGTGTGGCAAACATCCCGGGAGCTTTCTCTGAGTCGCGATGTGGTTTGAAGTGGGCGCCCTCCTCGTAAAGCAAGAGTTTGTACAGTTCCGCGTGGATGAAGGGCTTTGTCTCGAGCGATAGTCCAAGTTGCTCAGCGCACATTGGCAGAACACTGTTTTGAACCCATTGAGCCCACTGGGGATTTCTCAGATTGATGTCGCACGCATTTATTTCCCATGTTTTCCTTATCGATTCTGCGAACATACTTTAGCAAGCTTGCCGTGTAGCACAAAATCCATAAGCCGATTCCATACCATCGATGATTGTCTCTGAGCCTTTATACATTGTTTCACGCTTAGGTAGAGTGGCCCAGTGGCCCACGTCGTGTCTGCTGTCGTAAAAGCAAGGAACTATGGAGCAGGAAGTCCTGGGTGGAATGGATGTTTATGCGATTTCGCGAAGAGCATTGCAATGTTGCGAGAGAAATTAAACTTGGATGAGAAAAAATGACACTTCATTGGCTTCCTTGATGAGCTGCCATCGAAATGGCTGCTCTTGAGAGATAATAGTCTGTTTGCGGCCTGAAATATGGAGTAGACTATTTCATAGTCATGGTCGTGTCTGGGAGAAGACAGCTTCAAGAACGCAACTTCCAGAGCTGCATACGAGAAGAACGTCTGTCCATACTCTGCCGGACACATGTCGTACAATACACCTGGCTCAAGCATATGGCAGTACTTAAAATCACACTACACACTGTTATCGCGTTGTTGTCTTCGACATTCTGTGAGCGTAGGGTTAGGGTTGGGGTGACAGAACATACATGCGTTGTACGGTACATGTACAGGAATATCATCGTTGGACTGCACAGATCAACGAGGCGACAAGATTTGTACGCAAACTTTACAGGTAGTAGATAGCAAGCAATTCCATTTGTGAACGTACATTTCCGTAGCTGCCAGCCCTCGATTATGATCGAGCCTGCTCTCAAGCGATCCAAGACACATTGCTACATTCAACACCTAAACGCCACATATGAACCCTTTTCCATGTCGAGCATATCAGTCGTCGCGACTGTGCTCTTGATACGGTGTAACCTCGTCCGCCCAAAGATCTGTATATAGATCCGGTCTGCCAGTGAGATGGGAGGTGTAGTGTCATCTGGCCCTCCCCTAAGGCGAGAAGTGTGTAGTGGTCACTACGCAAACCTTCATGCCTTCTTCGCAATAGTCCTACGTGCCTTTACAGTAGCGTCGTAGAGGATATCCTTGAAAGCGAACAGGAATGCCGCAGTCAGGACAGACTGGGTGACCTTGGGTGCAATACCTGGTGAATGTTAGCTTGTGATGAGAAAGGGCCGATGACAATCAGCAACGTACCACCGTATAGTCCAGCAACACCCTCCTCCCTCACAATACGCTTGAGGCTTGCGGTCATGCCCTCACGGCCCTCACCCGTTGCCACGTGAGCACGGGACTTGACGGTGATGTATGGGTAGGTGATGCTAGTAGCAGCAAGCTTGCCCAAAGCTCCGAGCAAGAAGCTGTCCCTGGCGGTCACCTTTCTGCGCCTCTCCAGCACTTGCTTCAATTGCTCGAAGATAGTGTACTGAAGGATGGGGTTGATCACCAGGACCAGAGCGGGCAGCACGCCGGCGAAGAGGCGTGTAGGGCCGTCCTCACGGATGATCTTGAGGAAGGTGGACAGGGTGTTGGGCGCACGCTTCTTCTCTGCAATAGCTGGGACCTCACCCTCCTTGGTTGGAAGAACAGGCTCGCTCGTCTCAGACTTGCGCGCAGTCATGCGGGTGTTGACGACCCAGATGGGGTTGGTGATCAACACGGTGGCGGAACCAGCAAGAGCACCCGCAGCCATAGACTCGAGAGTGGTCAAGCGGGACCTCTGCATGGTCCTGACGAAGTAGTCCCTGGTGAACTCATACCCTGAGAAGTATTAGTGATCGGCTAAGCTTTCGCGAAGCTGTAAGAATCGTACAGTAGTAGTAGACGAAGTTCGTGACTGTGATTCCGAACAGGGCACTCTCAAGGCCTGCGTAAAGACCAGCAATGCCTTCGCGCTCGATAATCCTCTTGACAGCTTGGAGGGTGTTGGTGTCGGCCTTCTTGGACTCAACCTGCGCTCTGGTCGAGAGCGTGATCAAAGGGTATCTGTGATCGCCTCAGCATGATGTCCCATCCCATCTGTTTCCACTGCGGGCACCCACGTCAAAGCCATTGAGAGCAGTCCTCCTCCAGCACCCGCCAACGCGTGCGCTACATTGTCACTCTGTTGCGCCGCAACAGCCTGCGCGGCCGGAGATGTCAAAGGCGCATTCTGTGCTTGCGCCTGCGGTTGGGTAGAGGCAGGGAGCGGGTTGGAGGGAGTAGGAGCGGCGACCTTGTCGGACATGTTTGCGGTGTTCTGCAGGTTGGAGGGGTATTGATGGAAGTTGAAGAGGATGCTTGATTATGATAGTGTATTTCGAGTAATCTACGGAGTAAAGGAGCGAAGTAAACGGTCACAGATGGCCGGTTCGAGGGTAGTAGTAGTGGTGGTGGTGTTTAGTGGATGGATGGTTTGGCCGTGGTAGTCGGCTCCTTGTGATTGCGCGCATGATGCCTCGGCAATCCAAAATCGAGCCCTTCACTGGTCGCGCGCCTGTGACGATGCTGGAGGTGCTTTGCTGCTTGCTGCTGCTGTATCGGGCGAAAGCGGTGCTGCATTTCGCGGGGAAGGAAGCGTGGCTCGGCAGGCCTTCCTTGACCGCGTTTTGGGATCTTTTGCCTGCATTTTCCTGCTTATCCCCCTTTTCTGACCCACTTCCATACCATTTTACACCCTTTCCACGGCACAAATCCTGGCTAATAACCAGATCAGACGGCGAAATATATCGTGACTACCCATAGAGTGAATAAACGACTGGACGATCTCACGAGCGTGCACTCATCTCCACCGACTGAAACACCATGCACATGTACATGTGACCAACGCTTCCTCAACACGCTAGGCTTATCGCTTGATCAGAACCCTCGCAGCAAACTTCCTAACGCGACTCAAGAGTCCCGCCTCTCGCAATGGACTCGACCTTTCCATACCGTCCGACGGATCGCTCGTTACCCCCCAAAGACGTCAACGCAGACAACATCGAAGATGCATACGTAGCCTTCATTCTGTATTGCAATTCTCAGTTTCCCCTCGACGTTGATACGAGCACCCTTCGGGCTCAGTTCAACACTCCACCTCGAAGCGACAACAAAGGGTTTGAGACGTTCGCTCTGTGGGAGCTCATCGTCAAATTTGATTCGAGAGACATCAAAACTTGGGGCCAGCTCGCTCTAGACCTCGGAGTTGAGCCACCGGATATTGCCAAAGGTCAGTCTTCACAAAAGGTACAGCAGTACACCGTCAGACTGAAACGATGGATGCGGGCTATGCACGTCGATGCCTTTTTCGAATATCTTCTCGGCAAAGAGCATGCCTACTTCCTTGACGTCCCGCACCCAAGCAATCCGTACCCTCCTAACGGCAGAGACGGCGTCCCTGTCGAGGAAGATACAGCCCTCAGAGCCCTTGATCCGTCCTTCAAACCGAAACGTGGTCGACGCAGAGCCTCCGAGACCGAGCAAGACATGATAGAGGAGAAGCCCAAGAATGCTCGTTTGCTAGGTGCATTTGCGTCGGAAGGTCAGCCTCAGTCGGCATATCCAAGAGCTGGATCTGCCATGCCTATGAGTGCTCACCCTGATGGGCAACAACACGATCCTTGGACGGCAGCTTCTGCAACATCCCACCAGCAATTCGCTCCTTGGTCAAGTACGCACTCAACTCAATCTGCCATCACTCCATCCGTTCCCCATCATCTGAGGTGGCAGGCACACGCTGGATCATCGCTCACACCAGCCACGCCACACCCTATGACCGCTTTGCCCGGCGGCTCGATGGCATCTCATATCGATGCCGCATTCTCCGATGAGCCTAAGTCCGCTATCACACCGTCTGCGAAGAGGAGACGTCGACATGGACCAGCTGTATCCAGCGCTTGGTCATCGCAGAACGCTCCCGGCAAACCGAGAGGCAGGCCTCCTGCATCACGGACAACCCAAGACGGTCTTTTTTCCACGTTCCCTTCCAATCCCAGTGCCGGCAGCCCGTTATCACATCAAGATGCTGCATCGGCCACCGGAGACTCGGTGGCACCTGAAATGCAGCCTCCGCAGAGCGCGACCTCCAATCGACCACACAGACTCTCGCTGCAGGTCCCGCAACACACCGGAGGTCCAGTCCGACTAGCAACTCCTCCGCCACCGACAGTGGTAGTCAGTGGAGACCCGGATCCTCTCGAACGTGACGATCGAAGCATCTCACATACCCCAGATCCGACACCTATGTCTATATCCCGTCAACAGCAACTGGACGCGCAAAGCTTGCCTCCCGCGAATTTGCATCAAATTCCCGCTCTCTCTTTCGAGACCATTAAACGTGCTCTAACAACCAATCTACTTCGCGCCGACCTAATAGGCCGGAGCGTGCGCTTGACGAGTGAAACAGCCAAGCGTCTTGCAGATGCCGTCCTCGAGCGTCTATCTGTCCGCCGGACGCCGTCTTCAGACCCAGCGCGTGACAACGTCGCTCTTCTGACCACAGCGTCATGGCTCGGACTTGGCGACCAACTCAACATCCCTCTGGGTCCGGCGATTGGAAACGCCAAGAAGATTAACCTCACTCAATTTCGCAAGGATGCTGACGGTTACGAGGAAATTGTCCCTGCAGATCAGGAGTGGCCAGGCGAGGAGCTACGGGAAACGTATGATTTGTACTGGACGTCTTCGCAAGGGACATGCACCGGTAGCTTCTCGCTCACGTCAATTTCCCTCGCTCCGGCTGAGGTCGTGCGCCCAGAACGATCGACCGATCCGGACATTCACGATGCTGTGCTGCGTGCAGTGGTGGAGACGTCGAGAAAGATTTCCAATCCGCCGGACGAGGAAGTCTTCAAACAGCGCGCGCAGAAGAACATGGACAGACTAAATGGACAGCCAGGACATCGCGGCGGCGACGAAGATGATGCGATCGATTGGAAAGCGCGCTGCAAAGCTTTGGAGTTCGGAACGATGGTCGCCCAGGGTGAGATGTTTAGGTATAAGGAGAGGCTGATGGAGGCGATCTTGGATGTGCTGCAATGATACAATATTGGTTGAGGTCAATTGGATATACACTTGTAAGTTGGCTTCAGGCAACTACAGCCACAAATTTTAATACCACCGGAAATTTGCCCAATCCTCAATACCCAACCATGCCGCCTCCCAAGCTGGCACCGACCCAGCTCCACTCCACCCACTGTAGCACCTCGAGCAGCTGTTCGGTCGCACGCTGGGCTTCGTTGTACTTGCCCATGTTAGGCAGCGGCACTCTCACACCCACCGTCTTGCCATCCTTCGGCGCCCAGTAGTTCTTCATGTGACTGCGCGCCAGCAGGACGATAATGACAAGGGCTGGCGAAGCTCCGTAGAGCGCAGCAGAAGGCAGAGCCTCCGGGTAGAAAGTGAGCGCGAGAGACGTCACTGAGGAGAGTAGGATCTGGTAGATAGGATGTTAGTTGGTCTTGTATTTTTGCCTGTCTGAGGGTGGTGGGTTTGGGATGTGGCGCGTACTGCGAGAGCACCCGAAGTCTGGGTGGCGCGGGTCTGGGCTAGTTGTTTTGCTGCTTCGTTGGACCACTCTGCGAGTTTCTCGCTGGTCGCTTCGTAAGCTTGCAGGTTCGTGATGGCGTTGTATGAGTGGTAGGCGGCGTAGCCGCTGAGGAAGGCCTGGCCCAGGTGGATCACGCGCATGAAGAGAGACATTGCGGCAGTATGAAGTGTGTGATCTGAGGGGAGTGGTTTGGGTCGACTGCAGTGAAGTGAAGCAGACCACAAGTTTCAAGTGAGGAACAGCAAATCTTCTATAAACACGAGCACATGAAAGCCCCACCAAGTATTTGTTCCTTTTGACTTTCTTGAGGCTGATGACGTGAAGGCTTGCTGGTCTGGCTGCTGCTCGCTGGTGTGAAGCGTCGAGTGTGGAGTTGAAAGTGGCCGCAGCTTGCGCTAAGCCCGAACGGGGCAGAAAATCAACAACAACCGCTGCCGACAGAAACAACAGCGGGCTGCCCGTGTACCGAGCACTTGCCCTGTGTTCTGTGTCAAGCGCGCGCGAAAGAACAGACGACAGAGCGATATCCCACCACAACGACACACTGCGCCATTGGGTCGCTGCAGTCAACGAATATTCTCCTCGATCGTACACACCAACATTGATATCGCCGCTGTGCGCACCGCTCACTTGGACATTACGCGCCGCGCGCAAACCGCAACACTTTAGAAGACACAAGTCGGCACTCTGGATCCGGAGAAAGAGAACCGATATCCGCGCAGCATGTCTGCCGCGAGTTCATCACAAGATGCTAGGAAGAGCATAGGGCGCAATACGCCCGGCCGCCGAGGAAGGACAGGCAATCAGTACTTTGACGTGGGCAAGGTTGGCCGGTGAGTCGGGTTTGCGCAAAAGTGTGACACTGGGAACGAATGCTGATGTTGCGGTAGCAAAACTGGTATTGTACTCATAGATACGGGTGTGCGCGATGAGCATGGCATGGAGCCCATGTCGGGCATCTTCTCGTCGCCTATGTCGCCTGAGAAGCCAGCGCGAGGCACTTCGAGCTCCAATGCGATGCAGTTGCAGGAAAGTGAGTATACTGCCGCGAACAGGATCGCTACTTTGTCCGGAAATTACAACGAGACTAACCAGCTATATCACACAGGCTCAGCGCCAGACGTGGATGAAACATTGAACATGCGCAAAACTCCACGCTTCCCACCACCACGCGCAAGCACTCCCAGGCATACCAATATTGGATCTCCCAAGCGGATGTCTTCTGCGCGCCCACAATCCAGAAAATCAGATATGGCGAGTGACATCAGTCCTAACCGAGCTCTGTCGCAGCCACCTGCGAATCGAGTCTTGAACTTTGGACGCCAAAATGCTCGCGCAGACACTGGAAGTCCTTTCAAGCCGACGAAAGTTCTCAGGCGATCGTTTGGCGGAGTGCAGAGAGCGCAGACCGAGGACCCTGCCATTTCTCCACCAGGAAGCTACAGTAAGCCCGAGCTACCGACAGTGGATAACAATATGATAAACGAAGAAGACGAAGACGCACAGGAGGCTACCGATCAGGAGGTGGAAGCTGGTGCTGGAGCCGATGTACATTCGGACCATTCGGACGAGTCTTACGGCGGCGGCGCCCAAGTCTACGTGGAGGAGGACGACCAAGCCGCAAATGATGCGCCACCCATGTTCAACGACGAAGACGATTATTACAACACGCAGGGCGACGCGGAAGCGGACGAAGTCGACATAACAGAAGCTTTGGAGCACGCAGAAGTACTACTGCAAACCACGCCTACGGTAGCGCCCAATGCAAAGAAGTCACGCGGGCGTCCGAGGGTGTCTGAGAGACCGACTGAAGCTAGCATCGTGCAGCAAAGTTCTCCAACTGGTAGCACGGCTTCGAATAGCAAAAAGCGCAGTCGGGCAGAACTCGAAGACAATGATGACGACCAAGGCAATGACACGATGCAGAGCATTGAACAGAGCCAGAATGAAGTCTCGCACGCTTCCGCATCGTCTCAGAATCCTGCCAAAAAGGCACGAGGCAGGCCTCGTAAGAATCAAATACCCGTGCTGCAAGATGCGACTGAGCAGACCGTGCCTGATGCCGATGAGACGCTTCAGAGCGTGGAAGAAGGCGAGAATGAGCCATCTCAGGTCTCTACCGCAACCGCAACAGCAACAGACAAGCCAGCAAAGAGAGGACGGGGAAGACCACCCAAAAAGGATGTGACAATCATCCAGGACGACAACAACGAGCCGACCATCGATCCAGCAGACGTAGCTTATGGCGATTCTTATCTCGCGCCCGTGATCGAGGACGACGAAGCTGAGGCAGCACCGGCATCACCAATAGCAGAGACCAAGCCTGAGAAAAAGATCAAAGCACAGAAGGCCGCCAAATCGAAGAAGGCGCCAAAGGAACGAGACCCGAATCAGTCAATGCGTCGCACTCCATCCGCTAGCCCTGGAAAGGTTGATCGCGACCGCACGCTGATCCTTAGTCCGTCAAAGCGCGCAGGAAGCGTTAGCAACGTGAATTTGCGAGCCACAACACCCTTCGAGGATGCTCACCAGCGGCTGTCTCGTTCTGGGCGCCCAATTATGGCGCCTCTCAAACACTGGGCTGGTGAGAGCTACGTGTGGAAGAATGGTGAGGTAGAAGGCATCATTCGTGCCGATGAGGTCAAGACACCCAGAGGAAGCAAGAAGAAGACTACTAAGACGAAGCGCCGTGTACCTCGAGCAGGTAAACGAGGCAATGATCTGGACATGATCGCCGAAGAAAGCGATACGGAGAGCACAGTACCAGACGATTGGGAAGAGCAGATCGGTGTCATAGCAGGCACCGTTGCTGCTTGGGATCCGGATGCACAACAAGGAAACCCCGAGCTTCCTATACGCGAAGGTATGTTTCGCCTGCAATTATTCACTGAAACCACATACTCATATTTACAGACATCGCATACGCGTCATCATCCATCGTGACCCGCGATGTGGCTGGATCGGCCTTCCAATACGCCAAGATAATGACTCTTCCCTTCTTCGGCTCTGGAATCGTCGAGCTGCCACCAGAGGGCTTCAAGCGGGCGAAGAACTCCCGCAAGATGCAAATGGTTTTCTTTGTACATCAAGGCAAGGTGTTGGTGACGGTTGGCCCGCCTGCCATTGAGAACGGAGGAGCCGGCAACGATGCCGAGACGAACGAGTTCGCGATCTCCAAAGGTGGTGTGTGGGTGGTTCCAAGAGGTATGTTGCTAATCTTTTCTTTGCCCTTTGCACCTCATCACAGCAACCTGCCCGCGCGCGGCGAAAGCCACATCGCCACCCTCGCGGGAATATCGATTCATCCAGGACTTGGGAGAAGAGCGGTCAGACAAGTCTGCCAGCTCATCTTCTAGTCTTCGAGGATGCCGTGCAGAAGCGGTGTGTGCGACCAGCCGTCGGAATAGCCTCAGCATCGCACCAGAACACCGCACGAGCTGCGTAGCGTTGCACTGCCGCAATCGGGCCCAGTGTCTTCAGGCACTGTGCTGCCTTTCGAGGACCCCAACAATTCCTCGAAGGGTTACATTGCAGCTGCCAGTATGCGTGCGTGTGTTCGGTTGCACGACATGGCTGGCTTGCCTTGCAGTCCCCGTTGCTCGGGAGCCGGAATGTCGTGCGACTTTGCGGCGCTCTTGGATGTGGCGGACTCGACCATCTCATACACTTGCGGAAATTTGCAACGAGCGACACGCTGACTGAAATCTCTTTTTAGGAAACAATTACTCGATTTCGAACGAGAGTCGCACGAAGAGCGCTCGCATTTTTTTCGCGCAGGGCTGTGAAGTGGAGGCTGAATTGGCTTCGCAGGAGTAGAAGAGTTCCTCGCCTTCTCCTTCGTACTTCCCTTTTGCGTTGTCCAACGAACCACTTGCGAGGTGTCTGGGTTCGAGTTCTCGGAGATGACAACGTACTTTGGACTACGGGTCGTCACGAGTGAACGACGCTTTTTCGTTGTATTTGCCTTGCCCTTGATGTCAAGCGGAGGCGGTTCGTGTTTTATTCAACGGCGCATGAGATACCACTTGCAATTGATCAAAGTTTTTGTCTATTAAATACTAGTTTTACTTGGTATGCCGTATGTCTCCTTGGATGCAAGATGTTATGGCGGACTTGTCATCGGCCACCTGCCCGACGCAAAGATTGCCTTCGATCATGCCTTGTGGTTATCTAAACAATGCATCGAATGCTTACGGAGGTACATCTCCGAATTGACAGCACGCAGCACGATCCATAATGCACACGCGGTTATGCCTCATCGACCGCGCAATCACCGTCATGCTTCACAGGAACAGGAAAGGAAAAGTGAATCGTACATGCTTTTCATTCTAGAACTCCTCATCGCTCATCAATTCGTCGTCCAAGCTCAGCTCGGGAAAGTCTCCAATCTCGACTCTCTCCGCGCGCAGGAAGACACCGCATTTGGGAGCGCAGGAGAAGTACTTGGTGCCGTTGACGCTGCCGTCGTTCTTACCTGTGGGCTCGTCAAGGGTCACGCCGACCCAGGCCCCAACACCTGGAATGTCTGGGACTTCGCCTACGAAGGAGACGATGCCGCGGCGGTGGTCGTTCGAGGGAAGGATGCGGCAGCGGAGACCCTGCTTGATGCCTGGTGGTTGGGTTTGATCGTCAGCCAACTATGCATGGTGCTTTGATGACATCTCACTGGGAAGCCGGAAGAGAGTTTGATCTCACGACGCACCTCTGTCTTCGACTTCCTTGAACGAAGCCTCGATTTTGGACTTCTCGATCTCAGGCGCGTTGGGATCGAAGCGGCCGAGTTTCTGTGACTTCTTCCAGGCCAGCACGCTGTCGGTGCGGGACTCGTAGTCTTCGGTAGTCATGTTGTACTTCTCCACGGCTGAGGTGTCGGTGTAGTTCGGGCGGGCGCCCGGAGGGCGGGTATCGACGATCTGTGGTTGGTTGTAAAGTCAGCATTGATGTGATTATCTGTTGATAGTGATTGGTAGAAATGTGATAAGATCGAGGAAAAATGGAAGCGATTCGATCGTTGATGTTTGCCACATATGCAGTGTTGTCGTGCATATCAGGGTCGTGGCGGTGATGCCTTCAACATGGCATATGATCGCGACGAGGATGATCGTACGATCTGAAGTGATGTCGCCCCCACGCACACGTATATACCGAGCCACATATCGCAGAACGCAAATCGCGACTGAACAGGAAAAAAAGCAGAGGTCGGTTATGCCTACCTTGAGCTCAGCATACGCCTGCAGAGGCCATGCCGCGAGGATGGTCGACTCCTCATCTGCGGCCTCGATTGGTTGCGCGGGCTGCGAGCCAATCTTGAGACTCAACTTCTGGCATGTTGCTGGCACGCCCGTCACCGGCTCGAGACGGCCTTTGAGCTGGGCAATGGTCCAGGACGGAGAGATGCGGCGCTCAGAGGCGGAATTCTCGGAGACGATGAGCAGGGGGATGTCTTGAGCGGTGGCCATGATGTGAGAGGTCCTGTGCGGGTGAAACTGGCAAGGCTAGACGGGACTATGTGACCTTGCTCTCGCGGTGGCAAGCCGGTGATTCAAACGTTTGTCTGCTCGGGGGCGTGCTTAGAGTTCTTCTGGAAGGGTGATTGCGGCGTTGCTAGCCTGTGTTGCGCGATTGTTCGGGCGTTGGCAGAGATTCGAGGCCGGCGTTTCACAGTCAGACGGTGTGCGAGCTCGTGGGCGGTGCTTGATCGGCGGCAGATTATATGGCAGCTAATCTTAGTTCGAGCGAGTGCCGGCGTATCACAGTGCGTGGAATGCGAATTGCGCAGGCGGTCACTCTGGTTTGTGCAGGCATCTTGAATCTCTGGTGAGGCGAGTAAGAGGAAGTTGATGCCAAGGCAAAACATCGGAGCCGACGCCAGAGTCGCGGTCAGTCAAATTTCGCTGTAGACTATAGTCTGGAGGCGTCGTGGACACGAGGAGCTGTGACGGTGGGCTATTCATGGCGGTGATTATGGATGATTTTCGTCGTCATGATTGTTTGGAGTAATATCCTGTATACAGACTGGATACAGCAATTGCATGCACCGCTGGCTTGGGCGATGTCTCAGAAGAAGATCAAGGGACAGACAGACGCACCGTTTGACGTGCCGGGCAACAATGTGCCATCATGACATGTCGCTGTCACAGCCTTGCGAGGGAGGACAGACAAGATGAACGCCAGCAGCACTGTCTTCCCCGGCGGAACTGGCGCGGATGGCGCTGCCTGGCTGTAGATCAGGCCGACTCGTGGCAAAGCGATGCGATGAGATTGAGATGCGAGTTCTAGATTGATTGACAGCCACCTCCCAGGCGCACGCCACTTAGCATGGTGCTGCTATGAAATGCGTGTCATACGATGCGCACGAACTGCAGACTGCCAACGGAGGAACAGCCTGATTGATGCCACACTGCTGCATACCGCGCCGTTGTATATGCCTGCTCGTCACCGACGCCCGAGACAGCAGAACGGAGTCACTGCAAAAGGGCATCGCATGGCAGGCGCAACGAACGATGAAAGGGGCCACGAAGCAGGCAGGCCTCACCGCTCCAGCGACAGCGACGTCGATCGGCCACTCGCAACTCGGTAGGCCCACTAGTCCTCGTACAGTATGTACATCAGAACTCGCAAGGCAGGGGAGCTTGGTCGTGGCGAACATGTTTGGCGCTCCTCCCGCCGCACGCCGACCTGACAATCCCTGAAGTGCATCACTGGAGGCTGCTGATGCGTGCGTGGGCCTTGCGTTAGCGACACATGATGTGCCAACAGCGCCTCTGGGTGCTAGACTGAGGTAGACTAAGGTACACGCCGCCTGCAGCAGCGATACTCCCTGAGGACCTGACGACTACGCTGTCGCATTCGTGTTTGTTGTCGTGTTTGCGCCTTAGCTGCGCCTGTTATTGTGGATTATTTTAATTATCGCCCTGCTACGCTGTGCTGGCGACGAAACGCCTACATACTGTGCCTGACCGGGGTGCGTAACAACAAATGCGAAACACCGTTTCACACCCCATCGTCGGTCTTCGTCGGAGACCCCGTGACTTGACCCAGCCCACCGTCCACACTTCAGACCACCTCGCTGCTCCCCGCCGTGCGTTCGCCTTCGTTGCTTGCTTTAGCCTCCTTCATGCAGATTCTGGTGGACCTTGTCATGAACGAGCGCTCTGTGCGCCGCCCGCATGCGCTAGACCCCGGACATGACTTGCCTATGCGCGCCGTCGCTACCCTTGACAATAACAACGGTCCCGTCGCCAGAATCGCACAGTGCCGGCTGCCTCACCGCCGCCTGCACCTACCCGCCGCGTGCGATCAGAATGCCATTGTCTGGTCTCGACGTCAAGCGGGCAGAAACGAGCGAAACTCACCTCCGACGACCACCTCGGCGATGGTGAAGGACTATATGTCTGAGATCGGAGGGGACACTCCTCACGAGCTAGGATTCACAGAACCACGCGTCAGTCACGAGCCACCGGCATGATCTAGCCCTCATGTCGTTGGTGTCACAGGGCTATCTAAACGTCAGTGCATGCACACTCTAAACTTCGTTCGACTGCCTCGCTACCGGACATTCTCTCCGGCAGTTCACCGCTAAGTCCCCTGCATGCGCATTCCGATCTCCTAGTCCTCTGGTCCTTTGGGAGATTGTGGTGCCTCGAGTAAAATAATGTGCGATGTCATGTCTTTTTTAATTGCTCGTCGGCTAAAGTCGAGATACTTGGCAAATCTGCAAACTCACTCGTGGCTGACACGTTCGCCGCTATAGCAAATCGCAAATGCACCTTGGTAAGCTCCAAGATGTTGATGTGCGTGCAAGGCGCATGCAGATCTGCGTTCCCAAGCGGTGCCAGATCATCACGCCTGTTCCCGAGGATCTAAGGACGACCAGCACTCTCTTAGCTCCCAAGCCGCCGCAACGCTCCTCTGCAACCAATGGCAAACCGTATTCACCGCTTCTCATGTCTGTTGGCGGCGGCCTCTCCGCCCCGAGTCAAGCCGTGTCTTACCACGTCACTTCAACTACTTGCAGCCTCCCAGCTATTGGTAACTCGAGGTAACGCAGCCTTAGGGTCGCACCTGCTATTGCTTTGCCTCGTTTGCGGTGTAAGGAGTCTTGGCTCGCTCATAGCATGCCGACGTCACAGACGTGTGGCGCAAGTGCATGAGCGTAGATCGGCCGCTACCATGGGTGCTTTAGCCGCGCTGTTCGATATCGAAGAAGAAGCTTCATCCCGGTTGCGAGCCCGAACCGTTGTTAACAAAATTATCGAGGGCTGGCTTTGCTCCAACGGTTCGCTTACAAAGTACGCCCGGCACAAAGCTATTTCTATTTTGCTGCCAGCACACGCTTAGGCATCCTTAGACCACTTTCTCGATCTTGCGCTTGGTCGAGCTGCTGTCACCAATGCGGGCTCGCCGTTTCACCCCTTGCACCTAATGCCATTGCCCGAGCTTTGTAAGGGTGGTCTCCATCCTCACGGCACCCGCCACAGTACGCACGGTTTCCATGCACCGTACCCACAGCACGCACAGGAGGGCGCTCCCGAGCCTGGCGCGCCCTTGCAAATCAATCGCTGCCCATGCTTCCATCCCTGTTGGAGTCTTAGATTCCTTCACCGTTGACTGCTCTGTGGTCTCGTGAGCTAGTGTTACGTCAAGTCTGGCATTCCCGACCGCCAGTTGAAACCGTACTTGCTCACGAGCCTTACAACAGTCTCGTCCATTCCTTGCCTTTGCTGTACCAGTAGTCATCACAGTGATCAAAGCACCCTACAATTTACCGTTTCAGGACTACTTTCTTGCCAGGATAGGGCTGTCCCGCACAATCCTGGACTGTTTCTGACGACACGCGTTCATCAAATCGTCTCACGTCGTTGGGTATTCATTTCGGCATTAACCCAATCACTGCCCGACCTCACTTCACAAAAAGGAACGATCTGCCGGATCAGACCAGTCAAAGTTAGAGCCTATCACCAGCATTCTATATTGGCCAGACACACGAATTACGACGATACTTTCGGGTATCTCTTTCACGCCTCACGACACGCTTTACGAAACGACCTTCAACTTACCGAAACAGTCAGACCCTGTGACTTCCAAACAATTTGTACGGCTCTTCCAACACATTGTTACTGGCGATCAAGCCAGCACCAGTCGTCACCGTGGATATCCATACCCTCCTGGAGAGGCCAACCGGTCCTACATCGCCCGGTAACGCCAGTGCATCGTCCAGGAATTCGTCTGCAAGCAGTACAGGCAGAGACAACGCCACTCTATCAACGCAAGCGTCGACAGTGGCTCCCGCGCCGTACCCTGGAACTCCAACCAGTATCAACAACCATTACCACCACCACCAGCCTCACCCACAAGTGCAGTTTCAAGGTCAGCTGTACCATCAAGCAATGCAGGCCGTACAGTACCACCAGCCGTACATGCCTCATCCGCAGCACTTCCCGCCTCCAGGCACCGGCTTCCCCGGGTACGCTCCTCCTGGGATGTCAGATCCTCGATTCCCTCCACACATCCCAGTGACGCATACCGGCACAAGCAACAAGCGCCCTGCGGGACCCCATCCTGCTGCGTCACCTGCGAAGAAGAAGCAGTCAAAGTGGACTTCCGACGAGGACGCGTCCATCATTGAGCTTCGCGGAAATGGCATGAAGTGGGAAGACATTTCCAAGCATCTACCCGGCCGCAGCGCGATCAGCTGTCGACTTCGCTTCCAGAACTACCTCGAACGTCGCTCGGAATGGGACGAGGAGAAGAAGAACAAGCTTGCCAGGCTTTATGAGAGGTATGTTCTTCGATTCTTATTGCAACGACTCACAAGCTGACAAGTTATCAACAGATTCAAGAAGGACATGTGGGAGAAGATTTCGAAAGAGATGGCTCTGCCATGGAGGGCGGCCGAAGCAATGCACTGGCAGATCGGCGAAGTCGAAATGGCCCAGCGTGCCAACGTACCTGTCTTCCACCTCGCCGGCCAACAAAACGCAAACACCACAGCTGGTGCCATGCCCGACAGCAGATCCAGCACCTCACCCGGCTCAGTATCCAGCGGCCCAGCACACATTCACGTACACGGACATGGCCACGGATACTCCCACGCGCACACTCACAACCACAGCCTCCCGCAAGTCTCGCACCCGATGCACGCCTCGATATCGCCAGAGCAAGTCCGCATGGTCCGCCGCAACAGCGGTGCCAGCTCGCCTGGAGCAAGCTCTTTGCTGAGACACAGAGCCGACAGCGCACGGTCATGTCAAAACACGGCGTACACTCCCAGATCCGCTCCTGCACTGCCACCTTTGGGTGAAATCACCACGCCGCAATCTCGATGCCCTTTGCCTCCCGTCGTTACTTCTGCGGAAGCGGCGCGGAGGTTCTGAAGGATCGATTGATTGAATGATGAATAAACCATGCAGGCGTTTTGTGATCTTTGGCGAAGGCGTATCTACGTAGATGGACAGCGATATCTGGCAGGCGGGGATCTGGGTTTTAACACGAGTTCCAAACAGGATTGAACGCTAATGATTGGGGAGGAAACTTTTGGCATGAGCGTCCGGCTTTTTGATGATATCTGAAACGAGACGGGGCAAGCATAGCGTGGTTCGCGGTTATTGTCTTTTTTCTTTGATCGGGGGCCTTGGGCATTGCGATGGCGCGCGGGCTGTACAGTACCCACCACCAAAGTTTAACGAACTTGACGAAGAAAAAACCTATACCCTATGCATGGAAAGGGCTACTGTGATGAGGATGGGAGGGTTTTAGTTTATATAATATACACGTTCACTTGTCACCGACTCTGCATTCTGAATTAGACAGGACCCACTTCTCTGCTCATGATGATACGCACTACGCACTTGTTGTATGGAATACTTCGGGTATGTTCATGGCGTGGTGGCTATTATTATTTACTTTCGAGATACCTTCGAGGAACACTTCTAGACTTATGGAAAATTACGATTCGTTTCCCCGGCACTTGTATTGCTGCTAACCCTCGAGATACGAACGAAGAACAGCGGCACCTGCCAGCGAGATAGCCTATTCTCAGAATTTCAGAAGATATTACTGTACCCATGTACACGTGTGATCGCAGGAGATCGTTTCGTGTCACACGTTGTGCGATAGCCATTGCCTGTTGCTCCTTCAATTGTACTTGTGATGTGTCGTGGGGAATGTGTTCATCCGAGCTTCGCCCGGCTAACCCGAAAGTCGTTGGTTCTCGAAGGAGAGGAGAGAGGTACTGCATGTATCGTGACAATAGTACCTTGCAAGCTATTGCATGAAACCCGTGACAGAACTCTATTTCACATGGCTCCTTGACCTAAACACCGACTATCTCAAAAAAGTGCAAAACAACCCACCCATCAAGCCCACAAATGGAGACCGACGGCCTGGACCTGCTGGGGGACAGCTTGCTGCAATGGGTGCGGTCCTTCGAGGGCGTAGGCGAAGTGCAACAATGGCGAGACCTCAGCGATGGAAGAGCACTATGGACAATCCTGCAAGACGTCGACGCGGACTACTTCACCGGCGCGCTGCCTGAGCCCGACCTCTCCCCCTCGGACGACTGGACACGGCGATGGCAGAACCTCAAGCACGTGGACAAGCAAGTCTCGCTATACTACCGCGACATCTGCAATGGGCAGGAGCAGCTGGGAGCAAACGGGCCGGATCTCAAAGCTATCGCGGCGGACTCCTCGGTGCAGGATTTGGAGCGGCTGCTTATGGCTATTATTCGGTCGGCTATGACGAGTCCGGAGTCGAATCAGAGGATGGCGCCGAGGCTTATGGGTTTGGGGAGGGAAAGAGCTATGGCTATTGCGGGTGAACTCAGGGCTATGGAGGAAAGTGAAGTCGTGGAAGAGTCGGAGCCAGTGAGTCGGGAGGAGTCGGCATATCAGTCGGAGGTGGAGACGCCAGATGAGAGCAAGTTGAATGGCTCAAAGGGCAATGGCGGACTTTATAGTGACCCGCTGCTGGAACGAGAGGAGGAGCTCCTTCAGGCACAGGCAACGATCGATAAGCTCCAAGCGAACCATGCTGCGGCGCAGCGCCAGTTGCAGGAACTCAGGCAGGACAAGGACAGACTTCAAGAAGCTTTCGATTCATACCGAGACGACATCGACAGCAGAGGGAAGAAAGTGGACGGAGGCGATGCAGTGAAGAAGCTTCAGCGTCAGGCAGATAACGACCGTGCCTACATCGACGACCTCGAAGCGCAATTGCAAACTTCAAGAAACGCGGTAGAGAAATACGAGCGCCAGATCCAAAAGCTCAGAGACGATGCCGAAGCGGGTCAGAAGCTGCGTGACGACTTGCAGATGCTGAAAGCTGAGAACGAAGACTTGACTCAGAAGATCAGGGCGAACGAGAATCTTAAGAAGAAGATTCAGGCTCTGCAAGAACAGGAACGACTGAATGTCTCACTCCGCGACGAACTCAAGACAGCCAACGAGAAGCTGGAAGAGCTCGAGCGTATGAAGCAGATTCAGACCAGTTTGGAGAAGGAGATTATTGAGAAACGCGGGCTCATCCGCAACCAGGAGTATCAGATCAACGAACTCGGAACCATGAGGAAGCACGCTGTTTACGACTCTGGTGTTCTTGCTCAGAAGCTCGAGGCCGCTCGTGAGCGACATGAGCGTGACCACGAGGCAATTGAGGAGCTTCGCCAAAAGCTGCAGGATCACAACCTCGATGATGAGGATATTGTGCCAAAGACGGACATGAACCGTGAGATCACTGCCAGTGAAGAAGAACCCAAAAAGCCAGCACCCAAGACAGATGAGAGCAAACATTGGGCGGAGAAAGTCGAGCTGCTGGAGAAGCAGCTCGCAGCTTCAGATACACGCCTCAAGCAAGCCGCAGAGCGCACAGATGCGCTAGAAGAAGAGAAGCGCAACCTTCAGGGCAATGATGCGGAGAGACTCAAGGCACAGCAGTTGGCGCAGGACCAAGAAACTAGGATCACTGAACTGCGCAAGCAGCTTGACGCGGCGTCCAAGCAGCCTCAGACAACTGCGCTAACGCCTGATATGGCCACGCTGCAGCGCGAAAACCGTTTGATGGCGTCAGCTTGGTATGATGTGACCGCTCGCCTACAGAATAACGGCGTGTCACTTGGAAGGCGAAAGCAGGAGCCAAAGAGTTGGATCGGCAAGCAGCGGGCTTTGGTGGGCCCGGGTAGTAGCATGGTACGCATCACTCCAGCCCTTTGAGCACAAACATTGAAGACTGACTTTGTTCACAGACATCAAGATGATTGAGTAGAAGTTAAGGGAACACTGATATATTATCCATTTTCAGTGAGCGATATTGGGCGCAGTCGATGCATTTCAGCAATATACCCATCTATGCGATCAACAGGAGTCGCCAGCATAAGCCATGTAAGAAGTTACATTCTCAAGTACTCGGTCTCACGTCCTCTCAGGCACGTCCCACGTCGTAGACCCAAGATATGCAGTAGTTGATTGAACTGTGGAAGAGTGTTTGTTGATATGTACGAGCAAACGCCACTTCCCCAACTGCGCAAAAGTGAAGTCGAAAGAGCGTCGTGACCTCACCACGTGGCAGGCACGACCTCAGCCGCTTCCCGACTCTTGCCTCGCGATTGCACTCCCACCTTCTTGCCACGCTCATAAGTCAACTTCTTGCACCCACTCTTGCATCCACACTCCTTTCTCGACTTTGCATCCGTTCCTTAGCCCTTCCACGCACACACTTCTTTATCACCGCCCGCCCACTGTTCGCTGGCCGTGTACATCTTACCGCCATCGAAACATCTCGCCCGTCACTACCGCGCTCCGTAACCAAGCACAACATCTCCTACAACCACCCCACGTGAGTCCGTCATGAGCTCGCCTCAGAAGAAGGCCGCGTGCTCGTTCGACATCCATCGCGACGAGAGCGCTTTTGCGACTCACAATGTACGTTGAGAGTGATCAGCGCGATCTTGCCCGCAAACGCGATGTCACTGACACGTGACCATGCAGGTTGAAATGAAGCGCACTGGCTCCACTTTGCCGCTCCCACTCACCACCTCCAAGCTTGTCAACAAACTTCCTCGCGAATCTCCCAAGGTAATTCACACCCACGGTCACAAGCCCGACATCGCAACTCACTCACACTCCACAGAAACACAAGACCGACACCAAAGGTGAAGAGCACGACGACGTCCTAGGCGAACTCATGGCCAAGCTCAACGAGCAGCAAAACACCAAGCACGCTGGCGGCGTGCCGCTCACGGACGACATCTCCTCCCAAGGCACCGACCCGCTCGCTGGCACGCCACCCGCTGGTGGCAGCACCGCCACCTCCGACAGCAACGACACCACGGCCATGGAGAACATGAAGCGTCAGCTCGAGCTTGCTACCGAGCGCATGGCTCAGATGGAACTTGAGCTCACTCATTCTCGTACCCGCCAGCCCTCCGAGCAGGCAGAGCTTGCTCACCCTCACTATCACCGCACCGCCGAGCAGCCGGCCAATGCCTCTTTCCCCAACACTGCTCAGGGATTCCCCTTCGTCTCCCTTCCGCCGCAGGGCGCCTACACCAACGTCGACTCCAGGCGCACCAGCCCGTCGGACCTGAACTCCCAGCAGCAGGCTCTCGCCATGCATGGCGCATACCAGACCGGCACGCTGGCGCCGCCGCCCTTTTTCGCCACCCAGAAGTAAGCCCGTCTTAACGGCTCTTTGCCGAATGACTTATTCTAACATCTCACAGTGAGGGCGTTGCTCCGGTCGCCCGTCCTTCTTCCGCCTACGGTCCACGCGCAGTTCGTCTGACGCCTCCGACCACCCCGTTCGCCCAGAACTTCAACCAGGCCCAGCTGAACCAGATCTATGGTCCGCAGGTTGCTGTAACTGGCCAGCAGATCCAGGCACCCATCGGTACTCGCCTCTCTCCCACCGCATCTGACTTCGCTGGTCAGTGGCAGGCCATCGCGCAACAGTCAGTCGCCCCGCAAGGCCAGCACTACATGAGCACCGTCGAGCCGCTCAACTATCGCCGCTTGCTCGATCGTGATATGAACTGCAACTGGCGCTACATCGTCGACAAGATCGTGTGCAGCAACGACCAACAGGCCTCCATCTTCCTTCAGCAGAAGCTGAAGCTTGGCACCCCTGAGCAGAAGTTCGAGATCGTTCAGGCCATCATCGACCAGGCCTATCCCCTGATGATCAATCGGTTCGGTAACTTCCTCGTCCAGCGCTGCTTCGAGCACGGCTCGCCTGAGCAGGTGGTGTTGATTGCGCAGGCTATCCGTGGCAACACTCTGAACTTGAGCATGGACGCTTTCGGATGCCACGTCGTCCAGAAGGCCTTTGACAGCGTGCCCGAGGAGTATAAGGCCATCATGGTTCATGAGCTTCTGCGCCGCATCCCGGAGACGGTCATCCACCGCTACGCATGCCATGTCTGGCAGAAGCTGTTCGAGCTTCGCTGGAGTGGCACCCCGCCGCTGATCATGAAGTATGTCAACGAGGCTCTGCGTGGCATGTGGCACGAAGTCGCACTCGGGGAAACTGGCAGTCTCGTCGTCCAGAACATCTTCGAGAACTGTCTCGACGAGGACAAGCGTCCTTGCATCAACGAGGTTCTTGCTAGCATCGATGTCGTTGCTCATGGTCAGTTCGGCAACTGGTGCATCCAGCACATCTGTGAACACGGCGCCCTTCCGGACCGCAACCGTGCTGTCGACCACGTCCTGCGCTACGCTACAGAGTACAGCATGGATCAGTTCGCTTCCAAGGTCGTCGAGAAGTGCCTCAAGATCGGTGGTTCCGAATTCCTTGACCGCTATCTTGACGTCGTCTGCGAGGCTCGTCCTGATCGTCCACGCATGCCGCTTGTCGACATTGCCGGCGACCAATTCGGCAACTACCTCATTCAGTACATCCTCGCCAACGCCGATGCCCAGCGTCGCGAGGTTGTCGCTGCCCACATCCGCAAGCACATGGTCTCCCTGCGCGGCTCCAAGTACGGCTCTCGTGTCGCCATGCTGTGCTGCAACCCGGCCTTCGCCACACGCCCTGGCCCGCCCACTGGAGTCAGCCGCAACAACAGTCGCTACCCCGAGCAGACTGGCTACGATGCGGGAGGCCGCCAGTACAACAACGGCAACACCGATCGCGGCTACATTGGTATGGGTCGCAATGGCAACTACCGCTGAATCATCTTCCCGCACGATGCAACCATACTCGAAGCGTAAGACACTCGCGCGCTATTCTGAAGGGCACCATTAAGCTCAATCGATTCATCCTTGACACCATCTCGCATTCTGTCAGCAATCTACAAAGGTGCTGCGGTCCCTAAATCGACCCCCAAACTCGTTGCTTTCTACACAGAAGCTAGCTGGGGAGGGCAAACCCCATGCTGTTGGATTGGAAAAGTATCTCACCGTCTGGCTTATGCTTCCGGCAAGCTCTTACCTCTTGCATTATACCGCCAGTCGCTGGCTGCTGCAATCCTGTGTGCATTTTCTGGGGCACATCTGACTAAGTCGTCTAATGTCTTTGTTTTTTCTTTTGTTGGAAGCATAATATGTAGCATAGCATTACCCATATCACACGAAGCGGCAGCGTTGACTATCGTAATCGTAGTTAGTCTGCAAAAAAAGCATAACGAAAGTTTTGTTTGCTTATGGGACGGTGTGCATCCTCGAGCGTAAGATCCCACCTACTTGACATATCAGAAATGCTGATGATATATTTTGACCACTTCTTTCGGTACCATTTGAGGGGATACGAACACAAGGTATCGATCTGTACATGTAGGAGACAGACTCCTGACAACTTGATGTGTAGTATTTAGACTTTGGTGCAAGAATTGGTTATGAGAGGCTAGAACCATTCTCGACTTCACGCTTCCTCCCATCTCTCGCCTCCTCAACTACGCGTGTTTTATCAATACTCCCGCCACACAGCCGTGCTACGCTGCAATACAACTACTTTTATTCGCTTGGCTGGAATCTCCCAGGACCGCGTGGAGACCATACCCTTCTACCCTGGACCCAATTTTCAGCACGAGGAAACGACAGTGCAGACTGAGGGGGGCTTCTTTAACAATTGCAAGCGAAGCGTGTACCAAATCTGGAAGGGCACACACCAACAAAAAGCAACGTGGTTGCCTGGAGATACTCTCTAGATTTGGCGCGTTCAAGTTAGATGTGGTCCTTGTTTGCGCCGTTGGGCAAGCCCAGCAGATTTCCCAGCGTCCTATACAATTATTGGAAATGCGCCACACTCCGACAGTCGTCACGATTGACTGTAAAACCACCCGCTCGTCGGCCATGGACTGCAGAAGATGACCGCAAGCTTCGTAGTCTTGTCGAGCAAGGCTTCGGGACCACGCGTATTGCAAGCGAAATGAGTGACCGCTCGTTCTCTACCATTGAGTTCCGTTTAGAGGGCTTGAAGGCTGGCGGCAGACCCCTTGGATTAGAAGGTGAAATCAAGACAGGTCCTAAGTTTACTGCGTAGGAGAAGGCATTGATGCTGGAGAAACGGGGCCAGGGCCTATCACATCGAGACATTGCGAGCTACTTCCCCAATCGAAGTCTCACCTCCGTCAGGAGGTGTTTGATGAACCTGGTGTATTGCCCCCCCCCTCTGAACGACGGGCAAAAAATTATTACACAGAGGAAGACTTGCGGCGCATCATCGAGATGAGATCGAAAGAAGGCAAAAACTTTGGCGAGATTGGTCACGAGATGCAATGCTCTCGGAGGATCATTGAGAGATTGTGGCACACCCGATGTCTCAGCATGATTTCGGAGGAGGCGCTTAAATCCATCCACTCGTCTTGTTGATATGGCTAAGTATCATGTAGATTTGAGGACGGTGTAACTGACCTAGAGTTTGTATAGTCCGAAGAAAGATAATGCGCATGCGTCTCGAATTTCCCCGTAATAAATACAATAAGTCGAGTTAGATGCAGCGACTGCAGCTCCGAACGACAGAGTCAATAGCTCAAGTCTGAGCGTTAATTCGAACACCACAGTACATGCAACTTTGCTTTCAATTGAATCGATTGGTACGGAGCCCATACGGGAAGAACGACTTTGCGCCAGTGGTCTCTCTCGTCGTCCAAGACAGCCTTCGAAATGCACAGGAAGGAGCCGCCGAATACGGGTAGACGCTTGAGCGAAATGGAACACATGTTACACGCTGGACAAGAGACATGGGAGCCACCGCATTCTGGACGTTTTTTGCTTCACGACCTGCAATTCGCGCAGGTCACGGAGTGTATGCCAATGCTCTGATTGAACGTGATAGTTTCGTTTGGTCGCTCCATTTCTTGCGAATCAGGCATTCATCAGACGTTCAAGGAAGAAGAAAAACAAGAGACGATACGTGTGAGCGGCTACTACCCAAAGTGTTCATTCTCCCTATACACCTGTTTTCCACAATCCACAAATAGACACTGTAAAATATAAACGAGAGAAACAACATCAAATTCCATATACAAGACACACAAAGAAAAAAACAATTTCAACAATTTCATCTGGGTTTGATGTGTAATGATGGGAAAATTCTATCCGCGAACAATGCAAGCATATGTAGTCAGGGTGCACTTCAAAGACGCGCATCTCTCCGAAACGAGAGTCTAAAACACGACCAGAACAAGAAGAGTCTTCTTACAACTCGTCGTGACCCTCTTCCCTCTCGCCCATCGCCTCGCGAACCCTCCTAAGAATCTCCTCCTGGTCGGGCATCTCTCCATTCTCATCCTGGTCCATCCTAATAATCTTGGGACCAGTCTTCTCATCAGCCTCAGGAGCATCGGTCTCCGCCTCAGCGGCAGAAGTGGAAGTCGCAGAAGATTTGTTCTTCTTGGCTTTGCTGGTCTTGGCCTTGGGCTTCTTGCTGCTAGACGAGGGCTTGGGCTGTCGGATCTTCTTCTGGATCAGCTCGAGCATGGCGTCGCTGAGCTTGGCGGCCTTGGCTTCGAGGTCCTTGATGGTGAGGACGGGGTCTTCGTGGGCGGAGAGCTTGTTCTGCGCTGTGGTCTGCTCCTCGAGCCAGGCGGAGATTTCGGAGTGGAGTTTGCTGATGGAGGAGAGGTCCTCGTTGGTGTAGGGCGAGAACGTGGTCGGGGCGGGAGCCTTTGAGGACGAGGTCGAAGTGGCTTCTTCGTCGTCTTCCAGGCCGTCGGTGTCGACGGAAGCGGTGGCGGAAGCGGCGAGAGAAGAGGCGGCCTTGGAAGCTTCCTCCTCGGCCTTCTGGACTTGGTCACGGACTGTGTCCATGAGCTTGTTGGTCTTCTCAAGAGAGTCCTTCAGAGCCGAGACCTTGTCGTCTCTGCCCTCGCTCTCGGAACGGCGCTGCTTGATGGGCTCCACAAGCTTCTTGAGGGCGCTCAGGCGCTCCTTGAAGACCTTCTCGGTCGCCTTGGCGATCTCCTTGGGCTCCTCCATCCACTCCTTGGTCTCGCTCAGGAGCTTTGAGATAGCGTCGCGCTGAGCGGCAGTGCTGACGGGGCTGTAGTCGGAGTTGTCAAGGAAGTCACGAACGTGGTAAGTGAAAGCCTCGAGCACGTTCATTGCCTCCTCACGAGCATAGCGGGCTTTGTCGCTGCGATCGAATGCGGTAAGACGCTCGCGCATACGCTTAATCTCGTCGGGAGTGGACTGGCGAAGACCCTTAGGGGTGGTGGTGAAGGCGACAGTGATCGTCTCAATGCGCTTCTTCGGCTTTTCTGGGATAGCGGAGGAAGAAGCAGGGGCTGATGAGACAGAAGATGTAGAGGTAGTAGCGTCGACTTGCTCAGTGGTCTCAGTGCCATCCTCGCCAAGAGGCTCCTGATCGTTCTTCTTGCCAAATCCGAGCCAGCCCTTCACGCTGTCTCCAACGCTCTTGGCGGCCTGGTCGGTTTCGCAGCTTACGCTGCCGGAAACAACCTCGGGGATGCCATCAACGGCGCTGAGCCTGATGCTGAACTTGACACTGACATCGTCCTTGTCACAGCCAAAGCGCTCCTTGAGTGCGGTCACAGAGGCGGTGAGGTTGGTTGTCTGAACGCTAGCGACAGGCTGGTCGACCTCGCCGACTTGCTGGTAGACGCCAAAGTCAAAGTCCTCCTTGTTTTTGAAGCTGACCTGCTTTGTGCTTGCGTTGTTGCCGACAGGGCTAGTGGCAGTGAAGAGACCCTGTCTCCTGTCCTTGCCACCATCGAGGAAAGTGATACCGGCAGGGTAGCCAGCAACATCAGAGTCGCGGATCTCCTTGACCTTGAAGCTGGGCGAAAGACCGGCAGCCTTGAAAGCAGCGCCGAAGACAGCGCTCTCATCGGCGTTGACGTTGCTGCGAAGCTTGTCGGACTTGCCAACAAACTCTTCGAGCTTGCGCTGAACGAAAGGTGTGCGGACAGCACCACCGTGGAGGATGACGCTGTCGATGTCGGCCATGGTCAATTTCGCAGCAGCCAGAGCATCCTTCAGAGGTCCAGCAACGCGGTCGGCATACTCAGAAGTGAGCTCCTCGAATTCAGTGCGGGTGAGCTTGGTCTTGAAGTCGATCTCAGGCAGGAGCTCCTCGAAGAAGCTGTTCGCCTCCGAGTTTGCGCTCAAAACGTGTCTTGCCTTCTCGGCATCTTTCCAGACTCTGCCCATGAGACGGCCGTTCTTGGCGACGTCCTCAGCCTGGATACCACGGCTCTTCATGACAGGCTTGGTCACAAACTTGCGAATGTAGTCGTCCACAATGACCTGGTTGAAGTTGTCTCCACCAAGTGTCCTGTCCCAGCCGGTACCCAGAACGGCGACTTCTTGAACAGTCTTGTTGAACTTTCCAATATCCTTAACCTTCCTGGACTGGAATCTGAGAACAGTCGCGGTTGTAGAGCCAGCGCCCATGTCGAAAACGACGTGCTGCTCAGGCTTACCTCCCTTGTTGACCGTGGGGAAAGTCCTGCTCTTCGCGTAGTCCAAACCAACCGCAAGTCCGTCCGAGATCAAGGCCATGACATTCAGACCAGCCAGTTCAGCTGCCTTTTCGATGGCCCTCTTCTCGTCCACAGTGTAGAAAGCGGGGACGGTCACAACCGCGTCTTCGACCAGGTTGCCCGCCATACCCTCTGCGTTGTTCCTGATGTTTCCAAGCTCCATTGCGAGTAATTCCTCGACGCTCCATGGCTCTTCAGCCTCGTTGAATGCGCTGCTCTTGAAGAACGTGGTTCCCTGCCTTCCACTCTGCTCAACCTGCACAGCAGGGTAGCGGCTCGAGTATTGGTTCACCGTCTCGCTCTGCTCTCCGCTCCAGATCAGACCAAGAAGCGGCTTCAGGTTGGGGAAGACCTCGCCAGGCATTCTGCCCTGAAGCGCAAGCGCATCACCTCCGTAAGCCCTCTCGGGGTAGGATCCCAGTTCGGCGATGACATTGTTGGAGGAGTCGCGGGTGGGCTTGAAAGCAACGGCGGCTGCTTCTTTGCGTTTTGAGTCTTTGGTCAAGACAATATCGAGTGGGATACCAGGCTTAACGAGGGAAGCTTTGAAGTTGAGTGTGCCGAAGTCGAGGCCGAGCACGGCGGCGGATGCTGATGATGTGAAGAAGAACAGAAATGCTAGCAGGATGTTCCATGGTGAGGATGCCTTTTGGCGAGTGGGCGGCGCCATTGTGAAATGTGATGTGTGTGTAATGCGGCCAGATGGCTGGCGGTGTAGCGCTTCGCGGAAGGCTTTTGAAGTCGATTTAATGCAGCATTGGGTGTCGCAAAGGATGTCACGACTGAATGAAAAGTGGAATGAAAAAGAGACGTTTAAGCTGATGAGTGAGTCTAGTCACAAGCCGTTTCAGAAATGGTGGCGGCAATGGATGTTGCAATGTGGCTTCTTATCGTGGGCTGGGTGGGTGAGAGCTTTGAAGCGTTGCACTTTCTTGACACATGACGCTGTACAGCCAGGTGTCCGCTTTCAGGGCCCGTTGTTCACTCGAACTCCCCTGTCCGCTGCCTATGTCGCCCCACCAAGGCAAAGGAGAAGGTGATGGAAGGGGATGGCGGTAGGGCTGATATAGCAGGGCGACATGATATAATATCTGCAATCGTGAGGAAATATTGTCAAGAGAGGTATATGCCAAAGCCCCTGCTTGTGGGTATGAATGTTGTCTTTGCTGCTGATCAAATGCGGGCACATGCCAGCATGCTTTGAGCGATGTGCAGCACATCGTCGGCAGGTGTTCGAGATATCATGCCAACGAGGTTGTCTGCGATAAGAATTCGATCGCATGAGCCGTCAACGCAGTCTTGTCACCCAGACGCGTCGGACTGATCAAAAATCAAAGAGATTCATACGGCTCAGACGGCATGCAGATCGCCGACTTCCCAAAGCATCGAACAGACCGAAACAACGGAGGAAGGCCAATGTGACACGTGACATTCGTGCTTAGGGACGTCGGCATGGACGACAGGTTGAAACATGATCGATGAGGCTGGCGGGACGCGTTGGCGTCGCATCAACGGCGAGCCAGCCAACGGCGCCGGGCTTGCGTATACGAGACGGAGAAGAGCTGCGATCGATAGTTATGCACGAAAGCAGATGCATATACGATGCATGCTAAATGGTGACTTGCAGCACACGACAACCATCATCAGCAAAACGAAGAGACGGCACGTTCAGGAGAGCTTGACTTCACGCCACTTGGCGTATAAAGTCGTTTGCCTTCGTACCTGCAGATCAGGGCCTTGCGTATGCCTATTCCTGGCGCGCGTGCTGAGTCGGGTAAAGCCGTGTTGTGTGTTCTTTGAAGCTGTCCGCGGCCGAGGATGCTTGGATGGGCGACAATGGGTGTTTGAAGGGGAAGTGGTAGAGATGGTTGTATGAGAGTATTGGTGTACCTGGATATACAATTGATCACTCATTATTGCCTGTGGGACTGTATACATATATACATGTATCAATTTATTAACAAGAAGAGAGACTCTCAACAAGACTCTCTCTCCTTCTCCAGGTGGACTTGTGCACTAAGCTCCACAAAGCCACGCAACCGCCGCTCCAGCGCGGGCGGCGGAGGAGGGCAGAGGGCAACGTTAAGCGTCGGCCTTATCCCTGGCCTCACCTGGCGCTGCCTCTGGCTCTGGCTCTGGCTCTGGCTCCAGTCTCTCTGTCGCGACCACGTCTCAAGCCACTCTGCACTACCACCACCCTCTGCCTCTGCCACTGAGAGACCATCCAAGCGCATACACAAACACTGCCGCCTGCTGACCTCCTCGAGTATCAGCGACCCTCCTTTCTAGCCAACACCACCACCACTGCCATTTGCGCCCTTCGATTATGATAAGCCCTCAATAGCGCCGGCCGCTGACCACGAATCCCCGTCTGTACACGACGACGCACATCTCACTGGAACTGCTTCCAACACTATAACTATACCTTCGCGCGCAAAATCTACCACATACCACAATCATGGAGGACAAATACATCGGCCTCCTCCTAGCCGTGTGCTCAACGATCGGCATCGGCGCCAGCTTCGTTATCACCAAGAAAGGCCTCAACGCTGCCGCAGAAAGCCACGGCTTCGAGGGCGATGGTTTCACATACCTCAAGAATCCTATATGGTGGCTAGGAATCATAACCATGGTCATCGGCGAGATCTGTAACTTCAGCGCTTACGCCTTTGCGCCTGCGATTCTGGTCACACCTTTAGGCGCGCTGAGTGTGCTCATTGGCGCCGTCCTCGGAAGCTATTTCTTGGGAGAACAGCTGGGCATATTAGGAAGAGTAGGCTGCGCGATCTGCCTTATTGGAAGTGTGGTCATCGTCCTGCATGCGCCGCCAGATGAGCCTCTGGAGAACATTGACGCGCTGTTGGATCACGCTTTGCAACCAAGTAGGTCACCCGGAGACACATGCTCGAAATACAAGCATGGCAGGGCAACAGAACTCTCACTAACAGAATTACAGTGTTCATGATTTATTGCTTCCTGGTTGCTGTATTCGCGGCTGTTATGATCTACAAAGTGTCGCCAGTATACGGAAAGCGCAACCCAATGGTGTATCTCTCCATCTGCTCAACCGTCGGCAGTATCTCTATCATGGCGATCAAGGGCTTCGGCATTGCGCTTAAGCTTACTCTGGCCGGCAACAACCAGTTCTCACATCCGAGTACTTACGTTTTTGCGATCGTGGTGGTTGTCTGCATTCTTACACAGATGAACTACTTCAACAAAGCGCTCAGTCAATTCTCAACTAACATGTAAGGATAACAAGTACCAGGACCTCGAGTTGCGCAATTGCTTACAGCCTCACAGTGTCAACCCTCTCTACTACGTCACGTTCACCACATTCACCCTCATCGCTTCTTTCATCCTCTTCCGTGGCTTCAACACCGTCGACGCGAGCAACACCATTTCCCTTCTCTGTGGATTTCTCACGATCTTCGCTGGTGTCTACCTGCTCAACCTCTCCCGCGAAGACCCCAACGGTGAAAAGCTCGGAATTAACATGGGAACCCGCGATGCCTCTCGTGGCCACTACAGCGAAGTCGACGGCATTCCTACAGACGGTCTCGCAGGCCTGCAGACTCGTTTGAGCATGCAAAGCCGACGAAGCGGCGATGAGGGCCACAGGAGGAGCAACTCGTGGGGCATGCGCAGTCCTGTGGTACATTCCAAGGCCCGCGCAACCTCTGGGGAGTACACAATGCACAGCTATGATGTGGAAGCAAATAACTTGGGCGATCTCGCCGAAGACTCAGATGAGGAAGACGGTGGAAACAAGCGGACCAGCTTTGGCGATGGACGCAGAGGCTTGATGAACGGCCGCAACGGCAAGTTGAGGGCGTAGGTTGGAGCCAATGATGTGTCCCGAGGCTACGAAGCAACCCCGGTGGGCACCTGTGGGTGATGCCGCCAATGGACCACATCTCCGGACAGTCTGCGACGCACTATCTCCAGGTCATCGCCTCACGGCACCTGGACGAGCGCGCGGATCATAGCATATGAGCCGGACGTTCGCCCACAGGCGACAGCACCGTGGCGCCGAGAAGCCGCAAGTCCGGGAACGAATGAAGAGGAGGTCACGACACACAAGCACGAGGAAAAATCTTTGTACATACAACAACTCAATTCGCATGCGGCAAGGCGTTCAAAAGGCGTTCAAAAAAGGCACGACGAGCAAGGCTTGGTGTGGGGTTTGAATCAGATACCTTTTTTATTCCTTTCTAGGCGGGCCTTCTCATCGAGAGAAAAATTATCGAAGGAGTGTGAGACACGAGCTTATGCATTAGGCGCATTTGGGGGTCCGTTTCTGCTTTGCTTGATTTTTGATTTTTGGAAGAATTGTAGGTCTAAAGCTGGCCCGGGGTGGTTGCCTCGAGAGGGTACTTTCTACCAACGCCTAGCACGAACGAAAGAGATCTCGAACACGTGTGTTCGATTTTAACCTTTGATCCCATCGTGTGCTTCTCCTTGATCGTCTCAATGGTCTCACGAAGCCGATTGTCATCATAGTGGCTTTTTTGTTCCCTCTAACTAGGAAGAATTATACGTTTGTTCAGAGGTGGGCCATCAACGCATGGACGATTTGATATTCTCGGCTATCGATTGCCTCCGATACTGGGATGTGTTGTCATGGTTGTGGTTCTCAAGTGCCCACCTTGACGCCGGGCTTTTTTTTAATTGACATCGCTGCTGCAATGCCTTATTCAACCGGCTTCTTGACTGGAGTCATATGTCTTGCCTTCGTTCGAGTGTCATGCCGAGGCCGTAGGAACGACTGCATCATTTCTTGGTGTTCCCGTATTAAATAGAGTCTGATCATTCATATCGACTCGTACTCTGTAGAAGAAACAATAGCATGGCCCTTGATAGGCTTTGTCAGACCTTGGCCGCGTGCAAGGATGAAGGTCCTTTGCGTGAGTAAGCTTGAATTCCAACCAATCAGCGCGCTCGTGGGAAACTTGCTCACGACCGGATCGATATATCCTCCGCTCCCCTCTGCCAAAACAACGATTCCTCACGAAAGCCGTATTTTGCTCTGGTCTTGGGCCTGCAATGGGACGGTGATAGGAGTTATCGCTTTGCATGTCTTGATGTGAGCCATGGCTATCTCACAACTCCATAACCCAAACCAGCCATCCGGAAATTCCTGAAACAATCATCAACAAGCCCACAGCCAAGGCTAAACCAAAACGTGAAACTCGACTAGGCCGCAATCGTGAAACCGATTGAAGCACTAGCTATACCAAAACTTCACGTTTTCTGGTTAACATATCTGTACGCCGAAGATAGCCGGACCCTCGTCCACCGATACCGGCGATGGCAGGATGGCTCATTACACTGTGTGAAGGAACGAAGTCAAGATGCAGGTTGAAAAAAGTTATTCCTTTGTGTTTCTACCTAAGTATAAAAAGAAAATACAAAATCGAGAAGAAATGTAAAACCGTGTGCCCAAACTCGCTAAGTTGTCAAAAGTGTCTTGTGAGAAGACGTGATAAAAAACACAAAAGAGAAAAACAAAAACATCCCATGCAGATCCGTTGTTGGACGGTGAGAGAGAGAGAGAGAGAAACATGTCTAACAAAACGCCATCTCCGTTCCCAAGAAATTCCCGTCGGGGGGGTTTTGCCCGTGTCCGTTATCCGTTGGTTGCTCGCGCTGAGCCCAGTATGTCCGTACAGCAAGAAAACAAAAGGAGATTGTGAGAGGTAATGAGATGGTCGAAGCCTGGTTTCATGTCTGCCGCTCATACTGTGATTTTCCTGGCTGAGTTGTCGAGTCTTGCGAGCAGGACATTCATGTCAAGAGAGTCGTTGGTGAAGGCAGTAGAAGCAGAAGAGGAGGCAAGCAGGTCAGCAGGGTCAGGACCCATGGGCATGCTGGTGATAGGGAAGGCGTTGACACTCTGGTAGTTGAAGTTCATGGGTTGTTGGAGGCCGTTGATGTTGAGCTTGCTGAAGTCGTTTTCAGGGACCATGGCAAGACCGATACGTTGGTTGCCCTGCTGTTGCTGCTGTTGCTGAGCAGGAGCTACCTGAGTTTGCTGTTGAGGGATTTGGAGCTGAGAGGCATCGAAGTTCATGAACTCAGGCTTAGCATCTTCTTGGATCGGCTGAGGTTGAGGCTGGACGGGCGCTTGCTGCTGCTGTTGGGGTTGCTGGGGAGCAGGGACGGACTGTGACGCCTTTTCCTGGAGCTGGCTAATGTCAAGAGCAGCAGGGTTGGCACTGATGTCGTTGATGAAAGGTGTGAAGGCAGGGTGGCGAAGAAGGGTCTCAAGGAGGCCACGGTAGCGCTCGTTCTCCTGCAAGATGCGGGAGTTCTCGCTGCGGAGGTTGGTGGCTTCTTGTGTCTTGAGGGCAATTTCGCCTTCGAGCTGGCCAATGTATTCTGTAATTTGTTAGCATGGTTCGGAACATAATGAAGGATTCATAACATACCCTTTCTCCTTGAACGGAAAGCACGAGCAGAAACCTTGTTCCTAAGCTGGCGACGTTCCTTACTGGAGAGCTTCTTGCCCTCTTCGGAAGCGAGCAGACGCTCATCTTCGTCCATCTCCTCCTCGTCCTTCCTCATTCTGGCGATCTGAGGAAGAAGGTTGTCGGGAGAGCCATCGTCATCAACAGAAGCGGAGCTGTTGTTGCGCATCTGGTTAAGAAGACGCGAGATGGACTCCTCGACATGAGGTTCGGTGGCGTGTGAAGGTCGCTTGCCGTTGCCATGGCTTTGCTGCTGAGAGGACGAGCCTTGGCTTTGGCTTTGGGCTGCGTTGGCGGCTTGGCGGTACTGCTGTTGCTGGGCCTGCAGTCTCATTTGACGTTGCTGCATAGCTTGAGTTTGGGCAGCCTTTTGCATGGCCATTTGCTGAGCCTGCTGGGAGTGCATGCCGGGCCAAAGGCGACCATTGCTGCTGGAGGCCTCTTCTTGGCCACCAAGTGTGGTGGGGTTGACAAAGTTGCTGGATGATCCGTCGGCAGGGAAGAACATGGGTGGCGGCATGGCAGCCTGCTGAGGTTGGTTAAAGTCCATGCCCATGTCGGCGTCCATGTCGATGCCGGAAGACCAGCCGTTGCCGAAGCCGCCGTCCATGTTCATGTCGATACCAGAGTTGAAGCCATCGATCATTTGAGGCTGCATGGGCATGCTGTGGATGCTTCCGAGAGGGAGGCCGACCTGTTGCTTGTACTGGTTGTAGTCGTGGCTAGGTCCATTGAAGACTTGACGCTCCTCGGGTTGGTCAAAGGGCGAGAGAGAGTTCCAGTCCTGGCCGGCCGCCTGCGGCGTGGCATCAGGGCGTGATGTGGAAGGGTTGATGGGCGAGGGCTGGGTGCCGCCCTGGTTGAAGTCGAAGAAGGATTCCATGTCGAAGTTCTCGGTCTTGAGGGCGGGTCTGCTACTCATTGGAGCGTATTGTCGAGCGTCCATGTGAGTGATGTGAGGCGGATGAGAAGTGCGAATGCCTTTGTGGGCGGTCGCGCGGTCGGGAGAGTGATGAATGCGACGGTGGTCGATGCGCTGGGGAAATGCGAGTCGAGGTGATTGAAGTTGATTTTGGTGGTCACTTATGCGAGTCAAATGATTGATGCGTATGTGAGCGAATGACGGTGATGCTGGTGGTGGTTGCGAGTGGTGGTAATGCGAGAGTGTGTGGGTGTTGCAGTGGAGGTTGATGATGGAGATGGAGACTGGAGGCAGCGAGATGCGGAGAGAGCGAGAGTGTGCTGGTGGTGCGAGTGTGGCAGCGAATACGGCCGGCGTTCCTGCGGCTTGAGGCAGCGCGGCGATGAATGGCTCGTTCGCTCCCTCGCTCGCCAGGTCTGTGCCAAGGCAAGGGGGGCGCAGTGGCCAGCCCACATCATCATCACCTCTTCTTCTCTCAGCTGCCGAAGGGCACAGAGGACTTGAAACGTCCGTCTCTCTCCCGTCTGTTCCATCCGCCAATCACTGAAGCCATCCCCCTCGGCCACGGCGAGTCTAATCGCCGTTGCACGCTACAGGTGGAAACACGTGACGTCGCTGCTGCGGAAAGCGCTTCCTTGCTCGACTGCTGCGGGTTTTTGCGTCTGCCGCCATCCCCGGTTTCAATCCTGCTGCCCGCTCCACTACTCTTCTATGTCTCACATGGCACAAGGAGGGGTACAGGAAAAGTAGTGTCAATCTTTGTTTGTTGTTGTCGTCTTGCTTGCACGTACAGCATACCACTTCCACAGCACGCTCCCTCATCTCTGAGCAGCAACCTCCCAACGCCCAACACCGCCCTTGTGCTATTCCTGTCAGACCCTGCCCTGAGCAAGTAATCGCACGCCGTTTCCCGCGGGCCTGAACTCACTCTCTGCGCCGGTGCCAGCTGCGGTCCGCGCGGTTGCGCCGGTTGGCCACATCGCAATTTTGCTGCCTCACAGCCTCAGACTTCCTTCGGTGCCAGCTCGGCTCTTCACCATCGTGCAAGTGTGTGCAAGCAGAAACAGGGCAAAAGGGTTGACGGTCGTCAATGCGGTGATTGTGGATTGAAGGGTTGTTGGCCAGAACTTGCTGCTTGTAATCACGGAGTTTTGCCATTCCAAGTGGCATTTGCATCTGGCTTGTGCCCTTCTTCATCCAGTGAACAGCCAATAGACGAATCAAGCTTCGATCCGTATGCAAAACTGCGTAAAGCGTCAAGGATATCCAGCCTGAAACGAGTATGCCGGTCGAAACCAACGTACGGCCAGTGATCATCATCACCCATCGAATTGCTGTCTCATTCGCTGCCTTCACGCTTCTCGATGTTTGAGACTTATTGATGTTCCCTGTCGCCTTAAGTTCCAGACCATATCGCTGATGCTGGGTTTCTTGAAGATCCTGATATCTTTCGGGTGACCACTTCCCAGCGATCGATCAACATTATTATTGTGTATGTTTCGCAGTGCTCTGATGTTTCCGATTACATTGTTTTCGTAGCACAGTCTTCCGCAACGATTCCGCTCTTGGCTACCATGATGGCACTACAAGTACCACAATCCTCCCAGGTGCGCGCGCGCGTCTTACCTCATTATCATTACACAGTAAGATATTACAGCCAGAAGGTCGGCACATCGGGCGTTGCGGACAGCGACCTGCCTCCCCACCCTTGGCCCCAAGAGAATGTACACATCACGAAAGACGGCCTGACGCTGCCGTCCGCCTCTCATTCCATCTTGGTATGATCTCACCATTGGTCGTCTTCTAAATTCAGAACTGCTTGCACATCAACTCCCATCCTGTCTCCCTCTCAACCCAAAACCCCAACCTAGAACTGCCGGACCTCGGAATCTCAGCCTTACGCGGCCATGCAACCAGCTTAGCCTTCACGAAGCAATTGGAAATCTTAAACCACTATTCCCAGGCTTTGCCCAACTAGCCAAAAGCGCCACATTCTCCAGATCTCCGTGCAAGTTCCCATGCGCCTTCCGTAGCATACGCGGTACTGCGGTGTGTGTTTCTGCAGGGCAGTGCCGCTACACCCGGACGTTGCAGCGGGAAGTACCTTTATCCCAAAATCTAGGGTACAGATCTCTGGTACACACCATGGCGCCACGCTTCCGAATACGCACGCCTGCTGGAAGGAGAAACCACAGGAACCCTAAAAGGGTATGCGACCTACACGCTGATGACAATTGAAACTTCAAGCTTTCGAGGAGATCCGACTTCCGGCGCAATCGTCTTCACGGTTCTAGACCTCTGGTGGTATTGCGCCACTTTCGTAGATGGCAGCGCTGGCCGACTTGCGCCTGTGGTTCGAAAAGCGCTTGTCTATGCTTGACTCTGATAGCGACAACGGGCCATCGACATGGAATCGCACTATGCTAGCTCGCCCTCTCTCTCTGCACACGTAAGTACTGTGTCTCCTTGGACGCGCGCCCATTATCATTGCGCTGCATGCAATGTGTTTTGAAGATGTGCCGAACCCTACACCAGCGCACTGCTGTTTTCAGACCTCAGCCACGGTAGAATGCGTACGTAACCCAAGTAGTTTCCCAAGTAGCGTGGCTATTCTTGGGCGCTGAAAGATCCGCATGCATTGTAGCTACATACACTGCATGTATACGTGGACACTATGGACAGAGATTGCTAGTTGCTACGACTACTGCATGATCTACAGCGCAGCTAGACTACAGCTGACGGTTCCCCCTGCCCACCGCTAGAGCGCAAATGCAGACAAGATGCAATGGGGGCGGAGCTGAGATGCGTGTAAGATTTTCGTAAGATGGCGGGGTGCCGTGGGAATCTCATTGTTTGTCCGTTGTTGGTGATTAGAATGGCTTGTCTGAACTGTACATGTAACACGTGTTCGCCGGATGCAAGGGTTATTGCTTGCTTGATGTGTTCGAGGTTGGGAGGAATCTCAGACGTGACTTTCTATTCTTTGCTGGGGGCAACGTGCACGTCAGATCGTCAGATCCAGCATCAAGACCTTATCCAGACAAGCCATACAGAAACTTGGACACCTCACATGAGACTTAGAGATCCGATCTGAGTAAATCTGATCTGACCTGTATGCAGAGCCCAGGCAGCCATATTAATGACTTTTAATACACATCTGATCTTCGTATGCACATGATCTCGGTACAGCAGATGCTGCTTGCTCAGCCACACACCATGCCCTCTTTGGGCACTTCCACTTTTTCTGCAGCCTCGTCTGGCTTCTTCTGCTCGTCGCTGGTGATCTTGACCTCCTCAGTCGACCCACCAGCAGGCAGACCGACATCGCCAGCCGCAGCCAATTTCGCCTTCTCCTTCTTACTCAATTGGATGCTTCCCTTCTCCATAGCCTCCTTGGGCAGGGGCCGCACGTGCGATTGACAAACCCAGAAGGGACGCTTGCAACGCTTTACCGCACCGTCGCTGCTCAACGCCTCTTCCTCAGGGCTGACTTCTACAAGCGCTTCGGCTTCGGCGGTCTCGAATGCGGAAGGGTCTTGCTCATACGCAAGAATGCCCTCCCGCACGACTGTTTCGACCAGAGAGAGTACGTTTTCGTAGGCTGCCATGTCGCCGCCCTTGCAGCGTGCTAGTGCATCGCGTACGTGCGTGTGAGTGGAGACAAGAGCGCGCAGCATGTGGAAGAGATGCGCTTGGGTCGCTGTCAGGTTTGTGTCGCGTGCGGGTTTCGTTGGTTGCGTGCGCTTTTGCTTCTTCGAAGCAGGGGTATCTTCAGATGCTGTTTCGGCTTTGCGTTTGTCTGAATCGTTGTCTTTGGTGGTGGCTGCTTCAGGGGTGGTTGACGCCGCTGGAGTCGGATCTGAGGGCAAGAATAGTGGTGCGCGTGCTGGGGGCTCCTGGAACAAGACATGCTTGTAGATGATGTCGAGGTAGCGGCGGAGGACTGCGTCTGCGCGGTAGCCACCAAGACCATTGCGACCTCGCCAGTATTCTCTGCCTTCCTGGCCCACTGGTGGCGGTGGTGCAAAGATGGACGGATCGTAGAGATTGCCTTCGGCGCTCATGATGCCGTCCACGCCTGTTGCGTCGAGACACTTCTGCAAGTCGCCGTATTGCAAGATGTTGCCGTTCGCGAACATGACCGTCTCCTTGGGCAGGTTGTCGCGCAAGTACCTGATAATCTTCCAGTCCGCAAGTCCCGTCCAATGGCCCTTCTGATCGCGCTGCCTTCCATGCACTGTCAAAATGCTCGCGCCAGCGCTGAGTATCAACTTCGCATACTCCAACGTCTTCTCTTTCGTGTCCAACACTCTCATTTTGGCCGTGACCGGAACATCCAAATTCAGATGCAGCTTGTTGATCAACCGATAGATCAAGTCCTGGTCTTCCTGCAAGAACGCTCCGTAGTTTCCCCTCTTAGCAATTCCCTGCGGACATCCCAAGTTCAAGTCGACCGCGTCGCAATACGGTTGCACGATCTTCGCCGCCGCCAGCAGCGCATCCGGGTCGTTCGCGCAGAACTGGACGAACAGCGGACGATCGATCTGAGGGTTGCCATCCAAGTGCGGTTCCGCAGTCGCGCTCAACGCCTTTTGTTGCTCATTGTCTGCTGGTGTCGGCAGGACGACGGGGTTCTTGAGTGGCTTGAAATGCTCGCTTCGGTAGGCGGCTTTTTCTGAGAACAATTTGGCGTGCAGCATGGGCGAGTAGGCGAGGATCGAGGTGCGCAAATCGGGAGGCAAGAAAGATCTTGTGAGTAGTCGCCAGGCGAATTCGCTTTGGTCGACCATGGGCGCGACGATGTATTTCGGTGAGCCGAGAGACTCGTAGAATGCGCGGCCGCGCAGTTTGGGGGCCATTGTGGTCGATTGGTGTCGCAAGATGGTGTGTGTTGTAGAGGTTGGATGACTGGATCTGATTGTGTTGCTGAGATTATTTGCGCTTTTGGTGAAGGGTTGGCGTAGCATATGTGGTTAAGATAGGTAAGATGGGTAGATTTTGTGAGAATATTATTACCAAATCCCATGTGAAAGTCATACCATCGGAAGGAGTGATCGGCAATTAGCCCTAACCCTATTGACATCAAACACAACCACATCAAGGTGATCAAGGTACATGCATGTAAATACATGTATCTTCCTATCATATATACATGTATATGTATGTGTACAAAGACTTCCCATGATAATCGCTCTCTACGAAATCTTATGTTAGACGCTGCAGCATTGTTCTGGGATCCAAGCAGGTAAACACACATGGCTGTCCCGCTCAAGTCTTCCTCGTTGAAGGGGAATAAATATACAGGTGCCAGTCCCATGGCCACAAGTGAAAATTGTTTCCATCTCCACGTGAGTATCGATAAGTAGAGCTATGCTCAAGAAGAATACAGCAACTCAATGGGCTTGAAGCCAAAGAACGACCTTATGAAGCAAAACCAATAGAATGAGACAAGACCGATGCGGAAACCACGATAAAGTGAGGACATCTATCTTTTGTCCAAAGAGCCACTAGCATGCGATCTTCTTGCCTAGTCCCAACCTGAGCTCAAGAATTCACCCAAGCTTATATCATGTGATACAGTTGATAGAGCACTCATCAGATGGTGTGATCTGACGTTACATTCACTGAATGCAGGCGGTACTACCAGCAACAGCAGTAATACGGTTCCACCATATTGTTTGCCAGGTATTGCTGCCTGATTCTGGGCATCTCAGAGATGTACGAGTCCCACATAGTTCTGGAGGTGATGGTAGCAGCACATACTGCTTCAGCTACGTCAAAGTGAAAGAAAAAGCGTTTTCACCCCAGAGCACGAGTGTAAGTGAAGCCTGACAGACGCCAAGCCGTTCACGTGAAAGAATCTTTGACCTTCCATGTGTTTGTTGTGCGTTTGCTGTCTCCGTCACGACTGACAGCACATATAAATAACACGACAGCGCACACCCCAAAACCAACCGATCATCCCACCGAGAGTCTATATACATCATCACCAACAACCTACTTCAACACCAGCAGCAGCCATGTCATCCCTCGACGGCATCTTCACCCTCCAGCCGGAAGAGCTGTTCGCAAGAACCACACTCGACCGCATCAACCACCTCTCCGATGCCGAGGCCATCGCCCTCCTGCCCACCATCAACGCCACCCTCGCCCACGAAGCCGCAACCTGGGCAGACTACTGCGTCAGCGTTCAAAGCAAACGCTACATCGCCATCATCACGCAGGCGCACGCCCGAGGGACTGATGTCGAAACCGTCAAGGCCATGGCCCTTCACCACCTCTTGACAACACTCCCAGCACGCTTTGCCGTCCTCGCCAAACTGAACCGCTGCGAATCACTCGAGCCGCTGTCCGAGGCTCTGACAGCCTTGCGCGACGAGGTACGCCGCGACAGGGCTCGTGGCAACGCAGGCCTTGGTGCCTCTTACCGCCGCATTGTCTACGATCAGGCGTTCGCCGATGCGATCTCGCAGCAGGAGGCGATTCTGGCGGACCTGGAGAACGTGCGCATGAACCAGCTCAGGCAGATGCGCATGATGCTATTGGAAGCACAGCAAACCGCCTTCACCGGCACGAAGCACATGGTGGCCTTCGTTGGAATCATGGAGGAGCTCGGCATCGACATCGAGAGCATCCTGCCGGGAGAGAGTGCTGGAGAAGCATGATTAAGGTACGTGAAAATTTGAAGAAGCAAAGTGGTGAGAAGTGATGCTGTTGGACTGAGATCGGAGGGATCCTAAGGCAAGTTCGAGCGATGCATGTGCTTCTCAGGTTGCACACATCATACGTCAAGGAGCACGTTATGGGTTGGTTTGGTTCAAGTACTTACTCGTGAATTTCATTGACCCCCCATGCCTACTCGCCATCACTCTCCTCACTGCTCAGATCACTGAAACCTTCCTCATACTCCTCCGCCATCGTAGCCAACCCATCATGTACAGCCTCTCGCTCATCAACTCCGTACGAAAGCCTTGCAAAACCAGACATGTCGCGTACATGTCGTGCCATCCTTGTAGTTGTAGCCACAGAAGCCGTCACAGCGATCTTGTCGAGGTTTCCAGCGAACTGGAAGATCTTTGGAGACGATGAGAGGATTGGGTATAGCAGAGAGATCTGGAGGATGGTGCGTCGAGCGCCAGTAGCGAATCGATCGCGTGAAGTCATATTCGCTTCTTGGATCTCCAGCGTTGAGTTCCACGAGCCTCGAGCACACTCCGTTCTGGTGAAGATCTTGTTCCGCGGAGCAGGTCCTCTACGGCCTGTAGATCGGGGAAGCTCAGGTAGGAAACTAATTTCGAGAGCTTTGTTCTCATGGCTCGTACCATTTGCCGCTGCGTTTGATAGTCTAGCATCATGTGTCTTGTTGACAGGAGCGTCACCGCTTAGATTGGCGGGATCATCGACGGTGAGACTGGCGTCAACGATCGGACGTCGACCATCGCCACCCAGAGTCATCTCGAGCTCGCCTAAGCGTGCCCTGCCTTGCTCATCATCCTTAAGTCGTGCTGGTAAAGTCAGAGACTCCACGATGGCTGCTTGCAGAGCTGATGTGTGCCAGCGACTGCTCGAGTCCACTGTGATATTCGAAGGTAGATGACCGGGCAGCGTCGAGAGTGGGATATAGAGACTCGAATGAGGCACCACTGAGTGCATTGATTGTGCTGCGTTCGAGAGCTGGAGAAGACGTCGCTCCCTTGAGCTTTGCTTGCCTTCTTCAAGTGCGAAGACCCATCGTGAGCACTTTCCAAGTTCATCTCCAACACGCTCCAGGTAGCGTGCAGTAAACCCTCCCCAAGCATCATCTGTGCTAGAGAAAATTTGAAGGCCCTGGAAATGGTCGCATTCTTCAAGGAACGGCCTGAGGTCTCGATCTAGCAGGTCATGCTCGCGGTCTAGACTAGCAAACAATTCCTCACCAGTCGCATATCGCTCGAAAGGCATCAAGGAGCTGTTCACTTCGTACTCGTTGAGCTGCACGATACTCTTGGGATGGTAGAAGACATGATTATAGTCTGACCAGTATCGCACGCTCTCAGTGCTCAAAGACGGCAACTCAGCACCAGCATCCAGAGCCTGCTGGTACGGGCTAGGTTCAATTCGGGGCAAACGCATCTCTGTCGCTGGTCTACCCCATGGGTTCTGCTGCAATGGGTCGACCTCTTGTTGGATCTCGTATAAGGCATTCTCGCGTCTCAATGTGCCAAATGCGCCTTTTAGATCGTAAAGCAGTGCGCGTGGCGTGTATGTATCGGAACCATCGGGCGCGATTCCAGGTCGGAAGGAGATGTCATGGCTTACAGGTGACGCTTCCTCCGTAGGGTTGTCGGAATATGTGAAGTATGATTCTTGAGTGTTCCAGTAGTGCGTGCCGAGATAATTGGCTTGTTGGCCAAATTGGAGTGTGATGATCTCGTGCATGGTTGCGAGGTCTCTACGATAGCAGTATTGTTCTGATATCCTGTGAATGTGTTCGCCGCTGCTTTCAGTAGTTACATATGATCATGGGTGAAGTTCGTTGCGCATGTGGCGGATGGTCGTGAGCGAGCTCTTCCTGTACTCATCCAGTTCGCTCGCAAGCTCGGGCAAAATTCACGAAGCTCCGAAGAAATGGTGCTTTGCGCTTTCCTTATTCAAACTCACCATCATCCACGACACGTCCCGGAATAATAAAATTTCCTTGTATCCTCGAATGTATGACCGGAGTCTGTACTGTGGGCTATTTTGGATGCACCAGCCAACACCTTGTCCTCGGAAGAGCGAGGAGTCGCCTCTAATTCTACCTGGCACAGAGGCACAAGGTTCGTCAGACTATCATCATCCATGAAGCCTTTCTGAAGGTCCGGTCCAACTGTACAATCGCTACATGGGCCAAGATGTGAAACAAGCACGGCCCATTACTAGTCGACCTGGTATGTCTGCGCTGCTGGCATTATAGAAATGTACGCAGTTGTAGCCGAAACCTCGCCAACACCTTTGCGTGCTTTGCAACGTCCTAAGGAGCTCCTCGAGACGGTCAGACTATCGACACGTCCATACTTGGCGTGTTACTGTAACGGTCTCGCTGCTTGAACAGAACATGCATGAATATATTGGCTCCCGCGTCCAATATCACATGTGCACAAACGGCCATGCCAAACTCAAACCCCCTACGTCAGAATTGCCTATAAGCAGCCACACCAAGATCCTCCAACAGCCTAAGCCCCTTTGAGCGTGCTCCATCTTCGATCGCCGACGAAAAGCACGATCCCAGTGACGTATCGCTTTAGCGCCAGCTGCAGTAACACAACCAAGTAACCACCAGCCTCCTCCGTGCGGGTGCTGGCGCCCGATGGAGAAGAAGAGAGCTGCCACCTCAAGTATCAGCCACACCCTCTCTCGCGTGGTTCTCTCCTGGTTATACTACATAACGTTTTTGATCGACCGTCGTTTGAGACATCCAAACCTTACCCTGAGCCTCATACATATCTTAGGATATTGATCGATCATTCCTTTCGCAAATCGTCTCACCAACTAGACTTTCCATCCTCACACACAATGGCCGCTCTTCCCAGGCAAAAAGAGCTTCACGAGTATGTGCCACAGCTCTCCTGAGCAACAAAAGTTTCCAATGCTAATCATCAAGTACAGGCTCCTCTCCCACGACTTGGTCGAGATCTACGTTGGAGTTGACAACACTCGCTGGGTCCTCCACGAGAAGCTCCTTACCCACCGCTCCAAGTTCTTTAAGAAGGCCCTCGCTGGCAAGAACGGCCGCCGCAATGAGTACTTCGGTCTCCCCGATGAGGAAGACTACCCTTTCAGGCTATTCGTCGCCTGGCTCTACGCCGACACCGTTCCCCCAGCCAAAGAAGAGAAGGACCTTGGCCAACTGCTTGACCTATACCTGATGGGCGAGAAGTGGGAGATTACCAAACTGAAGCTCGACGTTATGAACACTGTGCGCACCTGGTACCACGACACAGACTCCTGGCCCGGCCTTCGCCGCGTGCAGTACATCTACGCCAACACCGCGCCCGACTCTCCTATGCGCGAGCTCATGATCAGCTGCGCGGCGCGCATGTTCGTTCTCGGCGAGGGCCTACCACCTCACTGGGAGCGCGCCATGCGTCGTGACGGCGCACAGCTGGCCGTCGACATCCTGCTGTCGATGCAAAAGTGGAAGATCGACGAGTCCGTTGTGCCGGATGCGCGCAAGCCGCCGCAAGTACCCATCCCACAAGAAGACGAGCTCAGGCGCGAGATCAAGCTGGAGATCAAGGCGGAGAACAACAGCAGCGACTCGAGCATGAGCGATGTGCCAGAGTACAAGCAGAGCGAGTCTGAGGACACTGCTGTCGAGGACAACAACGCATGAGGTACGCAGGAACGTGCTATTGGGTTATTCCGGCATGGCGTTCGGGTTCTTTTTGCATATCGCAGTAATGTTTGCGTCCATATCCCCATCTGTGTAGCGATCATAGGATTCTTGTAAGCATAATTGATGTTTTTCTGTTATCGAATCTACATGAATGACCCAGGCGTGTACGACCGACGAGCGACGACAAGGCAAAGCCTTTAGCATACGCCAACCCCCAAAGTGATGACAGGGGAAGATGGAAGCACCTGAACGCTCCAAAACAATCTATACACTGATCCGTTCTACCACAACGCACAACGCACAAGCAACCACCAACCATCAACCACCAGTCACCAACAGTGAAAAGAACAAGGACATCAAGAGCTGCGCAAGAAACAATTCAAATGTCATAACATCGTTACAATTCCACTAATTATATCCTAGTAGTTCTTGCCCGGGACAGAGCTGCCAGGGATGCTCTCGCCCTTGGTGTCGTTCTGCTCCGCAGCCTCGCCCTTTGACTTCTGGTTGTTGCCGCCGAGGGCCTGGTTGACGGGGTCCTTGACGGCACCGGCGAGCTTGTCGGCCATGCCCATGCCCTTGTTTTCGCGGCCGGCGACGTCCTTGGCGGTCTTCTGTTGCTGGTTGGCGTTGTCTGGGAGGGAGGAGTTAGCATTGGTGTATGTCTTAATTGGACTAGGGTAGAGGCAGCGTACCAGACATGATATGTGATTTTGTGGAGATCAAGTTGTTGTTGATTGAGGTGTTGGTTTGTAGATTGATTGAGATGTGGATTGTGACAGAGACGGGATGGAGACGAAGGATATGATGGTATTTGTACTATTGGAATCGAAGACAGCGGTTTCCGGCTCCTTCGATTAGATTTCCACATTATTGACGTCCTCGTTCAATGATCCGCGTCACTGAACAACGATGACCTGGTATGAAGTCACGGCACCGGAGAGAGCGGTAGGTAGGTGGGGCGGTTTGTGAGAGGTCCTAGGAGATGGCTCCGCGGTCAATTATTGAGGAACTCGTTGCGATCAGACGTCGATATGTAACAATGGGGCAGTCGCGATATTGGTTGCATGAAGTATATTCTTTGGATAAAGTAGACACGTGAAGTGAATATTGGCGAAGATAGACCTCTGCTGGTTGCGTCGCTGCTTCCCAGACCCTGACTTCCTCGAAGCTGTCGATCTTCAAGTCAAGCTCTCGCTCACAACACAACACTCTTGCATGCGCACGACAACCACCCATAAACACCTTCACCAAAATGGCGTCAGATAACACGCCGCTCGACGAGCGTGTCCACCAGGAACACATGAAGAATGTCTGGTACATGGGCCAGCTCGAAAACTCGGAATTCCGCTTCCCGTTCATGGGCGAACATATGCTGCACCACTACTTTGCCGACTCGCCTTTCTTCGACTGGACCACCAAGAACGGCCTCCAGATTCAGCATGGCCGGCAAGATGCCTGGGCTTGGGGCAACATGCACGATCGCAATAGGCTCGAGGCGGAGGTCGCGTCGCGCAGTGGGAAAGAGTACATGATTGTCGAAGGCGAGGGCATGGAGTTTGACAAGGAAGGGAAACCGACGAAAGGTGGCGTGTGGGTGATCAGGAAGCAGGAGCGTACAAAGGGTGCGCCGCCAAAGGGCAAGGACAGTCTCGAGACGCTCGCGACCTACTACATAGTTGGCGAGAACGTCTACCAGGCGCCGAGCGTGGGCGACATCCTGGGCACGAGACTGCTGTCTGCTTCGACGGCTCTGAACAAGTGCTTCACGCAAGCTGCCACTCTACCACGGTGGTCGCCCACAACCGGCCATACATACCCAACCACCTCTTCCACAACCGCGCAAGGAAAACACCCGGCAACATCCGGTTCCACCGCAGGCAGTACACCCTCCGGATCACGCGAAGGCAGCGTAGCAGGCGACTTCCGCGCCGGTTCTGTTATGCCAGCCGGCCTGCCATCCTCAACCGCTTCCTCAGACGCACTCGCCAACCGCCTCCTCCGCGAATCTCTCGTGCAATCCTTCACCTACGCCGACGATCCCTTCACAGACGAAAACCCCCTGCAAGGCGAGCCCGGAAACCTGACCTTCGCCTCCTCCACAGCCGCCGCCAAAAAGCGCAAAGCAGACAGCGAAGCAGCTGCGAAAGCCAAGGAGGAAGCCATCGCGGCCGCTTTGGCAGCGGCGGCAGAAGCAGCCAGCAAACCTGCCACGCCAGTGGCCACAAGCCCAACAACGCCTGGGAGGGTGATAAAGAAGCCGAAAGAGAAAAAGAAAAGGAGAAAGAGTAAGCACGATGCGCAGAGTCCGCCCATGTCTCCTGTTGGAGGCACGCCCGCAGCGACGCCTGGTCCGACGCCTGGACCTGGGTGAGGCACGACAAGCATGTGTGTGCGTGAGAGTAACGTGAAGCTTAATCTTTGGCCCTACTGTCCAGCCGGTAGGACGGTGGTTTGGCTGTTTTCGTATAATGATACCCCTATAGAATTGGAAATCCGGAGTCTGTTCTTCTTACAGTATGCATGCCTCTCAATCGTCTCCACATGAATTACAAGACACGTGTGAAACAGAGTATCCTTTCGTGACATAGACAATGGGAAACAGCGAACAGGCATCTCGAAATGGGTATCATCATGACCATACAAAATCCGAAAATGACGAACCCGCGGAACGCTATCAAGTACTCATCAAGACACTCGACCTCCGAACTTCCCATCTCATCAATCTCATCAAGCCCGATTTTCCATCATCCAGCTCGTTTCCTCCTCACTATAGACGCGCCCACTGGGCCTGCGTTCCCACATGCCGTCGGATTCAGGCTGCTGGAACATGAAGCCACCACCAATGCTCAAGCTCCTCAGCATATCCATACCATTCTGGCTAACGCTCAGACCGCGTGGCCCCATGGTAAAACCACTTGGAGCGCCTGTGGGGATGCCGTTACCGATGGGGATGTTCAGGGTCGGCATGGCGAACGGCTCGGCGGGAAGTGGCAACGATTGATTCATCTCAAAGCCCACGAGGCCTTCCATCTTGGCCATGAGAGGGCGGAGGTAGTGGGACTCTTTGCCGCGGATGTTGGACAGGCGTTGCAGGAGGATGCTGAGGTATTGCTTGCCTTCGTAGTGGGATGGGGAAGTGTCGCCTGCTGTACATTTGAGGACGTCGGCGAGGCAGCCTGCTATGTCGGAGAGTTTCTGTTCCTGTGGTTGATAATTGATAAGTACACGGGCTGTGAGAAGTCGAGAGGTCAGGGGTACTTACCATGCCAATGCCATGTGAATCCAGCGCCTCGGACGTTGCACTGGACGTGATCTCTACCACTTTCTTTGCAAGCTCGATCGGGTAGTCCAGTCGCATACCACCTTCGCCTTGACCCCATATCAAGCCATTGCTCACGCCCATCTGCCAGGCGAGGACGTGTAGCCACTCTCTGGTAATAGAGATGTCCAAATGTTGAGTCTCCGACAATTCTCCCATCACCCGAGCAGTAGCGTCTAGCTCTCTCTGCGTCTTCATCAACCAAGCTTCGTTGCACAGACTCTGTCTTCGCGAGCCACGCCAGGCGCTTACAAAGCTATCGTCTACGGCGCTAAATAGATTGGCCAAGTTGACGAAGCCGTTCAGCAACTTGCCGTCTTCACTTTCGAAAACGGTCGGCAAATCCACGCTTGGGGTCAGACGAGTTCGCTTGCGTCGCTGAACAGCGTACGCTCGTTCTGTGATGAAAAGCAGCCAGTACAGCCTTCTGCGCCACTGCGCTTCGACTGAGTCAAGCTTCGAGTATGCTTCCTCATCATCAAGATTCAGATTCTCCGCCATGGTGATGCTTTCCTGCAAGTAATACCAAGCTCGTTCATGTCGTTCGTGATTGCCGTGATAACAAAATAGGAAGAATGAGGTCATAACCGAGAGTGTCGACGATGTCATGTAATCATAATCTCTGCGCTCGCGAATGCACTCCTCGGCGAATACATCGTCCATGGCCTTGCCAGGCCGAAGGGTAGGCGGAGTGGGTATCGATGCATCCAATTGGATGATAGTCGTTGCACATAAGGCGCACAAGAAGCAATAGAGAGCAGGACTCATAGGCGTAGAATTGAGAAAGAGATTGGGATTCAGATAGACGTTCTGCGGTATGATTGGCATGATCGGGAACATGTGAGTGAAGAACAACACCACATAGTCGTGAAAGGCTTCGTTGTGTATCCTGGAAGGTTGATAGTGGCGATCGGAGCTGTCCGGCGAAGAGATTGAAGGTACAGTATCGCTGGCTGCAGACATGGGTTCTTGGTAAGACCATCCTGGGCCTGAGTCTGACTGGTAGCTTTGAGCTTGTTGATAGTATGGTTGTTGGAAGGGCGCCTGCTGTGAGGTCTGCACCGCAGGCTGCTCCATCGGCCCGGTAAAAGCATGTTGTTGTGGCATGCTCGTCGGCAGTCCATGCGGGAGACCGGATGGCGGAGGCATTTGTTGTTCCTGATAGCACATGGAGGCAGGTGCAGCTCCATTAGCTTGCGGTCCCCATGCCCAACCGTTGAAGTGTCCGTTCTGCTCAGGACTCAGCGGGCTCGTTGGTGTCCCCCTGGCCTTATCATCGATCGTTCGTAATGCATGCAGCACTCTAGCACTTCGTAATCCCTTTGGTCCCTTCTTCTTTGGTGGTTGTAGGTAAGCGCATCTGATTCCTGCTTTCTTGCAAGGCCCGCAAGCTTCTTGACCGTCGCATTTGACCTTGCGCTTCCGGCAGCAGTCGCATGCTCGGCGCAGAGCTGGCTTGGCGGTCGGTGGCGACACCGCATCGTCGCTTGTATGAGTATGCGAATGCATCTCTTTGGCCATTCCGGATGACATGCAGCAAGGTAGAGACGAGTGCACCTCGTCCTGCTCGAGCAAGGCTGGGCTGAGGGAGCTCTCGGATGGTATGTACCAAGGTTGCGCTGGCTAGTCGCACGACGCGGCAAGACCTTAGGGCCGCAGGTGGCCGTTTGCAAGTACGACCGAAAGCATTTCAGTATATTGAGTGGCGTGTCGCTTAGGTTTGTTGCAGGAGCTCAAGAAATAGAAGCACGCGTGCTGTCGCCGTCGACGAGATGATCTGAGCGTCCCCGGCCTTGGGCCGTTCCAACGTGCAGCTAGTTGCAGAGCATGCGGGGAAGCGAGGGTGCAGCGGCGTCGAGCCAAAACGAAGCCCTCGAGGCCCTTCCCTGTACGATGACGATTGGTCTTTAGCGTGGTGTAATCGGTCCTACATTAGCCTTTCGCCAAAGAGCACTCGTCGGGCGCCCGTGCTGTGAAGCTGCATATCTGCGGTACACTCTGTATCCGCGAAGGGAAATCGCGTATTCACGTCAGAATGTCGATGGTTGAGGAGTCTCTGCCGTCCGTTCGATGTCTGCAGCGCTGCTACACTCAACGAAGTCTTCCAGCTCCTCGCTGACCGTCTTAAGCTTCTCCTTGACTGAGGCGACTCCCTCAGACCCAACGATATGCCTGGCGGGAGGATTGTCGTGTCCTCCAATGGCAGCTACTGCATGGACCGTCTCGGCGACTAGGCGCTCCTTCATCGTCTTGCTCAAGGGCGGGTACAGACTGGTGACTTCGTTGCTGTGAAGTTGATCGCCGGTCGTGGGCTCGGCGCTTCCTTCGAGACGGTCCAACAAGCTCGACAGTATGTTTCTCGACAGCGGCGCAGGGTTGTTCTCTTCGGCGTATGCTTGCATTGGTGGCGCGCTCGTAATCTTATGTGTCAGGATGTTGATCTCGATGTTTGGTTGCACAATGGTCATCCTGATGTTGAAGGGTGCAATCTCATAGGCCAAGCTGTCACAGTATCCTTCAATCGCCCACTGGCTTGCGCAGTACATGCTCAAGCCAGGCGTACCCAAGTGTCCACTGATTGCGGTCAAGACCACGATATGACCATTCTTCTTGCTCCGAAAGACAGGCAAGGTGGCCTTGATAATGTTGACGGGTCCGAAGAAGTTGGTCTCGAATTGATCCTGTACCAGTGTCAAGGTCCTCGGACTTTGGCTCAATTCCTCTACAGTGCCCACAACAACCTCCGAATGGCAACAAAACAGGATGTCAATCCGGCCGAAGCTTTGTACGGCTTCAGCGACAGCAGACTGGCACTGGCCCATGATGCGCACGTCCAGCGCGACCACTCTCAGACGAGCGCGCCATGTTTCCTTGTCCTGATGCGTGCCCACTTCTTCCAAAAAGTCCTTGAAATCCGCGCTCCTATCCTCTTGCTTCTCGAACTCAACCGGCAGCACGCCAGCGGTCACGTAGTCTCCATGCGCCAGTAGATGGGTGCACAACGAGATGCCCACGGGGCCGTTTGCACAAGTGACGAACCACACTCGCGGGGCATTGTGCGTAGGGAACTTGGGTTCGCGAGGCAGCTTCACATCGTTGGCGGAGGACATGGCGAAGAGAGAGGCGCAGGAGGAAACAGATGCAATGGACGCTGGTGGGAGACAGAGGCAGAGGACCAGGGCTGGGTCGATCTTTCGCCTTGGCGGGGTTGATGACCTTCTCTACGCTCGTCTATCGTTCGCGAGGCTCTCAAGGCTGCTGTCTCCCCTCACGCGACCTCTGACACGATGCGCAAGTGTCTTTGTTGGCGCGCTCCAGAGACCCGAGAAAGGCACCGTTCGTCTGAATCAACGAACACCGACGCCGATCGCTCGCCGGCATTTGCGCCGGCAGAACCGGGCCAGCTTCCACCACGACTTCATCGGTATTCGAAGACAACATAATTACGCTCATATATACTGCATTGAACTAATAGGCGCTCATGTATCCATTCGACGGCTTAATATTTGTGCATTCAAGCCGCCATCACATGCAAGAGGGTAGATGCGGCGCAAATAACTCGCCTCCGGGAAGAGCCGAGCCCATGACATTTTTAGGGGACTTGAGATAAAATCTATTTGCCATCTGAAGCTTGTTGCAGTCTCGATATCCCTCTCGTCTGCAGCACCCTCTAACCAACTATGATCATTTGCTGTCCTTGAGACAACAACTACTTTCTATCCTCATCGTCCATATTCCACCGGAGTATCTTGAATGTCAGGCGGCAAAGTCCTCTTCATCGACGCCTATGACTCCTTCTCGAACAATATCATAAATCTGCTTAAGAACCGCCTCTCGGTCACAGTCGAATCAGTCTTCATCGACGACCCACGCTTCGTCTTCAACGACGATGCTTTTCACGAACACCTTCAACAGTTCGATGCCGTGGTCGCCGGTCCAGGTCCTGGCCACCCAGCAATTCAAGAAGACATCGGTCTGATTGCAAAACTATGGACTCTCCCGGATGATAAATTGCTGCCGGTCCTGGGAATTTGCCTTGGTTTTCAGAGTTTGTGTCTGGCCTATGGCGGAAGCGTAGGCAGGCTCACACAACCACGCCACGGACTTGTGACTCCCATCACGCATTGTGGCGATGACGTGTATGCGGGAACCGGTGTCGTTCAAGCGACACAGTACCACTCACTTCACGTTCAAACGGGCCTCGTTGGCGATGTCGAATCCTCCAAGGACCATCTATGGACACCAACAAGCTCATGTCCTCACCTGGAGCCCCTTGCTTGGGATCTCAGTGATCCTGACAACGGGCCAATCTTTATGGCCGCTAAGCATGAAACTAAACCGTTCAGAGGCGTTCAGTATCATCCGGAATCAATCTGCACTAATGACGAGGGACACAAATTGATCGACAACTGGTGGCAAGAAGCGCGTTCTTGGAACAGACTGAACCCCAAGCCCAACAGCACCACGCCTGCCTCAACGAATGGTATCTTGCATCGGGATACTGGCCGAATCAACATTCCGTTCAAAAGGGAATGTCTTGACAACACCGTCCATTGGAAATCATTCATGCCATCTCGAAGGGTAGATGCCGCCGCCGTACTCCAAGCTGTCCGCGAGCAATCTACTCCGTTCGAGCCATTGCTACTGGAGTCTGGCACCCGTGCTGGCGGCGAGCCGGTCAACGCAGAAACAGGCCGCTTCAGTATCATTGGCCTCCAAGAAGCCGCTTCGACTCATGTTCAGTACTCAACATCGACCCACTTGCTCCGCATAATAGATGGCTCCGACGTTGCAGTCAGGAAATGCGGAAACACGACCGAGGTGTTCGGCATTCTGGAGGAGCTGGTACGGAATCGTAGAGCTTCCGGTGGTAACTCGGAATCTCCATTTTGGGGTGGTTTTGTTGGCTTCGTCTCGTACGAAGCCGGCTTGGAGACCATCGCTGTGGCACCTTCGAAAGATTCGAAGGAGCGTCCAGATGTCTGGTTCGTTTTCATCGAGCGCTCCATTGTGCTGGACCATGTCAAAGGCACAGTATACGTGCAGAGTCTACGCAGGGACGACGGCGAATGGCTGGCGAGGACCGAAAATTTCATTTCTGACGTGAGCTGTAGAGATGCAGCAGTCAGCGATCGTGAGGCTACTAAAGCCCACGTCCAAGTGATCTCTGAACCAAAACAGGCAGAGTACTGTGACAAAGTCCGAACATGCCAGTCGCATCTGCGTGCTGGCTCGTCGTACGAACTCTGTCTAACAGACTGCACGCACATCAGCAGCAGTGAGGATGCATGGTCCATGTACCTTCGTCTTCGTTCCGCAAACCCAGCTCCGTTCAGTGCATACCTCGATCTGACAGGCCCTGATTCCACCCAAAATATCAAGGTCGTTGGCAGCAGTCCAGAGCGGTTCCTCTCGTGGTCTAGAGAAGGCGCCTGTCAATTCCGACCCATCAAAGGAACTGTCAAAAAGACTCCTACCACGACTCGCGCTATGGCAGAAGCACAGCTCAAGACGCCGAAAGAGCAAGCAGAGAACCTCATGATTGTGGATCTCATCCGCCATGATCTCAGTGGTGTGCACGGGTACGAACATCTTCTTCGCTCGTATCTTAAGAGAACTGACTTACTGACTCTTCTCCCTCCCAGCGTTGAAAATGTCCATGTCCCCCAGCTCATGAAAGTCGAAGAATACGCCACCGTCTACCAGCTCGTCTCGGTCATCTCAGGCACTTTGACGCCCGAGACTTCTGGCCTCCCTGTTCTCGCAGCTTCCCTGCCACCTGGCTCCATGACTGGTGCTCCGAAGAAACGTTCGTGCTCATTGCTCACTGACATCGAGGGCCAAAGACCTCGTGGGTTGTACAGCGGTGTCCTCGGGTATCTAGACGTCGGTGGAGGAGGTGACTTCAGCGTCGTTATCCGAACGACGTTCCAGTATGGTGGTGGCAATTGGCAGATCGGTGCGGGTGGGGCAGTGACGGTGTTGAGTGACGCGCAAGCGGAGTGGGAGGAGATGGCCGCGAAGAAGGAGAGTTTGCTGAAGGTGTTTGGTGTTGTGTGATTTCTGTGGTGGTACGCATTCAGTGATAGCCCAGAGTATGTGAGAACACTTCGATCTAGCCATTGCAATACAGTTGTTGGTCCCAATGTCTGCGTGCAATTTGAGTGTTCTTACAGTAGTAGTACCATCGCCTGTATGTAACCAAACCGGAGGTGTTTTCCCGCCGAGATAGCAGTCCAACCACACAAGGATCTCCATCGTATTTGTACAAGTATCATGAGGCACGTGTTTCAAGAGTATCACCATCACCACTGAGAAGAGCACTCTATCCCATGTGTAAGCTTGCAACATCCTGCCCTACTGCCATCACGCGCAGCGGCAAATCTTCATTCTTGTCTTATCTGGATATTTCTACAGGCGCAGCAGCATTCTCCTCCGCATGGGCGAGCGGCGGAGGGTGCACTCGATGGTGCTGCCGTGCTTGATGTTGTGATCAGAAAAATGATCACCGGCGAGAAGCGGCCTGCCCTTGTGGGTGAGGCGGAGGTCGAGCACCGGGAGCAGCCACGCGTCTATACACAGATTTTGAATTAGATTTCTGCCATGTAAGGAGAGACTGAGCGCGCTCAGCTGCAGGCGTAATTACCGGCGATCATGGTCATGAGGTTCCCGATCATGTTCGGGACCTCGACGACGAGAACGAGGTTCTCGAGGTCGGTGTTGAAGCCTGGAAGTAGTCAGAAAAAGCTAGGACTGCGTAGAGGCTGTGGAATGAGAACGTACAGGGCTCAACGGAGATCAGGATAACGTCAGAGAAAGACATGGTGGATTGTTCTGTGGAATGTTCTGTGCGTAGGTAGGTGTTTGTTTGTCTTTGTGCGTGAAAGCGTAAGGTAACAGCCGTGCTTTCGAAAACAACACAAGGCGGCGGAGGCGGAAGTGATCGGGGCAATGACGCCAACCCTCTCTGCCTCGCCGACGATAAGAGTACACAAACACGGTCGAATCACGCACAAATAATGCTCTGCAACTCCTGACACTTTTGCAGCAGGCTATTGTGAATACGCAAAACCTTGCCCGTGCAAAAAAGCAAAAAAGATGATGAGTATCGAACTCATGTTATGTTGTGGTGATTGTGGTAGATGGTTGATCTGTGAGGGTGAGGTATGTTAGTATGTTCTTGGTGATAAACCACTGTGCCATCCTCCTCTTGATGATTCCTCCTCTTGAACCGTGGCACACCGGGAGGGAAACTCCAGACATTATAAAGTCTCACCTAGAGCAAGTTCCCCTTTTTGCGAGTGCAAAAAAGAAAAAAAGATGATGAGGATTGAACTCATGGTACAATGAATGTGGTGGGTAGTAGATCTGTAAGTCGAGTCTTGTTAGCATGTTCTTGGTGACAAACCACTGTGCCATCCTCCTCTTAATGATTCCTCCTCTTGAACCATTGCACACCGGGAGTGAAGTTCTAGACATTATAAAGTCTTACCTAGACAAAGTTCCCTTTCCACACAACGGCGACAACATGGTTAACAATTAACATGAGGTGATGGAGGGACATCATACGATATCCCTCCATGTCTTGGATAATTAATTGAACCATGTTGTGGCCTGTTGTTGAGGTGCGAGGGTAGAGGTCGACACTGGCGGAATTCTTGGCGCGGCTTGTTCGTTTGCGAGGACTTGGCCAGACGCATGCTGCACAACGGCAAACAAGCTTCAAACAAGTTCCATACAGGCGACAAAGAGCAGTAGCAGATGTCGCACGACATTGCATCGTCGCTGTGACCATTGCATCATAGCGAGAGCCCGTTGTGGTGGGCTAACAGAGACTCAACCATGCAGCCAGCAGCAGCCGTCTGCCACACCCGAAGCTTACTTGCATGAGATTCTCCACGTAGGCTCATCAACATCTCACCTTCGCAATGCATGAGAATACTATTCAGCACTCCGGTGCCTCCTCGATGACCAGTAGGACGCTCAGTCCTGGGATCTCCAATCTCGCTTGCCTCGACTTGCTCCCTCACAAAGCCCGCGGCGATGGCGACGGCGATGGCGACATCCACGGCACCAGGAGCCCTCGCACCAACACATACGGCGGCAAAAGCACCATAATTATGCCTAGGCTGACGAAGATATACACACACCATCCAATCGCTAATGGGCAACTGTTGTCCACCGAGCACGCCTACATCTCAGGAGCAGCATGGAACTGCGCCAGCTACACCCTGACAAGACGCATTCGCTACCAAAGAGAAGAGGCATGCTGCCGTTCAGCCATTGGCGGTCAGGATAGAATACGTGACGGCGAATACTTTGCTTTGGCTGCCAGCCTCTGGCGTGCGAGGACTGTCCTCGCACCGGAAGCGATTTGAAGCAGAGTACATCGAGCACAACATACATCCGCGGTCGCTGATCGGCAACGCTGGTTGTAGCGGCTTTGGAATACCTCAGCATTCAATACGGAGCTGCGCATTTGAAGAGCCCACCAGAATACGGAAAGAGCACCGACTTGGTGCCCGAAGGTATAATCGGCAATTCGAGTGGCGATGGGGCAACCAGCGCTGTAGCTGAAGTGCCACAAAGAAGAGCGCGGGTGATGGATGGGGGTGCCCAAACTGCAGAGAAACTTCGACAACAAGGTTCCGTCTGGCTGGCGGTAAGACCTAGCACCGACTACAGCTTCCGCCGAGCAGCGCCAGGGGTAGAAAGAAAAGAACCATCTATCACCTGATGGGCATATGGAAAGGCCCATCATCGGACGGGCTTCTTGGAGAAGATACACCTCCAGAGGGATGAGTACCAAGGGTCTCGCGCGTGTCGTCTGCCGAGATGAGCTTCAAGAGGACGATCTTGATGACAACTCGCGCCACTCCGCATAGACAGCTCTACAGGACATCAGCCTGTGTTCCTCCGTACTCGGGCACATGAGCGAATGTCTTGGGATATCAACGGCAGAGATATTGATGATGAGGACAGCCCAGTCTCTGGATCTCAGCGTGACAACAAGTCACGGTATTACACACGATAGCCATGGACCGCTTCAAATCGAAGCACGTAGTGTTGGTTATCACGACACGGGCGTGCTCGTATGTATAGCTGTTTTGCGCGCGATTCTCAGTCGTCTCGTCTGGCGATGCTCGCCGGACAATGTGATGTGATGTCCCGACGGAGAAGTAGCATCTGGCCTATGTGACGACAGCATCAGACCTGGAACTCAATACATGGCTTCCATCCAGACTAGAAGACCAGCGGGTTGTGGGCATGTAGTCATGATGAGGATGACTTCTCAATACTTTGCAAGTTCAGACGATGCTGTTCAAGAGACTTCGTCGAAAATTGCTCGTGGCGTGGCGCTGCACACGGCATCGGACTCTGGATATAAAGTGCTTTCCTGCCGTAAGGCATTCCTCGTCTCATGTAGGGAGAATTTCGTTCCGGTTTTCTTGAGCAGGATCGGTCCTTGGGCGACTCAAGTCGCCCCAGACATAAAGCACCAGTACCAAAATATCAAGTCAGTGGACAGAAAGTGGACAACTAAGTCCCTCCATCATTTTGAACAAGATTGTGAGACATGGCCGTCCGTGGAGAAACTTCCCAGAGATGAGAGGCTAGTCGCAAGCCTTTGGGTTGAACCTATGGCACACACTTTTATTGATTGATGGCTCATAGCCACAGAATGGTGCAGAGCCAGAGCAAAGAACTGGCTTCACACAGCGGTCGGACTTCCTGATATACTCTTCAAGAGTATAGCGCCAGTCTGATGTTCTGAATCAAGTCTGCCACTGCGTTGTCTCGAGAACTTCGCGTAGGGAAGGACGGTGCTTTGAGCTATCTTTCTGCTAAACAATCAATTGTCAAGCCGGTTGACCTTGCCGACCCATGCGATCTGAAACCGGAAGTTGACGCGCCCCGAAGGGGTCTGAGTTCAAGTGTGTTCATTTCAGCCAAAGCTACGGAGTGATCCTGCTACTCCTGGGTATCATCAGACGGTGGCCTTCTGCCTCCTACCATAAAGCGCCTGTTACGCCTACGCTATGCCTCGCCATGCAAATCAAGCTCTTTCCAATACCACCAGTGTCCAAGAGCCACGTGATCTTTCTTTCGTCGACTCTTCACCAGAAGAAACGCCAGAAGAGGAAAAGGAAGATGATCGCTCCAATGCCGGCAACCGGGCCGTACTGTTTGAGTAGCAGCTCCCAGTTAATGCGGACTGCCGCGCGCTTGTACTTGGCGGAGTCTTCGCGCAAACGGCTGCTCATGTCGCCCATCTTGTCTAGACTGTCGCCGCGGTAGAGCAAGTCGTTGATGTTCTTAGTCATGGCTTTGTGTACGTCTTTCAGCTCATCGTTGAGGCGGTGCATGTTGTCCTGTGCGCGGCTGTCTTGGTATGTTTTCTTTGTGCGCTCGAGGTAACGTTCGAACTCGGCGAAGGCGTAAGGGCGAAGACCCGGGTCGAGGTAGTTGTTGGGGTTGTACGAGCCCTGGAACTCTGTGCGGACATCTTCGAGATAAGTGAAGGCGAGTTTCTTGGGGTAGCTGCCTTCGGTAATGCAGATGAACGCTAGGCTGTCGTCAAGCACGTAGCTGCGAGAGGCGGTTAGCTGCGTCTACACGGCCTCGTCGTCGCATACCATGCGACGGGTCATGAGGGTCTGTGGCTGCGGAAGGGTGGCCACTTACTGCATGGTGTAGGCATCTCCCTCAATACTTGCGCGCGGCTCTGCCGACGGACCAAGCTTCTTGATGATTGTGCGGATCTGTTGCTTGAACTCGCTCAGTTGTGCGACGTTGGAGTCGTCTGTGGACGCAACAAGGACGAGGCCTAGGAAAGTCAGCACATCTATGGCGCGAGTAGCCGGTCTGTGTCTGCGTGGGCGGCCCTACCGTCAAGACGCGCGATCTGCGTGGTGTAGATCATGTTGGATCTCTGAAAAACACCTTCTCTCTGAGGCACGGGGATGAGAGTGCTCGTAATTGGCGAGATGGTATGGCCGTGGGCGATGTCGTGGAGGGTGATGAGCTCCTGCTGGTGCTCAGGCAGCTCGTCGACCAGCCTGGCCCGCCAAAGACACGCATCCCTGAGCGTCATGGCGGGCCAGGGCAGGTCGACTGCACTTGGGTAAGTGCCATCGTCGTAGTGCGACCAATGAGCGCGCTTCATCGTGTGCTCGGTACTGTCTACCGAGAGCGTGGTAGGGCTGAGTCTCGCGTGGGCTTATCGGGGCAGGTGCCGCCAAGCTAGTGCTTGCTTGCCTCGATGAGGGCAGCAGCACCTCCAACAACATCACAGATACGGCTGAGAAACTATGGGAATGGTGCTCATGCAACAGTTCTTCATTGGCCCGGCAATTTGCACTTACAACATGGGCAGCGACATTGCCTCAAGCAATAGCCATAGGGAGTCCTTAGGCGACTTTGAAGACGGCCGCAAGCACTCTCTTATGTTGTCTTCATAGGCGACAATCGCAGCTCAAGCACCTTGAAAGGGCCGGCAACGCCTACCACTTACAGGTAGAATATACCCAGGTAATATGCTATTGAGCCTACTTCTTTACTACCAGAGGCGTTGCAAGGTCTCAAAGTCCCAGGCCATGGACCGATTTTGTAGACGATGACAACGGCGCAGCCTTCCGTATTATGCAAGCTCAACTTATTCAATCAAGCCTCAAACAGCCCCCAGTCTCCAGAGTTGCGACCGTTCATCCAGCATTACCACCTATGTCGACATGTCACACAAACCAGGTTCCCACACTACCTCCGTCGTTCAATACGATGACGACTTCGACATTCCAAGATCGCCCGTGATCACCAATCCTTGCCACGACGCCGCAGAGTGTTTTGACGCGGTAGACGTAAAGCTCAGGCGCAGGAATATTGGAACACTGCAAATTCATACAATTTGTTCCGCTCGCGACCCGGCATCCTCGAAGGACCCGGACCTGGCGGATATGGGTGAGCACCAAGTGGACTCGCATACCAAGCCTAGCATACATCCCTCCATCTGTTTACAGGGTGAAGACTCTCTACATTAGATGATATTCTGATCGTGTGCCGCTTTGTTCCCCCCGACAGAACTATCGGAAGTTACACATTGAATTCCCACGTGCAGCCGGCGTGGCTTGACGCGGTCACAAGGAACTCATTTTTGGCACACCATTTATTCTCGGCTGTTATCTTCGAACCCTCGAAATGGTCACCACAAGGTGAACTGCAAGTTCCTTCCACTGTCACGGGTCTTGCTAATGTAGCTTTGTTTCCATCGCTGACAATTTCGGAATACAGCACTACTTCCGTAGCCACTAGGAATCTTTGGCACATTTAGGTTGGCTCTTGTCAAAGATCTGGATCTTATGGTAACGGCTTTTGTTCGTCAGGGTGACGGAAGTCTCGTACACAGACACGCGGCTAGTCGTTGGTCCTGCTCATTACCTTGGTTCCTCAAGCTATATGGTAAAGTGGTAGATATATCGGAATGGTTAGGAAGCCGAAAGCTCATTGCCGCTGGAAGCTTGTATGTAAACAGTGTCATAAAAGACTTCAAACTAGCTGTATCCACAAGCTCCGGCGCAGAAGTTGTATGGTAAGTGCAGACGAAATTACCTTCCCTGCCAACTAGAAGCTGTGAAAAGCGTACTTCAAATTCTCGATGTATACAATTATCTATTGACTAAAGTCCAATCCCTCAAACACCTTCGTTCACCTGATTATGCGATGTATACATTGCGCCTGGCACAGACTCTCGATGGAAAGAAAGGCTGTTGAATTCTTATAGTTGATGGTACTGTTTCATTTAGTTCATAGGCTTGACACGGTACAGTATCTCAATGGACAAAGGGTTCTCTCATATGCCCATATCTTCGGCACTGGTGTACGGGAGCAGTGCAGGTGTAAATGACGTCCGATTTTACACATATCTTGCTTACATGCTGCAATGTGTGAGATTTGCAAACATGTGTCTTTGTTGACGCCAAGCTGGAACACTACTGCTATTGCCTGCATGTGGTTCAAATCTGTTTTCCGGACAAACGACTGCCACAAATACACAAGCCAGGCCGATCGCACCATTTCAAATCTCAAGTCTGGCGACACCTCCTCATCTCCACTACACATACACATCGAAACAAACATGGCATCCGCAGCCGAAAAGCGCATGCTCACAGCGCCAAACTCCAAGCTCGCCAACGCCAAAGTCGACCTTGCTGTGAGTAGCCAACTCCAGCGCATTTCAAGAGCACGCTGACCAGATGAAAAAGCAAATCCTCCGCAAAGAGGGTGCATGGGAGACCTTAGATCTGGAAACCAGACAGCGCCTCTACTCTCTGCTACCACCATCCACCGATGAGGACATGCCGCACAACCTCGACGTCAATCCGCTCCAAAGTCAATTTGGCAAGGGTATCGAGAACGAATTGAGGAAGTGGCAGGGCGACCTGAAGGACGGGAGGGAGAGCAAGAAGTGGCGCGAGGAAGCAATGCAGGCTGGGAGAGATAGGGCGAGTGGCGCATTTGATGTTGCACAGACTGAAGGTCGCGATGAGCGTGAGAGCGGGGAGAATGGCGACACGATGTGATGCTGCTACGATTTCGAGCCCGCCGCGGCTAGGATGAGACGAATGTGATGATCTGACTTGCTCTACAATGTTATGTAATTTTACACTGCTGTTGTCGTATGCGATGCTTTTAGAAGTGACTGGACTTCAGCGTTGAGGCACTCGGATGATGATGTTTGATGATCGTTTGCACTGAAGTTTTGCCTCGACCACCAAATTCTTGACGGATTGAGTCAATCCAAAGACCACAGCACCATCATACATCGACGGGCGTTCTTTTTATTTTTACGAAGATCCTTGAGACACAACTCCGAAAAATTGAGCACTGGAAAGATTACATATACCTGTACCATACCCTGGACGCTATCTAGAGTTTCTCCCTCCCACAAGATGGCACCAACGACTATCCAACACCGACGGACGCACAACATTCTTCTGATCTCGAAGCTCCTCAATCAACGTGATGCATCGTCTCCATTCACCCTTATTCTCGACAATCTGGAGCAGTCAGGGCAGCCTGTTCTACAGGAATATTCACAGCGAGCCAATGTATGGTTACATATCACGTGATTTCCTTTTCTTTAAGAACCCGACACTGACTGTCTTTATAGGCAGCCAAAGTGAAAGTCATCTTCCTTTCGTTCGAGACATTGCAGCGTCCCAAGGATGTAGACACCTTCATCACAGCCTGGAACCAGAGCCCACAGACATGGCAGCGGGAAGTGGCAACTCACACCAAACCAGTCCCCAATCAGAGTACGTACCATGACACTTTCTTTGCATGAGTATCACTAACATCAGCTGACAGGGAACCTCCTCATAATCGACACCCTCAATCCCCTCGCTGCAACCCAACCAACCCTCCTCCCAAACCTGCTCTCCTCCCTCATAAACCCCACCACCTCCCTCCTAGCCCTCTACCACACCGACATGCCCCTCCCCTCCAAATCCCTCGACCCCTACACGCCCACCCCTCTCACTCTCCTCCGCTACCTCGCCACAACGCTCATTACCACGCACTCCCTTCCACACGTCCTCGCCCGCAAAGCAGCCCGTGAGCGCAGCGTCGCGCCACCGACGTCCGGTCTGGAAGAAGGCGTGGAAGGCGTGCTGCAAGGTCTCGGCGCCAACGGCAAAGAGGGCTTGGTCATGGAAGTGGAGCACAGGCGGAAGAGCGGACGCGGCGTGCGAGAGTGGTACTTCTTGCCTCATGCTAATCAGAAGGCTGTTGAGAGCGCGAGCTCGCGGGCGAGGGAGACGGTGATTTTGCTGGAGGATCATCCGGCTTATAAGCCTTCTGTGGATGAGACTGCTGCGGGTAGCGAGGAAGTACCTGAGAATGGGACTTTTGAACTTGGTCTCACGGATAGGCAGAGGGAGGCTCGCGAGGGTGTGGTGTTGCCTTACTTTGACGCGCAGAAGGGTGGAGGCGAGGGAGGTAGGATTTTGTACGACATGGGTGAAGAGGACGACTTTGACGAGGACGAAGACGAGATTTGACGAGGTTATAGTTGTATATACAAAATTACAGATTTGTTTGTTTGTGTTCTATCTCTCGAACAATAGGTATGCATCGACATGATATCTTTTTTGCAGGCAGTCGCCAATTCTAACTAACTTCCCAGCCAAAGATGTCAGCAACGCTGGTCACACTCCATCTGACGCCCATGATTGCCACGAGTGCCGCGACGATTTCGACAACCATCATGACCGTCACTCCCATCAGCATGCGAGGCATGAAGATGCGGTACAGCATCAAGTGTCTCCTCAGCCAAGCAGCCTCAATGACTGTGGCGACAGCGATGGCAGCATAGAAGAGCATGTGAGTAGCCATGGCGCCCGCAACTCTGCCGAGCAGGCCGGGGTACTTGGGCCTGGTCTTCCACAGTGGAATTGCAGGGACAGCAATGGCGCAGAGGATCTGCGGGCCGAACGTGTTGAGGAGAACCACGAGCGGGCTAAAGGGGTATATGATGGTCTTGAAGGGGATGAATGCCGTCTCCCATTGAATTGTGGAGAGGACTGCCTGGTGGCCGGTCTTGAAGAAATAAAAGCTGCCAAGTAGTGCGAGCACGGTCGGACCCAACGAAGAGCGGCGGAGGTTGTTGGCATCGATGATTTCGAGCACGTTGAGGATGGAGATCATGCAGAGAGCAAGGGTACCTTGACCCACTGGCTTCTGCACAAGCAAAAGTGCCAGCAACCAGGCGGCCGGAAGAAGGAAGTAGCGTGTGCCGTGGGTATTGGCGTAGCCAAGAATGATCAGCTTGGATCGAGGCTTCGGCGGCGGTGCGAAAGATGTGAAGATGCCGCCAGAGGGGTCGGGGGATTCAATTAGCTCCGCAGGCACGGGTTCCGGGGGTGCAGCCTCTTCGATTACGGCGATCAGTGGCGAAGCACAGATGTAGGTAGCGTAGCCGGCTGCGAAAGCGAGTGCGAATGTAATTTGTGCCAGTGTGACACGAGTAGTCTTCAGAAGGGACTTGGAGATGGATGGATACCAGTCACCATCATCGGCGGCATCGAGGAACCAATACAGAGAAACAAAGGCAAGACCAATGCGAAGAGCAATGCCAATCCAGATGACACCAGAGCCTTGGTAGTTCTTGGTGCGGTGGTAGAAGTACTGCATCGCGCTAGGAAGGGTGAGAGCGACAATGACCGGGATCGCCAACTGCCAAGTGGCGGAGGTAGAAGATGTTGCTGAGGCGTAGTAAGTGGACCTGCAGAAGGGCATCTGCTCTTCGCGACAGAGGCGGAACACGGAAGCAAGTCTTGTCGCAACGATGAAAGAGATGGCGTTCGCTGCTCCCATATTTCGGTCGGCAGTGTCTTCGAGACCGAGAGAGGACGCAAGCATGAGCACACCAAATGTGGTAAGGAAGAACAGAAGCTGCTCGTCCTCCCAGATTGTGAAGGAATTAGAAGCAAAGCCAATGCAGAGCATGACACAGGTGACTGCGCTGAGTCCACCCCAGAATGTGCGCGGGTAGGGTACACGCAGTGCCTCTCTTGCGGGATAAAAGCCGAGCGACATACCAATGATGCCGCCAAGTGCAGCACCGAATGCCAAAGTGTGCAAGAAGGTGAAGGAGGGCACAAAGCCGGCGAGTGCACCGAGGGCGGCTCCAATGACAGTGCCTGCGAGACCCCAGCCTAGCAGGAGGGGAGTAAGAGCACCACGATCGCTGTTGACGCCGCGAGCGAACATCGCAAGCACTCCCAATGATGCAACCAAGATCGTGATACCCATGCCCATGCTTACAAGGTCGAATCTAGCCCAGATGCTACGGCAGATTCGCAGATTCTCGGTCTGGTACGCAGTAAATGCCTCATAAGCGGCCTTCCACTGTTGCGTGGATGGCTTGTTGACCTCCCGAATGCGAGTCCACGCCTCTTGGGCGGTAGTCCACAAAGGTGTGAGAGGTGAGGTAGCCTGTTCGCCAAGATTCCTGACCTTGCTGTACTCGTCCTGGTAGCGGTGGATTTGGGCAGCGGTCAAACGCTCGACTTGTGCGAGATTCTTGTAGTCGTTACCGGCACTGCCGATGAAGGCCTCTTCGATAGGTTGACCGAGGTTGTTGAAGGGGATGGGAAGACCGAGGAGAAGTCCAAGAGTGGGCACCAGGTCGATCTGTCCAACGGGACGGTCCTTGGCTGTCGCTGGGGGCTGAACGAATGCCTTGTCGCTACGACCAAAGATGCCCTTCTTCGAGTACATCCACAGAGCAGCCTCGATCTCATCGTCGGACTCGCCGCCGTGATCTCCCTTGATATCCATGCCATGGTCTCCCATGACTACCAAGAGAGTATCGTCATCAAGTCTTTCAATCATGGTGCGGAAGACCTCGTCCATCTGCTTCAGCTTGTCGGCCATCGCAGGGTGGTCAGGTCCGTACCTGTGCCCAGCGTGATCAACACCCAGGTAGTGTCCAAAGATGACGTCCCATTTTCCATCCATGCTCTTATCCAGAAGTGGGAAAAGGTGCTCGTTGACTCCATTGTCGACAGTGTGCAAATCCCAAACGTTGAACGAATCGAAGGGCTTGGACAAGGAGGGCTCGAACTTTCCTGGGAACAGCGCTTCCCAAGTATCGTCGCCCAGGTGCACGACCTTCTTGCCTGCCTTGACCAACTGCTCAACCAGGTTGTCTTCATCGATCGCAGTTCCGGCAAAGTTACTTCCAGCATCAATGAATGTCGGCAGTGTTCCAGTGGTCAATCCCTCCAATCTCAGCAGTGTGGTAGTAGGCGGGTCGGCAATGAAAGGTCTGAGGAAGGCATTCTGCGGCTCCCTTACACTAGTCTCGTGAAGTACCGGGAACGCATTGTGAAAGTATTGCTCCTTCTGGTCCGTCTCGTTTCCATTGAAAGGGATTGTAAAGTCATATCGCAGCGCGTCGACTACGACGACCACAGCCTTGTCAAAGCTCTTTGGGTGCCAACACCCATTCTCTACATTGCCAGGCGTAAAGCCGCTCTGGAGTTTGACAGGAGGGACGGCGCATTCGGAACGGTGCTGGAGGACGAGGCGGGACAGGAGGAAGCCGGAGCAGAAGAGGTAGATACCGAGGGCATGGAAGATGCTGGGTTACCGGTCAGTTCAATGCCCAGCAAAGGATACTCAAAGACAACTTACGCGATCAGAGTGAAGAACCCGACCATAAGAGCATGTTGCGCCTTGAACTGCAGCGCCAGCCTCTTGTTCTCCTCCTTGGGGTCTGGCGGCGGGGCCTTCGCATCTGCACCGTCTGCCATTGTGCAGGTTGGTGCGCAGGAATATTATTACCGGGGTAAAGTCAAATATTAAATCATAACAAGTGAAAAAGAAGGGGCGGTTATAAGGAGCGTCGGCATGTGCCACAAGATACCGTAGTGGTGCAGGTAGAGACGAAGTCAATAATTGCTTCCACGAAAGACGCGGGCATTTCTCGATGGTCAGCGTTGCGGGAGTGCCCTCCAAGGTCCCAAGCTCCTCCGCCACAGTCCAGGAGATACACAATGCACAGAGATCAGCATATTGACCTGCCGCCGTGCACAAAACGTGGCACTGGCAGGGACGTCCGAAGGGGTAAATTAGAAAATGGTGCAACAAACAACATCACATTTCACGCAGCATTGTACGGACCAGGCACGTGGTCCTCTATATTGTGTTCGACCGTGACCTTTCTGAGGCCAATATACAAAAGGTATCTATACATACTCATTTTCGAACACCCACGATCCCAGAGAAAGGAAATAGAGACAAAAAGGAAAAGGAAAAGGAAAAGCTAAAGTAAACACACTGAAGTGCCTACGAGCGGTATGAACATAGCGCCTCGGAGACCGAGTCTCTAGTCCTCCTCTTCGTCTGTGACCTTCAATCAATGTTGATGGTCAGTCTGACTCGTGTGTGGAGCGTGACACTATTGAGCCTCCTTGCCATCTCTGTGGAAGGTTTAGCGTGCCGCGCCCCTGAAACACATTATGTTATGTTTCTTTTCAAAGTGAAACACGCCTGTGCTGACTAGCGACAGAGCGTAGATGCAGTACGCACTGTCTGCATCCAGCTATAATCTGTCGCGAGTATAAGCAAAACAAGCTATGCCATAAAAGACAATAATAGAGTAAATAGCCGTCCATTGGTTTGTTTTTTCGCCGGATCGGATGATGTAAATGCAGGGTGGTATATGTAGCCGCAGCGCTTGTGTAGTCATGAAAGCGCGCGCTCGAGTCGGAGGATCGGCCGTCCCATGCCATACGAAAAGAAAGGAAATAATAGGTCCAGAAGAAGAGCAAGTGGATTCGTGATGGTCGTGGCGAAAAACTGCACGCTGAAACCAAGTAGCAAGAATGTCTGGCGCGTCGATTTAACTCCACTGCTTTTGGTCGGCCTTCTCGGTGAGGCCACCAACACGGTCGAGGTCAAGCGACTGGAAACGCTCGCCTTCGCTTTGCTTGTAAGCAGGGCATTTCTCCTGGACGGGTTCAAGACCAACGCCGCTTTCGCTGACGCGGACAATCACACAGCGGCCAGAAGTACGCTTGCCGTCTGCGTCGTACTCCTCAGGGAAGGTAAGACGGATTTCGGGAATACCAGAAGGGCGAGGCTCCTCAGAGTTGTCGAGGAGATTTTGCTTCTCCTGAATGACATACACTGAGTCGGTGGTCTTGCTGAAAGGACGGCGAATAGAAGAAGCAATCGAGGAGCCAGAGCTGCGCTTGTCGTTATAAAGCGGGAGGCCGTGGAGAGCTTTTTGTGAGCGACGACGGTGGCGGAAGGCAAGGAGTGCGCCGCACATGCATATCGAGATGACAAGTAGAACCAGGAGTGCGATGAGAAGGTTGACGATAGTTTGGCTGAGTTGGGCTTCGTGGTCGCGAGCGACAAGCTGATGGAATCGCGAAGGCATGACAGGCGACAGGATCAGGTAAGTCGACAGGTGATGTGGATATGCAAGACGAAATTGAGTTGGTTGGAAGACGGGGTTGCCTGGTGGTGGTGGAGGTGGAGTGTTGCAGATAGTCGTCTCAAGGAGTGTCCTGTAGGGCTGTGTGTAATGCGAAACGAGTGGACTGTTGCAAGCGCATGTTAGAGTCGGACTGCGGGCAAGCGATAGTTTTCCTAAAGGACCCCTTCAAACTTCATCACGAAGAATGGCGTCGTGATATCCCCAATGGGCTGCATGATGCGATATAGCCATCACCTTCCAAGACGTACCTGCGTCAGGTTGAAACCTCCGGGCGGTGGATTTGAACGAACGACACACGAGGCTGGGGCGAGAGAATGAAGCCCAGACCGTCGCTACCAGGTGTAAAGCGGGACGCAAGGGGAAAGAACGGACGCTCTAGGAGCAAGGAGGTGAAAGACAAGGAGAAGGAGGAGGTTGTGGTAGTGTAGTCGTCGCAATGGGCCGTAACGTTGCACACGCACGAAAGGGCGACAAAAGAGCGCGATGCCTCGACTATGTCTCCTGGTACGGGGGCGTCGGAGATTGAGACTGGGACGGCACGAGCCTAGTTCCTCAATCACAAGCCAGTAGCCGCTGGTGGCTTCACGGCCGCTCGAACGGTGCACAAACGCTTCACACCTGACGCGCGCTGTCTGGGGATTGCGATCGTCCGATATTAAACCGTGTGGAGCGGCACGACCTGGGCCTTGTGACGGGGGGGCCTGTGAGCCTGTCTTCTCTCTGTCTGCGGTCGCTTGTAGGCAGGCGAATATTGCATCTTGCCTATTCAAGAGTGTTGATTCCTTGTCCTCTAGGGTCCCCTGCCTTGCGATAGTCTTCGTGTCACCAGGATTGTTGCATAACAACCAAGCTCGTCTTCAACGGCAGACCTTGCACTGCGACTTCAAAATGATATCAGCGGCTTGGGATGTTGACAGGACGGTTGTGCGTTGCTTCTTTTTGCAGCGCTGCGCTATGAACGTTGCACGCTCATTGCAACACGGTTGATAGGGCCAACGTCGCATCGAAGATTCTATTATTCTACCCTTGGTGCAGTCCACTCTTGCGGTTCTGCTTCTTCTCAAGCGTCTCATGGGTTACCGTACAACCTGTGCTACCAGGTTACCACTTGTGCGACCTGCAAAGAGTTTTTCATGTGATCGAATTTGTCGACATGGGCATGAGAATCGACGGATGCAAGTCTTGCGAAACATGCATTTCACACGCAAGACATTGAGATGCAGCAATCAAAAACCCTTGTTTTACTCACACAACAGTTGCCCTCGAAATTCTCAATCGTTGCCAGCCCGCTTTGCTGCTGATGAAAACGTGGAAGACACACCGCAACGTTTAGCTTAGCCCCAACTACTGATTCCGTCCCGGCCCAGCGGTGGCCTTCCGGGGCGAAGGAAGTAGATCTGACTGTCGTCGCTGCGGTGGCTGTTTCAATTGCGTCTCATTCAAAGCCACGAGGGCCATTACGGATTGCGATTCCGACAAGTGACCGCTGCCGTTGTCTGTAGCGGGAAATGATCAGGTTAATTTTGGAGGGACCTCGACCTTCAGAAAACGTTCGATTCATCGTCAATGCCCATCTCCCAACTGTGCATGACGGAACTTGTACCATAAGTGCCAGGTGCTTGGGTGTGCGATTCATCAGATTGTACATGGTGATATTCTCAGCAAGTAGAACGCTCGTAAACAATAAGCAACGCTCTCAATCAAGCTATAGCTTCTATGCGGCTCTTCATTTATGATATCGTGTATTCTCTCAAACGCTCGTATAATGACAATTCACCACAGGTTACAGTTTGGTCGAGGACATAGCAACCAAGGCAATGGCGGTGCTGTCTAATTTACGGAATCGGGAGAGGCTTTGTAGCGAAATGATCCGAGTGGCGGCCACGCAGCTGCAAGCGATTGAGCGCGCGATTGCCGGCTCGATTTCCCGCTTGGGGACATACCCGGTACAGTACGCTTACAACCAGTCTCACAGATATTGGATCGATATAATGACTTGTGGCAATACTGCTATACAATTGTGTATATGATGCGCTCTTGAGTATCTGGTCGGATGGTTATTTTAAACGTTGTAGCAGGCGTATTCCTCCCAGTGCTGCACAAAAACTGGTGCGGCCATGACGTCCTCGTTGCTCTCTTGTAGTGGCCATGCGTGTAGTATGCTTCCAGTCGGTAGAAATTGGAACCTCGAATATGTGCATCCAAGACCATCTTCTAGTTTCAACCAGTCGCTGGTGACAACTTGTCTCTTCGCACGCTCCTCCCGGTCGACATTCATCAAGCTGGTATACGTCTGTTGCTATGAAGCGTACCTTGATGTTGTGGGGCTTGTTCTACCTTAATAGAATCGGAGAGGAATTGTCGGTCAGCATATTTCTTGAAGTGCCGTATCGCGGACTTAGAAGAAGCTCAAATTCGAATATCCGTGTTGGCTTGAGTGCATCCTCGAGGGTCATGTGTCGCTGTTTACGCGCCTGTAGCATGTGGATCAAAAAACAAATTTGTCAAGACGGATACAAAAAGCATCTCAGTTCAGTCAGTGAGTATTGAAATGGAGCGCGTGCTCAACTCCAGCGATGATAGTCAAGGCTGCCATCGTCAGTCGTTACTGCTACGTCTCACGCATCGGGACCACATCATCACATTGTCACTTGATCTCATGATCTCAGGATCCGAGAGGATCTTTGACCCTGCCGCAATATTTCCGTAGGCTCGCCTCGCACTCATCAAATTGTGCATGCCGTCTTCAGCGCAGTCATGTAGCATTTCACGTGAAGGAATTTCAGCAGTGAGCGACAGAGTTGTGAGGCCCTCGTAATCCTTACTGTGCCACGTCGTCTTATTATTTGTCCTCGTACCCGTGCTGTACCTTTTGCATGTACTGTCTTCTTGGCCCTTGTGGCTCTCGCTAGCCCGACCCTTGATTGGCCGGGGGTCAGACTCGCTGCGGCTGGTCCGCCCCGAGAAAGAGAACACCAGCAAGCGACCTTTATTGATGCAGCAACATTTCGACGACGGCATCGCTCACCAGGCACGATCAATTGCTGCCTCTTCTTGCATCGTTTCCGTTGCATCTCTGCTCGCGTTATCTCGTCATCCAACTGCACGTCAACGGACTCGCCCGTCGGTCATCCTTGATTGTCCTGTCCCCGTGAGACAAGACACGGGGCTAGCCATCAAAGGCTGCTCTACACTTGCACAGCAAACACTGCTACAATTTGTTCGCTGTGAGTCGCATCACGGTAATAATCACAGGTATGTCTCCGTCTGCACACGAGCATCGCGTCTGTTATTTGGGCGTCCCGTTGTCGTGATCACGATGGTTGGTTGCCGGCGTCGCCGCGCCTCCCAAGCTTGTCTCGTTGCGGCTTGCTGGCAACCTCCTTCGCTAGCAATTTCATCCACAACGCAAGCATCAAACAACCACGACAACCACCTCGGTGCCTCGTCAGGGAGGCTCCCGGAAGCCGTCGCTAATGACTCTATAGCTACTCCATTGTCTGTCGGTGAGATCGATTCTGGTTGCTTCGTGCGCACGCAACCGCGCGTGGCGATCGCCGTGAAAACTCAAGGTTTGTCCATTCCTTCGTGCGTTGGCAATCAACCGCCAACACTCATCAAAGGATGGCTTGCTAATCAACGCCAAAGAATACTGGGCAACTCTAACACCCTATAATAATGCCCGGTGTCAAAGGAAAGCGTGTAGCTGGCCGGCCAGGCCGCTTTGACCCAACCATCCCTTTACACATGACGACCAGGAGAAAAGCCGCCAAGACCGCGCCCGACATGGATATGTACGGCGACGATGAATATGATGATGCCGACAGCCGTAGGACGTCTCTTGATGAGATTTCTGTAACAACGCCCTATTCCGATTTCGACTCGGAGCCTCCAGCCAAGCGTCAGCGCACTGCCGATGCATCTCCTCAGCAGAGCACAGCGTCACCTTCTGGCCCAGAGGACAAACAAGCCTTGGATATTGGCAAAGTTTCGTCTGGTCTGTTCGACGTCCGCGACGGTGTGGCAAACGGAAATGTGACCTCGTCTGGTAACATCTTCGCGCCATCAATTGAAATCAATGTCAGCCAGGACTCTGTTGATCGTCAGACTGCAGACGGCAATACTCACGGTGAAAGCCACGCTGAGCCTTCTGATGTTCATATGACTGAAGGCGGAAGTGAGCGCCACGATTATGGTCCTGGACCTGACGAGACTCAAGCCAATGACATGCAGCAACAGTACGAAAACTCTAATGGTACTGAAATCAAAGACGAGGAGACTGGCGTTGATTCTCGTTATAATCCAGAAGAAACGCGTCCCCATGTGGACACAGCGTACCAGTCGGGAGACGAGAGTAACTGGGCAGAAGCCGTCGATCCTCTGCCTTCAACAAGAGAACCCGAAGTGAGAGATGCATCTGTAGAAAGTTCCAGATCTGACATTCCCGCTGTGCGGGACTTGCCACTGCCTGAGGGTTCGACTGACGCGACGCCAATGGTTACAAGACAAGGTTCTCCAGCAACGACAGCGTCGGCTGCTGCCGAAGAATTGACGCCAGCCAGAACCAAAGCTGCCGACACTTTGGGACTCACTGGTTCCGAGGAGGACGACGAAGAAGAAGAAGAAGAGGTTGACGACGCAGAACCGCCCACCGAGATTCAAGACACCATGGAAAACTTGGAGGACGAAGAAGTCGAGGTTCCGCGCTCCGCCGAAGAGTACGAGGAAGACGACGCGCCTGCACGGAAGACGACCAAGCGTCGCTTTGCAGGCGGGAGACGCAGAGCAGCGCATGCGAACGCGTATGTCGAGGCCGCGCTCAGGCGTCAGTTGGAGCTCAAGCAAATCTACAGGCAGGTCACCAGATCGATGAAAGCTTGTCTCGGCGAGCTCGCACAGATTACTCTTGACGAGTTGGAGACTGAACAGCAAAACCACACGCAAGCATCCGAGTATGACCTTGTCATCGCCGAGCTCGATGAACAGCTTGCTCGGCGCAAACAGCAATTGCTGAATGCGCAGAAATTCAACCACGAACAGCTTCTCCAGCGTTACGATGCCGAGAGCGCTTCGAGGAAGAACCGATGCCGCAACTTGCTTGAGGACATCAAAGAGCAGCAGCTCGTCAACTTGGAGTATAACATGCTTCAGGTCAACAGGGCCAAGCTTCGCGATGAGGCGAAACCGGGACACGAGACAGAGGACGAAGATGGTGTGATTCCACGCCCGAAGAGAATGGCTTACCGCTTCAAACGTTCAAATGCCATTGACTCGCGTTATGACTCCAGAAGTCGCTTTACTATGGAGACTGAGCGGAGGGTCGACGATCTACAACGTCGTACGAACATGTGGGAGGCTCTTCGTACATTCGATCCGGAGGCAATCGAGGCCTTTACTGTTATGGACAGTGCGGCCCGCGAGGCTGCAGAGGAGAGAAGGAGAAATGTGGACATTACGAGCAAACTCGCCGACATTGCCGCAGAGTACGACAGACTGTATAACGCGCCCGTACCGCCGCAGCCTCCTCCGCCGCCGACTGCTGAAGAGCTGGCCCCCTTGAATGCTCTCGCAGAGATGGCCGCCGCGCCAGGTCGCTCGCAACGACCTAAGGGTAGACATCTTCCGTCCTCGTCGATTGGACCTTTCCAACATGTCTCCCACCCGTCTCGATCACCCTTCCCACAACCAACACCCTTTGATCGCTCGACCGGCAACACACCAGCTCATCCTCATACACAGACGTTCCTTCGTATGGCGATGGAGCAAAGCAGAGCGCCTCCACATGCCTTTGGCCAATCGCCGATTTCCTCACTTTTATCTCCCACCATGCGTCCGTTAGAGGATGTCTCTAACAAAGCACCTACTGCGGCGCCTCACGGAATGGAAGGCAGACCACCGCTTGCCGCCAAACCTGCTCCCCAGCATGATCAGATAAGCCATGAGCGTCTTCAAGCCAACCACCCTCGTCCTCAGCCATCCACTGATCGACTTTTGGACGAGATCATGTCAGGCCCACCGCGTCAAACTCTCCACGTCGACCGCGCTATCCTCCTGGCGCGGGAGACGGCCAGGAGAATCATGGAAGAGCCTGACGAACCAAATCAACACACCAACTATCATCAAAACAGGACAGGAAGTGCAGGCCGTGCAGACGCTGTACGTTGAATTTCTCCCCAAACACCCAGCCATTTTTACTGACACACTTCTAGGAAAGACACGCGCATTCCGTTCCGCCGCACCATGCCACTGGTGACCGTGACATCAAGTCAGAGCAAGGTGGTGACTCTTGGCGCAGGAGGCCATCGGTGTCCAACCAACACTGGCACGGCCCTGTCAGCAGTGTTGCTGAGCGTGACGGTCTATCGAGAAGACGCGCTTCTAGCCACCGCGGTAGAGTCTCTAAGCGCTACCGTGAGTCGGATTCTCACGACGAGATGCGCAACCAGCGTCCACGTGCCTCTACCGCCAACCTTGGTCGTCGTGGTTCGCAGTCAGCAAGCGAACGGGACGAAGAAGAGCTTCGTGCCAGGCTACGCTCTATGTCACCTCGCAGCAGACGTATCGCAGGACTCAGGGATGACGAGTTCCCTGCCCGTCGTCCGTCGGAGCAAGATCAAGACCCAGCTCACGGAGCCCGCCGTCTGAGCTCGCAGAGCCACCATGGAGGTCGTCGCCCGTCAGACAGCATCGGAGGCCAGCATCCTGACCGTCGCTCTTCTGACATGCGTCCGCCACCCATGCTACAGCAGGGCCCCGCGCGCCAACCACCGGTCTTCCCGGCGCCGCCATTCATGCCGCAGTCGACTTGGGCCAACAACCCCTTCTATCCGCCAACACCCATGTCAGCACCAACCGCTCAGCCGATCAACCATTTTGCCAATGCCCAGGGAGGTCTGGCTGGAGGTGCGTGGCCTCAACCGCCGTACCAGCCCGGCGCGAACCCACCGCCTCCGCCACCACCGTTCCGTGACATGTTCGGCAGACGTTGAATGAGGCAGTGCTGGCGGAAGGGTAGTCGAAATACGTGTCGATAGAAGACACTTGAGAAACTCATCGACGAAAGGCAATTGCGAAACGCATCGATGACGGGTAAACTGAGAGACACGCATCGATGAAGTAATTGGGATGTGCATTCAAACGGAGTAGTTGAGATAAGCAGATTGGCCAGAGACGAAGGCAGAGAGAAACATGAGCAAGTCAGAGTTGAACGGACCGAATTTTGGAGAAGATTGTAAAATACCCCCCACGAGAGAGAAGGACTAGCCTACTTGAGCGCGAGAAGATGATAATTGAACAGTTTTTTTGTATCCTACTAGCGCCTCATTTCGAGGTTATGTGAATCTGGTTGACATGGATGCATAGAGCATCGCCATGTCTCGGTTGCCATGCCACTTTTGACGTGGTCCAACGACCTATTCTGGATAATAATACACCCATCGGCGATTATACATGGCACTTTATTCCTCTCACAGTTCTTCTGCTATGGATCGAAGTGAGCTAATACCGAACAATAGTTGGTACGGTTGGCAACGAAAACATTCGTAAAGACTGGATGCATTCGCATTGAGGTCAGCGTGCAATCTCTGTTAGGGTTAGTGTTGGGGCAGTCCGATCCACCTTCATAATCATAAAAATAATGTATACCATTGACCAGACGGAAGTAAACGCTTCATGTGTTCTTACTGGTATCTTAAAGTGTTACTTTGATGATCTATGGCCAGTGGCGGGCGTTCCTGTCCATGTTGGTGCAGGAATTCGATTTCTTGGATATCATGGACATAGCTTGCTCCAAACGTGCTGTGCTCTCGCCCATTTCTACGACATGTTCAAAATAATCAAGATAGAACCCCCATAAATATGTTCACAATGGCTGGCATCGATTGTTAGGACTCGCAGATATGCACTTACAACGTGGAATCAACAGCAAACAGTGATCCACCAGACGCAGCATTCATGCCATGTGAATCGTGCCAATGCCATACCAAAGGCCAGATGACTGCCGGACCATGACAATATCTTCAAAGGTCCATCATCTACAGCAGAATAGCGAGAGACATGCAGAGTTACTACAACAGTGGGCAAGTGATGCGGACGTATGAACACATGAGAGCAACGGCCAGTCGAGCAGGAAGGGGGAAAAGAGCCGCATGAACAGCAGCGATATTAATAAAAAGAATATACAAAAAAGCACATAGCACCATGTCCCAATGCACTTTGCTTTGATGAATGAAGAAAAGAACCCCAGCCACCCTGGCGTTCCGAGTATATATCCAAGAGGGCTTCAACGTCGTAAAAACACCATAACCATGCGTACAACGTATGCAAACAATGCAATAAAGAAAACACACCCCGAATCATCTACTTGCCCGCCATGACATCAACGTACCTTCCACCCTTCTTCTTGCCGCCCTTGACGGTACTCTTCTTAGTGCCTGCGCTGGGAGGCCCGCCGAGCAAGTCGTCGAGACTGCTAGCGTGGCTCAGCGAGCTGGACGGGCGAGGCGGAGGCATCAAGCCTGCGGCGCCGGGTCCACTCAGAACACCCGGAGGAGCACCGCTCATCGATGCTGGCGTTCCAACGCGTGAAGGCGGGCCGGAAGGAGGGCCACTACCCATAGGAGGTCCTGACGAAGTAGGTGGTCGGCTCCCAGAGCCGCTGGCAGCACGCGAAGGGGGACCCATGGAAGGAGGACCAGAAGCAGCTGCACTAGCGACACGGCTGGGAGGACCCCTAGGTGGAGGAGGCGTGGAAGCTGCTGGTGTAGCGGCATCTGCACCGCCCTTCTTGTTGACCCACTTGTTCAAGTCCTTGTCGAAGTAGAAAGAGTTTTGTTCGCCGAGCTTGGCTCTCACGGGGCCAGGGCCAGGCATCTGCTCCTTCTTGCCACCAAACCAGCCCCCGAACCAGCCCTTCTTGTCCTTGTCGTTCTTGTCGTCTTGTCCGCGAGCAGCGTCAGCTTCGGCTGCTGCACGGAAAGCGGCGTCGGCTTGACGGTCTGCCTCAGACTTGCTCGATGTGCTCTGTGACTTCAGAGCTGCAGCGCGTGCGACAATGTCATCGTCATCGTCGTCATCCATCATCGGCTTCCTACGCTTGGGTGCTTCTTCCTCTTCAGGTTCTGGCTCCGGCTCATAAGGCTGGTATGCAGGTGGCTCGTAGCCCGAGGAAGGTGGTGCGTAAGTGCTACCACTTTCAGCCTCGAAGCCCCGAGGCTCCGGGGTAGAACCAAGTAGGTCGTCCTTCGTGTTGCTCACGCCGCCCTCAGGATCAGCTGCAGCAAAAGGCTCTTCGGGGATACGTGGCGAGCCATAGCCAAAGCCATCTTGCTCAGCAAACATGGGTTTAGGCTCATAGCTCTGGTTGGAAACCTGGCTCATTGCGCTACCTCTCCTAGAGCCGTTGTTGTTGTAAGGTGCATGTTGGTCGCTAGCGGCTCGCTCTACCTCGGGACGAGGGACACCCATCGATGGCGGGCTTAGCAAGTGAGATTGAGGTGTGTAGCTGTTGTATCTCGAAGAGCTCGGTCTGCTCGAGTCAGAGTGGGCCATGCCAAACCCGCTAGGGATCTGAGGCTCGTACGAGCGGTCGGAGTCCATGGAACTCCTCGAAGGCGCAAATTGGGATGGGACCGATGGCGCATATTTGTTGCCAGATGGAATAGGCTGAGGCACTGATGCTGCACCGCCAGGAGCATACCTACCCTGTGGCGCGGCCGGCGTAGATGCTTGTGCTGAGACAGGCTGGAAGGCAGGCTGCAATCCGTTGCTAGCCATCATCGGGTTGTACAGCTCCGTGCTCGAACTGTTGCGAGAGATCGTGCTCTGGTTGGTGTTTACTGCACCGAAGGGGCTGCCATCAGCGCCTGAGCCTTGTGCTGGGTTGTTGGGGTCAGCTTCTCCCTCGTCACCAGCCACGAACTTGGTGAACCAGCTTCCGACACCTGACGACACCTTGTCCATCGCTGGCCTGGTGAAGAACTTGCCTCCAGAACCTGCTGTCTGTGGCGTTTGAGAGAGGAATGCACTGAAGCTGATGAGCTCTTGTGCAAGGGACTGATTGTAGTATCCGCTTGGCTTAGTAGTTGACCGAATAGCCGAGTCGATGTGGTTGCAATAACTCTCAGCCTTCTGCTTCTGACCATAAGAGGCCAGCTGTTGACCATGCATGAGCTTGTAGGCTTGCAAATGGGGGATGTAGCTCGCCACGGAGGAAGGAGCAGACAAGGAGGAGGCATATTCATAGATTTCCGTCATGATGATCGAGTCAAGGTTGGCGTCGCCCTTAGCGTGGTTTGCACCAAGTAGTACGAAAGACGCCTCGGTATCATCTGCACCGGAGTGCTTAGCAAGCTGTCGAGCGAACAGATAGCATATGTGAGCGGCCTCGCATCTGCCATAGCTTGCAAGAAGCTTGCCAAGGGCAACAAGCGACTGCGTGTCAGTTGGCGTACGGTTGCTTGAAACGAGTGCAAGAGTCTCCCTCCACTGATCGAGTCCTTCCAATGGGTTGCCAGCTCGGCTGCCGTCTGTCTTGCTCATCATCAGGAAACCGGCACGTGCTGAAGGCGGCACAAGCTCGTCAACACAGTCTTCCGCACTGCCAGCGAAGACTTGATAAAGTGCAGCCAGACTGCGCCCATCTCCGCCACTAGTCCTAACTTGTGACCTGACAAAGGACGAAACAATCTGTTTCCACATGTCTGGGCCCATCGTTGAAGCAAGCAAGAGAGCGTGGCCCCATAGTTTCTTCTCTTCGGCGATCCAGACAGCGCGCTCACGTTGGCCCTCGAAAAGAGCTTGACGGAGTTGCACCAGGACAGAAGTGTCTACTGGATCAGGCTGAGCAGCAGCGGATGCAGGACTCTGAAGGTCGGCCACCTGACCCATTTGAGCAAGCTTCGGCAGCAAGATTTTCCGTACCTCCTCTTCAATCTGAGGAGATCCTTCGAGTGCACCGTCGTGCTCCAGGTAGACTCTCATGATCTTCCAGAGGAGAAGCTTTTCTTCAGAACCCTTCTGCGCATCACTAGGTTGGTTGAAGTCCAGCAATACGCCTTCGGTCTCGCGTTCCAGATCTTCGATCTTGCCTGTCATCCACGAAAGAAGCTCTTTCTTCTTGCCCTTGCTTCGTGCAGGCAGTGGGCCAGGGAACTTGGTGTCGCGCTCCTTCATTGGCATGAAAGTGCTTGCATCTTCCATAGTGATCGTACCGGGAGTACATTTGATGCTTGGTATGCCGTGACCGGGCGCGAAGAAGGTAGACTGCTTCGGGAAACTGTGAATAACTGTACCGGAAGCGCTCCATGTGAAGACGGGATGTCCCTTCCAGCGCTCGAGCGGGTCTTGTGCTCTCTCGTCTTGAGGCACCGCAAATGGCAAATCTCGTAGCATTGTTGGTTGCCTTCTATGCCCCAGTCTAGGATTCTGCGAATGCGGTTTTGTCGTTTGCTGCACGTCTGTCTTTGGTAAAGATGGCGGCAAAGGCGGCCCCACTTGACCAGCAACAGGACGGTCGAAAGCAGCAGCTGCAGATCTTGCTGTTTTCATCACGGCGCCAGGTGACTGGGTTTGTGATCTCTTGGGTGGTCCAGCGTGGGCAAGGCCGTAAGCAGGATCACTGCTGGCGCTTGTGCTGGGAGGCGTATACTTGGCACCAGTGGAACCCCTTCGCTCTGGTGAAAGCATTCCATTCATGGTGGGAGGAGAGGTAGGAGTGAAGGGCACGTCTTGGGCTTGATCTTGCGGTTCTTGCTGAGTTCGTAAGGGCCGTCCGTGCATGGCGAGAGGGCTGCTGGTTCTCGGAGCAAATGGCTGGGTTTGAGGAGATCGACCGAACGCCTGAGGACCTGAAGGCTGGGGTGCTGAAGAGTAGCGCTGTACCGGCTGAGGTTGAGTTTGCGTTTGTGCAGCCGGAGCTGGTGAGTATCGGGTCGCGCCTGGTGGTACCTGGGCGTTAGAAGCGGGCGCCGGGGAGTAACGAGTAGGAGCTGCCGATGTGGTGTTGGTCGTGGGCGCCGGGCTGTAACGTCCACTACCTGCTCCGTTGGTCACATTTTGCTGTGTGGTAGACACGGGGGCTGTTGATGGCTCCGGGAAGAGCGGTGTCTTGCCGGGTTGTGTAAGGCCCTGTGGGAAGTTTGGCTGTTGTGCCGGAGTAGGTGGACCAGTAGGTCTCGGCGGTTGTTGCATGGGGGGACCTCGAGCAGGGGGTGCTTGGAAACCCTGAGATGGCAATGGTGGAGTAGGTGCACCTGCTGGTTGAGGAGTGTAGACCCCGGATGGCCTCGCGCGGAGTTTGGGCTTCACAGGAAGGTCGGCAAAGAACCCACTGTCAGTCTTGGGGGTTGTCGTTGAAGACACTGGAGGTGTGGCAGTAGCGGCAACGGGCGGCAACGTTGGAGTATTGGTCGCACTTGGCATCGGAGGAGGAGCACTGTTGCTACTGGGCGGAGCGGTGGGCTGGTGGAAGCTACTGCTCCTGGGCGGAGGAGTTGGGAATTGACTTGAAGACTCACGTGGCGTTGCTTGTGGGCGTCTTCTTGGTTTTACTACCTCCATTGGCAGATCATAGGGCGACTGGTAGCCTCCTTTAGCCTTGTCGACAAAACTTTGTGCGCTCGAGATGGGTGGTCTTTGAGCGTCTTGAACAGTGCCGGAGTGGTTGTGGACATCGAAGAGTCCTGTTGAGGGAGTGCCACCTGAACGGGACATATTTTGCTCTATGAATGGGGTGCCCGGTGTGCTGATCGTTGGTTGTTGGAAGGAATGCTGCATTGTGCTTGGCGTGTAAGATGTTCCTGTGACGCTCGGTTGTTGTGAAAGCATCTGCGATTCCTCCACAGAGCCTCCAAGGAAATCATCGTCCTCTAGGAGTCCATCATCGTCGTCTCCGAAGAGCGTGGCAGGATCGAGTTCTTCGTCTCCGAGGATGTCGTCGTCGTCAAGCGCAGCTGCAAAAGCCGCAGCCAAGTCCTCTTCAACAGGGTTGGCATCCACAGCAGGCGCAAGGTTGAGATTTTCTATTGCAAGTCCCTCCACTGCGTGTGAGTCCTGTGTCTGGTTACCCAAAAGCTCTCCAAAGGTGTCGTCAGCATTAGCGTCTGGCCAGTGATCGTCTGTCGCAGTGTTGGTTTGCTCAACATTGTCTTCTGCGTCAAACGAGGGCGCCTCCTCGGCCTTGTATTGTGCTTGGTTTCCCAACAAATCGTCGAATGATGTATCATTGGCAGATGTCGACCATTCGTCTTGTTTGGCATCGCCTTTCGGTAGTTCATCTTCACCAAGCGTTCCATTCGAGAACACATGGGCTTCCTCAGAAACTGCAGCATCCTTGACGATCTCACCAAACGTATCGTCGTCATTCACAGGCCACTCAGGCTCGGTAGCTTCTTTCTGAATAGTAGGCTCGACCGTTGAACCGACAGGAAGCGCTTCCGTCTGCGGTTGCTCCTGCTCTGATTTCTGCTGGCCGTCCAAGAGATCCCCAAAAGTCTTGTCATCTCCAGCTGCAGGCCAGTCTTGATCCACAACTTGCATGTGTTCAGTTGTTGATTCCTGACGATCCTTTGGTGGTGGTTCCGTGAAGTTGGTTGTAAACGAACGTTCAATCATAGCTGGGTGCGGTACTGTGGTTTCCGAAGGTACTTGGTCCACTTGGCCATCCATATCATCATCGAAGCCATTTTGCTGAGGCTCGAAAGTTGGCGCGCGGCTCAGGATACCAGTTTCGGGTGCAGGTTGCTCGTCGGCCATAAGTGGTGCCTCTGCACTCTCGTCTGTTGCCTTCTCCATCTCCGTGACTTCGCCCTGGTAATCGTAGTGTTCCTCAGGCCTGTGGATTTCCTCTTGAGCAGCCTCTTGATCCACCTGTTCCACTCCACCCAGAGCTGGCTCCGCCAAAGCTGGAGGCGCTTCGCTGGGAACTTCGGGCAGGTGTTCTTCTAATCCCAATGCTTGCTCTTCAACAGTCTCGTCTGGGTTGAAGACTGCAGCATCCTCATCGTGCGACACTGGCGCACTCTCTTCATCCACAGGGTGGTCGTGGTGGCTTATAGGAGCTTCCACATCTACTATGGTCTCAGGTTGCATGTCAATCTCCTCGGGCTCAGCGGTCGACTTTGTGACGTGCACCTCCTCTTCTACACGGATGTGTTGGCTTTGCACAGGTGCCACCGAAGCCGCTTCTTCGTCAGGATCGCTTCCAGCAGTCGGTTCTATCCGCTGGTCCTGAGGTGTAGACTCCTGCAATCGATCAAAGAATCCATCATCGTTCTCTTCTGCTGCGGGCTGCGTTGCCGCTGGCTTCGTAGGCTCGGTATCGGGTCGTAATGCGGGATTCCAGGATGCCGAGTTCGTGGTCGAGGCAGTGGCTCCAGTGTAGGCGTTGCCGAAGTTGGGGTAGTCGTCGTCGTCCATGGTGTGTATTATATTTGCGCGCACGCAATGCGAACGCTGGAAATGAGAAACGATACAATATTACTGCGCGAGAGTCAGCTCGCCGTCGCGGGCGTGGGCGGAGGAGGAGGAGGAGGAGCAGGTCGCCCGAAGGACAGCTAGCTAGCTGATCACAAGCAAGCAAGCAAGCATCCCTTTGCGTAAGGCGGAGGATTATTGAGGATTCGCTTACCTGTACAGAGCGCGGCGGAAGGAAAAGATTGAATTTAGTAGTACACAGCAAGCATCACAGCGCGCGTGCAGGAGGAGTGCAGCAGCAATGCGATGATGGTGGTGGTGGTGAATGGCTTAGGGAGGCAGATGATAGGAGAGGCTAAGGTATTCTCCATATGATGCCAGCTCTCTCTCTCACGGTACAACGCGCAGTGCACGGCCTCGGCTGGGTGAGATCCGCGTCTGACACCAGCGGGCTTAGTACTAGTCCGTGGACTTGGGCGTTGATGAAACGGCTGCTTGCGATGCAGGAGGCAGCAGCATACCGCTACTACGACGACTGCTATCCAGACAAAGGATCTTGCCACTCCCGACATTCTTCGCCTTCAAGACTGACACTCCTCACACTCCCATCCAGCAAGCCGCAATCAACCAACCACACCGCCATGAACTAAATACTAAACCAACAATCCTCCACGCCTCCCCAGACCCCGGATGAGGTATGAACCCTCCTAACGGCCTTGCGAAACCGGCCACGCCGGACGACCCTTACGATGACAACGACTCCGACCTGGACCTCGACCTGAACGAGCTGGATCCTGTTCCATCCGCTGCACCAATACTATCACGAGGGCAATCCAGCGCCGCCCGCCAGAGTTACGACTATGGAGGCCAAATACCGATGCGCAATCTGCGCTTTGGAGGAAGACGGCGACCTCGAGAGGAAGATGAGGACATGGAAGCGCTCCTCGACGATACCGACGGCACGACAAAGCGGGAGACCAACAGCTTCGGCGGTGACGATGCGCCCATGCTGAATGGCAGCTCACGGCGCATGTCGCAGCAAGGCATGGATGTATTCCCGGAAGCGACCCCAAGGAAGGGGGTTTGGAAATACATGCCCTTTGCTGGGAAGCGAAGCTCTTCGATCGCTCTGCCTGCGAGTGCCATCGAGGAGGCAGAGGAAGAGCACGATCCATCGGCGCAACGGATTGTCTTTGCTGCCCAGAAGCAGAGCGCCCGGTTCCCTGCGAATGCAGTTTCCCACGCCAAATATACGCCCTGGTCCTTCCTACCACGGACGTTGTACAACGAGTTCAAGTTCTTTATTAATATGTACTTCCTCTTGGTCGCTCTGTCACAGATTATACCAGCGCTGCGGATCGGCTACTTGAGCACATATGTCGCGCCTTTGGCTTTTGTTATTTGTATCACCCTCAGCAAAGAGGCATACGATGATGTTTACCGACGGAAGAGAGACAACGAAGCGAACAGCGAGCCGTACACGATATTGCGCTTGGATGAAAGTGCAGCACAGGGTCGCAACGGGGCTGGCAAGAAGAAGGGCAGCAGATTGTCAGATCGAAGAAAAGGAAAGAAGAGACAGACGGAACAGGAAGACCGTATATCCCAAGCAGACCGTGAAGAGCAGGCAGCCGAAGATGTGGACGCACCCTCTGCCGGTGTCACGGAGACGGTCAAGACCTCAAAGGACCTTGCTGTGGGCGATATCATTGTACTAGGAAAGGACCAGCGAGTACCGGCGGACGTGGTAATATTGAAGAGTTTTTCAACAGAAACAACAGCCTACACAGACGAACCACTCTCCGCTGGACGGAGATCGGAGGCACTCTTGGAATTTGGCGAGCGTACACCAGAGTCCAGTACTTTCTCGCAGGCCGAGGCGGCGAACGGCCAAGAGCTGGAAAACCTCACGACATCAGCCGATCCGAGTGGAGGAGGAGAAGCTTTCATTCGAACCGATCAACTGGACGGAGAGACGGACTGGAAGCTCAGGCTAGCATCTCCACTGGCGCAGACATTACCCGAGAGCGAGTACGGCCGTCTTCGTATAACAGCAGGGAAGCCAGACAAGAAGGTCAACGATTTCGTTGGTACTATTGGGTTCGTGGCCAAGTCGCGCACAGCATACGACCCTCCAGCAGACAGCTCAGCGAGCGCCACGCCAGCAGCACCCAACTCAAGCCCGTTGACTATCGACAACACAGCATGGGCAAACACAGTACTGGCTTCCAGCACAACTGTGCATGCAGTTGTAATATACACAGGACCTCAGACTCGTGCAGCACTTGGTACATCGGCATCGCGTTCGAAGACTGGTCTCTTGGAATTGGAGATCAATTCTTTGACAAAGATCCTGTGTTTCCTGACTGCTTTCCTGTCTTTCCTGCTGGTGGCCTTCGAAGGATTCGAAACACACGAAGGACGCCACTGGTACGTTGCTGTCATGCGCTTCCTGATCTTGTTCAGCACAATCGTGCCGATCAGTCTGAGAGTCAACCTCGACATGGGCAAGTCGGTGTATGCCTGGTTCATTCATCGCGATCCAGGCATTCCTGATACTGTGGTCCGAACCTCCACAATTCCGGAAGATTTGGGCAGAATTGAGTATCTGCTGTCTGATAAGACCGGAACTCTGACCAGCAATGAAATGGAGCTGAAGAAAGTCCACGTTGGCACTGTAAGCTATGGTGGTGACGCTATGGAGGAAGTGACCAGCTATGTCAGTCAGGCATTCGCAGACAATGGAAACCCAGACGCCCTTTTCACACCGTCTGCGAACTTTGAGGCACTAAGCGGCGCAACACGGACCAGGCGTGAGATTGGCATTCGAGTCAGAGATCTGGTTCTTGCACTGGCTTTATGTCACAACGTCACGCCAACAGCAGAAGAAGACGCAAACGGAGAGCCCATCACTGCGTACCAAGCCTCGTCGCCTGACGAAATCGCCATTGTGCAATGGACAGAACAGGTTGGTTTACGTCTAGCACACCGCGACCGCAAGAGCATCACCCTGCAATTCGCCCGAGATGGACGAAACGTGGTCAAAGTCGAGGTGCTCAACGTATTCCCCTTCACATCTGATAGCAAGCGCATGGGTATTGTCGTTCGCTTCCAGCGCTTTGCCACAGATAGCAAGCACAGCGAAGAAGATGAGATCGTTTTCTTCCAAAAGGGTGCGGACACTGTCATGACAACCATTGTTGCCGCGAACGACTGGCTTGACGAAGAGACTGGAAATATGGCCCGTGAAGGTCTACGCACGCTGGTGATTGGACGAAAGCCATTGAGTAGCCAACAATACGCCGCCTTCTCTACGGCATACTCCGAAGCATCTATGAACCTGCAGAACAGGGATCGCGAAATGGCGAGCGTGGTGAAGCAACATCTCGAAAACAACCTTGAGCTGCTCGGCGTGACCGGTGTTGAAGATAAGCTTCAGCCGCATGTGAAACCATCACTCGAGCTTTTGCGAAACGCTGGTATCAAAATTTGGATGCTGACGGGTGACAAGGTGGAAACTGCGCGTTGTGTTGCGGTCTCTTCCAAGCTTGTGTCCCGTGGTCAGCATATTCACACCATCGCCGGACTAAAGCGAAAGGATACTGCGCTTGATGCCCTGGCACCTTTAGCCAATCGCCCAAACGCTGCCTTGCTGATTGACGGTCAGAGTCTTGCTCTCTATCTGACTCATTACCGGTCGACTTTCATCTCTACAGCGGTGAAACTCCCTGCTGTGATCGCCTGTCGATGCTCACCCACCCAGAAGGCCAGCGTTGCACTCTTGATCCGTGCTTTCACCAAGAAGCGTATTGCTTGCATAGGTGATGGAGGCAACGACGTGAGCATGATCCAAGCTGCTGATGTTGGTGTTGGTATCGTGGGCAAGGAAGGCCGACAGGCCTCGCTCGCCGCCGATTTCTCCATCACGCAGTTCGCGCACCTGACAAAGCTGCTCGTATGGCATGGCCGTAACAGCTACAAACGCTCAGCCAAGCTCGCACAGTTCGTCATCCACCGCGGTCTGCTCATTTCAGTGTGCCAGACCGTGTTTAGCATCGGCTCTGCTTTCGAGCCCGTCGCACTTTATCGCGACTGGCTTTTGGTCGGCTACGCCACAATCTACACCATGATGCCTGTCTTCTCCCTTGTCCTCGACCGCGATGTTGACGAAGGCCTGGCTAATCTCTACCCCGAATTGTACAAAGAACTCACATCAGGCAAGAGCCTCAGCTACCGCACCTTCTTCATCTGGGTCGGCATCTCAATCTACCAGGGTCTCATCATCCAAGGCGGCTCCCAACTCCTAGTTCCCAAGTTCCACACCTCCGCACCCACCACGTCTCACCCCACGACGGAGACCGGCGACACAGGACCCTTCTCACGAATGGTGCTCCTGTCCTATACGGCCCTGGTAGTCAACGAGCTGATCATGGTCGCCGCGAGCATCACGACGTGGCACCCCATGATGTACGTCACCATCTTGGCTACGGCGGGGATCTACTTTGGCAGCTTGCCGTTCCTGGGTGAGTACTTTGATCTGAAGTGGATGCTAGACCTGGGTTTCTGGTGGAGGTTTGCGGCGATCTGCGGGGCTAGTCTGGTGCCTGTTTGGGGCGGGAAGGTGATTAAGACGTATGTGAAGCCGCCGAGTTACAGGAAGGTTAGGGGATAGATCAGATAAATTGGAATTTACGGATGTGTATGATCTTCTGTTGGTCTAGATGTTTTGGATGCGTGACATCGAATGACAAATTTGAGATGGACGTGGTGTGTGCAGCGCGACACGAGTCTGAGAAGGATGTCATCGTGAGCACCCTTTCGTTTCTGGATGATGCACACTTCTCTCCAAATGGGTTACTTCATATTGGTTCGTTGTCTCGTGACACTTGCGTTCAGAGATCACAAAGGTCTCACCGAATCATGCCCGGTTGTACTCACTCACACTGTCGACATCAGATTGCAAGACACATTTACGTGCTCCTCAGTCAGTTGTTGTGCCGATACTCGGGCCGAAGCCCTGCTGTCTATGCTCCGTACTTCCTCGTGGGCTAACGTGACAGCGTACCAAACAGTCTTGCGAAATTACCCAAAACATCAAGGTGAGAGTTTGTCTCGGCGGGCGGGTGGAAATGAGGTGAGAGGAGGGATGCTGGGTTTCACCTGGAAGGGACGAATTCATCGTAGCTCGGTGCTTTCTACTTTCGCGTGGGAAAAGCGACTCATGGGCTGGGCTATGACGGCTCGCTTGACAGTCGACAGTCCTGATTGAGGTCACGGCATGCTTCCAGCAAGCAGTCTACGCATGCTGTGTTGACGATGTGTGCCTTGCGTTGCGCACGTGTGCTGTGCAACGGTCGCTGTCTTCGTGGCAGATCCGCTGGGGGCTCTGTGCGCTCGTGGAGAACAAGGCACGTCGCCTTCTAGAGTGTCTTACAGACTCGCACACACTTCTCGGTGTCTCGAGGCGTTGACTGCTGGAGCGGCCGTCGCTCTTATCATCACTCTGCACGACAATACTATCACTATGGCCGCGACGTCATGGGCAGTGTCGGTGCTCCCTCCGTCAGCAGAGACACGTTGACCTCGAGGGTGTTCGGCCTCTTTTCTCTGCGAGCGACTCGATTGCCACTGCCGGAGCGCTATTTCGCTCACGCAATGCAATCACTTACCCTTCGTCTCGGCGGCTGGGAGTCGCAGGTCTCGCCAGCCACGGCTCCCAATCAAACAGCGTAGGCTGCATGCACGCCGGCACTTGTGCGACGGCTGTGTCCAGTCCAGTCTCCTGATGAGATCTATTCTCGGGAATCGCGGACACGTCACGACGTCTGACAGCAGCGTGCATACATGCAGCGCCTGGCAGCATGCACCGGCTGGAGAAGCGCGAGCCGTGAGAGCCTCTCGTACCTGGCCTAGAGATTAAAGCTGGCGTACCTGCGCTAGCCGGTGATCACAGAGTGGAGCGCGAATGAATGAGGGCCGAGGCCTCTCGCCCGTTTCTCTATCCCCACTTCTGGCGCGCAGTGCAGACGAACCTGGGAAGGATTCGTGTAGCTGAGCTTCCTTCTCACAACACGTCGCCCGTTTGTGGCCTCTTGCTGAGTAGCGATGACACGATCCGTCGTCTTCGGACGGACCGAGCACTGTTGTCCGCAGCGAACGGCAGTCTCATCACGCCTGCAGGGCAGACGGCACAGCCATTCAACGCTGCTCAGAAGGTTTTCGGCGCAGACCCAGCGGCCAGGATGTATGTCGAAAGACCCCAGCAGCCGTTGGAAAGCCGTTCGCTTTGGCTGGCGCCATCTCACGCTATCCGCGACTCCCGGTCGGGGTCACCCATGCAAAGCGTGGAGCCAAACACTCTGCAGCGCGTTGTCGTGTCTGCGAATGGCAGACACGAGCAGGCGTTGTTTTGGTTGTTTACATCGCCCACCATCCGAGCGTGGCGGCGCGGCAGCCAGGGCTGCGCGAGCAATCAATAGCACCAGGTAAGCTCAGCTCGTGCCAATCAACACGCCATTCTGTGTCGCCGTGGGTGTTCCCTGCTACGCCCAGCGATCGTCCACGCGAGCCGTTATTCCCATTGCGCGCTCATCTCCACCGTTACTAGCAATCCCCAACTTCTCCACCGCGTCGCTGAAGATGCCGTGTCGCCGGACGGACTCGTGTGCTCGATTTGATTCGGACATTGACGCAGGTGGAGCACGTGAGGAAGCGCTGTCTCGATTTCCCGGGTCGTCCTGCAAGTCAGTACAAGGGTTACCTGGAACCAGCTTCTGTGGAACATCCGAACACGCCAAGGGCTCCCGATGCGGTTGATATTACAGTTGTCTGCAGCCGCCTCGCTGTCACTCTGCATTTCACTCGGCACCCTCTCGCGTACCGTTCTCGCGCTGCGTCCGCCAGCTCGCGTGTGTTGGCCATCAACAAGGGTCCCGCGACTGGTCTCTGTCTACCCGAGACACAAACAACCACTACCTCTGCCTGGACGATTATCGATCAAGGGTACATTGTCGGATCCTTTCGCCGCCTCTTGACCTTGACCCTTGGGAAACTCGCTGCAGTTGAGAAATTGTCGATTCCATGAATTCGACGACGCCTACCTGGATCCTGGACGGACCTGTTACTTTTCTGGACTAGACGAGCTGTCACATTTTGTGATTGAGGCGTTCCTCTTACATACAGCTCGCAATGGCTTTTGCTCTTAAAGATGGCACGGCCCAGAAGGCAGCTTTTGGGCTGGCTGTGCTTTCGACTGCTACGCAAATAGCATTATCAGCTATCGTCACTCGGTTGGCAACTATCACACCTAGCTCGAGTCCTCTGTTCGGTGCAACGATTGCTGCAGTGGTCTTCGACTTCATCGTTCTTGTCATTCTCGCCGGCATTGTCGGTTTCACACTCGTTGCTCGTTCGAGGACAAGCAGGACGCTTCAGCTCTCACTCAGTGCCACATCATTCGTGCTCTTCATCACGGCAAGCATATTGTCAATTTACGTTTTGGGCCGGACTTGGACCACCAACGATTTCGTCAACAGCGACAACGATAGACCTTCTAAGACACACGGACTTGTCCTCGCTGGATTTGTCGTCTGGACTCTCAACATGGTTGCCCAAACCACCCTCCACATTTTCCGCTCGCTACGAAAGCGTGAGCAAGCACCTATCGTTCAACCTGAGATGATTGTTGAACGCCAAACAACCCCACGATCGATTAAGAGATCGCTTTCTATTCCTCTCAAATCACTGTCACCAAACTCGTCGCCGTTCTCACGCTCGACGTTCGAGGCCAGCTCACCTACCCTTTCCAACTACCGCTCGACCAGTGCCAACTCCTCCACGATCAGGCACTCAATCCAGCAAGTGATCCGACCTATCACTTCTAGGACGAAGTTGATGCTCACACATGGTCCCACCCCACGCGACTCTGGCAGCTTTGCCGCCCCACGTGAAACAGACTCGCTTGAGATCTCCTGCCGTGGTGATGGATTTGAGAGCTGGGATACTTCTGCGGTGGAAGAAGGATTCACAAACCCATTCGTAACACGGCCGACGCTCGGAAGAAAGAGGCTCGAGGCCATTCCAGGTAGCCGCCCAGTGTCACCAGCAAAGCCTCTCGATGGTCCCTTCCCAGAACTCGAAAACCCCGTCACGCCAGAGAAACTCCCTCTCCCAGACTCGCCAATGCAGTCCCCTGTCATGCTAGCAAACGACAACGAGTCCATGATCAGCTTACCAGTGTCTCCTTCCCTGCGACGCACAAGCTCGAGTCACGAAGCACACATCCACCCTCTCTTCCGCTCTCACTCACCCACACCACCGCCTACGCCATCCGCCGATACGATCATCACCGCTTCGCCCTTCGCCGGTCAAGTCGTTCATGGCGACCAGTACATGGCTCCCAGGAGGATGCAGTCACGGAACAACAGCCGACCGAGCTCGCCGCACTCTATCGCTTCGCCTCGCTCGGGTAGTGTCCCTAATCTCAGGAGACCTTCCAACCTCTCGAATCGACACCCGCTTGATCTTGAGCCGGAGGATGTTCCTGAGATGCCGAAGCTGTGATTTTGCACGGGTGCTGAGGACTGTTGCTCCGTGCAGTTTGAAGCGACGATGTGACTATGAGTGCTTGCTCTTCTCTCCAAGGCTTTGGGATTGTTCTGGTGGCGATGATTGTTGCTCCGTCCAGTCTCATTCGACGATGCACCATGAGCGCTCTTCTCTCCGGAGAGGAGAGTTTGGTGTTGCTTCCGGTGGCACCGGACTGACCATCACTCCAATCGTCTTACGAGCGAATCGGGCGCGTGTTCTCAGTGTACCGAGTCTCGTTCTTGAAAGGGTGCAGATGGCCGCATCTCCATTATTCAACGAGCCGATGTACATGCAGTAATGATCGCTCGATGGGAAGGTCATCCATACTTAAGGCTGTGACTGAACGCATCACCAAAATTCTGAACAACGTAGCACACAGATGGACTGGCTCTCTCAGTGGTCATTACAACATTGGTATCCTCCTGGCATCACTGACAGTACCACGTCTGTCATCACCGCAGCATACAAATGGCTTGGCTCTCTCAATGGTCAGCACAACATTGGTATACTTCTGGTATCACCGACAACACCACGCCTATCATCACCGCCCACCAAGATCTAAATACAATTTACCATTCTGCCACCAATCTTCTGATACACCAGCACGTACGACTGGAACTCTGCGCCCTGCGCCCGCGCAAGAACCTGCTCCTTCGTCTTCTTGTCGTCGATCTCCTTGTCGTCATTGCAGAAGACAAAGCCATTCCCTCCCTGGGATCTCACCATCGAAACGTAGTGGCCCCCTTTCAGCGTTTCGCCCTCATGGGCCACAACTCCGTTCAGCTGGTATGACAAACTGCCATCGCTATACTCAGACAGATCCAGCCGATCGGAACACTTCACGCGGTCCATGACTTTCCGGAGTCTCCCGTAATCGTCCATGCGCATGCGCTTGAGCTGAATGACCAAGATCTCCGGGCTAACAACGATCTTCGTGGATCTCTCACGGTCGCCTCTCTGCTGGATGCCTTTGAAGATCTCACAAGCACCCGAATCGCACTCCAACCCAAGGAGAGTTTCACTCGCAAAATGCTGCTCAAGATACCATTGAATGTCTCTCCTCTTGTTTCCGTTGTCGGGCAATGCGAGGCTGAGGCCAATCTCCTTTTCCGGGTTTACATGAACCTTACCGCAGTCCTGGCAAACCCAAGTCTTCTTTACTCTCAACCTGAATAGGCGATTCATGGCTACATTCCTATGGCGATGTCAGTTCTCAATGGACTTGCACTTCAATCATGGATCCACGGCTTCTGGTAGCACGCTGGAGAGAACGACATGGGGGTGAAGCACTTACCTGATCTCATGGGGCCCATTGCCGTTGACATACTTGAGCATGTTTGTGAGCTCAAGGAAGAACTCGTGCGCATCTTGCTGGCCGGAGTTATTCATGTCGTTGACCTTGCTTTTATACGGTCGGAGGAACGGATATGTCTTGCCAGGCTGCACATGGTTGTTCATGGCGGTGTTGATATTGTCAAGAGCCCTGTGGCGACGCTCCGTCTGCAGGCGTTTATCACGAGCGCTGTGTTGACGTTCGTCTTCGCCGTTCAACCAGTACTCCTGGGCCAGGCCTCGCAGGGCGCAGAAAACGCAGTTGTCTCCCGGTGTGGCGCATCTGTCGTGACGGTCGACGAGGTAGCGGTAGAATTCCGGCGTGTGCAGCAAGCACTGCAGCACAGCGTTGCGGTAGCACTGGAGGCCACGGTTTTCCAGTCCTTTGGTCTTGTGTACGCTCCTGGACGATTTTTCTGGTCTCACAAACGGCCATCCTTTACGAATGCGACCGTCGATGACACGTCCGAGATCTCTGGGTTTGCGGATTGCCGACATGGTTGTTTTGGGTTCGGCTTGCTTGTTGTATTTGTTGCGAATGAGTACTCGGGCAAAGACCAGCTCTGTCGGACTGTGTTGGTATGTTGAAGTGTTGACGATTGTGTCGTTGCTTGCAAGAGTCGTACGCGCAGAGAGCAATCAATGCTTTTCGTGGTGCAAGAAGAGAAGGGATATCAGCAAGCAAGAAGAAAAGAAGGTTGAAGGAAGAGACGTGGAAGAAGAGGAGGAGAGCAGAAGGCAACTCTCTGATGAGGATGCAGGACTCATTTCGTTTTTCTTTTGTTCATTTTTATTGTCTGATTGTCACTGGGACGGCCGAGTATACGCTTCATGGCTCTTTTCTTATTGTTCGTGCAATGACCTCACGGCCTACAATAGCAGATAATGATAGTATCTATTGATGAAACATCTTTTGAAACACCTCCTTCGAAATCCACATCGTTGTAGGTGGTCGTGTTGCGTAGGCATGAAGTTGGCATATCGCTGGCTATTTGGGGAAGCAATCAAGAGTATCTCCCAAGATAGCATAAGTTCTTTGTTTGGTCTGTATTTGCTTAAGTTTGGACAAACGAGTGAACTGCGATCATTTGTTCTGCTAGTCTGCGCACGGGCCATGACACACTTCGAGATGCACATCGCCCTGTGAGGACTCACAACCAGGGTGCCTGCGCCACATCTCAATTATCCGCCCAGTATTGCCAAATCGCCTGATTCCCAGCGATCATAAAGACAATGTCTGCACAACCGACAGGCGAGGCCTACGAAGAAGAGCACGTCCACACAGTCTACGAGCAAATTGCTTCACATTTTTCTTCGACAAGATATAAAGTACGTCCAAACTATGTTTCAACGGCAATGAATAGTGATGATTGTATACTGATATCTCTATTTCAGCCATGGCCAATCATTGAAAGATTCTTGAAAGGGCTCGAACCCGGCTCCGTTGGCCTCGACGTGGGCTGCGGCAATGGCAAATATCTGGCTGTTAATCGTGACATATTTATTGTCGGATCAGACAGGTACGCTTATAGCTCTAAGGCTTCTACATTGATCCACGAGACCTTTATTCAAGGAAAAAATCGCATGCTCTACGGTTCGCTTTTTCTGATACGATTCCTCCAACTTAGATCAACCAACCTCGTCACAATCGCCTCCCAACACCAACCGCACTCCGTCGCAGTAGCAGACATCCTCTCCCTGCCACATCCACTGAACTTCTTCGACTTCGCCATCTCAATAGCAGTCGTCCACCACCTCTCCACCACAGAGCGCCGCGCGGAAGCCATCCAGTCCATCCTCGCGCACCTCAAGCCCGGTGGCAAAGCGCTGGTGTACGTCTGGGCTCTGGAGCAGGAGAGCAGTCGGCGTGGGTGGAGCGAGAAGGACGACCAGGATGTCATGGTGCCTTGGGTGATGCGGGCGAAGAAGGTCAAGAAGGGAGAGGAGGCTGAGCAACAGGAGGATAAGACGTTCCATCGGTATTATCACCTTTACAAGCAGGGTGAGTTGGAGGATAATGTGAGGGAGGCTGGAGGTGTGGTTGTGGAGTCGGGGTATGAGAAGGATAATTGGTGGGCTATTGCTGAGAGGGTTGAGAGTTGAGATGTCTTGATGATATATGAAGTGAATCGTGGCATTGTCGCTTCTCAATTCAAGTTGAGGGTCTACGGATCTTACAGAATTACCTCAGCTTCCTTCTCAGAGTCTATGCCAAAGAGATCTTCTCAAAAGTGTCGACCATTCCGAAGCGCTTCTTGTCCTCTTCGGACACTACTGCATTGCCCGGCCTGTCGACAACCAAAGACTTCATTCCCGCGGCAATAGCAGCCTCCACTTCCTTGACATTGTCACTGAGGAACAGAATCGACTCAGGCGCCAGCTAAAAATATCAAGCGTCAGCACAAAAAACCCTCTTCCAGCTTCACGCACGTCAGAACAAAAGAAAAAGAGAAGGTCTCACCTTCAACTCCCCCGAAATCTTCTCATAACTCCCCCTCTCAGCCTTCAACCCAGCATTAACAGTATCGAACCATCCCCCCGAAACCAAATCCTCCAAATCCTCCGTCCCTGTCTCCCCCTTAACATGCCTCATCAGCAACTTCTGCGCAAAAACACTTCCACTGCTATAAATCGCCACATCCCTGCCCTGGGCCCTCCAGGCTTTCAAGCAAGGCACGACATCCTTGAAGAGGTCAGTGGCGTACGCACCGCTGGCGTACCCGTCTTCCCACAGGTAGCCCTGCAGGTTCTTGTGGTAGGCGGCTTTGACGTCGCGCGCGGTGAGGTCGCGGACGTGGGCTTCGAGGGCGGCGGGCGAGGAGCGGTGCTCGGCGGGGAAAGCGTCGCGGTAAGGGGCGAAGTTATCGGAGTCCCATTGCGTGGCGAGGACGGTGGGGAGGGCGGAGAGGGCGTAGGGGAACTGTTGTTGTGAAAAGAAAGTGAGATACTTGGTTCGTGATCTTTCTTCTTCTTTCATGCGAACTTTCGACATGAGAATGCAAAGGACGGAACTGTCAAGAGAGCAATAGGTTGGTCCTTACCAGTGTCTCCTTCACGAATGAGATCGGGCAGATGGTACCCTCTACATGACAAAACAAGCGTAAGCTTTGGAACGGTATTGATTGAGAAAACAGAGATATGATTCTTGCGCGCTGCGCGTGCTATCTTGGATCAGGTGCAAAAGGAGAGAAGAAGAAAAAAGGACGAAACTTGGAAACGCAGCATCTCGCAACTTCGACGATTGCTCCATGCCGTTGAGGGCCTAATACACATACCGATATCCAGGAGCACACACTTGATGCCCTCCATCGCGATTCAAGAAGAGAAAATGTTGGCAGTAGCGGTCAGGCAGCGGCGAAAAGAACCTTCCAGTACAGTGTTGGCAGATTCCCGACGCTAAGGCTGTGATGTCGTTCGCCGTGTTGTAAGGCTCACCCGTGAGTGGTGTTGGGCGAGGTGGTGAAAAAATTCCCGGGAACACACGCGCCGCAGAGAGGCTCGCACTTTTTTGCGCTGGGGGCTGACACGTGCAGGCAGCAGGCGGAAGTGAAGATGGTGGCGGACTACTGGCGGCGGTGAGATATATTGACGCTAATGTAGGGGGAGAAAGAAGGTAGAGGGTGCCGGTATGCAGGATTCGAGATCGAAATGTGTGGGAGTGGATATGGGATCCATTCGTGGTGTGGATGGTGGGTTTTGGTGAGAGGAGTCGAGCGGGAAAGCGGTGCGGTGCGGGTGGGTTTCTACAACCTTGTTTTTGACATGTGAAGCAACAACGCGGCGACGTCTGGCGATGTGATCGATGTTGAAGACGCGAAATGATGCGACCGGTGTGACTGATATGATAAGAGTGAAGTTGTGGCGATTCGTTGCAATGGAGTACCCAAGCACTGCCAGTGGCGACCTTCACAGAACAAGAACACTGAATCTTTGGAATGTCCCCTGAGGTCGAACCAAAAACGGATGCGAACTATGCGCGACCCTATCAGCATCAGCCATATGAACCCGTTGCACTCTCTAGCTTTATCAAACACCTCTTTCGGAATTATTAGAAAAACCTCAATGGAATTCTTGCCACCCGCACGTATGCAGGCAGGCCGTCGAAGGAAAGGCTACTGCAAGCCCAGCCCAACCCAAGGCAAATGGGTGCGGGAAATCTTCACACGAGTCTGCAGGCAGTATCCGATAGCGATCGCGCGTGCATCTTGCAGTGTCGTACAGCGCATCGCCTGCTCGACCGTGTTTGCATGTTTACTCCAGGCATCCCAGCCCAACATACGTGGCGCTCTCTGCACGTTCGCATAGACAACAACAAGCTTGTGACTTGGTCATGCAGTGAATGACGGTCAAGAGAATACTCGATGGGAAAAATCGGAGACCACGCAAGTTTTTGAGGATGACGATGGGATGCAAGTTCAGGAGAACTGGGCAGCCGATGGGTTTGTAAACATGGTCGGTGCTGATGCGGTGTGATGCTTCCCGCGTAGGAGAGCAAGACAGACAGAGACCAGCGACTTTGCTTTCCTGCAGTCCCGCTGCGAGCCAGCGACATCCAATAGTACTTATGATCATTTATCAACGTCGATGCATGAAGCCCATCCTCGGAGAATTAATGCGCCATCAGAAGGGCATGCACTTCGAATAGCGATCGCCAGAGAATCAAGTAACAGAAATGCGAGAATTACTTGCCGCATGGTGATTTCCACGAGCTTTCTCACTCACACCGACAAACGAAGCATCTCAACTCAACCACAGCTCGTATCAACGGGACAATGCAAGTCCCGTCTCGCAATTGCTTGCCGACATTGCCCATTTCCCAAAGAAAGAGAAAATTGCCTTTCACCGCTCAGATCTCATTTCGATAATTAATTCTTGCCTTTCGCTTGAGCTGCAGGAGAGAATCCAATGCAATGGACGCCAGCGGCTCGGGCGGAACTATCAATTCAGGAACAAGGCATCGCAGTGCAGCGGGCGGGAGCGAGCGAGAGAAGGGAACGAAGCGAACACATGGACAGGACCGCCTCGACCAGAGCATACGAGCGGCACCCGTGCGCAGCTCGCCTTTGTTGTTTGGCTGTGCCGGAGTTCGTGATCCGTCCACACGTGCACGGCGCATGAGGCACAGAAGACAGAAGACAAAGGAAACATAGCAAGCATAGCCGTGGTGGCGGGAAGGGAACAGCTGTCAAAGTTCAAGGACGTTGATGCGTGGCTTTTCTGGTACCTTTGAGATAGGTAACCAGAGTTTGCAACGCCTGCCCGAAGCGTCTAGAATCGCGATAAAGACTTTCGACGCTCTTCTGCCGCTGCGTACCTGAGCTGGTCGCGTGCCTTGTTGTGCCTCATGTTGGCATGTCTATCTATCTCGGGTAAGATAGGGCAGAGGCACGCCAGAGAGAGACGCAAGCACCTGCAAGCTAGGCCCCAGGGCCAAGCAGCCGACTGGTAGCGCTTATGCACACGCATGCTGCACAAGTCAACTGCCTGCAGCCGATGTGCATGAAGACAAGATGAGGGTGGCGTGGGGAAGGTTGCCATTTGCTGCGCGGAGAGGCGATAGCGCTGCTGCGTTGGCGCATTCGGAGCTTAACATTGGGTGTTTCTCGCCAGCCCCGTGGGTTGGTATCATTGTCATTGTTTGGATAGATTACTCGCGTGGTCCCTTTGATAGCAAGGGCGACTAATGCAGCGTTCATATTGCACATTTTCGCCGCAACGGGCGAGGACGGAAGGAAGCTCATGTGGACCGACCTCAGGCTTGTCTTGCCTGGAGAAAGGGGTTGCAGACTCTCTGCTCATCAGGAGGCAGCGTGGGAGGGCAGGGCACAGACTTCACGAGAGATCACGACTGACGCAGTTATACGTGAAGACCAATAGGTGGCATGTCTTATTGGAGAGTGGGAGGGAGAGCTCTCTCGCCTGCTCCCCACCACGTCGTGCAATCTCCCGGCTGGAGGGGCGTCTCGTGGTACAGGCAAATGACGAGCGATGGCGAGCAAATCTTGTATCGCGCGTGACGCTGGCCAAGTTGAAACAAAGGCCACCAAGGTAGGCATGGAGAGCTCCGGTTGGCGGATGACAGGGAGATGCTATTGATAAAGCAGCTCCTTTGAGGCGACTACTGCTACGGAAGGTACTGGGGGACTACGTGTTGTGCTATAGGTGGGAGGGTGGGTAGGTGCGCGAAGGTCTCAGAGCTGACGTGCGATACGCCCGCCGGTGCTGTGTTTCAAAGGGAGCACAGCAACAGCAAGCAACAGCGTACCTTGTACATCGGCAACCGAACGGCGTGTGAGTGTGTGAGAGTTGCCGCCGCCGGGGGCCGATGTCGCCATGTCTCATGAAGCCAGCATCCGCGAACAAAGGCACGGCAGGCGAGACAGGCTCATTGATGATGACTATGGCTCATCGGCGACAGTCATGCTTTGTGCACGATGGCAGCGTCTCGAAGATGTTGGAAGGGAATGGCCTTGGATGGCTCAGCGGATGACGAGAGGGCCTCAGATGGCGGGACTGCTGGGCGGCCTTGCGCTTTGCGGCGTGACGATGATGTGCTAGAGCATGCTTGTGCTCGGGGGCGTTTAGTTGGTCGGGCGGCGCATTCCCCTTGGCCGGTTTTCGTAATAGAAACTGCGGCTGCGCGGCCTGGGCGTCTCGATCGCTGGCCCACTTTTCCTTCCCTCTCCACAGCCGAGTAGCAGCAGCAGACTAAGCGGCCCTAGTCAGTCAGTAGGCCCAGAGAGGTCCACTCTCGGAGTCCAAGTCGCAACCCTCTCAGGCTCTCGCCTGCTCACTACCGCTCACACCGCCAACTACACCACCCATTGCATCCTCCTCCTACTACTACCAACACTACTCCCATTCTCCTTGCTATCTATACCTACACCCATCCCAGCCTTTCCTCTTGCGTCCGTCTCTCTGTTGCCACCACCACCGCTCACCCTCGCTCTCGCTCTCCGCTGCATCCCGCCGCTCCCGCCGGGCATCTTTGTTGATCGCGCCTTCCACCGCTGTGTTTCAGCGCCCGCATTCCTTGCCGACCAGGCGACGACGAGCAGCATTGCGATCTGCCCTCGCACCTCACTCCGACACCCGACCTACCTAATACACCAACAACACCCACCACCGCTCCCATACCAGCTCCACCATCCACCAGCAGTAGTCAGTCCCTGGCCAGCCTCCGCCTCATACTCGGTGCATTCGTCATTGGCTTCCTACAGCCGAGCACCCTGATAGCAGCCGCCGCCCATCTGCTCTGTCCAGCTCTGCTTCACAGCTCAGCTCTCCTCCCTCACGCACGTGAATAGTAGCCAGTACTCGATAGAACACCTGGCTCATTGTCCGTCCGTGATACTGCCCCGGCATCACTATCCTCGGGCTCCACCTCCGCCGCCGCCGCCTCCGCCAGGCAGCACCGCCGCCCGTCTCCACCCTCGACTCATACCTCCGAAAGCTCCGGTTGACGCAACCTCCCTCCACCCTTGCCTCATATCTCCTCCTCGATCCAAACTCGTAATCTTGTAACAACAACAACAACAACAACCACACCACAATCACGAACAAGCTCGTCATCACAACGATTCACAACTGAGCCCGCCCATTGGCCTTCCGCTCCAGATCGAGGACCGGACTGATCGCCATCAAGCACCTTCGACTCATCATCGTTGGACACCACCACATCAACACCACTTGTTCCCATGAGATAACGACATTCTTTACAATTTCATTTTCCTTTGAAAGAGGCCTCCTGCCTTTGGTTTCGAGCGAGCTAGCGAGTTCTCTGCATATTGATACCTTGACCTTGGAGAGGAGTTGATAAGACACTTCACCTACAACGACAAGCACGACACCTTTTGGTTTCTCTGTTCACCCCTGATACGATACGACGACGCCGACCAAGAACTAACCTGCAACTGTCCTGGCTGGTTCCTGCCGACTCTTGTTGCCTACATACACCGCCAAAGGTTCACGAACTTACTTTTGGCATCTCCGGCTCACGTGTTTACACGCAGAAGCCACCTGAACCTCTTCGACACAGTTTTGTCGTTGTGCCCTTTGGCTCCCTGAGGTTGCATCCGCATCCTCTACACCCCCCACCACACACCGCTGGCAATCAACGCAAATGGCCTGTTTGAGAGATGGCTTTGAATCAAACAAGCTTCTCGATAACAGGTTCTTAACCGTAGCACCTCTCAACCATGGCTCATTTGGCTTGGTCTTCCGGGCCAAGGACACGCTCACCGGCCAAGACGTCGCCATCAAGTGCATCACCAAGCCTCAAGCTGTTGAGAAGTCTGCCTGCCCTGCCAACTTCGCTACCGATGACCACTCTCAGGAGCTGGAGATCCACGCGAAGCTCCCGCACCACGACAACATCGTCAACCTGGTACACTCCTTCGAGACTGAGCACCACCAATACATTGTGATCGAACTCTGCAGCAATGGCGACCTTTACGAAGCCATCCGTGTCGGCAAGGGTCCTCTCGAGACTGAGCACGTGCGCGATTTCATGCTGCAGCTCATCGATGCTATTGACCACATCCACTCTAATGGTGTGTACCACCGCGACCTCAAGCCCGAGAACATCTTCTTGACGTCGTCTGGTTCCATGAAGCTGGGTGATTTTGGTTTGGCTACCACTGAGTCTTGGTCTACTGAGTTCGCAGTTGGCTCCGATCGCTACATGGCTCCGGAACAATACGATGCGTCTGTCTACGGCTATGGCTATTCACCTGCCGCTGCTGACGTCTGGGCGATTGGTATCGTGCTGTTGAACGTACTCTTCCAGCGCAACCCGTTCGCCTACCCTACCGACAAGGATCCGTTGTTCTCTGACTTCGCTGCCGATCGTCAGAACCTGTTTGATGTCTTCCCGAACATGTCTCAGGACACTTTCAATGTCATCAGGCACTCTCTGGCCTTGGATCCTGCCAACCGTTCGCTCAGCGCCGTGCGTGAGGCTCTCAAGTCAGTTGTCAGCTTTACCACCGACGATGAGTCTCTCGACGACTTCTGCACCGAGTCACCTCATCTTGCTCCTGTGGCTACTCACGCTCGTGAGCCTCTCCGCACGCCATCGATCAGCACTCCCATCTTCTCTGGCGACTCCTTCCCGTGGCACCAAGCTCTGCACACCACTCCCCAGATTGCCGTTCGTCAGCTCTCCACTATCAAAGACAACGAGTCCGAGATGTTCCCTGGCTCTCTACAGTCAAACAAATGGAGGTACGGTGATGCTGACGAGGCTTCTCTGTCGTCTAACCTTGACTCCGGTCTTGGCATGTCGTACAAGTCGTCTCAGTCTATCATGCCCGCGGTCCCGAAGCTGAGCAATAACTTCGTTGGCTCGCTTCCCATCAGCTTCACCCGCAAGAACACTTCGCCCTATGGTGGAACTAACGCTTTCTCCAAGAGCTGGAGTGATCTTTGGGACGAAGAGGAGGAGCTTGCTCAGGAGGGACGCTCGTCACTTGAACTTGGCATGGACATCTCACGTGTCAGCACTGCCAAGCCGAGCAAGCCTCAGCTTGCTGCGATCATGGAAGATGGCCGTGGCAGTGTTACGCCCCGTCAGGCACACGCCGTACTGGCCACCACTGCACCCTCCGGTACCAGTTCGCCTATCGCTCAGGAGCAGAGACCCGAGCTGCCCAAACAGCGCTCTTCGTCGATCTTGGATCGTTGGTCTGTACTTGGCAACTTCCGCCGTGCTAAGCAGCATGATGTGGCGCCGACTCCTGTCACGCCTGCTGTCCCTGCACCTGTTGTCGAAGCACCTGTTGCATCCGCGCCCGTTCCTGTAGCGGCGCCTGTCCCAGTCACACCGACGCCGCCGCAGAAGAACAAGTACACCGACGCGATCAGCAACTTTACTCCGTTCGGTAACAGCGCCAAGAAGACGAAGCCGAAGACTCGTGAGCGTTCGGGCAGCTGGCGCCAGGGTGCTACTCCAGTGTCAAGCCGCCTTCGTTCAGGCTCAACAACTTCACGCAGCTGGGAACGTAAGGACCGAGACATGAGCCCCTCTCAGGCTCCTCCCGTTCCCACGATCCCTGAGTCTTGGTCTCTTGACAACAACTGGCGCGATCACAAGCCACGTGTGGCAACGACGAAGCTCAACGCCTTCCCAGCCGACGTCTCTATGCCGATCCGCTCTCGCGCATCTCAACCCAGGAACAGTAATCAGCACTTCGACCTGTTCATGGACGAGAAGGAGCTTGAGTTGTTCATGCCTGCATTCGACGATAGTGACGGCGACGACATCGACCTCATGGTTGGCGGTTGGCATTCCGACGTGCACGTCTAAGCGGACAGTCACACGCAACACAACACTTTGCTTCGACCACCCCAAATCTTATCAACACCCTCGGACAAGACCAATACTCCGCAGGGATTCGACTTCAACATCATACTTATTCTCGTTTTACCTCTGGGACGGCGTTTTCTTATTTTCCTTTTTCACAACTGGGCGGCTATGTTACTTTTTTTTTCCTTTTATCATATTTCCAACGGAAACCGGCGCAAAAAACAAACGGCCCCAAGCACGGCCTAGGGCAAAAGAAAGTGTGATGATACCAACTCTACTTATGAACATACCAAACCCCCACAACCAAACAACAACCCAACGACAATACTTGTTTGCGAATGGCTCTGGTTTTTGCGAGTTCTCTTTTTGTTTTCCTCTTTCTTATTTTATTTGTTCTTTTATTGCGGCATGGGACACGGAACTGGTGGCATACATAAGAATGGGAATCGAAGTGGGAGGATCAGGCCTTTGCAAGGTGGTGGGTTCACCAGCAAATACAAACAGAAGGAGAAAGAAATCAGGTAGTGGCAATGCCTTAGCTTTTAGTCGGCTCGTTAGGTCGAGTCCGTCCTTCCCCTTGCTCTGTTTCTCTCTCTCTTTTGGTAGAGGGAGAAACAGATGGGGAAGTGACACCAGAATACAATTGAGGATTCTGCTCGGCATCTTCCTGAGGGGAGGTGTCGTGACTATTGGCTAAAATTGGTTTCCCGTGCCTTTTCTTTCTTACTTCTCAAGTGTTTGATATCTCAAGTGTGCTAGGTACTCTCGTTTGTGTAGTTACCCTTTTCGGGACTTGGACATATTCAATGAGTATTTGTTTGTATCATTTTAGGTACCTGACCTTGTCCCGTTTTTGGCTTTCGCCGTTGGGATGCATAATATCCGTGTACCTTGCAGAGCCGTGGCATGTTTACCTCGCCCCAACCGAAGCTTGATCGAAGGATTTGCCGACATGAGTTTGACATGTGAATAAGGCGGCCATGGCTATAGATAGATAGAGGCGGAGACCCGATCCTTCTGTAAGCGCTGCCGTGGTTGGTGGCGTATATGGACTTTCAGGGAGCGCCTGTGTATATACGTAGTCATTGTTGGTATCTATATATATTTGTATACATGTATTGTGTTGACACGTACCACATGAGTCCATTCCAGGTGAGACATTTGGTCCCGGCTTGAGCGCTATGTTCCTCTCCTTGCTTGGCCAGCTGGCTGGGTTGGGGTAAGTAGGGTGTAAGGACTTGCCTCATCGACGACCATAACTCGCGAATGGCGCATGATACCCGCTTGATGAGATCAGCATTGTTGTTGTTGATGTTTTAAGGTATCGTAGTCCTGGTTTGGTGAATGTGGGAGGCCTGTGTGGTTGATGGTGAGGCATGGTCTTCGTCGAGTGTTCGTTGCAGGGGACTTGATGTTGAACTTGTGCGATTATGCCACCGAAACTCGCCTGATTCTGCCAACCGACGTGCCACCCCAAGAAAGTCATGCATGAACACCAACGAAAGACAAGCCGATAAGACGCATCGCACCACGGAAGATCACATGTCAACTTTCACGACATTTGCCACTTAAGACTGACGTGCCAGAGCACCAAGAAGACAGACCGGTGATGCTGAACACGCGAGTTGGGCGACGAATGTGGTATAAGATAAGACCGGAAGATCTGCAATGATAACGTGATCGATAACATAAGAACGTTCTATTTGGTCCGGGTGGGGGTATCTCGTGAGATCTATATTCGATGTTGCAAACCAGAGAAAAGAAAAGTCGGGCTCGCTCGTCCCAATTGCCGCTAAGAAAGAGTGCCACGACGTATGCCTGATGATAACCAGAAATGAAAAAGTCCATCTAACCCAAAGAAACAAAGGCCGGGTTGTCGCCTTCGCTGACCAGCAGTCCACCAACAGGCGAACCTGATCCATTTCCTCCGCCACTGCCATTGCCACCTCTTCCACGGTCATTATCCGTCTGGCTCTGCGCGTTCCTCATCTTCGAGCGCCTCTTTCTCTCCTGCTCTTTCTCGTGCACGCTGTTGGAGTAGAGCTTCAGACTGCTCACGACCATCATGACGATAATGCCCAGAGTCAAGATCACGCGCCTCGTGAGCACCCATCTCACACCTTCAACGTCCGACTTCGAATCCGCCTGCAAGTTCACCGTGATCTTGTAGTTGAGCTCCTGCACCTTGCTCTCCATGTAGCGCTGCTCGTTGCGCACAGCCATCTTGCGGTCGTCGAACATGCCCCTAAGCTCGTCCTTCATGGCCGCCGTTTCCTGGCCCAGCCTCTGCTCGAGAATGTCCACTTCGTGCTGCAGCTGGTCGCGCTCCATGCGCATCTTCTCGTGCAGTTTGACGCGGCGCGCGAAGACTTCGGTGCGCAATTCAGAGCACGCGGCGCTGAAGAGGTAGGTTTCGTTCTCGACGTCGGACTTGCTGACGAGCGCTTGGCTGGCTTTTTCCAGGTTGTCGCCTAGCAGGAGGCGCATGGATTTCATGATTGTGATTGCTTGGGGTTTCGTCCAGTCGCCGGCTTGGAGGCGGCGGACGAGGCTGTAGGTGTCGAAGTGGTGGACGTAGCGGGGAGTGTCCATGTGCGGAGGGTGTCGTATCGCGGGCGTGTGTTCTTCTTGGACGTTGGGGTTGATCCATTCTAGGGATGTGCTGGGTTCGTGGTCTGGTGGGATGCTGTGGCCTTCTTGCTCGTGTTTCACTGGGTCCATGACTGTGTCCAGTAATGAATCCGTGGTCTTCTCTGTGGTCGTGTCCGCTGCCTTATCTTCTTTGTCGCTCTTGGAGAGATCTTCCGTTGCATCGAACATAGGGTCGCCGGTAGCGGGCCTGCTCTGTCCTTGTACTGTGATCGCCTCGTGCTGTGTCCCTTCGCCAGACGACGATGTATCTTTCTGTTGCTCCTGCTCCCGCTCCTCAGCCTCACGCTCGCCATCCTTCTGCAGGTTCTCTCCAATCTTCGGCAGCGGTTTGGCATCTTGGGACCCGGACTGCTGGGTGGTGGATGGTCCGAATCCTTTGCCTCCTCCTAGGTATGGCGGCGGCTCGTTGGCCTGTCCGTATCGCTTTGCCACAGGAGCGTCCTGACGCCGGCGAGATGTTGCGTGCAGCGCCCTGCGACGGCCAGCGCTTCTTGACATGGGCGCAAGTTGCTCGGTGGCTCTGAACAGCATAGGCCATAGGAAGGGTAGCCTGGGAGCGGCCATGGTCGTGAGAGAGAGAGTTGTTATTGCTCGCGGCAATATTCGTGGCAACGATATCGACCGAAAATGTGCTTATAACAAGAAGAAAGAAAGGAAGGCAGGAAATATTAGCAGCATGTTTCCCAAAGACCCCTCGGCGGAGAGGCAGCGGGCAAGCACAAGCAGCGCAGTAGTCATCGCCGACCACGCACACGCAAACGATGGAGCACATGCGCCCGTTGATCATGCTCCACTTTCCACTAACCCTGCAACAGCCGAGGGACCTTTCCACCCGAGACAGCAAGTGGATGCGAGCGAGAGTCTGGAAGCTGGAGAGCTATGGAATGTGCCATCCACAATCCTTAGGAAGAAAGACCCATTGATCCGGTAATATATAACCAAAAATAAAACACCATGGCAGCCAAACGCCTAATCAAAGAGCTCGACCAATACAACAAAGACCCCTCGCCCGCCCTCCTCCGCCTCGAGCCCACCAGCGACGACGACATCTTCCACCTGACAGCCGTCCTCCGCGGGCCAGACGGCACCGCCTACGAGGGTAAGTGAACAAACCTCCAATCCTCTCTCTAAAGGAAAACAGCCCATTCTCACATCTCATCACAGGCGGCATCTTCACCCTCGCCCTCACCATCCCCCAAACCTACCCCAACACGCCTCCGCAAATAACCTTCAAGACGCCCTGCTGCCACCCCAACGTCGCCTTCTCCACCGGCGAAATCTGCCTCGACCTGCTCAAGACGTCGTGGACGCCCGCGTACGGCATCGTCAGCTCGCTGGAAGCCGTGCAGCAGCTTCTGAGCGCTGGCGGTGAAGCGGACAGTCCGCTGAATCTGGACATTGCGAAGCTGGTGCGCGAGGGGGATTTGGTGGGCGCGGAGGGGTTGGTGAGGTTGTATACGCGGATGTACGCTATGGGGTCTTCGTCGTGACGTGGTGAGAGGTTTTGCGTGGAGTTTTGGGGAGCGGGAGTTCTTGGATTGTTTTCTTGATGGGTGTATATGATACGGCCGCGGGGATCGAAAGAAGAACGAAAAGCAACTACGATTTGCTTGAGGACATCATCTTAACGAAGCTGAATGAATACACTGTAGGCATGAATTCAGAACTGGGTATATTGATATCAGTCTATAGTATTACATGCCGTCCAGCCGAACGCCGTCGCACGTAACGATGTGCTTTCCATTAAGCATATCCCTTCTTTTTGTTCCACTCGAATCAGTGCAGTCTGCCGGAACGGACCATAGCAGCTTGATGCTGGACTTAGATGATGCTTGCAAAGCATAGGTGGTGGCCATACCAGAGGCCTAAAGTGTGTAAAAATAAAGCGAGCACATCGTAGTAGACGAGAGGCAAGATGCCACCAAGGTCTTCCAGCTGTTTGCTTGCCAACTCTCAAACACTTCACGCAAGTTCCATCTGGCGCGGCTGTGGCTCGTACTCGTACTCGATGTTGGTCTTTGCTCCACCCTTGGAAGGCTTCTTGCGACCCTTGGATGGCGCTGGGCCGTCTGACCTCTTGCGCTTGAGGCTGTCGAGCTTCTTCTTGAGCTCTGCAGCGTTGTCGTCGTCGCCTTCGTCATCATCGTCGTCATCAGCAGACGAATCTCCAGTGGCCTCACCACCGCTCTCGCCACCCAGCCAGTCTTGGAAGTCCTCGAGATCGTCCTCCTCGCCATCAGACTCCTCCATGTCGCTGACATACTCGACGTCACCATCTTCCTGCTCGCCCTCGTTCTCATACTCGTACTCAACACCATCCTCCTCTTCCTCGTCCTCCTCATCCATATCTTCGTCTCTGATACCCTCGTTCTTCTCCAGACTCTTCATAACCTTCCTCCAAATACCCTCCTCAACGTTAAGCGGCCTGTCGCCATACGCGCCACTCCTCAACCTTTCCACCAACTCTCTCTCAATCGCCCTCTCAATCTTCGCCGCAGACTCGGCCTTGCGCTCCCTAGTCTCTTCTCTCCTCCTGACCTTGGGCGCAAGTCTAGGCACAAGCTTCTCGCCCAACCGCTCCTCCTCCTTCGCCAACCTCTGTGCCCGCACGCGCACCTGCGTCAATCTCGTAAGCCTCTGCTTGCACTTGTGCGTGAAGAACTTGGGCCAGTAAATCAGCCTCTCGTCGACCTGCTGCAGGGCCTTGGTGTAGTTGGAGCTCAAGCGGATCTTCTCCCACCACTTGTTGGGCATGTGCGCGCGCTCGACGGTCTTGATGTAGAGGTAGAGGCGACCGGTGGTGGGGTCTGAGCGGATGGTGGCATAGCGGGAGTTGGCGAGCGGGCAGGACTGGCGGTTGCAGAGGCCGGTGACGTTGTGCTCGTTGCGGCAGAAGGTGGACTTTGTGGATTTCTGGTCTTTGCTGGCGTTGCCGGGGAGCTTGAGCTTGAAGGAGCAGAATTGGTTGTTGATGATCTTCCAGACGATTTCGTCGGAGGCCATGGCGGGCTATGTGTGGATGCGCTTGGTTGCGCGTTGGGATGATTGGTTTTTCTTTTGGTTGTGTCCGGTTGGGTATGGGGCTTGCGAGCCTGAGGTATGCGGTTTATGGGAAAGGGTGTGAGAGGATTGGTGGTGGATATGTTAAGAGCGGCGTTTGGGTGGAACTATCGCAAGTTTTCTGCGGAGCGCCGACAAAATTTAGGCTTTGCTGACCCGAGCAACTTGAGCTGAACCTGAGGCAGACATGAACATTGATTGATTGATGCGACTATGAGAAAATGATGTTTTTTTATACCAAAGCAAGTGCATTTGTTCCATATCTAATTGTTGATCAATGATGTTGGAAAATCGGTTCAAAAAATAAATTGTCCTGAGTCTAGCTGCTGCAGAGAGTGTCTTTCACCTTTGTGAAGAGTTACACGTTGCGTCGCATGTCGAGCCTCACAGGCGACTACGCAAGTAAAGTATGAATCGATATATGTAGGTTTACAGGTTGGTACTCAGGATGTTAGAGTATCTTGGTAAATTGCTATACTACAGACAAGCGCTTAGATGTGGAATTTGTCCATTGTCGAGTGTCGATAGTTGCCGTGAAGAAGCACATGTAGTGCGGTATTACCATTCACCCCAGTCCTGTATGATCATCAGATTAATCGAGATAAGAGATCAAGTGAAGCTTAATGCAGAAATATTCACTTCTGAAGAGTGCAATATTCACATCTTCACATGTCGAGTTGATCGCTGATTGGCTGTGCTGAGAACCCCGCGCGAGGCTCGCCTTCAGGGTGCTGGTCTGAAGCAAGTGGCATGACGCTTTCGCTCGCCGCCTTGGAGGTTCCATCACCGGCTCAACATCATAAGTCTGCAAAAAGCTGCCTCTCACTGACCATCACCACTGCAACTACCAGCAATCCTCCCGCAACACACCACAACCCCCATCCTTTCCACAATCCCCTCTACCAAGCCAGACGTCATCGCCACACACCTCACCACACCGCCCTCCCACCAAGAGCTCGCCCGCCATGAAGCTCACCTTCAAGGACCTCAAGCAGCAGCGCTTTACCATCGAGGCTGAGCCCAGCGAGACCATCGGCTCTGTTAAGGCCAAGATCTCCGCAGAGAAGGGCTGGGAACCTTCCACTCAGAAGCTCATCTACTCTGGCAAGATCCTCCAAGATGACAACACCATCGAGTCCTACAAGATCGAGGAGAAGGGCTTCATCGTCTGCATGACCTCCAAGCCGAAGGCCGCTCCCAAACCCGCCGCTCCTCCTGCCACTCCTGCTCAGACTTCTTCCACACCTGCTGCTCCTCCCGCGCCTGCATCGCAGCCTGGCAGTGCTCAGGCCCAGCCGCCCGCGACACCTTCTCCAGCACCCGCCGCCGCTCCAGCAAACTACAATGACCCCAACTCTCTCGCTATGGGCGAGCAGCGCTCTGCCGCCATCGCCAACATGGAGTCCATGGGTTTCGATCGCTCCGACATCGACCGTGCCATGCGCGCCGCCTTCTTCAACCCTGACCGTGCCGTTGAGTACCTCCTAAACGGCATTCCAGATTCCGCCCAACAAGAAGAGCAACAAGCCGCTGCCACACAGCAGGCTCAGGCTCCTCAACAGCAGACTCCAGCTGCCAATACCGGGGCACAGACCGCACAATCTGGCGGCGAGCCCGAGAACCTCTTCGAGGCTGCTGCTCGTGCGGGACAACAAGGTGGAGCTGGTGCTGGTGCAGGCGCAGGAGCTGGTCTGGCAGGTGGCGCAGCGGGTGCCAACGCTCTCGATTTCTTGCGCAACAACCCTCAATTCCAGCAGCTCCGCCAGGTTGTTCAGCAGCAGCCTCAAATGTTGGAGCCCATTCTCCAGCAGGTGGCTGCCGGCAACCCCCAGCTTGCCCAGATGATCACCCAGAACCCTGAGCAGTTCATGCAGTTGCTTGCTGAGGATGCCGACGAGGACGTTGCTCTGCCTCCTGGTGCTCAGCAAATTAGTGTGACTGAGGAGGAGAGGGAGGCCATCGAGAGGGTAAGTTTGATACAGAAATTCCAACATTTGAACGCTCGCTAACTATGGACTCACAGCTATGCCGCCTTGGCTTCGAGCGTGACTTGGTCATCCAAGCCTACTTCGCCTGCGACAAGAACGAGGAGCTCGCCGCCAACTTCCTCTTCGACCAGCCCGACGACCTTGAGGAGGGTGGCCAGTAAGCTGTCAAGATTGCACCGAGCAATTTAAAAAAATTCATGAAAGGCTTGTTGTCCCATGCTTCGACGCCATGTCAACCAAGACATGAAGGGATGCACCTTGGCACCGATGACCTCAAGCAGGATTGAGGGGCCTTCGAAGCGCACCGGAGAAATGCATTACCCGGGTCCGGCGGCATAGTCGTGCTCCTAAGCGCATTACGATACCAACTTGACGAAATTTCTTCGAGCATGAGAGGACGATCTGCTTGCTCTGCGACTACATAGCAAGTGTACGTAGAGCAATTAATGTTTCATCCCCACTTGTTATTACTCTTAGGGCGAATTGATTCCTAGGCATCGTCTTGAAACGCTTCCTTAACTTTCTGCCTATTCATGGTAGCTTTGAGCACCACGGAAAGACGTGTCGATTACTGTGTTGAGCATGTCTTAGGCCCGACTATGGTTCGTGTTCACTTATTCGTTTACTACTAGCACGTCAAGTAAACTCCCACATGGACCAGTGGAACTAACACTATCGAATCAAGGGCAACTGTACGTGGAGAGCTGGAAACAAGCAAAAACATGTGGACACAAGAGGTATGATTGGAGAAGAACAAGTCTCTTCATTTTCTGATTTGTCTGCATAGCCAATTTCCAACGCCAGGTGTCGAGGCTGTCACTTACTCACTCAAGTCGCCGATGTCGTCAAGGAAAAGCATGCTGGATGGTGATGCTGATTGCTTTTAGGTGGAACAGTGTCCCAAGCAGCTGCGGAAAAAATTAGTGACTGATCGAAGCAGACCTACACACAAACACGAAAGCATACCTCAAAAGAAAGAGCCCCTTCAGCACCCAACAAACTCCCAGCTAGCCTGGATAACACCAGTGCCCAGCGGAGCAAGGACCTCGAACGCCGGAGCCCATAAGTCAAGACCGCCCGCAGGGCAGCCGACGCACTTGTCGATGACCTGTTCCACGTGTTAGTCATATGTCAAACACCTCGCTGTCAACAAGGGTGTATGCCATACCTGGACCTTGACGCTCTTGCCCTGGTAGTGCACGTTGATGCACTTGCCGCAGGCCTGCTTGTCGCCGTTGTCGGCGAGGCTCATGGCGGCGCCGTAGGGCGCAGCGAGGGTGCCGAGGGGCTGCTCGCAGGCGCCGAAGTTCATGTTGGAGAGATTCTGGGTGTCGTAGAAGGTGACGCGGGCGTTGTCGACGGCGTGGGCGGAGGCGGTGAGGGCCGCAAGGGCGGTGGTGAGGAGGAGGGTGAGGGAAGGCATGGTTGCTGGGTGGTTGGTTGGTTGGTTGGGTGTGGTGTTGTGTGGTTGGTAGTGGTAGTTGTTGTTGTAGTTGGTTGGTTGTGAGAGGTGGAGAAAAAGGAGGTCGAGAAGAGGTTTTATGTGTGGTTCACGGACTGAGGATCTGGTCAAAGACGCTGTAATTGACGCCATGTGATTGCCATGTGCAATTAGGTTCCTAAGTCAGTGAGGACAGTGAGGACAGTTCGGCACGTGATTGTTGCCATGTGGCTTCAATTCACTCCACTCAATGAGGACAGAGGACAGCAAACGGTAATGCTTATTCAGACCTGTGAGGACAACAATTACTGACTAGTCATGAACTGGCTGTTGAATAGACAGCTGATAAAAGCAGATTGAATGCTGTATGTCCACTATGAACAATAACGCTATGATCGTCCATAATGAATCCGCTTGCATGACAGCTCAAGTAAATCGAAGCACGTGCAATAGGACCTCACTTACAGCCGCTCGCTCACGTGGACATCTTGAGCCTTTTCACTGCATTATCGAGCTCCTGAAGCCCCTGAAGCTCCTGCTTCGAAGTGAAGACTTCACCCGGCTGAACGTTGCGCTTGAACTTCATCAAACGAATGAATGGAGCAAATCTTGCGCATTCCTCAGCCGTCTACGGCTTAGGGTCGTCGTAGGTTGGCGAGGGATCAGGTGCAAGTGTCAGCTGCTGTGCTTTTGGCTGGCGATCACAGACTGCCTCGATGATCTTGTCTACGAAAGATGAGGACATCTTTGGCTGAAGGGGGATATGTCTGTCTATGTATTACAAGCGAGCTTCTGGGAGCACTTGCAACCATGACTCTCTTGAGGCTTTTCGCGGGTAAGATCGATGAGTTCTATCCGATGACGATGGAGACCGCAAAGACACGATGTGTTGCTTGTGGGTGGTAGTGCATTATGGTGATTGATTGAGCAGACATCGTGACATGTTCTTGTGCTATGGAAATGGCCGTTCGATCGGATTTGCGCCTTTCGCACATTGGCAAGCTAATAAAGTAATATAGAATAATTGGGTATCGATATCAGTGTACTGTCCTGGACCAAAAGAAAGGCACGTCAAGAAAAGAACTCCGAGATCCGCCACGTTTTAAAACGTGGCGCGAAAAAAAAAGAACATGTGCATGACCCCGTGGGTTTTCTCCGTCCCCCCAATGATCGTCTTTCTGCTCACACTCTTTTCTGGCCGGGTCGAAATTGATGACAAGGCCATTTTGACCTGACTGTCTGTCCTACAGACATGGCGTCCTGTTGTTTTCGTATGCTGGGGTTTCTCGTAAGGCGTTGTGTAATTTGTCCGTAAGCATGATAAGGAGAGAAGAAGCTTTAGTAATTCATGTCGTCGTTGAATGGTAGGAAAGCGGTGAGAAAGGTGGGTGGTGCTTTGCAGCATTGCCTGCACAAGCTATCCCATCGGCGTGGAGCCCGCTGAAAGCTATGCACGACGACCAGGAGGTTACGAAGAGCGTGGGTCCGGCAGATCAACGAAGCGTAGCAGCACTGCTCAAAGGGTCGCTCTCCTTGCGGCTGAAGCTTTGGGCGCCTTCCACTGCATCGCCGTTCACAGACGGGATGGTGCTGCTTTGCAGGCTTTGTGTGTCGGCAGTCAGTGGCGGCGGCGTGTTAGCGACAGAAGCGTAATGGCTTCCGTAAGGGATTCCAAGCGTGAAAGCCTGCTGCTGGTATTGCTGATGACCTGTGTGTACGAAGCGACGCATGCGGCTTTCGATCTTGGAAAAGGTCAGCAACCGTCGCGTTTGAATACATTTAAGAGAGAGGCACTCACAGCAGCGATCTGCTTGCCGCAGCCGTGACGTTTGGCATGAGCAAGAGCAACCTGAAGATGGCTGGTGAAGTAATTGTAGTCTGGCGTTGCGAGCTTGTCCAGGAGTTTTTCTAGCAGTATAGGTAAGCATGTGCAGTATTAGTAGATAATGTGGTCAACTTACGGATCACGTAGTTGCCAAAGTTGTCCTTGATCATCGATACAAGAGTGGTATCGCCCTCTGAACGGCGTTGGTCGGCAGCAGTCAGTACGTTGACAACCTCCCGCCTCCAGTTATCATTAGAGTACTCGATGCACTTCTCGACAACGTTGCTTGCGAACTTGTGTTTGCTGTAGCCTTCGAGACCGGCTATGACGAGCCTGAATACCTGAAGCTTGTCTTCGGGTTCACCTTTTTGAACGACATGCTGGACGACGTAGTTGCCGTATTGATCAGCAATCATGCCCTGCTGCATACTCGCATGCAGCTCATGCAAAATTCGAGGTTTCGCTGGAAAGAATTCTGGTCGCTCGAGACAACGCTGGATGACTCGACAGCCATACGGATGCAGACTGAGATGCTGAACCTGGTCAAGGAAAGCTCTGTAGATGAACCCGATGGTTTCGGGAGCACAACGCTCAATGGCCTTTTGAATGACATGATTGCCATTTTGATCCTTGACGCACTTCAAGACGTGGTTCTCTAGCTCACCAACAAGTGCGGCCTGCTGTTCAACAAGGATATGCTCGAGAGCCTTCTGCACAACTCGACAGCCGTACATTTGCAAGCTCAAAGTGAGGACCTGGCCTCGCATCTTGTTTGCGAGCAACTTCTTGTGCTCTTGGTGGCCGTGATCGAAGAACTTCTGGATGACGTAGTTTCCGAACACGTCAGTCATCAGCGGAATGGAGTTTGGTTCAATTTCGCGGAAGACACGCTCTTTCTCGTCGGAGTTTGCCGTCTCCAATTTGGTCTGGATGAATCTGGAGCCATACTGGTCGCCAGCAAACTCTGCAATGTGATCGAAGATATCGCTGAGCTCCCAGCGCTTGTTGTTCTTGCCGGCGTTCTTGAAGTCGTAGAGCTTGGTGCTTTGGACTCCATCGCTGACCAACGTTTCGCGAGGAGGCATAGTGTTGTCAAGTCCTCCAATGCCGTACATCTGGAGATAAGGACCGGAACCGTTGGAGTTTATACCATTTGAAAGGGCGTAGGGGTTGTACATTGTAGGCTGGTACTGTAATCTGATCATGTGCTGGAGGCGTGGATCAAGTATCGCTTGCTGCTCAGACATGCCACTCAATTCTTTGCCGAGAGCCATATCCTCTGCATATGATGTCCAGTCAGCTTGGAATTTCATGGAGTTTGCAAAGTCGAGCGATCGTGGTGATGCACCACCATTCGCGAAGGTGCTGCCATGAAGGTAATCAATCGGAGCGGGTGCCTGCCCAAAACGGATGCTGGAGAATCGAGAGTAATCGTTTGCCTGGGTCACAGCAGAATCATCTGATGTGATATAGCTCACGCCGTGCGGATCATTCTCGTCGATATCATCCTTGTTGTTGAAGGAGAGAGACCCGAATTTTGACGGGTATTGCAACGGCCGCTGCACATTTTGTCCATTCCATGGCTCGGATGCCTTGCGCAAAGCCGAAGCATGTCCATTATGACCAAAACTCATCGAACCGAACTGGAGAATCATCTGATCGACGCTTGTCTGGAAGGTGCTGTAGTTTGTGTTGCGCTGCGTCGAGAGCGAATGATTACGTGTACTGGCGGGAGTGATGCGGGCGCTTTGCATTGGGTCTGGGAAAATTGGTTCGTGGTTTGAGTGCCGAGATGATGGCTGGCTGGGGTCTCGAGAAGTTGGAGCCCAAGGATTGTTCCTAATCTCTTTTGGTGAAAGGGCACTGTCTATCACGGGTACAGATGCGGTGAACTTAGTGTAGAGAGCTGGCGGTCCATCGTGAGGTGAGAATCTGTCGCGTCCCATTCGGGCCGTGAAATCGCTACTTGTGAGATTGATCGTCGGGGGTCGCGATGAGACCGGCGATATATTCCCTGTTGGTGACAAGCATGTCTGGTGCGGACCAGTAGCGGCGGGTTGCCTTTTCTCCACACTATGTGTGTCTTGTGGCCGTATGCCGGGAAAAGAACGAGTCTTCGAATCTGCTCGCAAATTCCATTCTTGCGATCCTTCGAGAAGCGAGCCGGAGCCTGACTTCTCGTCGATGTACGACTGCTTCGCCGTACCGTTTGAGCTGTAATCTCGCAGTTTGGGAGCATCAGGCCTGATCTCCCTTTTGGTTGCGCTGTTAAAGGACCAGATGGTCGGCTCTCCCCAGGTCCCAATCAGAGAACTGGAATTGCCATTCTTGTTGGAATCGGTGAAGCTAGTCTTTGGGACACTGGTGAAAGAGCGAGGCTACATGAATAAGTCAGCCAAAGGCTTCGACGTAATGTCAGGCTGCAACAGGAACATACGTTGTTAGAGAAGACCATGATTGCAGGTCTATCGTACACCGTGCAGTATTAAACAGGATTATGTGGGTATCGTAGAATGTATGGACGTGGCGTCGTTATGATGGCGGGCGAGGTGATAAAAAAGAACTGTACAATCGCAGATGCCAACACGGCAGAGCTTCTCGGGCGGCAAATTTTCGAGTTCAACGAGATGGAAGTCGTAGCACGTAGGCGTGAGTAATTCTAAATAGCTGTCAGCAGAGCCGCTAGAGGTGGCATTTAGAGTTGCTCAATCAGCGGACCTTGGTGGAGCTGGCTGGAGCAGAAGCCGAGTGGGTGGGTGAGTGATGAGTGAGATTGAGAGGTTGTGTCCAAACGCGACTATACACTGAAGGCTATACACTGCATGTACAGCAGGAGCAGGAAGGTGAGAGAAGGTCGAGTCAAGGCTTCTTCCAGGTGCCGGCGGAGGAGGGAGGAAGAAGAGCAGCGAGACTTGGGGGAGGGCGTGGATTGATATGTACGAGGCGGCAAGCCAGGCGGGCGGCGGACGTGTGCAAGGTCAAGCCAGGCGGCGCCGACAGACTCCTGTGCTCGAGGAGGAGTGGGGAGAAATGAGGAACGCACGCGAGGATGGCATGGACAGGTTGGGTGCTGCGGCGTGGATTTGCTATAGACAGAGAGTTTGGTCGTGAGAGCGGGAGCGGAGAGTATGCAAGGGACGAGGCAGCCGAGATGGCGTGGAATGGAGCAGCAGCAGTATGGCGCGCATGTACATACACGTGAGGAGGAGAGGGAGGATGAGACAGGAAGAAAGATAGGTGTGAATAAGAGAGAGAAGACGAGACGAGACGAGGGTACGACGAATGGATGGAGACAGAAACAGAGAACAGAGAACACGGAGGGCTGCTGTTGGTTGCATCAGGCACCTCCAAAAGGCAGCACACACTCAGTCTGCACCGCAGCACACACAGCGCAGGCAGGCAGACAGGTTCGATATTAGAAAGCGATCTGGCTGGCTGGTGTTGGACGACGATGACATACGCACGCACTCTCACGGCAGCACTGTGCAGAGCAAACGGCTAGCCTAGCCCTCGCAAGGCCCGCAACCTTTTCCCCAGACACCCGTGCGAGGGCGACCGGTAAGGCGTCTCTAGCGTGCAGTCTATCGCGCGTGAAACACGTCTCAACATACACATGCAGACACCGCTGACGACTCACCATCTGCCAGCACTGAACTCGCTCACGTGTCTCTGCATATATACATACAGCACGAGAACATGGCGAGGCTGCTGCTGCTTCAACAACCTGCTCATCACCGCCCCGCTATCGTTCGCTCCCCCTCTCTCCGTCACGGCATCGCCCCCTTCACCACTGCATAGCATACCCAGGTACATACCACTTACATACATCGGCCCAGCCCAGGCGCTGGCTGCCACTTCACCCGTGCCTGACCGCTACTTCCCATGCCGCAAGGCTGAGCGCTCTTGAGGCACTCTCCGTCCATCGGGCAGCCAACTGTCCAACAGTGTCCGCCCGCCAAGGCACCTTGCCGCAAGCTCATCCTTTCTTTCGTACGCACCATCGCACTGCATTGCTAGCACTGGCGGTACATGTTCTCCTTTGTGAGTGCGGAGTCCGGTACCATGCCAAAGCCTGCAGCAGGCCTACCCGCAGGCGCGAACGTGAATCATATGCGCAACGAACAGGCAATCAAATCCTTGCTGATACAGTACAGTATCGCTGGACACGTGCCCACGGCAGATAGTAAGGTAAGATTGCAGTAATCGCCGAGTGTTTGCTGCAAACCGTTTCTTCTCTCTTCTTTCCCTCCCCGCACTCTGCACTGCAATCACTCGCAGGCTTCGTTTCATCCTGCCCGTATCGCTAAGGTCGGTGCCCCAGCACGCCTGCAACGCAAGACGCAACCCGACCCGCGACGCCACACGCCAATTCCGAATCCTTGGGAAAAGCTTCCGCGCCACCCACGAACTCTGGTGTGACAGGACCCTCGACAAACCTAGCCGCCGCCCAAGGGTCTCCACTTGCTCTCTAATCGCTGCAGGCTTGATGCTCCTTTGTCTCTGATGTGCAGAAGCCCAAGTGTCGATCAGATATAGCGTTTTCCCGCTCTGGACGTCTCTGCCTGATTTGTACTGCTGTCTGTTGTTGAATAATTGGTCGTGTGGAACGCTGGGTTTGTACTGGAAGGGCTATCAATGCGGGTGCTCGATCGATAGGCCATAGAACAGCAATCGTCACGTCTTGTATGTTGGTAAGACTTGAGATGAGTTCTCAACAAGTGTATCAATCAATACCTTTACCCGATATACTCTACGCACTCATTCTGGTCCCCTTCTCTCGATGCGCCAAAACAATCTCCCTTCACATGCTGACCGTGTCAGTGCAGGATCTCACGTCTACTGGTGGGTTGCTAATTTCCAAAACCGAACAACTTTCAGCTGGTATCTTGGCTCCTGCTTGATCGATGGCAACTCATAACTAGCGAGTAGATCCGATCGATCGTCGTCCAAGCGCCAGTGTCGATACTCTCTAGCGCCCATCAGTCGTTCAGCGCCAAATGGCACGTCGAGTACAGTGGTAGCAGCAAGCACTGGTAACTGCTACTTATCCTACACCTTACCGCCAACCAATGCAACATCGTTTACTTCTGCCCGATATTAAGAGGCCAAACAAAAGAATCACAGATGTGCTCAACGGGAGCAAAAGAAGATTCCGAATCGGGGAATTGAACCCCGGCCTTGTCGGCACTGATCAGCTTTCGATGAATGAGAGCGACAAATCCTAGCCACTAGACCAATTCGGATGACTGAACAGACAATCTGGTGATTGCTTGTTCGATGAGTGGATTCCCTGTATTTAGCAATATGATCCTTTGTTTCGAAGCGGCTTGTGTGAGAATGTAGCGTCTTGCTCGAAGAGTTCACTTACTTACGTTCACTTACCAACCTGGCCGAAAGAGGAAAGCACACCTATCGCACCTGCTAGTCTTGTTTGGAAACATCGCATTCAATCAGAATGCAGCAAGAGAGCTTAGTATGAGATGCGAGGTCGAGCAGGGCTTGGAAGCGGTATTGTCGAGGGTAGAAATAGCCACGAACAGCTTGCGTTTCAAGAGACAAGACGAGAAGTGTGCGAGCAAACAGCTTTCCACTTTGATATCCAAGAAGGCAATGTGATCGACGTCTTGTGATATACCAGGCCTGGGCCCAAGAATATTGGAAGGGATGAAAGTATGCTCGCTCTGTTGCGAGAAATCAAACAAGAACATTAGTGAATGGCAACGAGAAGTCCTCAAACCACGATGTTGGAAAGCCGACATTCGTCGTGATGATTCAGCATCATCCATAACTCGCCACTTTGTCGTGAGTGAGGATGGCTCATCCGTCGTAGCGCATTGGCAATATGCCCTAGTAAAGTCGAGTCACATCTCTCAGCTGTCAAGGGTCGGTGCTAGCCGAAGAGAGACGGGCGACGAGCGAGAATTCCGTGACGCAATTCGCAGTACAAAACCTCCACCAAACCCTCACGATCCAGACTCGAAGGGCCGCTTAAGCACCACCGCACCACCGCACTACACCGTTACCTCTACATTTAATACCACCCGCCGAAAAACTACCAACCACCAACCACCAACCATAATACTCCAAACAACCGCAAACACCACCCATAACTCCGCAATCATGGCTGTCCGCGCAGCATTCGAAAACTCCAACGAGTAAGCGGCTTTGCCCCGCCTTCATCGAGGTTCTTTACAAAGAAACTGTATACTGACTGCTGTTGCGCCCTCCAGGGTCGGTGTCTTCGCTACCCTCACCAACTCCTACGCCCTCGTCGCTGTCGGCGCCTCAGAGAACTTCTACAGGTAAGAAAGAACCGCCAACCACAAGTGTGCGCGCGCATGCGCCAGCCAGTCCGACCTCAGCCCGACTAACACACCCTCTTCCCACAGCATCTTCGAAGCCGAGCTCCAAGATGTGATCCCCATCTGCCACACCACCATCGCCGGCACGCGCATCGTCGGCCGCCTGACCGCCGGCAACCGCAAAGGCCTGTTGGTCCCGACCTCGACGTCCGACCAGGAGCTGCAACACCTGCGAAACAGCATCCCCGACAGCGTCAAGATCCAGCGCATCGAAGAGCGCCTCTCCGCCCTCGGCAACGTCATCTGCGCCAACGACCACGTCGCCCTCGTGCACCCAGACCTCGAGCGCGAGTCCGAGGAGATCATCGCCGACGTCCTCGGCGTCGAGGTCTTCCGCCAGACCATCGCGGACAACGTCCTGACCGGCAGCTACATGAGCCTCAGCAACCAGGGCGGCATCGTGCACCCCAAGACCAGCATCCAGGACCAGGACGAGTTGAGCTCGCTGCTGCAGGTGCCCCTCGTGGCCGGCAGTGTGAACCGCGGTAGCCCCGTTGTCGGCGCCGGCATGGTCGTCAACGACTGGATGGCCGTGACCGGTCTCGACACCACAGCCACCGAGCTCAGCGTCATGGAGTCCGTGTTCAAGCTCGGCGAGGGCAACGCTCCCGGCGCCATCAACACTACCCACAAGGAGGCCATGGTCGAGTCTTTCTACTAGATCTGGAATATACACTACGGATTTTTTATGGAAACGGACTCTTTTTTTTTCTTCGACTGGTCTATCATTTCTTCATCGTTACTTCTACAGGCATTGAGCGCGGCGTTGGCATGGGTCAGGCAGTGGCGGCCGCAGAAGGAGATCGCGGGTGGTGGTGATAGTGCACGCCCGGCGTGCTAGAATTGTGGTGAATGCAAGGCTAGAATAGCATGGGTTGAGGTAGAACAACCACACACGGCTTTGTGCAGGAGCATCTCATCTGCACATTGCAACGGCTCAAGAGTTAGAGCGGTGGAAAAGTTTGCATGATCTCATGAAGTTGATAGAGTAACTACGAGAAAGAGAACGAATCAAAAAAGACCTTTGAACAGTCGGCCAAAATAGTCGTGGCTATGTGCCTGCTCATTACCATCGAGAATACCATCGGTCTACTGCCTCTTCTGCTAGGAAAACCGTCCTGTGTACGCCAGTCGTGCCAAACGTGAGCAAAATTAAGCATGCTATCAGCCCATGGTGAATTCGCATCGCGCGCCAACAAAAAAGAAAAGAAAAACGAAACTCCCATCTTAGACTTCCTTGCTGTGATCAGCCAGTTGCATCAAGGTTCGCAGGGTACTTTGAGAGAATTGAGAACTACTCAGCATCCTCGCCAGTAGCCGGCTTCTCCCCACCTTCGATGGAGGTGACGCCTGCCTTCTGCGCCGCCTTCTTCCACTGCTCGCACTCAGCCCAAGCGCGCTGGCAATCGTTCTTAAGCTTATCGCAGCTGCGGGTGAGTTCTGAGATGGCTTGCTCGGTGAGAAGCTTTTCCAGCGTCCACTTCTCGATGTTCTGGGTCTCGTTGTCTTTGAGCTGTGTGATGAATTGGACGGCACGGGCGAGAATGCTGCCTTTGTTCTTCTCACAGCCTGGTACGATCTTGGCGATCTCGTTGATGCCTTCGTTAATGGTTTCACGGCGGCGACGTTCGACTGATGATGCCAAGTCAGCTTTGGTTCGATGCATTTAGGAATGATACTGCTCACCTTCTTTGTGGTTATCTCTTCGCACTTTGTGCCACTCCTCGGACCCAACCGAAGGTTTACTACCACCAGGAGTAGCTTGAGTGCCTGTCGGCGATGAAGCATCACCGTTGGGGCCTGATACTTCCATGTCACCAAAACTGCCAGACCTCTGCACCCCTGGGGTTTGATCAGCCGGCGTGGCTGAAACGCGGTCGCCACCTTCTGTGGGTTGGTGCATGAACGTGTTTTCCGTCGGCTGTGGAACACTCATGGTGTGGTATTGAGCCAAAGCCGCGGTGGCGGTATCACTAGCACTTGGAATGATGCCTTGGTTGTGTGAATGTGAAGGCTGGTGATTCGAGGTCTGCTGCTCAGGCTGTTGCATTTGCTGCTGAGGTTGTGGCGGAGGTTGGTCGTCGATCAGCGCGCTCTCATTGTGTGTAGGTTGTCCAAGAACAGAGGAGAAGTCGATGTGATGGTCGTCATCCTCGGCGTGGTGAAGATATTGTTGTTCGAACTCTGAGGTATCCTGGCTGAGCCCAGGCGGAGCGCGCATGTCGGGCATATCCTGCGATTCCCTCTTACGTTTCTGCGGTGACATGACAGACATCGTGGCTGCTGGTATGGTTGTTCAAAGTGGCACGGTATGGCTAGACAGAGTTCCGGAGACACAGCCCAGTATGAGCCTACGAGGGAACAGGATCGTACAAAATTGCGTTGAAGTGATTCGAGAACGGTCTATAGGCAAACAATCAGCACGTGTGATACTCAGTGGCATGAACGAGTGTGGTGGAAGCATCCGGCAGCATCACAAGGACGCGCGCGATCGTTGGCGATTGCTGCCACCTGCGCGTGGTCGAGGGACGGCCAGCGCGATGCCATGGAGGACAGCACGACGACTACCCAAGGTCGCAAGCGCCCATGGACAGTACCAGCGCATGCTTCTTCCTTGCGACGACCTGTACTGGACGTGCAAGCAAATGCGCGCGCCGTCGACGGGTGCCATGATGAACGCGACAGCGACTATGCTGTTGCGCGCGCGCCGGGCGCATGAGCTTTGTCGACGACGAGCGCGAACCAGCAGTGGTGGCCATGCGCCTAGCCGACGTCGACGTGAGGTGAAGTGTGAAAGGGTATATCATGGCGTACCTGAGGTTCGAATTGCTGCTCTCCCGTCTGAAGTCGGTGGTCAGGTGATGTCCTGGTCACGTTGTCTGGCAGTCACGTTGTGATAAGAGAGTCGGGTCGTCGGCGGCGCGGTATCGCAACTTGGACCAGCAAAAGTGGCTCTGGCTTTCTTTGGGGCGAAACGTGCGGATTCGCGTTTTTGTTCAGGTTTCGAATTTTCGCAGCGCGTCGGGTCAGAAAAAGAAATCGCCTTCGTTCGCACGCGTCAAAGAGCAGCAGGACGTCGTCGCTATCAAGACACACCCGGCGGATGAGAAGGTCACGAGGTGTAGGAGGTAATTGTGGACCGGTCACATGCCCGGGAGGGAGCTGCCACCTGCTTCCCGCGGCCATGCCTCTTTGAGCCGTGCTGTGAGGACGCGCCGGCCAATCAGGCGCCCGCGTCTGCTTCTCAGGCATACACGTGCATGTGAACAGTCGGGAGACCTGACGAGACCTGAGGAGGGTGTGTGTGCAGCCGTGTTTCTCCTTCATGCTGCCATCACGCGCCCCATCCTTGTATTTCTGTCACTCTACATGGGCTGCGAGCCAGGCGGTGAGGAGGGAGGACGCCTAGTCTTTGTCTGTTCCATGGTTGATGGAAGGTGGAAAAATCACGCTTGATAAGGTAAGGTAGTGTTGGTAGTCTATCGGTCTATGATCTAAAGAAAGTAGGCAGCCCTCTTACGTCTCTCGACAAGTCAGCTCAGGCTATGCGCCACGCCAAGCGAAGGACGCGAAATCATCTCATCATGCTCAGCCGGAGTCGTTCGGTGTACGAGTAAGGCATCAATAACATTGTTTTCCGAACTTCCTGTCATGGACGCTCTGTCCAACGATTCCATTCTGAATCAAGTTCTCCATGCCCCAGCCGCCAGAGCCTTTCCACGACCAAACAAACCATCCCTGAGCGCCCTTCTCGAAAGCCTCCAATTCAGCCTCGAAGAATTGCCTAGTGACATCTTTGAGCGGCTGATTCCACCACTGGATGTCGACATTGTTCGCGCACTGGCAGCCATCGATAGAACAAGTTGTGCCGGCAACTGTGCTGCCGTCTGGGTTTGCGCATATGTCGGTAGCAGCACTAAACTCGCCCACAATCACAGGGAGAGAGCTGTTCTGCGGTAGCAAGTTCGTGTACGTCCAGGCACACGCTTTCTTGATGTGCTCAGGCTGTGTCAGGGACTTGTCTGCTTCGACTTGGTTCTGATAAAGGTGAGTGTCGACAGCGAAGCCTGCTGTGGCTGAGCGACTGTGGTTGCTCATGATTGCATTGCCGACATCGGTCCAGTTGGAGGGTCCCTCAAATCCGTCATGCATAACGATCACGAGGTCCTTGTTCTGTGCAGCGTCTCTTACGCTTTGGTAAGCGTTTTTAGTCCACTCTTGTGTGACTTCGAGCTTGCTCTGATTCCAGGAAATGGGCTCGTTCACCAACTGCAGGCCGTACACCACGTCGAAGTAGTTCATAGACCCGTACTTGGTAGCCATCGTCTGAAGCACGCTGATACTTCTGTTGAGGTTGTCTCCAGTCTGCCACAATGCCTCCCCAGAGCGTCCACTATTGTCGAAGCCATTCTGCGAGCCAGGCGAACCGTGACAGTCAACCAGTACCCACAGTCCAAGTTCGCGACACCACTCGATCATCCTCTCGAGATAGCCGTCTGCTCCAGACAAATGTGGCGTTCCAGCGTTGTCGTACGCCCAAAAGCCGATGGGGATACGCACAGCGTTGAGTCCCCATTCCTTCATTGCGGCGAAGTCATCCTTGGTGTAGTATGTATCCCAGTGCTTTTGCAGCTTCGCTTCTGCGCCGTCGGTTTGATCCAGAGTATACTGGTCAGTGGCGTTGGTTCCCTCGAATAGGTCTGGTGTCATCCACTTCTCAACAATGAGGTGGCCGCCAGCGTTTGTGCCGTACAGGTAGGTTGGACGTGGGTTTGCGGCAGGTGCCGTGCCGAGGGGGCCATAAGGTAAGGTTCCTGTAGGCGTACCCGAGGGAACAGATGTATTGTAAGGGACTCCGTAGGACGCAGTGACGTTAGGGCCGTACGGTAGAACGCCTGTGGGCACGCCTGAAGGAACATGCGGGTTGTACGGGACCCCGTAGGATTGTGGTCCGTCGGGTGTCGCAGACTCGCTGCTCGGAGACGTCGGTTGGTAGTTGCCATCAGGTCCGGTCACGTATCCTGGCGGACCTTGTTGGTATGGAAGTCTTGGGTGAGCTGAGCAGCTCGATATAGCAGTCGCTAAAAGCGCAATGGCGTAAAAGCCTTGCATCCTGGTATGTGTTGATGATCGTTGGTGTGAATAATGAATGTCGTAGAGCGTCCGGCGCTCGGTAGTGTCGTTTCGATGTCGAATGTTCTCGTTAGCAGTAATTGATTCGAAGTGAGTGATTATCAAAGGAGTGTGTCGAATCGCGGATTCGTGATTCGAAGTCAAAAGAACGAACAATGGACGCTCAATAAGAACAATGCAAACTGAGACAAAGGTCTCCGTACATATTCGGACAACAAAGGTAGCTACCCAGATATACCAATGCTCGCAACACACCAAAATGAGACTGGTCTTACAGACTAACAAGGATGACCGGCACAAAAGAGATACCAGGGCTGTACTTACGCGTAGATGCCTACCTGTACTGTACTAGCTGAGTAGCTATACCAAAATGTGCCGTTCCCTTGCTGCGCAGCCTGTGATGTTGGGAGCTGACGGCTTGAACTTGAAACAAGCTGTTGAATCAGCCAGTTCGAAACGCGCGGCTAACAATAGTCCATTTTCTGTGATTGTCCTCATTGGTACACTGCACATGTTCCCCTATTGCGCTGAACATCGGTACAATGTACATGTAGCATTATCCATTCTGGTTGGATGCTGAGCTGATTGTAGTATACTTGCACATCTGTTACAAGGTCCCCAAAGCACACCACATCCACTGCGTTGCAGCGATCGTTGTTGATTTTCCCTGGTCTCTGAGGTATAGTGACATTCGTAAGACAGTGGAGCATCTGGGGCGTAGATCATGTCTAGACCGTGCATTTGAATGCGGCTCAGAGAGAGAGGGAGCCCGAGGGCATCCCACAGTTTCGGTGGCACGCTTTTCTGCGACAGCATCCCTGCTATGCATCGATTGAAGAGGGCAAAATGGAGATGGAGCCTCAACGTAAGATGCCGCGCAAGTTGGGAAGAAGGAATGGAGTCTCGAGCGACAAGGGGTAGAAACTCAAGCATCCACCGGGCCGCCACCCTTCACAAAGCTTAGCGATCTCCAGCGGTTCGGACGCGCCTATCATTGTTGTTCTTTTGAGACGAATAAAAAAGATGATCAAGACGGATGCCACATACTGCAGGTGATGCTCTTGAAGAAGATGAATCTCACCCTCTGGTCAGCATACATGGACTCATCTCCAATTGGCATTCTCATTGACGTCTGTATTGACATACCATGACGTTTTCACATCGAAGAAAAGTCCCGGAATCGCGAACGCGAGGTTGCATCAACATGGCTTCGTGTTCGCAATCTCCTTTCCTTTCCATTTGATATTCAGTCATTATCTACTCACTTACCGCCATGCAAGCATTGCGACTAGGAAGCAGACGCGCCGCTCAGCTCTCGCGGTCAGCAGCAGCGCGACCAGCAACACTAGCTCGCCGAAGCTACGCATCACGCATCGATATTCCCTTTGCGCCGCCGCCAGTACCCACGATTGAGAGCTGCCCAGCGCCAACATGCCAATGCAGAGAGACACCACCAGGCCTGGACATTGAGCGTGAACAAGGCATCAATGGTTCCATGCCCACCTACGCCGAGCAGGTGCTCATATCCACTGGCAAGGACGACTGGACCAGTCGCATAGAAGATGACGAAGGCAGCGAACTCGTTCGCCAGATCAAGAACTTCTTGGGAAGAAATGGGAAATACAGCGATGTTGGTCACTCCTCAAGCATGCCACTGCTGCGATTCTGTTACTGACCACTGGGAAACAGCCATACCATAATGTAATGATCACAAACTCGTCCTTCCCTCCTACACCTACAGCCGCCCATCAAGTCGATCGCCCGACTCAAACAAAGCCCAGCTCGATCCCCGCTGGCGGTCCCGGCAAGGATCCCAACATTGTCCCTCAAGACGCACCCGATGCGCCGCCAGCCTCAGCCTTCCTCTTCCCTAGTTTCCAATACCTCCCGAACATCCCTACCGAATCAACAGCCGTGGAATCTTTCCTCAAAGGCTTCGTCCTCCCCTCGCGCCTCCATCAGCAGCACGATAGCCTTACTCGCGCACAGAAGAACATTCTCCTGCGATCACCCGAGATACAGCGTCAGTTCCCTGGCGCGCGCAAAGTGGATGAGATCATGATCCTTATCTGTGGACACGGCGGCAGAGATGAGAGATGTGGGAAGCTGGGACCTATACTACGGGATGAGTTCGAAGAGAAGCTGCAGAGGCAAAACATCCCTCTGCTAAAGGAAGCACCAGTGGCTGAGGCTGAGGAGATCAAGACTGAGGTTGTGGGATACACGCCCACGGCAAGAGTAGGTCTGATCTCACACATTGGAGGGCACAAGTGGGCAGGAAACGTGATTGTGTACATCCCGCCTTCGTTCAGTGACAACTCGCTGGCTGGGAAGGGTATCTGGTATGGCAGAGTTGGCCCTGAGCATGTTGAAGGCATCGTTGAGAAGACCGTGCTGGGAGGTAAGGTCATCAAGGACCTCTTCAGAGGTGGAATCGGACAGGGAAGTGAGATCATCAGGTTTTAAGCCATTTAATAGAGCGTGGCCGTGTAGAATAGAAATATATGTACAGCATTACCATGGTAATAGGCCGCATTATGCGTGAAAGGGTTCCATCTATGGTTTTATAATGGCCTCTATGCTTGTATGGCGATGCTTTGCGTGAGAACGTACACGTTCTCCTTCCTCTTTCATAGCAGCTGACCGAAACCAACTATTCTAATCCGCAATCGTTGATTCAATCATTGCTGACAAAGACACTTAACATTTCAGACATACCATGTCTTTTTCCTGCTAGTAGGCAGCACCACAACACTCCCCTTTGGAGACTCAGCGGTATTATCCTGGTATACCTCCCAGATCGAGTCTGGTTTGCCAGGCTGGACGTCCACGGTGCCATCGCTACTCGACAAGAGGAAGCCAGGCCGAGACTCGACGTTCTTCCTTGCGGCCTCATGTCGCTTTTCTCTTGCATCCTTCTTGAACCGCTTGTATCTTGCGTAGTCTTCGGCCTCTTCAGTCCAGGGTCGCTGAAGCACGTCCTCCATGCTGGATTCACTGGACAGGCGCTGGAAGGTTATGTCGTAAGCCATTCGTCCTGTGCTTGGAATGCGGACGATTGACCACGAGACGACTTTGTACCTTATCGCAAAACGTCAATATCGTTGCACGATTGGGATAGCAGCATCAGGCGGCCACACTTACAAGCCCTCATACCGCACACCGGCTCTTGGACTCCAGAAACTGTGCAAGGAGTGACTGCGTAGGATACGCACGGGGTGACGTGAATCGATCGTGGCTGCTGTCAGACGGTATCTACCTTTGTCGCCGTCTCGCGCGCGGTAAACTATCCTTTCCGGCGTTGGACTCGAGAGCTCGTCATTACCAGTAAGCAATACCGCGTATGCGCCTTTTGAGTCTGCTACGACGCCACCATAGGGATCTGAAGAGTCCAGCATGCCGGCGTTGAAAGCGAACAGGGTGTTGATCCACCAACTAATGGCTCAGCATCAGCGGTCTCTCTTCAAACCCATGTAATGCGGCCACTCACTCTCCGGGCTTGAAACCCAAGTCGCCAAACTTCCTCGCTTTTCCCATATTGAGCCCTCTCAGCACTGTACTCTCGCGATTCCCAACAAGTTCATTCCACCCATCAATCCTCACGTCCCAGCCTATCCCACTCAGAGCACCGTATCTGCTCTCCCATACCTGTCCGATAGCCTCAGCTCTCTCAATCACTTTCAATGGCCATCTCGTCGCTCGCCCACAAATATCTAGCACAGCAAGATGAATTCTCGAGCTTCGGAGGGTCGCCAGCGAGAGTCCACCCGCATTATAGAGCAGGCTACGGAGGAAGGAGTCGATCTCGAGTAGATCGTTGGCGATGAGGGCTTCGGGTCCGGATTGTGCGATTTGTAGGTCGAGCGTGTTGCGGATCCAGTGAGATTTGGCGGTCAGTTGTTCAGGTGAGATCACGAAACTCGTGTCCGTGAAGTTGCGGCTCATTGTGCTGTGTCGGGATGGCTTCACCAGTGGCCAGGGCAATCAGTAGAGACATGGCTGAAGTGCTAGTTGAAGCTGACGGTGGACGTGCTGTTGGGATTGGCAAGTGTAGTGGGTGCAAAGTTGTTACTGCTTGTTATTGGGCATATTTGCCTTTAAGGTAGTCACTACCACCGTCGTTGTACGCCGTTTCCCTCTGTAATTACCGTCCGCCATCTCGATCGTTCACGTTCGTGACCAGACTTCTATCATCAACCGCTCAATGCCTTGCCCACAAGCTCTTTGCACTCGTCTGTCATCGGCAGCGTCAAAGCCATATCCTGCCCTTCTTTCGACATCTTCCCCCAAGTCTTCTTCACTATGTTCACAATCTTCTCTTCGTTATGCTGGTCCTTAAAGTCGTCAAATTGGTCGTCCAAGAAGACCAAGCAAGCCACATCTTCAAGAATCTGCACTTCGTCCTCGCCTTGCTTAAGTCCCTCTTTCTCAATGAGCTTCTGACACCGCTTCCAATCTTCCTCTGAGTATCCAGTCTGCTCCAAAATCTCAGCCACAAGCTTGCCCTGGCGCTTCTTCAAGAATGTTCGCCATGAGTGGTAGCCCACTTTGGTCCGAGGATAGTTATCTCTGGGCACCTCCCATCGTCGGAAATGTTGGCCGCAGATAGCGAGTTTGAGTACGTCTGATGCATTCGGTGCACGCTTGTTCAAGAAATTCTCCATCTTCGTGGAGTAGTGTGTCTCGTATGGGATTTCCTTGCCGTCTGCAGTGGTGTGTTTGTTTGGATCCTCATCGTGGGCAGCGTAAATAAGGCGTCTGGCCTCTTCGTAATTCGATGTAGGAGCCATCTTGGATGAAAGAGTGAGGCAATTGTTGAGACGTATTGGTATAGGATATTCAATGAGAGATGTCAATAGTACCTACACAGCAACAGCTACAACATTACATGCCACCCCGCGATAAGATAAGCATGCAATTGCTTACCTACACCTTACCGCCAAGCAGATCGTCTCGAATGTCCATCGATCCGACGCCCGCGGACGCCGAGATCGCTTGCGAACATGTGGGTCTACAAAATTCTTGCCTCTTTGGGGTTCTCCATCTTCCAAGACGCGGTTCGACGTCAAGCAAAGGCTTGGTATTTTGAAGATATCCAAGCATCGTGTCGACTCTATGGAACGAATAGCCTTCGATTACGACTTCATAGCTTATGCATACATGTATCAACACAGATTAGGCTTGAGAAGCTCCTGACCCAACCAGCTTGAACGATTGGTTCAAAGTGCCAATTCACGTCCAACCGCGTTAGCCGCTATAGCTCTAAAAGGTAAGAAAACGGGTCATGCCTCTCGAATGACGGCAGCGCTAGGTAAACCCTCGTTCCATCGTCGCCTCTCAACACCCATGCGGGCGTGCTCTCTTCCGTAGATCAGCCTATGTATATAACACCATGTAGCTGCTCGCCTACTTTTTTGAAGCAGACTTTTTCCGAGAACTCGAACTCAATGCATCATGAGCGACACTGGCGTACCGAGCAACGCTGCTCAGGCTGTTGATGCTCGCCTTGCAAGCAACGAGCAACAGCTCCACGACATCCATGGCCAAGGAAGGGAAGTCTCACCAGTTTCTGGTGGCGAGAAGCAAGATGTTCAGATACTGGATTGGGACAGCCCGGACGATCCTGCAAATCCTGTGAACTGGAGCAAACGACGAAAATGGATTGTCACTGCGTCGGCACTGTTCGCTACTCTTATGGCGTGCTTGAACGGGACATCAATCACCGTTGCTGCTGGGCAAATCAACGAACAATTCCATGTCAGCGATGCAAATTTTCCTCATAGCTACTGGCCCATGTGCAGCTGGAGTCTGGGAGGAGCTATCTTTATCATTTTGTTCCTACCTCTGATGGAGGATCTTGGAGTTCGAATTGGCTTTTTGATCAACTACGTTCTGTTCATCATATTTATCATTCCTCAAGCCGTCGCGCCCAACTTCGCAACCTTGATCGTCACAAGATTCTTCTCGGGAGGATGTGCGTCTCTGTTGGCCAATACGATCGCGAGTGTCATTCCCGATGTTTGGTCCACTGAGGAGGAACGAAGTCTCCCTGTCGGACTATACATTCTACTTTACCTTTGGGGCAGCACATTGGGGCCACCCGTCTTTGCAGCTGTCACACAATTTCTGGCATCGACGTCCCAAAACTGGAGATGGATATTTTATATCCAAATCATTGTATACGTTGCCCTCTTCCCCATATTCTGGTTCACTGTGGAGGAGACCCGCGGTACTGTCATCCTGCGCCGGAGAGCAAAGAAGCTCCGCAACACCACTGGAAAGAAAATATACACCAACACCGAACTCAATGCGCCACCACTTATTAGTCGATTGATTCGCTCGTCGATACGTCCTATCATGCTGCTTTTCACGGAACCTGTGCTCTTCGCCAGCACACTCTGGTCCGCTTTCAGCTTTGGAACCGTCTTTCTCTTCACACAATCGATAGCTCAAGTCTTCACCTCGCTCTACGACTGGGAGGAGTACAGCATCGGCTATCTACAGGCATCCGTCGTCATTGGTGAGGGCTTAGGCTGGTTCGCAACTCTCTACGGCACGAAACTGTTCCTGCAATCTGCTAGCCGGAACACTGAAAGTCCCGGACGACCAATACCTGAGGCGCGTCTCTATGTCAGCATTTTCGGGTCTTTCGTTGGAATTGTGGGTGGCATGTTTGTGTATGCATGGACCTCGTATCCTGATTTCCCATGGATAGCGCCCACGATCGGTCTCGCCATGGTGGGTTTCGGAATCATGACTGTTGTCTCGGCGGTCTGCGATTATATTACGGATGCATACGCTGCTTCCAACTACGCAGGATCAGCTATCAGCGCTGTGGCGTTTGGCGAAAACAATGTGGCTGCGTTCCTACCGCTCGCAGCGCAGAGCATGTACACTAATCTCGGGTTTCACTGGGCGAGCACTTTGCTTGCGTTCCTAGCTCTGCTGCTGGGATTGGCGCCGATAGTGTTTGTGTGGAAGGGCAGGTGGTTCAGAGAGAAGTCTCCATTCATGCAGAGTGGCGGCGAGATTATGAAAGCATAAGCGAAAGGGTTTTCTTTAACATAAGCACAGAAATTGTGCAACAAAATTTCGGGGCGCATTTGTGTATACTCAATGGGATGGGCAGGAAAAGTCTTTGGAGTGATAATATATGTAGTCGTTAATCACTACGACTTTACCTCACATGTTTTGATGTGATTTCACTGGTCTCTTCAGACTTTGCATACATGTAAGAGCTCATGACAGTACCACTAAGATACTCTTCACGCTCACTCTACAGTGCGCTGTTATCATCGACTGCTAGACTGTTACACGGTTGTTCTTACTATTAAGATACTCAATAAACTACATGTTTGTTTAGGATCTAGTGCGCTGCTATCGTTGGGCGTCGATAGACGACGCTCACTCTTGCCGCTGAGACATCGCGCTGCTAGTAAGCGCGAAGCGCTTCACTTCACTGTATGTGCTCATTGCAATCAAGCAAATGAAGTGGCGTCATTACTTTTCCTCGCAGCTGCAACTGCTACAAGAGTCGCACCATAAGTTGACTCATCCACTTTCTTTCGACCTCAGGCCGTGCTTCCATCACTCAACTCACTAAGCAGCCTGAAGACTTCTTCCTCATATCGCACCAGCTGCTTCTCACCGGACACGACCATGGAGGACCAGAAAATGGCGGCCTACGATCCGCCAGACCCACCGGTGACGGCTGCGCATGAGACAGGAAACAGCCACCACAACTACCCCAGTCGCCCTCACACCCACGATCCCGCGCAGGGCCACCAAAACAAAAAGAAGAAAAATCGCAACTATGGGCTTAAGGCTATGAACAAGCTGGCCAAAGCGCTGGCACGGAGCAGTCTCGGAGACGAAGACAAGAAGAAGCGTGGAAATGGCAAGAAGCTCTCCAAGAAACAACGCAAGAGGCTGAGGATGCGCCAGTCCGGAAGCCAGAATGGTGAGAGCGCAACACGAGAGACTCGCAGCATGAATGGGATGCTTCCGCTTCCATTCAACAACGTGTATCTCAGAGAGATGGGCGGTCGAGAGTCGTTCATGACGAATGACCAGATCATGGAATGGATCAAGTCGGTCTTCAATCCGCATATCAAGAATTGGTACCACGAGTGCTTGAGCGCACCGGAGAACCAACCGCGCGTCGAGGCTGCACAGGATGCACCCTATGCTTTCGCCAAAGCTGTTTACCAAGAAGCGATGGACCAGCACAGCTCATCGGGGCTACTGGGATCTCTACTGGGGGATACAGATGCATGTCCCACCGCTTTCCATTCGCAGAAGGAAGGAACTGACAACCTTACCTTCATCCAACACTCAGCCATGGTCGCGTGCCTCGTGGTACGTGACGGCCAACTAAGCCACCCGTTCTCCACCAATGCGTGCAGACGTAAGCGCCACCACGCAGCAGCCATGCTGTTGACGAGCGTCATCATGGATATCAAGACCAAGCCGGGGTATTTTCTGAGGCATCTGCACGCCGAGCAGAAAGCCATGGAGAGAGAGGCGCAACGCGTCGAAGGACAGGCCAGCTTCAAGGACGTATCGAGGGTATTTTCGATTTCATCATCAGCAATCTTTGGTAGCGTTGGCAGAGCTCTTCAAGATCTACAGCACAACAGCGACTGCAAGATCAGCTTCCGCAAGCCAGACCTTTCTACGGATGAGTATTCGGTCGTCCTTGCTGGTACAACTAAGGAAGTAAGAGGGGCGGAGCAGGAGGTTCTCAAGATCCTTGCGGACAACGCGGAGGTTGATATGTTGTCCGCCCAAGCTGGAGAATTAAGCATTGAATAATGGCGCTGGCTTTGCACTCCTCTTTGCTCAAGGTCACAAGAGCTACAACTTGCTTGTAAGCATGGCCAAGCACTCCAACGTGGAGACGTCAAGTTTTATGATGCGGATTATTCCGAGTCGGCGAGTTTACATCTCTCTGGGCAGGGTGCGACAAGACGATCGGAATGGGTTGCATGGGCTGGGGCAGGGGCTTTGAGAACAGAACTTCGTAGAATAGCTATCACTCCCAATTGCAAATAATACCACCAGTGTGCAGGTGCTCAGCAACTTGTGTGTATGGAGATAGCCATCTCCTTGTTGTACAAACGTAAGATCATCGGTGAAATGTCGCTCCAAAAGCCGTCAGGAGTACCAAAGCTTCATGATGCACAAGATGGATTGTTTGGGTGACATTGACGTGTACCCGGCTCTGTATAAGAAGATGTGATACGACAAGACGAGATGTTTAGAAGTAGAGGGTGTAATGGATGGCGAGGTGTGGTTTAGCGAAGGAGACACACTAAGCCGCTTCGAGACAGGTCCCGGCACTGGTGGACTCCGGCGAGCTTGCTGGAGAGTCTCACGGGTATCACGAGTATCACGAGCGACAGCAACACAGGCGAGTCTGCTGCCATCATCACCCTCTTCTCTTTTTTGATTTTTCGCGCATCTCCTTCCCTTCTTGCTACAAACCCACTTGAATCAACCTTTGCCGATACACAGGCCGTCTAGGCACCCTCGCCATTATGCTACCACCTACCATCTCCTCCTACTTCGCGGTCCTCCTCGCACTACCCGCCGCCACACTCGCGGCTACCCTGGACTGCGAGAAGATCCGTATCGACAAACAGGACTTCAACCTAAAAGGCATTGGAGGCCCCAAGACCGTCCACTTCCAAGAGTACGACCCGCCCTCGATCTCCAACACCACCTTCACGATCGATATATGCAACGGCCTGCAGCGCGATGATGCAATCGACAAATCGAAACAATGCCCCTTCGGAACGCAAGTTTGCGGTGTCGAGGAGGCTTACCACCTTACGGACGGGACCCACTTTACTGTGAAGGTCCAGCCCATTGCTGGAGAGTTCACTACAACTCACGGTCGCAACCGCGCATTAGACCCTCAATGGACTCGTCTGAAGGGTAGCGCGAGCAACGAGGATACAGAGAGGGAAGGCTTACGCTTGGAATTGCACGGTGGAAAGTACCCGGAGACGAAGGATGGCAAGGCACACAAGGCAATCATTGAGTTCGTTTGCGACGCGGAGTTGACCGGCAACGAGGGTTTCGAGGATCCGAAAGAGAAGCGACTTGTCAGCAGGGCGGAAGGTGGTGAGGGAGAGGGAGACAGTGGAGACGATGATATTACTCTTCCCGATTTGGACAAGGGCAAGAGCATCAAGTTCGTGAGCTTCAAGAACGAAGGCGAGGACCAGACAAAGGTGCTCCGTCTTAACTGGAAGACCAAGTACGCTTGCGAAGGTGCTAAGGCTGCCCCTCCTCCTCCTAAGAAGAGCAGCAGCTGGGGCTTCTTCACTTGGTTCTTGATCATGTGAGAACATAAAACCTGACCTTTACTTCTAGAACAGCGACTAACATGTGATCAGTGTCTTCCTCCTTGCCGCCGCTTACATCATCTTCGGCTCGTGGCTCAACTACAACCGCTACGGTGCTCGAGGATGGGACCTCATTCCCCATGGCGACACTATCCGCGACCTTCCCTACATCGTCAAGGACTTTGGTAGCAGCATGGCCGGTCGGGTCAAGGTCGGTGGGGACTCAAGAGGTGGCTACAGTGCTGTTTAGATGTTTTGACGGACCGCATTGGTGTATTTGGAGTAATAGTAAGCTTTTGCCGAATCCAGATGGTCATCTAACAGATTCAGCTTGCTAATGCCTCGAAAGTGTAGATAGAAGTGCTCTTAAGTGAGCTGATGTATCATGTATCGTGGCGTTCACTAGCTCGACAGTTCACACGGCTACCCTCATTTGACCCTCCGTGACATTGGCCCGCCATACAGTCAAGAATCTACGGGTATCCTAGTGGCAATAGCTAAGTGAGCTGAGACTATGGCAGCTGGCAGTTCCTTCGCCCAGTGAAGTGAAACGGCCACGCGCCCGCTGGCAGCAGGATTCATGTGAGATGCAAGTTAACGACAAGGCAGCACGTGAAAAGCATGTGAAAAGCATGTGAATGTGAATGTCTGGCTGCCACCTCTTTCCATATAATTCACCTTCCCCTCCTTCGTTCAACCCCAACTTTCTCTTCTCACCAACAACTTCGTCTATCTCCCTACCTACATTCTAGTACACACATCTTACAGCAATCACCAGATCATCACACCGTACGCAGAGCCAAGCACCGATACCAACACCCTGAACAGAAAGCTACTGCCGCTACCTACACATCCAACCGCATAGCATCCGCCAGGAGCTCCATTGAGCGCGGACCAAGACATGGACCAGACCGACGATGCGCCCGGAGTCGGTGCCCCAAGCGATGCCTCTGTCAACAGCGATACACACCAGCGCACTGTACCCGTAGCTGTGATGCAAATGCCGTCTACTGCGGATTCTGCTGCATCTGCCAATCCTTCCATCCTTGGGCCCAGCATGCTGCGTACTCCAAAAGTTACTCAACCACAAGTCCCACACAAGAGCTGTTCGCCTACGACCGACGATGACTTCCCGCAGAAGTCGACTGAGCCTCTCGCCGCCGACAAGTATCTGACAGAGTCGGGTGACACCAAAAAGCGCAAGTTCAAAGACGAGAGCATGGAAGAGATGATGCAGGGCCAAACATTCAACGAGCTGTTCGTTGGTCCGAACGAGCCATTCGCAGTACCTCTCAAAGGAAAGACCAAGCTTCGACGTTTGGATTCTACGATTTCGCCAGAGGTTCACGCGATCGTATCCGATCTCTCAGCGAAGTTCTTGTTGCGGTTACAGCAGATAGAGTCTGAGCCTGACGAGCTTCCCGTCGCCCCACAGCATCTCGCCTGCAGCTCAGATGGGAGAGTCAGAGCTTACAACCCCGCCGACGAGAAGAAGTTCTTCAACGTTTCCATTGATCGTCCGAGCTATGGAAAGGCGATCAAGATGCGGAAAGCCATCGTCGAGTTCATCCTGGACGGTATGGAGGCTCTCGACAAGTTTCATGAGGAGTGGATGGACAACGAGAATCGTGTCTTCCGCAAGAAATTCCTGGCGAATGCTTCTTCGAAGAAAAGCAACAAGCACGCTCGATCAGTTGGTCTTATTGGCGATCCAGGTGTGGGAAAGTCGATGCTTCTGAACAACCTGCTGAACATCTTGAATGCTGCGCTCAGCAAAAGCAGTCGCAAGAGTACTACCAACGTCAGACACGAGTATGTTTGTACCAATCCGCAGTCTTCTGCGCCATACGTCGCTGTCGTCCATTCTCTCGATAAGAGAACCATCGATACCAAGGTTCAGGAACAAGTCCGGAAAGTGCTCGAGTTCAGGGACTACGATCAGGATACTCCGTCGGACGAATACGACCAGACTGAGCATGACAAGCTCAAGCAAGCAAAGGGCACAGCATTGGAGTATTTGGCATCTCTTGTTGTCGCTCCTGATGCAGAGCTTGAATTCCGCCAAGAGTCTTCGTTGGACAACTACATCATGGGTGGCGAGGAGCGAGAAGTCGTGCGAACTCTGTCCAGCTGTATTGACGCCTATCGACTCTCTCAAGGATGCTTTGGACCTACAGGCAAAACCACGTTCACGGCGAATAGCATCGGTCAGTTGGTGGCTAAGCCAGGACTTCGCCAGTTCGAAAACTACACGAGGCACTCTTCAGACGCGCGTGCTCGTTGGCGTCTTGTGGAGAAGGTCACTTGTTACCTTGATGCTTTCATACTGGAGCACGATGTGACCGTGATTGATTACCCTGGCACCAATTTGGACAACGATCAGACTCGCGACGAGAATGGGCAAGAGGGCATAAAGTCCTGCGATGTCATCGTCCTCCTGGTGAAATATGAACGTTCCAGAGACAGCAAGACCTTGGAGGATACTCTACGCAAGTGCATTCGCCTTGGCAAAATCGTCAAATTGTGCGTCGGTCATCTGGATTCCTTCAAGGACAATGACCCCTTGGCGGATGAGGAGGAAGAAGATCCCGAGCTGTTGGAGATTTGTGCCCTGGAGGATGGGTACGAGGCTGATCCTGAAAGGATGAGAGAACTCATGTCACTCAAATACTCAAGGCGTCTCGAAGTTCGCGGAGCCTCATATGCGAAAGAAATGAAGGATTACTACAGTGATCTTCAGAAGCAAGAGACCGGCTGCGAGGGTGCGGAGCTGCAGGTCTATCCCTTACTCAACCGCGAGCATGCTTTCTACGTCAAAGGCTTCAACATCAATGCAGACCCAGGACGGCGCCCCGGTGTTGCCCTCGAGAAGACTGGAGTCGCATCCCTGCTCTTCGACGTTTACGGCCTGCCTGCGGAAACGATGCTCAGGGAAGAGAGTCGACTCAAATTCAACCTTGAAAGCCTCTCAATAGCGGCGAAGCTTTACTGCGTCAGTTCGAAGCTGGAGCGGAAGCAACTTATCGAGCACTTCGTCAATGAGCCAAGAGGAGTATGTGCTCGAAAAGTTGACAACCTGGTCGCTGATCTCAAGAAGAAGATGAAGGAGGCCTTGGATGCGGTCGTCCTCGAACGCCAAAAGGCGTGGAGTAAAGCTGGCAAAAAGCTCTCAGACAAATGGGCCACCAAGCACCACAGCAACTATCTCTCGTTCTGCAAGAACAGTGGCTCGCACCAAACTGCTGGTGAGAGAGAGGAGTGGAACGAAGACGTTCACCAGATCATACATGGTGATCTTGTCCGTACATTCGAAAAGGTGTGGGCTATTGTTAAGCGTAGCAAAGAGGATTTCTACCGCTGTGTCACTGATCTCATGAAGGGGATCACTACGAACTTGAAAGGTGAGTCGAGAGTCGCATTCGGTCTTTCCGATTACCAGTACTGACACAGTTCCCAGAATCGCCAGAGCTTCTGAGCCAAGATGATGAATTACAGCCGTTCTACAAATACGTAGAGCAAAGCTGTGATTTACTTCAAACACTTGTCGAAGAAGCCTTCGAGAGTCTGGAGCCGGAGATCAGGTAAGATGACACCATTTCTATGACAGCTTTGCAATAGCGGCTAACCATCTGCAGGGCGATTACCTCAAGGGCTCTCGACCCGGTCGAGCCTTACCTGGCTGAGTCCATGCAAGTCGCATACGAACTCTGCAAGAGCAAGACTGGTTAGTAGCAGCTTTCTTGCAAGGCTTCTCACTCCTACAATACTAATCAAGTCTCACAGGCAAGAAATGCTACGAAGAGCGCAAGAAGATCATGAAGAGCCATCTCTCGTCCACAGAGAAAGGTGTGTTCCGCGACACCATCGACAAGACCATCAAAGGTCTCCATGTCAATATCGACAAATGGGCGCGGGACCTGAAACCCACACTGGAGACCGACGAGCAGGAAAGTGACGAGGATGAAGGAGACGAGGAAGAAGAAGACAAGGAGGAAGGAGACGAGCAAGAGAACAAAGTGATTAAGATTGCGCTCGAAGATGTCTTCGCAGACGTTGCGGTAACCTTCCACGGAAGCTACTTGGAGGAGGACAGGGAAGAGAGTCAGGTGAAGGTCGATGCTAAGCGTGTTTTGCGACAGATCATCGACACTGCGGAAGTGGCTCTTCCGATGCTAGCACGCGAGATGGAGAAGTGCAGAAACTGAAGATGGAGTGCAGAGAATGGCATACGGGACGGTCAGGTAGCTACCTGAGTATGGTTTCAGCCATACACTGGAGTATGACCTCTCGATGGTAGTACCTGACTGTCTGACCCTGCAGCTGCCTGCACATGGGGTTAGTATAGTAGTCTAAAAAACAGTATTGATGTGCAATTGATGCAATGTCTCCCTCCTGTAAAACAACGGCAAAATAATTACTGAGCATTTTTCTGCCCCGAGTCTCACACCTGCCAACACTTCACGCTAATAATCGTTAATGTCTCATGTTTATCAACAAATGCGAACCGCTCTTGCCTTCTGTTCGAGAAAGCGCTCTTCGTGAACCAGCAAACTTCACGATCACCTTACAACGACCTTGGACATCACAAGCATGCATTCATAAACTTCGGCTCCCACCGAACCGCGCGAAAGCAGCAAAGTCACATCATCGTCCACAAACAACATTGAACGCCGTCCAGGCAAGAGACGCGCTTTACTCAATTCCCGTCATCCTTCGTGACAGCCAAACTCACTTGACTTCCGTGAGTACTTATCGCCACATCGAAGGACACCCCGTGCGCCAGCTAATTGTACCAAGTGAACACCCAGATTCCATCAGCACAATGTGCACGATTCCAATGTGGATTCACCCGGGCTGTGGCCATCACACCAAACACCAGAAACTCATCTGCGACCGAGGGAGGCAAAGCAAATGCCGAAAGGTGCCGCAGAAAGTCGTCGAAGATGCGCCACACGACTACTTCATTTGCGAGCACTGCGAGAGGGCGTTGAGCAGAAGCGTGACGGGCCTGTTCCACAAGATGGAGAAGAGGTCTGCAAGGCGCTGAGTGGCGATGGGCGCTCGCTTGAGGTATCGCGACGTAGGAGCAATGAATCCGCAGCAGCACAGAGGGCCAGTGGTTGTTGTGAGGAAACATGCTGTTCTTTCAGCAGAATTACTAGTATGTAATGCGAACCGTCCGCGAATGCCAATTTCATGCACACAACCAAACCCATTATCATGGCCCATAGCCCATATGTACACGTACATTATCCCAAAGCCTCCAGCCGTCCATATCCGGTACCCAAACACCATTACACCGCGCTTATGCAAACACAAATAGTCTGACGCTCACTGAGCGGGAATCTTCTCTGCCACGGCGGAGGCAGTTGCTCCACTAAGACCGCTCACAGCATCCGCTACCGCGCCGGTCGCTTTGGCGGCGGTCTGCCAGATGGTCTCAGCAGCCTTTTGTGTGGTGTTTCCGAGCGAAGCGTCACCTGCCCAGTAGTAGAAAGAGCGACGCGCGATGATTGTGATGTGGTCGGGGAGGTAGAGTGCAGCGGCGATTCCGAGCATGGAGACGAGGAGGAAGAGGATGGAGTCTGTGCAAATGGTTAGTCAAAGATCTTGTGGCCTATTTTGTGATTTGATGGGCACGTACTGAAGACAAACTTCTCGGTAGGCGTAAGCATATAAAGCGAGAAAGTCACTTCATATTGGTACTTCTTCTTTTGTACCCATTTCGCGAAATCGGTGGGCTGAGACAAAAGGAAGGCCAGGGCGGATATTGAGAAGAGGCCGATGAGAGTGTAGGTGAGGGTTGCGTGGTCGGAGAAAGACATATTGGCGCTGTTGTGCTGGTTCGCGTATGCCCGTATGTTGCTGTTTTTGGACGTTTGAGTCTGCTCGTGGTCGGTTCCTGGAAAATGGTCTGGATATGCGTGTTGTATACTCGCAGGCGCAAGAAGAAAGTGTTGTTTCGCTCCTGACGACGACGCGCAGGGTCCGGATGTTGCGGGCGCGGTAAGGTTTCATTTAAGGTTATATGCGCTAGTATGGACACTGGATCCATTCATCTCGGCTGCTCATTACCAGCAACCCTCGTGTCGCAAAGCACACGACAATGAAATGATGCTTGCGCGATGGACCTGCTTACAGAGATTTGCTCGACTGCAAGCTCTGTCAGCGACAAGGGCCTTTACTGTGTCGACAACCACCCATGAGAAAGCACTACCTCCCCGGCGCAAGATCAACGACAATGAGGTTACCGAGTCTTTCCTTAGAGGAACTGGCCCAGGTGGCCAGAAAATCAACAAGACATCCTGCGCTGTTCAATTGAAGCATTTGGCAACCGGTATCGTGGTCAAAAGCCAGCACACACGCAGCCGCGAACAGAACAGAAAGTTCGCTCGCTTGCTTCTCGGTGAGAAGCTCGACCAGCTGGAAAAGGGAGATGAAAGCAGGACAGCTATCAAAACGGAGAGGGCGAGGGTAAAGAAGGCAAGCGCAAGCAAGAAGACAAAAAGAAAGTACAAGAAGCTCGATGAGGCGAAAGCTGCTGCAGAGGGCAGCCAGAGCGTTGACGAAGGAGATGCGGCACTTAGTGAAGCCAACGCTGCGAGCGAACAACCACCTGCACCTGGGCAACAGGACAACTCAGCCACTACAGAGAAGGCATCATAACATGCGGCATCTCAGTAGCTTTCGATCACACGCCCTGGAGCTAGCATCCACGGACTGTACAACTATACCCATACTTTTGACAACCACGATTCAATGTATTCATAGACTCTTCGATACTGGCATCATTTCTGAACGATCGTCGACGCGTGTTTAGTACATACATCACTCGCATCTTAAACAAGACGCGGAAGTAATAACATTCGTGCGATATCATCTTCACAGCATGTAAAAAGGCTCACGATAACCATAATGAAAGTCAATAGTGGCCCGAACCATGTGCACACAAGCACTTCCGTTCATGAAAACTCCAGTCTCTGGGCATGGAAACGGCACGACCAGTCTTCCACGTTCCAATGTATGAGCGTAGATATGGCAAAAGGATGAGTGCCCTAAGACGGAGTTGAACCGGCGACCTCGTCATTACTAGTGACGCGCTCTACCAACTGAGCTATCAGGGCTGATTTGATGTTACTTAACCAGATCAAAACAACATATTCGCGAAACGAGCACGCATACTGTAGTCAGTTGCGTCCAGGACGTCGTCTCTGAAGATGCTGTGCAGACTACTCGTTGATCACCTCTTTTCCCCAAGATCTGTAAATTAAACCTGATTCATCTCGAGAACTACATGATAAGTAGCAAGTCTGCGTACGTACATTAAACCCACCTCGAGATCTCTTCATCTCAGCAATACAGTGTCAAGGTTTAGTGTTAGGGTTGGGGCATTACAAAGATGCGTCACTTCGATTATCTTGCTCTACGTTGATGATACTCGATGGAAACTATACGTGTACAGGCTATAGTGTGTCCTTTAACCCCTTCTTGGTGTCTGCCCTGTGTACAGAGCCTGGATGTCGGGTTTGAGAGTTACATTGCTGTATCTTGAGATTCGAGGACAATGTCCATTGAATCCGTTCTGATTTCCGTCGGCCTCCACCGGCGAGCTGACGATACCACATCTTAAACAGTTTCAACAACATTACGATCTACAATGGACACGAGGAGACAGTACCGGTAAGACTCAGCATGATACATCATGTTCATATTGGATATCGATGTGTCAAGGATGCGATGCATTCGCAAAACGGCACCTGCAATGTCTTTCCATGTCGCATCGGCAACATAATGTCCACATAAGATCGACATAATGCGATTGAGCCCAACAGGACAGGCAGAACATCTGTGATTAGAGCAATGTGAAGGCGAAAAGATTGCTATATCATCATCGGCGACACCAACGTCATCCAATATCTCGATGCTCAGCGATGCTGCGACGCATTGATCTATGCAGGACGGAAAACATATAAAATACGGACAGCCATTATTGACGCATGAGCAATTACTCTGCATGCAACTATTGCTCGACGAATGCTACACTGCATCTGCATTGACTGTCAGAGATCAACAGTCTAAAGTTGCTGTCTGTACAAGCTCATGTCCTGCACGTTTGAGGCGTGCTTTGGCTTGTTCACAACCATGGAACCCAGATAAGATCACCACCATTGACAGCTCACCGAGTCGCTGTAGCAATCGAGCTTCCTTGTTTGCATGTGTGCATAAAGTGGTAATACGAGCGTCCCTGGTCCGAGAAGCGCGACATCAAGCAGGTCTAGGCGATGTCCGTAAGAAGACAAACTTGAGAGATCGAATTGGTCGTCTCGTCGTCTCTAAGACAACGCTCGATTTGATCTGCAGACTCAAGTCCCTTCGTCGGTCAAGTCGGCGTAGCATCGTTTGTATTTGGAAGAGGTGGTTTTCGGCGATGCTTCGCGATACTCGAGGATAACAATTTCGCGACATGTTGAGAAAGCAGCAAGCGAAGCCATCGGCGATGCGGCCGTACACGAGCGACAAAGCACGCCCAGCGCGATTCTGAGTCGACTCGCGAAAAAACGCCATGCCAATCCGTACCACATCAATTTAAAGTTATACTCCCCTGTCTACCATGTTGAGCGAGCGGGGCTCGGATGCAGGCCGTTCAACAAAGTGTGTGGGAGCTTTGCGGCGAGCTGTCAAGCTGCCCTGCCGCAACCTTTGCTTGCCTGCCTCAGCCGCCTCCCCTGCCACGGCAACCACCTCAGCACGTTGTCCTCGCAGAGACGGCTACCCTGCAGTAAGTCAGGCCACTGCTATACTGCCCGCACAAACTGTGACAAGCCATGAAGGACGATTTCCTTGACTTCACAGCATCGCCGTTACGAGACCAATGATGCGGTGGCGTTAGTCCCGGTCTTTAGAAAGCACTGTTATCCCCAGAATCAGACCAAATATATTACATATCGATTCTCAACGGGTGAACCATGGGATCCGGGAACAGTCGCCGAGCATCTTGGGGAATCAATAACCTTTCCAAAGGCTCTCGTGTTCCTGCATAACGGGCAACACGACCGAGCCATTCAAATCACATGTACCTGCAGTCACTAGCAAAGCTTGGAGCAAAGGTCTATCCTCCGGATGGACGAGGGAGGGGCACATGTTGCTCTCGGCAACCGCTGCCCAACCCACCATCATCGCACGCAACGACGAAGGCTGGTAGTACGCCTGGGCGAAAATCCTTGCAATCGACACCTGCGCCGCGACCAGGGGACATCTTCACGTCGTTATGCGACGTCACTAGCGAGGGCGTTGCAGTACGCATGTGTTGAACAGGATACAACGTCGCCAACGGTGTCCCCTCCCTCCAACGGCGACAAGGCGAACGGACCATGTGCGATCTACGAAGGCGAGCGATTTCTGTTTCTTGGTGTTGCTATTTCTGACCCCCACTGTTCGACACGCTAATATCTGGGGGATTTTGCGGGCGCGGACGCCGTCGGCGGCGAAAATCGGTAGCGTCTTCTTCGTCCAGTCGACTTGTCGAACTACTGCCATCCTGGGCAAACACGGTCACACGAGCGCGTGGTGTATCGTGACAGCCCTGCAAATGCGCCTCTACCGGCCACCACGACAACAGGCGTGATGCCTTCGCAGCCGGCATACAGCGATTCTCCCAGACGACAGGCCTTCCAGACTGCCTGCAGCGGCACAACCTGCCACTCGTCACGAGGGCGAACCGCCAAACCAGTCCTGTTCCTGGGCGGGCATGGCGGGATCGTCCCCTGTCTGCTTGCCCCAGCGCCAGTCGTCCCGCTATGGAAAGTTAGCTTCCAACCTTGATTCCGACCTTCGCTTGTGTTCTGGCAGGTCTGCATTTGTTTGCCCAGGATCGCTTACTTGACGTGCGAGCTCGTCAGTCCAGAATCGGTTTACTGGCAATGCGATTGGCCCGCTAATTCATTCGCGTTGATCGCTATTGAACCCTACATACAGCCATTCACGTCACTTGATAATGTACGTACCTTTTCTCTCCCCGCTGCACCGCATTTTGTTGTACACGCAGGCTGGGACGTGCATTAGACCGATGTGATGGTCCCAGAGAATATCGTTTTTGATGGATATATGAATGGTCGCCCATGCGGCTGAGTCTGTTCGTTTTCGCATCCACATTTCATCACTGCTGAGACTCTCTCGCTACGGTCTCGCTGTCTGTCGTTCTCATATCGAAGTAATACATCCTTGCTTAAACGTCTGTACCTCATCAGTACTACGATGTTGTCCAAGGTTGCCATCCTGAGCCTGGCGGCGGCCGCTCTCGCCACTGCTGATCCTCCATCGTACGGAGGCTCGCCTGGCTGGGGCGATGATAAGCCAGACGGCCACGGCCATGGAGACTGGTCTTCTTCGGTTGCTCCATCTCCACCAGCGTACTCTCTCCCTTCGAAGTATGAGCCGTCCACTCCGGTTGAGCCTACTGAACACAAACCATCCTCTTATGGCTCTTCGACATCGACTTGGTCCGAGGAGCCTTCTAGCTACTCTTCTTGGTCCGAACCCGCAGAGCCATCGAAATACTCAACCACTTCGACTTCTAGCTGGGTGAAGCCCACAGAACCATCGAAGTACGAACCTTCTTCGTCGACCTGGGTTGAGCCAACCAAGCCAACTCACTATTCGTCCTCGTCAACCACCTGTACGACTTCTACCTCGAGCTGGGTCAAACCAGAGGAACCCTCTCACTACCCGACGACTACATCTACCTGGGAGAAGCCTCACAAGCCAACCGAGGAGCCTCCAAAATATCCCACATCGACATGGCAGGAACCTCCGAAATACCCTACCTCTACCTGGGAAAAGCCTCACGAGCCAAGCACTACTCCTCCCATCTACACTCACCCTGTCGAGTCTACAAGCACTTGCAAATCGAAGTCGTCTTCAAGCTACCACGAGCCGCCAAAGCCCACCGTGGAGCCTCCAAAGCCAACCATTCCGCCGCCGGCGCCGTACCCAAGCGTCAACACTACAACCCCAGTAGTTCACCCCACCGCCCCGCCGAAGGACGAGACCACCACTGTAACGATCGGCACCACGGTCTATACGACTTACTGCCCTGTGACTTCCGTCGTCACTTCCAGCCACTCGGAGATCACCTCGACTTACTGGACCCACTCTACTCTCACGACGACCTACTCCACTATCGTCAGTGTCACCAAGACGAAGCCGGCTCCCGAAAAGCCATCCGAGAAGCCATCTGAGAAGCCATCCGAAAAGCCCACCGAGGGGCCCAGTTCTTCTCCGATTGTGCAACCCACCGCCCCGACTCTTGTCGTGCCTACGCCTGAGTCTAAGCCTCCCGCTCTCCCCGCCACCACAGAGACACACCCGCCGATCTATGAAACGATCCCTGTGGTCCCTAAACCATCACTTCCTCCCGCTCAACCTGAACAGCCTCAGCCCTCCGTGCCCGCGCCCAAACCTGAAGAGCCCAAGCCTTCTCCGCCTGTCTCTGAGGCACCACCAGCTCCTCCTGCCTCTGAGGCCCCGCCAGCTCCTCCCGCAAGCGAGGCCCCGCCAGCACCTCCTGCTAGTGAGGCTCCCCCAGCACCGGTTCCTACCACTCTGCAGTCCAGCCCGGTTGCACCAGTTCCTGCTCCGACTGCCAACCAGACTACCCCAAGCACAACTCTTCCCCCAGTCGTTGAGCAGACCGGTAACGCTGCTGTTGCCAACTCTGCCCCGGTCGCCATGATCATGGGTGGTCTTGCCATGATGGCCTTCTTGTAAACCATCGAAGAAGTCTTCACCAACGAAACTCTGATACGAAAGGAAACGATATGATTCGAAGCTGTAAATAGTCTTCACTGCGGACGATTATCACCTTAGAATTTTAATGTTGATCACGAAGTGTAACCCGGGCAAGGCCGGGCAATGGGTCTCTACGACATCACGATCTTTAACGCAACCGGAGGAAACAAATTGTCTTTTAACAAAGAACAGAAAATGAGGACCGAGACTGAGTACAGTTCTCTGGTATTATATAGTCTTAATAGGAATCAGAAATGAAATCTACAAGATAATCAAAACACATCACACCTTGAAGCCTGACGATGTAGTAGCGTGAGCCGACCTGTAGGGGAAGAGAACCGCCTGGGAGACACTCGACAAGTGGTTGGTGGGAGACAACGCGTATCATGGGCTGCTAAGCAATGTGAATTTTTTTTTCTGGCCGTCCTCGCAGGATTCACACCAGTTCACATTAGCCTTGGTCTCCTAACGCCCAGTGTCGCATAGATCACATTCAGCACCCCTGGCTCTACCACTTGCGACTTTACTCTGATCAGCGAACCGCTAAACGTCATAGGAGCATAAGGAACAGTGAAAGCACAAACCAACAGAGCGTGCATAGTTACCTGAATGAAATTTTTCTATAACACTCGCGCGAGGAAGAAGCTCATCACCTATATGCAGAGTTAGCTCCGCTTACTCGATCCGACTCTACTCCTCTAAGGCATTAATGAAACTATTGCTATAGAGAAACCTTAGGTCCTATATGAGGACCATTTCATACAAAAGAACTACTTTAGTGCGTTCTAGATATCAACGTATGCAAAGGATTCGGGTAGAAGAGCAAAAGCCTAAACCTTCGTAGTATGGTATCGTATACATAAACGATACGAGTTTCAAAAACACAACATCCTATAGTTGATATTACAGCTAGTATGTGGCTTCTTTACGTACCGCGATTGGATTGACATCGTCGCCTATCAACTCGACCCTAGCATCAAGATAGTAGACTCATGGCAAGGGAGTCATGGCTGTGGCAACGGGTGTAACATCGATAGGACCTATGAAGATAATGCCGTATGAGTGAACATGTTCTGTCTGTTCTGGGAATCACAACCGAATAACGGTAGTCGTGCATTATGCCACCGTCTCCCTACAACTGACGAAACATCCCACGACATCACCGACGACACCCCCGACGAAGCCTCTGACGAAATATCCGACGACGTGGAGTGCATCTGCTTCCCTGGTCTTGCGCTGTCTTGCATTACTGGCAGATCTCATCAGACCTATAACGATCTCAAGGACGCATTCTTCCGCCACTTCGATGCTATCCGATTCGAGAAACAACATGTTGTGTTCACGAACAAGCTTGGCAGATGCCCGCTCTGCAACAAAGAGCTCATCCAGCGCTCAAAGATGAGCTCCCTCAACGACTTTATGAAATATGATAACGTCAATCTGTTAGTGAGGCACTTGAATTTAGTGCATGGTGCTGAGATGGAGGAGGTTGCACGCGTGTGAAGTATATAATGTTCCTTGCTATTAGTATCATGCATAATGCATGTATGTGATATTCCACAGAGTCGATAATCAGTTGAATATATAGCGATGAAATGGAGAAAGTTCAGTATGTTCACATGCTCATACTGCGATTGTTGTACCTCTGTCTGACTCCATCTCCACATCCACTCCACGTCCACTCCACATTTATTAGCCACGTACGCATCTTAGCCCCCGACACCTGCAATTCATCGTCTCTGCCACCTACTTCCTAAGGAGACAGCACTATCACCATATTCCAATCTTACGCCTACAAGCTGAACCGACTTTGTTTAATTGCGTAGCAATGGCCACGATCTGGTTCGACGCATCGCTGAGATCCACCGAAACCAAACACGATAGCAGCACCTCTATACAGCAGCTACGCAGCTTTACGGTATCATTGTAACACTCGTTCCGTCACTCTAGGTCTCGCCGCTCACACTTTGTCATCCTGGTTCTCATTGCCTCTCCATAACTGGTTACCAACTGGAGTGCTCTGGGTTTCTCAGTTCCGACTCGTGTCAATGGACATGGCAAGTGCCGACTGGATTACTGGCGTCTCGCTCACCGGCTATATGCGGTTCGATTGTGCCCTGTGCAGTCGGCGGTAGCTCACTTCTCGCATGTCCTCGCTGGGAGAACGGCCGCTGTTTCACCTGGAGCCATACTGTCGACAAGTGGCAGATACATCCACACTGAAAGCTACCATTGGAGTTTGCCATTGAGGAAATGCTGAACGATTCGATGCTGTCTGTCCGACAGCACTCCCCTGAACACTATCGGTCAGCAAATTTCCCCATCCTGTCTCCTTGCCAGAGGAGCTCAACGCTCATGGTTCTTCCACGAGAGCATTCGAGCTTATCGATAACCTTGAACGCCATCACCGACGCACGGTCCATCTCCGCTGTTTCGGCGTATCTCGGCCCAATCTAAGCGGAAAAAAAGCAGGAAAAAGACCCACCCTTGCGTCTGACCTTCATAATCCGTACCACCACCACACCACCATCAATAACACCCTTGCCGGGGTAGCTCAATTGGTAGAGCGTGTGGCTCTTATGACAGCAAAGAGATCAACCTCAAGGTCGTGGGTTCGAGCCCCACCTTCGGCTATTCCTATATTATAAGCTCAACAGAGCAGCTGTTCTTTTTGTTTTTGCTCGATGTGTTTCAGATGCAGTGTCTGCATACGACTTCATCGCTTGGAAGATTGTCTATCACGAGGACCCACGCCAGCCAGCCTTTGCTTTTCGTACGGAATCTGAACCCAGGGACACTGCCGGCGGTCTCTCTTGATGCATGCATCCGCGACCAGATTGCTCGTCCGGAACTCGTACACTGATTAACCGCATTGCTTGTGGTTTCTGTCTTTCTCTTTCTTTTCTCGTCTTGTCTCGGACATGGAGACAGCAGCAGAGGGCATGTAAGACAACCTGTTAAATGGCGACGATGGGAATGCAATATCGAAGAATTTCTGATGATTATACGATACCGTTGCGTATTATCACTCAAGCAAATAGTTCTCAGAACCTGCTCTCTCGGCTGTGGGGATTGGGTCGTCTTCGATCAACATCACAGGACGGATATGTGTCGCCATACATCATGTACATGTACCGATTTGTTGGGGTTACAAGGGTTAGAGTTGATAGGTATATCTTCGCCTTTTGGTGACAGAATACGAGCACATGGTCCTGCGCAGCTATACTAGTCGATCGGATTATGATGCTACTTGCCATCTTTATGCGGATTATGGTTTAGTTGTGGCGTGAGGGCAATTGGAGGGGCGTTCTGTTCCATCCTCACAAAGCGCGCAACCACCGGGTCAGCTGTACATGTTCAAAGACAGATCTGTACAGTTCCGCACAACTTTGGGTTCGATTAATGGAGGCCATAGAATGCGAAAATATCAAAATATCAAATCTACTGTATCTGCCTCCCAATTCAACAGCATCTGGTCGTCACTGCCAACGAGAACTACATCAACTCCAGCACAACAGCGCCGTACGCCATCATTGGACAAATCGTCGACACGCTAACGGCTGCATAGCTTGGCACAGCTACTATATATACCTGTCTCAGAAGAGTCAGGCTGTGACTCGTATCACAAGGTACAATTGGTTACAGTATCGCGGAAGCTAATGGCTGGCCCAGCGGCAGAAGCGGGACACGCAAGCAGACCCGAACACCTGGTCAACACGCCGTTAACACGCCGTTGAGATCTGGACACGTGAGTCGCACACCACACGGTTTAGGAGAGGTCACGAGTTTGAGCAATCATGTCTATTTCTTGATCGGTTGTCAATGGTACCACGAGGGTGACTAGATTTGGCGAGGTCTGAATCATTTGCGCTGCTCTATCGACGAGGTTTAAAACGAACGGCTGGAAGGATCTGGATTTCTGCTTGTAATCTATCCGAAACAGGCCAGCTCTTGCCGAACGAATTGATAAACGACTTTGGTGAGAAGAGATGCACATGAAATTCTTGCTATCTGCAGCCACTTCAGATCATACTGCATATCGCATGATCGGATAAAGTACATTAACATTCACCCTTGTAGGATGCTCAGCTCACAGAAGCTCGCGAGCGCACGCCACCGTCCACTGCCATTAGACATTACTCCTCATCATCATGTCTTATCTCACCTCAAAGCCGGTCGAAAACGCTACGGAAGCCCATACCTAGGCCTCTAGCTGGAGCACGCGGCTCCGATTTTCTTCCCATCACCGCATCCATGAGCCGGGCTCCTCTGGACGCCTTCATCGGCGTATTCTCCTCCTTCATAGCGTAAACCGCCTCATCGGTTTTTGGCGTCGTCGAATGAGCACGATGGTGGATACGCCAGTAATCCAGCTCGACGTTCTGGTCTAGGATGCGCAGCCGTTTGTCGATCATTAAAGGTGTCAACGTGCCTCGCAACTCCGGATACACTCGACGCATTTTGGCGACGATGGTGGGATGAGAGAAGTTCTTCGAGTCCAGCCAGCAGATCGCTCGGTCATGCTCTGTCGTCCAGGACTCCGGTAATGGTGGCAGGTCCAGGAAGCGGTCATTGAAGATAGAGGTAGTGTGGAAGATACGTGGACGCTTTGGCGATTCAGGAACCTTGCCTTTGACTTTGCTGCTGAGAAAGGGAGCAGAGTTTGAGGAAGTGCAGCGCGGAGGCGGTACGTTCTCTTTGTCGCTGCTTGGGGAGTTTTTGCGCGGTGGCGTCGGTGGTAGGTTTGACGGATTGGGAAAGGCGTTCACTCGTGTCCCAAGGGGTGCGGAAATGGTGTATGAGCGCCTGTGGCGGCGAATACGGATGGGACTGGGCGAGCGACTGGGATCGATGTCAATATGCGTACCGGACAGAGTGCGAGGATGCTACTTCATACGACTGCTCTGTCAGCCTATCAACACTGGAGCTCCCAGGTCGAGGATTGGCCATTGCTGGTGGCGCGAACATGATAGCAGCCGTTTGAATCCAGCGATTCGGGCGTGTGTGCGTGCATGGATGTCAGGGTGGAGTTTTGGAGGATGAGTGATGGGTGATGGGTGATGGGTGATGGAGGAGGTGACCTCGGGACCGTCATATCGCCATCAGCGGCAAGGTCGTCTTGACTGGCCGAGTGATGGCAGTCGCGTCTGCCATGTGGGCTTCGACTTCACCTCACCTCATTTCACCTCATTTCACCTCAGCTCATACTTCACTTTGCTGGCCATTACAAACAGACGCTGTCTGAATGCTTGTGGGACTCTTTCAACAGCCTTCACTTGGTTCCAACTTCAATGCATCACATGGCCATTAGCAAGTAAATGCTTTGACAGCAATTGTGGTTCTCTTCGTCACTTGCCTTGACAGCTTTGGCTGAGCGTAACTATACCGGTTAGTCACATCACACCCTACGCAGCACAATATTATAGGTGATGTTGTCGTTGTAGTATGCTGTGTGCTGTGCATATCAGTCTAGAAACCAAGCCACCCATCTGAGTTCTTCACCGCATCACGGCTACTCGCATTGTTCGCCACACACCACACGGATGCGCAGCACATTACGCGGCCGGGAAAAAGAATGATCACGTTCAGCAAGAGCCAAGAAAGTGAAGTGTGGTATACGTCTTAGCCGAGTGGACTGTGGCGCACAAACAAGGGCAACGTCACGCGCCCAGCCTTTTGTACGCGCTGGAGAGGCGCCGAGGCGTCGTCAACCCCAGACAAGAGCTCAAGACCCTGATCTCCACCACGACTTGATGATTGATTGATCGCCCTACTAGATCATCATCCCGTCAACAACCACGCGCCCGCCTCGAAGTCGTAGTTCTGAGCTACGGGCTGCGCTTTCCATATCCCTACAACCAGCTCATTCCATTCCGACCATGAAGCGCTTCACTGGCCTCCTGAGCAGGAACAAGAGTATGCTTTTGAATGGGCAATTAGCCTCCCTGCCAAACTATATTTACTAACTACAGCTCCCAGGCAGCGATTCCAATAACTTCCTCGCCGCCTCTTCTGCACCAGTCGACTCTCCCGAAGCAAACGCTGCGCGTAGCATCCGCTTGTTCTGCGAAACGGCCTCCGACGCAAACCGCGACGAAGAGGTCCTCCACCTGCCAGTGATTGTCGAGGCCGCCGAGTCCTCACCTGCCGCCGCATCCGCCTCCGCCCAACAAATCAAGCGCTTCCTCAGTCGCGACTATGCCACCAAGCCAGCCGTGCAGTACAATGCCATCATGCTGGTGCGCATCCTGAGCGACAACCCTGGACCAACCTTCACCCGCTGCTTCGACCAGAGCTTTGTAAAGACCGTAAAAGAGCTGTTAAGAGGATGCAAGGACCATGGCACACAGCAAATCCTGCGCGAAACTCTGGATTCCATCGAAGTAAACAAGGCGTACGACGACGGCGTGCAAGGCCTGATCGCAATGTGGAGGAAAGAGAAGGGCTCTATGAGCAGGCTTCACCAACCGGCCAGGATGAGCCGAGGACCTGGTGGCTACTCAAGCGGACAAGGATACCCACCGAACAACGAGCGCATCATACAGCGCAACCAGCTACCTCCTGCGCACGAGCTTGCCAGCCGCATTGAAGAAGCGCGCAATACTGCTAAGATCCTGTTGCAGCTGATCCAGCAATCGCCGCAAGAGGAGCTGGTCGGCAACGAGCTGGTGAGAGAGTTCAGTGAGCGCTGCCAGGCTGCTCAGAAGAGCATGCAGGTGTACATCAACTGCGACTCGCCGCCGCCGGACGATGATACCATGCTGACGCTCATTGAGACCAACGAGCAGCTCAGCTTGGCTAGTAGCAGGTATCAGCGCGCAGTCCTCACTGCTAGGCGACAGCTGGGCACGGCACCGTCTGGAACTACAAGCCCAGAAGCGATGAACGATGGTTACGGAGCATTCACCAGCCCTCCGGCCGCTGGTCAGGCCGAGAGCCTGTTCAGGCCTGCGCCGCCAGCGAAGGACTACGCCGAAGACTCACCAGTGTCTCCCATCCTCCAACAAACTCACTCAAACGGTCAGTCTCAATATGCACCAAGCTCGAACAACAACGCCTACCAGATCCCATCTGGCGCACCACCACGCCACCAACACACACCTTCGTCAAACTCCTCCATTTACGTCTCCAACAACCCACAAGAAGCAAGCAACCCTTTCCTGGACCCAATCGAACACTCAAACAACCCTCCAGCTCTGGCCATGCCGCCTCCACAGAGTCGCAAGCCTGTGACTGAGCCCTCCCCGACAACCTACAGCTACCACTCTTCTTCACCTACGACCTCTACCTCTGGATACCCGCCAGAGAAAGCTGCGCCTCCTGCCGAACCTCACTCCCCGCAACGACCTGGCATCGGTCCGTACCACAACTCCGGCATTACGCCGTCATACATGGGAAGGCAGGCAAGCGCTCTAAATGGGCTCACGATGCATGGTGCCGACAGCCAAGGTAGCTACACAAATACTGCTGTGGAGATTGACGGGCAGAGCAATGTCGGTCGCAGCGGACAAGGCTATGGCGACCAAACCGTCAGTCCCGTCGCTGAAGAGAGGACCGATCGTATTGGCAGGCGCATCTCGCGCGTCGATGTCGCTGGTACAGGAGGCCTAAGAGACCCAAGGTCGTGAGGTGCTGGTTCTATCAGTCATACTCTCCCTCGACCACATTCGAGAGTTTGTGCATATTGCGACGTGCCAGAACTTCTGAAGCAATTTCTTCGGAGGTGTGTTGCTCGCAGGAGGGAACATCTGATGTTTCTCTCTGCTATAGTTGCCCTTCCTTTCCCTTGGTCCTTAACTTTTGCTTTTCTCATGGAGGAACATTGCGTGCGATGATACCACTTTCGTTTCCTCGATTGTTTCGAAACATACGACGGAGGGATAAGGCCTTGGTCGACATACCATAGCATAGTCTATACAGTTTGCATACAAATCGGTTTTAATATTGTAACCATTGAGCATGCTTGTGTGTTCTGCACACATATTCCTCAAATGAAGCGTGTATATGTAAGGTACCTATTTGTCTGACACATCACATCCAACAATCTTGGCGCACGTCAAGCACGTGGGCAGAGCCGCATCTCTGAGTCGGCGTGAAGCGTAAAGTTGAGTTGGGCCTCCGAGGCCTCCAAAAACACGCCAACCGGGACAGGCAACTTGGAGGGGCAGGCTGGCGAGGCTGGCAGGGTGGAAAGTGGGCATGGAGGCACGGACATTTCTTGAGATAGAGAGAAGCGAGCCCTGGAAAGTGGTGGAGGAGGGAGAGCGCGTGTGACACATGTGATGTGTGAGAGAGGCGACGTGGATCCTGCCGCTTTCTGGCTGCCTGCGTGCCCTGTTTTGTGAATTATTATTGAGCCGTTCATTCACTCCCAATCTTGACCCTTTTTGACCTCACCTCTTGGCCCTGCCTGCCCATAGTCGTTTCGTCTTGCGTCCTGCCTCACTAGACTGAGTCTCACTCAACCCCACACGTGACACCCGCGTCATTGTTCCAACGTACGGGACGCCCAAGCTCTCTCTCTTCGACCCTGAAAGATACCAAACCAAACGCGACCCCTCGACAAAGCCCGCTTGACCTGTTCGATACGCCTTCTAGCAAGGCCAATATGTCGTCCAATACTGCTAGGACTGCTTCACCCAGGCCTGGCATTTTGAAGCAAGAGTCGCAGGATCCCACTGCTCAGCAATCTTGTGCTTCACCGAGCTCGTACTTGGGTTTGAACTACTCTCCGAAGACTGAGCCTAAATGTATGTTTTATTGATTTTTCTCCCTTTCGACGCATCTTTGTGGAAGAGCCGAGTGCCCTTCTGGTCACAAGTGCCTTCGTTTTGAACTCACGCTCACGCATTTTTCTACCAGCCGTATCCATTGCACCCAATGCTGAGACTATCTCGCCATTGGTACTGGGCAGACAAAAGCCCACTGATGATTTCAACCTGGAAAGCGATCGTAGCCCTCGCAAGCCAAGTGTGAAAGGTCCCAATGCTCACAGACTTGCTGGAAGACCTGCCATCAACCCCTCGCAGTCTTCGGCTTCACTGGATACTATCCCACAGAGTGAAGACCACTCCCATACCCACTCAAAGCATATCGATCACTTGATCGACGAAGTCTCTACCTGGATCAAGAGTGAGAAGGAGAGACGAGCACGCCGCAAGCAGAAAAGGCATGCCGCCAGGAGTGGCGCTTCCACCGCTGATGTCGCATCCGAGGAGACTTCACGCAGGGGATCCGAATCAGACAGCGCTGACGACTTGAGCAAGCTGGAAGAGATACTGAAACGCACTGCTTCACTAGAAGTCTCTCAGAGCAAGAAGCCAAGCCTCAGGCACAAGGTCTCCCTCAAAAAGCTACACAAGCGTAAGCTTTCTACCGCCTCATCAGACACAGAGTATGTCGACGGCGATGTTCTGGTCCCTTCTTGCGACGTCGTTCTTGATAACTCCAAGACGATCGCTCAGCCGGGTGGTGTATCGGAATCGGAAGCCGAAGACGAGTCTACGCAGCTCAAGAACACGCCTTCACGCCGTGATGTTGTTGATGCTTGGACATCATTTAAGTTTGAGATCGTTCGCCTCACGCACACGCTCCGCCTCAAAGGATGGCGTAGAGTTCCGATGGACCTAAGCAACAACATCACTGTGGAGAGACTCAGCGGTGCTCTCACCAACGCAGTCTATGTCGTGACACCTCCTGACGATCTTCCTGAGCGTCCGGTCTCGAAGGAGGGCAAGACATCTGCAGCTCCAACACACAAACCGCCGCCACCCAAACTCCTGCTCAGAATTTACGGTCCACAAGTCGAACACCTGATCGACCGTGACTCCGAGCTGGCTATCTTGAAGCGTCTGGCACGCAAACGCATTGGTCCTCGCATGCTGGGAACTTTCGCCAATGGACGTTTCGAAGAATACTTCCATGCCATGCCTCTCACCCCTGAAGAGTTGCGCAACCCCGACACGAGCAGACAAATCGCAAAGCGCATGCGCGAGCTCCACGATGGTATTGAGCTTACGGACAAGGAGCGCAACGATGGACCTTTCGTATGGCTGAACTGGGACAAGTGGGAGTCTCGAGTCGAACAGGTCGTTTCATGGCTTGATCGCGAAGTCAAGAGCGTCCCGTCTGGCACGAAGCCTACTGGTGACGAAGCATGGAAGCGTCGTGGCCTCATCTGCGGAGTTGAATGGTTCCAGTTCCGCGATGCTGTGAACAAGTACCGCCAATGGCTCGAGGAACAGTATGGTGGTGCTCAGCACGTCAAGGAGCAGCTGGTCTTCGCACATAACGACACACAATACGGCAACATCTTGCGCATGGTTCCCACCGGCGAATCCCCTCTCCTGCTCCCTGCCAACTCTCACAAGCAGCTTGTCGTCATCGACTTCGAGTACTCCAACGCCAACTTGCCTGGTCTCGAGTTTGCTAACCACTTCACCGAATGGTGTTACAACTATCACGACGAGAAGAAGCCCTACGCGATCAACATTAAACACTACCCGACGCCGGAAGAACAGGACCGCTTCATCCGCGCTTACATTCGCCACAGGCCTCAATTCAACGTTTCCACACCCAAGATGCGCCCTCAATCCCCGCCCACCGCCGAAGAGGCAGCTGCCGGCCCACGTCGCACCACTTCGAGCATCTCCAACTTCATGCTCGATGCCCGCCAACCCGGCACGCCATCCGCTTCCACCCCTACCGGCACCGACGAGTCCGCAGAAAAAGCATCTGAAGACGCCGAAGTCGCGCGCCTCCTGCACGAAACCCGCCTTTGGCGTCTCGCCAACACCGCGCAATGGGTCGCATGGGGTATTGTGCAAGCCAAAGTTCCCGGCATGCCTGAATTCTCCGGCAGCGACGCCGAACCCGCCGGCGAGCCACTGCTCGAAGACGCCGGCCGCGAAATGCTCGGCGAGCGCGCAGAAACATACGAGGAGCTCGCACGCACAGAGACTGCGACGACGGAGGAAGGCGAGCACGAGGAGGACGAGGAGTTCGATTACTTGGGCTACGCGCAGCACCGTGCGCTGTTCTTCTGGGGTGATATGCTGCAGCTGGGGTTGGTGAAGGAGGAAGACGTGCCGGAGGAGTTGAGGGCGAAGATCAAGGTTGTGCCTTACTGAGGCGTTGTGTTGTGGGAGACGTTGAGAGGATGCGTGAGTAGTTGATCTATAACGAACCGAAAATGAAATGAAAAGAGAGTTGTACAAAATTTCTGAGCGTATTCTGCTAAGAGTTCGCGACTGTGTGGCGTTCTAGACCTATGAATGCTAATACCATCAGCCAAAAGCACGTTGACCAAGGTTGCGATAGATTTCGCTATCACATCCCCATACCACGGACTCGAAAAATACTGACCTACAATGAGCTCGGACAACGACACTGAAAAGCTTTGAGGTCATATGGACAGAATTGTTCTTAATACTTGAATGTTTGCCGATGACGACAAATCAAACAACAAGATCGTCACTTCATTCTAATCATTTCTCCTGTGCTGTTTTTGCTATTGAATTTTGGGTTTCTTTTCCAAAACCCAGAATCGCTTTGCCCATCTCTCTGATCGACGCCTCGCTGGCGTCGTTTCTCTCGCGCTGTTTGCTGTTCCACTTTTCGCTGTTGATTTTGTTTTGTTTTGTTTCATTTTTCTTTCTTTCTTTCTTTCTTGTTTCCAAAAATGCAAGACCGCTTCGCCACCGATCTGGTGAACGCCTGGCCGGGTATCAACTCCGAATAGTAATCATGCTATGCTGTCGTCCATTCATTGCCACCCTCCTTTCAAGCTCGTGCAAGTTTTCTCGAAGGCAGAGGGAGATTGTCTGAGGTGATGAGTAATGCGTTGCTGCCGCCTGAAAGTCTGCAGCATTGCACTTCTCAAACACCGTCAGCCACACACTCAGTCAATCAGTCAGTGAGTCAGTGTCAGTCCGACCACTCACGACGAAATACTCCCCCTGAACCTCTTCGGCTCCTCCGTATAGCTATACGGCGCCGTCGGCTTGCTCGGCTTCTTCAGATCCAGCGTCTTCCACATCCCCACGTGATCCATGCCCTCCTCCTCCCAGATCCCCATCCCCTCGTCGACCTCGAAGCCGTAGCGCGCCCAGAACTTCTGCAAGCCGATCTGCGCGTGGATCAGCACGAGGCCGTTCCAGGCGAAGTCCTCGTCGTTTTTGAGGCCGAGGTCGTCAACGCCGAGGTGAGCTTTGAGGTCTTCGGCGAAGACGGCGGTGGGGTGCTCGGAGATGATGTGCGGGTAGTCGTGGGCCATGGTCAGGGCGGAGTCGATGAGGAGTTTCGAGATGCCGAGTTTGCGGTAGTCTTTGAGGATGGCGAGGCGGCCGAGGGTGACGAAGGGTTCGTGGCCGTTGTGGGTGAGGGAGGCGATGGTTTTGCCTGTGAAGGGAGTGCCGTCCATTTTGCGGTGGTTTTCGAAGACGTGATTGGTGGTGTTGGGTGGCGGGATCAGGCGGATGGTGCCGATGGGGAACTTGGTGCTGGTGCTTTGCTTGCGCAGCGGGTGGCTGCCTTCGGGCATGGGCTTGACGAGGCCGGGGTACGAGGCGTAGGCGGTCCAGGTGTAGCATCTGCGGTCGTCGAAGTCGAGTTCGTTCTCGAGCGGAACGCCTTGCTCGACGACGAAGACGGCTTCGCGGACGGACATGGCGTCGATGAAGCCCTGAGGGATGGCCTTGGCAGGATCGGTCGCATCGTTCTTTGGCTGGTAAGTAGGCGAGTGGGTCACGTCGTAGAGATTGAGGCGCTCGCGTAGAGGCAGGATGAAGTCGACGAAATCGGAGTTGGTGGAGATCATCGCGGCCAGAAGATCGCCTGGCGTCGTCGTCGGCGAGGCGTCGCGGGTTGCTTCTGAGATCGGGGATTAGCGAATAAACGTTGGCGAGACGGCAGAGCGAGAGCGATGGTATGGCAGTGGAGGCAAGGCAGTGGTTATCGATGGTAGAGGATGTAGTGTAGTGGCAGTGTGTGGTGGTGTTTCATCAAGGTGCACTTGGACACGACGTGGTGGGTTAAGTGAGTGAGTGAGTAAGTGAGTAGTGAAGCGCATGCAGTCAATCTCGCTTCACTTTCACGTGTCAAAAAGTCACACGTACCTTCCATGTTTGCGATTTCACTCGTGATCTTGGATGGCTTTAGAGTGAAGGCTGCAGTGTTGCCTTGTTACCTGAGACACTCTCGTCTTCAGTTGATGGTTGGGAATTTTGCTGCAACCTCCTAATGCTCGTCCTGGATACGAAATGTTAAGCTACTGCGACGTAGCTCGTACGAAAAATGAGCTTAAGATGCTAGGTCGCACAGATTTAGAGATTTGGCTTTAATTGAATAAAGAAACGAGGATCACACGGGCTATGAGACAAAGTGAGGTGCGATAAAATGACTGAGATGGACATTCAGCGCGTTAGCGCGCAGCGGAGCAGCGTCCGGTAGGGTTTCTCAGGGTTGACGTACTTGGAGGGGTCAATTGCCTTTATTAATAATGGTGTAACTTGTGACCAGTTACAAACATTTTATTCGCTCCGTGGCCCGATGACATACTGCTGCGTCTACGAGACCGTTTAGCTCCCTGCAAGGGCGCAAGGGAGCCGAGCGAGTGCCGAGACCCTGTTCTAGTTGCCGTGACGAGCGTGAGTAACAAATTGCCTCGTATGCATGCATGCATGCTTGCCGATGTCCGACTATCCGACTTGCGCCCGATCATGTCGACACGTGCGGTGTGTGGCATCTGCGTGGAATCGAACGATGGCGACGCACCGTGGCGCATGTTTCGAAGATAATACGCCATTTCGAGGGCCAGAAGGTAGGCCGTGATTGGCTCTCATCCGTTCCTTGTGTCCGGCAGTCCATGCTACCTAGGGTTTCTAGTATGCTGCAGCATAATTTCTCCCTTTCCACGCACGCAAGCTATCACTATAAGCTCCGGTGACTCTCGCAGCTTTGAAAGGCACGCATATTGAGCATTCAGCCTGAAGGCGATGTTCAACGGACAGCCTGGAGTCATAACATAAATGCTACAGTCCTTCTATTGACTTCAAGTTGGTCAGGACGATCGTTGCAAGTGATGTCGTGCTTCAACATGAGTCGTGGAGAGCCGTAGCTATTGCGAAAGAGCTGTGGAAAATGTCGTTCGCGGTCCCCAAGCTCAACGAAGATCCGGCTCCAGCATCCAGTCCGCCAGTCTGATATTGTTTCCTTCTTTTTTTGCCGCGGCAGGTGCCTGTGTACGTAGTGGCAGAGCGGTATTGGCACTTCTCGCGCTGAGCGCAGCGCCGTTGCCGCGTTGTACGCCAGCAGCCTCATCCCTGGCAAAAACCTGCACAGCTCTCAAGTGTGTGTCCTTGCCGTTCTGGTGATTCTCCAGGATGCGCACCTGCACCACAAAAGCCCTCAACACCGGCCTCTTGCTCCAATCGACTTCCCTGTGCATATTCTCATCATCGTCGTCGTTCTCATCTTGTTCCACAGGCCCCACGTTGGAAAAGTCAACGTCAATCCAGCCTGTAGGTTGCTCGAAGCTCATCTCTGCAAATTCCTGCACGTCGTGTCCGCCCATGCCTGCCAGAAACTGTATTTTGGTGGGAGTGTAGGATTCGTCGGATTCGAAGTCGAGGAAGATGCGGATCAGTGATATCGAGACTAGTTTGAAGAAGTGCAGCGTGAGCAAGTGAGGTTGCGGACCGTCGGACTGCCAGTAGTGGGCGAGGTCTGGACTGCGTAGGGCTGCTACGCCTGAGCCAGGTTTGGCGGTCGTCACTGTCCACGAAGCAAGCGAGGAGATTTCTTTGAGGCCCGGCGGCGGGAATGGGACGGGGTCTTGAGGTTCGTCATCTTGAAGGCAGATTAGTGAGTGCCGTCAATGTTGCAATGTCGGTCGGCCAGACATACCGTTTGTGCCAAAATCTTCGTTGTGCTCCGCGTCTCCGTCCTCGATTGTCACTTCGTCGTCGAAGTCGGGAGCAATGTCTTCGTCATCTTCTTGCCCTGCATGACCACCTTGGTGATCATCGTCTTCAGCAAGATCAATGCTCAGCGCGCCGACGCTGACTTCGCTGTATCGCTGGCTACGCGAGGCTGCTTGCCGACGCGTGGAAGTCGGCATTGTGTCGCGAGTCGGTCAATGTTTGCGAGGTCCGTCCTCAGGCCGGAAATGTATGCCTAAAGCGCATGGCAGGGTCACAACATCTCATACGGAGATCCTGCCGGTGGGTGACAGGTGACAGGGCAAATGTCGAAAGTCCAGTCCAAGCGTCTGTGGTGGTGTAACGCGGTTACAAGATGGAAACTCAGGCGTCCGCTTTCCCTGTGTCAAAGCAAACCCCGTGCCGACTCTTGAAAGCCGCCAAACACGCCTGAAACCACACGAACCACTCTCCCTTCCCCTCCCCGCCGTCTCATCTTTTTTCACCCGAAGAAAGTATCGGCGGTCTAGACGACGCTTCTACGTTGACGCTTGCTTCCATGTGCCCAACGCCCGATAGGCATTTCTGCTGGTTCGAGCGCATTGATTATCTCCGACTGCCAGACCCGTGGAAGATGCATCCTGGTTAAAGAAGGGAGCTCTGGCCATCGCTCGTGCAGACAACTAGAATAGACCTTCCCTCAAGAACGACATACATCATCTCCGACCTTGCCAACATGCCATGTCCTATCGAGTCATTTACTCATCGGGCGCTGATATCACCGTTCATGCCAACCCTTCGACTCTGCAAGATACGCCTTGACGGGAGAAAGCCACACGGCACGGATCTAAGCAACCCGCAACCCGGGTCCGCAAGAAACGTCGCACCACGAAAGTCTAACTGACTTTGGCTATCGACCGCTGCCTTGAGTTGACAAGAGATCTCCATCGCCCTTGTCGCTCATCGTCTGTCATCATGGAACTCGAGTGGATCGGTCTCTCCATGTCGTTGGATTTCAACGTGTATTTCGCATGCAAAACAGCAGATCTACAAGGTGAGACGCAGCCTGTTCCTTGTAGAGAGCACTGACCCGCAATGTGCCTGTCTCCAGCAATCCTAGTCGTCTGCACACGCATTGACGACATGTCGTTGGTGAAAAGTATGAATAGGCCATGTCGCATAATCGATTTGGAAATACCTCCAGCCCTGGCATAGCCCTATTTCCTGACGGCATTATGCGGGCTCGGCAGGGTGGTCCAGGCTACTGTTGCACCCACCCACACCAGGTCGTCTTTATGAGAAACAGTAGGGCCTTGAGCACCTGGGGGACCTGCTACTTTACTGGGTGACATGCCCAACCCCTGCTCTGTGATCTCCCTCTACTCCTCTGATCTTCCTTCCTTCGTCTTTCGTTAATATATATTGCCAAGGCATATCGTCACCTAATTGGAGCCTTCGGAGCCATTCCATCGGTGCAACAACACTTCCATTACGGTATAGACTAATCGGCAGTCACACATCATTGCCACACTACTTACAACTTGAACGGCAAACGCATTCTCACCTGTCGGCAACCGCACCTCAACTTACACGGTGGCCGGCCCGATGCATACTACAACCGCTGATGCAGCGGCAAACTCTCGCGCAACGCTCATAAGGGCCATCACAATAATATTCCTCGTGGTAGCATGGTTGGCTGTATTGGCGCGTTCATATGTGCGTGCCGTCCTCATCCGCAACTATGGATGGGATGATGCAGTAATGCTGCTTGCCGTGGTATGTCACCATGTCATTGTTGAGAGCTCAGATGTACCTTACTGACGGTATGTGACGTGTAGCTCACATATACAATATACGCTGCTTTTAATTTGCTACTCGTCTCATGGGGCTTTGGCAATTCACATCTCACCACGCAGAACCCTCAATTTATATCGGATGCCGCATCGGTACGTTGTCACTCAGTCCGTACATATCGTCTCCTTGGTGCTTTCCAACGATACAAATTGTGACCAAGTTGTTATGATGACGACAAGAACAAGCAGCTAACGAAAATCCCAGTACATTTTGGTAACCTTTTCGTTGTACGCAGCTACTATGGTCATACTCAAGATCTCTCTTGGCATCTTCTACCTTCGCATCGTCGTCTCGAGATGGCACAAGATAACTGTATATGCCACTGTTGGCATTGCAACTGTCTTTACATCCTACTACTTCTTCGCCATTCTCTTCTCTTGTGGCTTGCCTTCCCACTTCCTCGCCAACGCCTTACACGGCAAATGTACTGGAACGGTCCACAGTCGCTATGCGGTGAACATTACAGCCGGCGTCATCAACGCTGTCTCAGACTTCGTTCTCGCCGTCTTGCCCATAGCTCTCATCAACAAAGCATGCATACCGCTTCCGGCAAAGATCAGTGCCAGTCTGATTCTTCTTCTCGGCTGCGTCGGCAGCGCGGCAAGTGTCGTCCGCCTCTCGTACGTTCATGGCTTGAGCTACAACATACGCTTCTTCGAAGTTGGCGTCGACATCACCATCTGGTCTATCATCGAAGTCGGTCTTTGTATCACTGCTGCTTCGCTCGCCACCCTGCGCCCACTATTCCACTGTTGCGTCGAAGGCACGCGACGATCTGCGATCACACCTGGGCAGTCTTTCATAGATCTCCACAGCAAATCACGACACCGCCGCCGTTCATCCCTCAGTTTCCAGGACCGCAGCCCTGCTAGCCATACAGCCGAGGACTGGCCCCTCCGACAACCCAAAGCGACTTTCAACCCAACTGTCCGCGAACTGGACAACCTGCGCACGCCATCCCCTGGCTTTTCGGACGCAGGCTTGACAAGAAAAGCAAACCTCCACCACGGCAAAGTCCAATGGCTTCAACCTGCCCCACCGCCCAAAGCGCCCAAAGTCCCACCGAAGCGCCCGGTCAGACCGGACGCGCCTTGGTCGGAAGAGCACCCGGCTTTCAGGCAGAAGCCGGCCATGAGTGCTTCCAATTTCATTTACAATCCGACTCAGCTGGTACGGTCGCTAAGTAAGTCGTCTTTTAAACGTGGCGCTGGACGTCCACGTACTGCGAACGACGACGCCAAGGCTGCTGGTCAGCCTAGGATGGAGGAGGTTGGTGTGGGTGCATGGCGAGTTTGCGATGATAAGGCAGACCGTAAGGGATGAGGGTGAGATTTGAAAACATCGTCCTGCGAGGCGGTATACATTTTATGATATCCACGAACTTTTAAAAAGTGTATTTATTGCGTAATCTCACCAAAACAGCCGCTCAAACCACCCACCGTTCATGGACTTCCCACATTCTCTGCGCCACTAACAACAGGCAACCTCTCGGTATTGAACTCCAAAGTCCTGCCTCTAACGATCAACTCAACCTGTCCCTCGTACTCCAACCGCTGCTGGCCCGAAATCGGAAAAGGCCTGTTGCGCCCAATACTGATTTCCGATCCCGGCATACCGCCCTCCTCCACTCTAACCTCGACTTCTTCCACATCTTGTCGTTCCAGCAAACGGATCCAGTCGCCGATCATGTGGTAAGTCCCACGTCTGAATGTCTTGTCAATCACTTCGTCTGGAACAGAGAAAGGCTTCACAGCTTCGATTCCGGGCCACGCATCAACGAACACTTCCACGCGTTGAAGTCTGGATAGAGCGAGGAAGCTGTTGCGCATTGGCTGACGCCATGTGAGCAGGCTCGCTCCGCCTGATGGCGTGGCTCTTCTGCGTCGAGACATTGTTTCGCCTCTGTCTGCGACGTGGATGTCGAAGGCGATGGTCCGCAGAGCGCTGCGTTGAGAGGCCGTCATGCGGTTTACGAACTTCTCCAAATCGTCGCCGAAGAGCTCTAGCTCGAAGACGTGGTTGTGCCACATGATGAGTGCGGCATCCTCGTTGATGGTTTTGCAGGTGAGGAGCAGACTCTGAGGCAGGCGGCGCTTGTGGCCTTTGGAGGGCTGTCTCCTTCCGCTGCTCTTCCATTCGCGGTGGCAAGGTAGGTGTCTGAGATGATCGGAATGGTCTTGAGACGTATCGCTCTGGTTTTGCAGCGATGACGCTATCTCTTCGAGAGTCTTCTTGCGGTAGGTGTGATGGCCAGATTCGAGCTCGACCTTACAATGGGCGAGCTGGACGTGGTAGTTCTTGTCATCGCCCTTGATTTTGACGTGGTGGCGCGCTGTGCCGAAGACGTATTCAAAGATTCGAAGTCTCAACTCTGGTGGCAAGCTTAGGAGACGAGACTTTGCGTTCAACACTGAGATCGCCCTAAATTGTCAGTATGGTATCGTGGTGGGGAATGCCTCTCATCGCCTACTTCTTGAAATTTGCGCCCAGCATCGTTCACTATCGCTCGTGGTCGTTGACAGTGTCATGGGAAATATCTGAAACTTGAGACAAGGTAACTTCGGGGAGTGATTGGCCATCTAAAATACGACAGGTCCACGGCTCGGCATGATATCTGCCATTCTTGGTACAGATGTTGCCTGCAGGCGCCAACTCCGTGGACCAATCGACCGAGAGTACAGTGCATGCAAGGGAGAACCTGCATAACGTAGGCACAACCAGCCTGCAAGAAGGTCTGACAGCGCAAAAAGTACTATGCCAGCAACAGCACAATCCAGCATGTCATGAGATCGATGTCAGATATGGTAAGATTAATCGAATCTACAATGTTTCTAATCACCTTGAGTCTATACTGCAGAGGTGTCTTCACCGGAGATACAGACTAGTCCATCCCATCTCATCCATGTGAGAAGAGTCCATGTTTCCGTATTTGTATTGACTCTCCGCCATAAGTCCCTGCCAAAACTCCGTAAGGTCAATGAAAGAGGCAAGGGGCTCAGATGCTCTGGGCAATGGGCAAGCAAGAATGAGCACTGCAGTCAGATCCATTTTGAGCGGACGCAACGCCATAAACTGGTACTTGACCAGCTTCCACGTTTCTTCGCGCCATTGTGGAGTGCGACTAGCCATGAGAGGGTTGATTAACAGGCGCTGCAGGCCGTCCATCTCGGATATAATGTGAAATGACACTCGACAGTGTTCAAAAAGTGGATCGACATCGTAGTGCACGTGAAGCATCTTGATCGCTTTGAACTGCCACGCCGACAGCTGTTTGACGAACCTTCTGAGGTTGTCTGGGCGGTGCAAACAGATGACTTGGAAGACGTGGTTTTGCCACTTCAGTTTGGCTGCTTCTCCGTAGAACTGTCGACAAACAAGCAATAGCGCGATGTTGGTGGCTCTTGGCTCATGGGTCTGCGTTTCGGGGTTGCAAGTGCCTTCGTCATGTGGTTTGAGACACTGTTGTAGGCAATCCACCGCTCCAGAAGCATCGCGGACGTGGCACTCCTGGAAGTGCACACCGCTTTCTTTCTCGTGGCTCTGTACGTGCCACCTCCGGAATCCGATCACCATCTCGAAGATCCTCACGCGAAGTTCTGGTGGGAGGCTCAGTATATTGGGTCTCGCATCTGCTGGTGTTTGATCACTAGGGATAAGTCAGCAACGCTGTTCGTTCCAGCAGAGTAGTGCCGAGAAGATAGCTCACTCTAGAGACATGGTGTCTTCCATCCTGGCTGTAGGCTCATGTAACGCGCAGAAGTATTGTTGCCAGGTGCTGAGGGACAGGCAAGCTCCAGTCTTGAATTGAAGCAAGGTTGAAAGAACGCAGTTGGTGCCGCAGGATAAAACGCTCACCTGGCGCAACGAAGCCAGCCAAGTAGTGCCTAAGCACTAGACCATGTTGTGTAACGATGCACGTCTAGGCGGCACGACTACAGTAAGGGATTCCGATCTCAAGCACCTACTGCAGCTGAGCAATAGCGATGAAAGAGAGTATGAAGTGGTCGAGAAATACCCACGATTCAGCAACCATATCATATACCCAACTTCTCTGTATTTCCTAGTCAAGTAGTAGACGATATACGTAGGTAAAAGCCCCGTTCAACTACAGGCCCTGTGGCACTTCCCCCATGTGTCTCAACGGCAACGCAGTGCTTTTGCGCCATAAGTCTGAGTAATCCATATCAAGTGAAGGCATTCGCGCCAAGATAGGTATCCCTGCCGGCGGGATCGTAGCGGTAATAATGCGAACATTGACCAAGTCTAAGTCAAGCGATCGTAAAGGCATGAGCTGTAATCCTGTCTTTCCTAGTAGGTCAACTCGGCACATCTGGCGGAGTTCTCCGCGAAGGTTGACGTGCAGGTAGCGCAAGCCGGTGAGCTCGGAGATCATGTACAGGGGGTTCTCTTCGGCCGTAGGGTAGCAGTCGTCGGCGTTGTAATCCGAAAACTGCACGTGCAGCGTCCTGATTGCTTTGCGTTGCTGCTGGGTCAGCTTTGCGACAAAAGCCGTGAGCGTGTCGCGAGGTTGCAAATTGACTTGGAAGATGTGGTCCTGCTCCTTGAGTTCCACAGAATCGACAGCATCCTTGTAGAATTGTCGGCAGACCAGCAATAGTGCAGTGTTCGTGAGCGGTGGGCCCTTGTTACCGGGGACTTTTGCCTGCTCGCCGCATTGCTCTCCAAGGCATTGCTCCGTGACGTCTGCTGTGGCCTTAGATTCACGCGCGTAGCACTCTTGGAGGCACACTTCGCCACTGCCTTGACTCTTTACGACATGCCACCTCCGCGCCTCAACGAGCAGTTCGAAGATCTTCACGCGGAGCTCAGTCGGGAGGCGTAGGATCGCAAATTTTGCATTCGCCATCGTTCGATCACTGGAAAGTCAGTGATGCTGTCAACATAATAGGGCGGTGTTAATAGAGCAGCCCACCTCGAGGGTACAGTTGTGTCCATCTTGTCTGCAGCTTGAAGGTCAGTCGAAGTGCGTTTGGCAGATACAAAAGATCAAGGAGTCGGATCGAGGTCAAGGGAAAGGTGATTTGTAGGTCGTAATTTGGTTGAGAGCTATTCGGTTGAAACCTGCATGTAAGCGCTGGCGGATATTGTGCGACGATCTACATTGGACGACACTTTTGAAGGCCATCAACCTACAATAGCCGGATTGTGCAAGACCTACCACTTTTTGCTCTAAGATATTCGCAACCCAGCAAAACGAGTGTACAACAGTTGATCACACAGCCAGTAAAACCACGCACCAGGATTCGTAACAACATGGCTTTTCGTGTTTATATCGTCGCTCGAACGCTGCAAATTGTGTCATAACCCCATGCCCATTGAATATGATCCACTCTCTACTTCTCTTCCTGCGTGACAGCCATATCCAGCACTTCAGCCACCGCGCGGCCCTTCGTCTGCGTGTTGATGAATTCGCCCAGCGTCTTGAAGGCTCCAGGCTCAACGAACCCGACACACTCCCACTCCTCTCCCATGACATCCTGCGTCTCGACCTGCTCCACGAAGGACAAGATCTTGTCCTTGATGATGCCCTTCTCTGGCTCTTCGCCCTCGCTCTTTCCAATAATCTTGTAGTTTTGCTTGAGGATGTTGGTTGGGCAGGTGATGCGCAGACGCATGCGTGCACGAGCGACGGGAATAGGCTGGTGTGCGATCAACGCCTTCATGGCCTCGAGAGCCTGTGACTTGGCAGACTTGTTGGTGCTGACGCCAGTCCACTTGGGCTTGTACACAGGCTTCGCCTCGCCATCTGCGCCGTCGCCGTTGTTCTGCTTCGAAGGCGTGCTAGTGCCGGACTGGTTCTGGTCACGGCTCTGGCTCCTGTCCTCGCCCGCAGCCGCTCCCTGTCCCTTGCCAGCTTGTCTGCCCGAGTTACCACCCTGCGACTGCAGCTGTTCCAGCGCCTTCTCCACCATACCAGTCGTGTACACCCTCTTCGTCTTCGGATCCACCAACCTGCCCGCCACGATCTCCACGACCTCCCTGTGCACTCTCTCCAGCTCCTGCTGCCTCTCCTTTTCACCAACCTGCAGTTCACCCTTCATCAAAATCTGCAAAACGATCTCATCTCTGCTGACGCCTTTGCCGAAGGCCTTGACGAGGTCATCGTTAGGCGCGACCTCGCCCTTGGAGACGTTGAGAAAGACGTTGGGGATTTGTAGGACGTTGTCGAGGTCTGTTTCGTGGCCGGCGCGGTAGGACTGAACGGTGTTTTTGTAGCAGGCGATCTCGAAGCGTTTTTTGCCCTTTTTTAGGCGCACCATCGAGACATTTGTGAGCTTGATTTGGTTGGAGGGTTGGTTGATTGGCATGGTTGCGGTTGTTGTTTGGTTTTCTGTATGAGTGTTTTTTGGAAATTTGTGTTTGTTGCTCGTTGAATGTACTTTAATGTGAAAGAGGTGGGTTAAGGTAATTTAGTCAGAATGAGTGATGCAATTGCAAGTTTTAGAGTTTGACCCCATATTTCGCTGTCACATGGCAGATCTTCCTTGACCTTCGAGCAGAACAGACACAACCTAAAATGAACACTTATATTGTTAACGATGAGCAAGTACACTAGGCCATCGATAACTTGTGCAACTGCCGGAATAGCCATGTTTGATCCACAACACCCGCTCTGACATAGATTTGGATCTGGATCTGGATCTTCTCGAACTGGAACCAACGTGGGGCATAATCTGCAACCCAACGAGTGGGGGATCATAGCGTGCAGAAGTCTACGTGTAATTGAGAGCAAGTAGGCACTGACTGTACTGTAGCTATTACAGGATACCTTAATGTGATCATCACCTAGACCATAAAGGACCTCCGCAAGCTCCGATCCTATTGCTCTCCGTGGAAGGTAGACTTCACCCGATATACTAGGCATCACCATCCCGGAGTGTGAACTTATGCACAGCCTTACATTTCACAATTCTTTCACTATCTGAACAACTTACTCGAGAGGATGAACCAAGACCACTGTGGCGAACCTAGGAGAGATATCCTAAGCTCAAGTGTTGGCGCATCAGCCAGCCATACATACTCCCAGAGATCTAGGCACAGCATGCCCTTGCTTCGCCTGAAACGGGTTTGGTGTAGTTGTCTCGGCTGGTCCTGAGCAAAGGGAACCTGTCGAAGGAGGACTCACAGCATGGACCAGTGTTGTCCACCATGCCGGGTTCAATGAGTCGATATGTCTCAGGATTGGCTGTCTGTCGTATTCCATCGGATTAATGGCAAGATGTTGATCTTCTTCTGCCTCGACTAGGAGGTGTTTACCTGGGTACCTGATCGCTGCAACGGCAATTCGCTTGACCTGGAATCCAGCTTCGACCAGATCGTCTCGAAGGGCTGCTATCAATCGGCAACACGTGATGGTATGCATTTTACTATGTACCTATGACTTTGTCAATACACTCAGAATGGTATCATCATAGGAAAGCAAGATGTCCGAGCGTGACCAAGACCGGGAAGCCTGATCCGATCACGAGACCAGAAGGCGGCTTAACTAGCGTGCGCGATAAGACGAAGCGCCTGCCTATCTCGCTGGCTGGGGAACGGCCCAAGCTCTCCAACCGCGTCACTGCCTCTCTCGACTCCAGGTACCTTAGTGAGCCTCTTCCCTCTTCCTGCTCCTCAACCCAAACACCCAACCCATCACACTCATCGGGTTATTTCTATCACCCATTCGACTTGCAATTGTACGTATCTCGCCGTCGGAAGATCCTTCAATGGAAGCTGGTGGCAACGCCTCAAGCTCCATCTCCCCATCCTGCTGCCTGCCTGCGCCTTGAGCAGCTTTCAATACATCAGCATTGCCATACAGATTGCTAACATCCTCATCAGATGAAGGTTGCAGCATCATCGCTCCTCATCGGAGCAGCGGCCGCCGCTGTTGCGCCGCAACAACAGCCGCTCCAGGCTCCCGAAGCCGTCAAGCAGGCTTTCGAGACCGCCACCGACAAGGGCTTCTGGTCCAAGTCATTGAAGAACCTCGAGCATGACCTCAAGCACCTCACCGACGACGCTCGCGCCGTCTGGGACGAGGTCGCCATGATGTTCCCTGAGGAGATGAGCAAGGCCTCATACTTCAGCCTGCCCAAGGCTCACGAGAGGAAGGCCGACTCTGAGTGGGACTTCAGGACATCTGGCAAGGCGATCCAGGATGTCTGGGTCACCAACAGCAAGGGCGAGCAAGAGCGTGAGATCGACGGCAACCTCGAGGCGTTCAATCTTCGCACCAAGAAGGTCGACCCGTCTGTCTTGGGCGTCGACAAGGTCAAGCAGTACAGTGGATACCTTGACAACGAGGAGGATGACAAGCATCTCTTCTACTGGTTCTTCGAGTCCCGCAACGACCCCAAGAATGATCCTGTGGTTCTCTGGCTCAACGGTGGCCCCGGCTGCTCTTCCCTCACCGGTCTCTTCATGGAGCTCGGCCCTTCGTCCATTGACTCTAAGGGCGAGGTCAAGTTCAACCCTAGCTCGTGGAACGCCAATGCCAGTGTCATTTTCCTCGACCAGCCCGTGAACGTCGGCTACTCTTACTCCAGCAACACTGTCAGCAACACCGTCGCTGCTGGCAAGGACATCTACGCTCTCCTCACTCTCTTCTTCAAGCAGTTCCCTGAGTACGCCAAGCAGGACTTCCACATCTCCGGCGAGAGCTACGCTGGCCACTACATTCCCGTCTTCGCCTCTGAGATTCTCTCTCACAAGAAGCGCAACATCAACCTGCAGTCTGTTCTGATCGGTAACGGTCTGACTGACGGTCTTACTCAGTACGAGTACTACCGCCCCATGGCTTGCGGTGATGGTGGCTGGCCCGCTGTCCTTGACGAGCAGCAGTGCCAGGCTATGGACAACTCCCTTCCTCGCTGCCAGCAGCTCATTCAGTCTTGCTACAACAGCGAGAGTGTCTGGTCTTGCGTTCCCGCTTCCATCTACTGTAACAACGCTATGATCGGTCCCTACCAGCGCACTGGCATGAACCCCTACGACATCCGCGCCAAGTGCTCCGGCAGCGACCTCTGCTACGATGAGCTCGAGTGGATCCAGAAGTACCTCAACCGTGCCGACGTCATGAAGGCTCTCGGCGCTGAGGTCAGCGACTACGCCTCCTGCAACATGGACATCAACCGCAACTTCCTCTTCCAGGGTGACTGGATGCAGCCCTTCCACCGCCTTGTTCCTGGCATCCTCGAGGAGATCCCAGTCCTGATCTACGCCGGTGACGCCGACTTCATCTGCAACTGGCTCGGCAACTTGGCCTGGACCAACGAGCTCGAGTGGCCCGGCCACAAGGACTACAAGAAGGCACCTCTCGAGGACCTCAAGCTCCTTTCGGACAGCAGCAAGATTGGCTCCATCAAGAGCTCCGGCAACCTGACCTTCATGCGTCTTCACGCTGCTGGCCACATGGTGCCTTACAACCAGCCCGAGGCTAGCTTGGACATGCTCAACAGGTGGATTGGTGGCGAGTGGTTCGAGAAATAGACTCGTCTCACTCTGAAACATGGAAGGAAATTACACGCGAGGGTACGCGTGTGGCAGATTGTTAACAGCTACGAATCTGTAGATTATCGCATAAGAATGTATCTCCATTGATAACGATTGACTCTCTCAGCGCAATGTCCATTGCATTGCATGTGATGACCACGCTTGCCGGCTGTGAACAGGGTTCCGTGCTGGCTGTTGCCCCTTCGATACGTGAAGACGAGCCATGGATATTCCAACCCTTCATTCGATATTACAAGCCTGGGGAAGCGTACTTCTCACTTCGTGGTCGCTCGAGTAGGCTGCCACACTTCTTTCGATACCATGTGATAGGTCCTGTCTCGTCAACATTCCTCGAATTTCGCTAAGCAGCCTGCAACGGCTTTGACATCTTTGATTTCGTGATGCGTGACAGAACCTCATGAGCGAACACCGCAGCCAAGTCTTTAAGACCATAGAGGAAAAAGCAGGACGTGTACATGTGCATGTAGATTGTCCACAATTGTGTTTCAACTCGCGGCTCTGGTTGACGACCCGAACCCTGCTCACCCACAGCGGTCACTGGATCATGTCACGAGAATCACGCTGACGAACGAGTTTGGTTGGGTCACTACTCTGGGGACTTCAAAACAGATGTATTGAGGGTGCTGAATAGTTGATTGCTTTCGGTCACGGTGATGTGTTTTGACAGAAGTAAGGGCCAACGATCGAAGTGCGTGACACTCATTGTTACTTATTATTCAGGAAATAGTGACTGTTTCTCGTTCCACCAATGGGCTCTTTGTCAGTGGACTTGTAACAGGCTACCTAGCGGGACCCAAGAAGCTGTTGTCTCAGAGGGTGATTGATGAAGATCTGAAGCAGGAATCATGGGAGAAGACAAGAGGTAGAATTTTCTTGCGATCAGTTGACTGTGGATATTGTTGCAATTGTGACATGTTAGCAGACGGCTGTGTCTCTTGCTAGATTGAACAACTGCTGCGGTGCTCGGAATCGATCGAATAAGAAGTTCGTTGCAGGATCTTAATGGATCTGGTCAACAAGTGCTTTGGCAAGTTGTGCCTATCTCACTCTATACACTGTTTGTGCAATGGGACATATACAGCATAAGATGGATCTCAAGCACATACGACCATAGGTCAGTGAAAACTGGGCATCCCGTCCGCTCTGCCATACATAAGCACTGAACCGGGCGACTAGTACTAGAGTGGGTGACCATCTGGGAATCCCGCCTGTTGTATGTTTTTCATCTTTTTGCTATGATGGTCGGACTCGGAGGCCAATGGATCGTGACTATCGAACGAGGCGGTGGTCTGACGGCGCAAGAGAAAGGAAGAGCGAAGCATAGCTCCAGGACACAACGAATGCTACTGACGAGTCGAGCAAATCTGTAGCGCCACCAAGCTCATGGAGTTGATCAGCTGTGGCTTCCAAGTAATGCTCGTAATGTTCGTATAGCTCCTGGATAGGGCAACCTATTGCCCGATCAAGACTTTCGATGTATTGTTTGTAGTGAAGCGAAGAGCGTTCCAACCTCCACTGCGCAAGAAGGATCTCCAACACCTTGCCCGTTTTGCAATGCCTAAAGACAAGTCGTAAATTAGTGTTAAAGCATGATCCCAGCCGGACTCTCGATCCAAATGAAGTACACACCCCAGCGCGTCTCGGCGCACTAGCCCTAGCCAGACAATGCTCTGCCACACCCTGTCATCAGCTTTATGCTCGAAATCACCGCAACAGCCGCCACGTGCAAGCTTCATCGAAGCACAAAACCTGCCGCTGCAGCTAAGCGATGCGGATGCAGCGTAACGGGCATGGCCAAGAGCCGCCAGGCGCCCTTGCAGCCGTCATCTGCTCCTGCAGTCCTGCCGTGCGCGGTGCAGGTACAAGTGAGTGTTCAGGGCAGCGCATGACATGCCTCATGCAGGTCGGCGCGTATAGCACACAGCAAGTATTGCCCGAGACGATGCTGTGCAACGGAAGACTGCGGGAGGTCGTGTACCTCGGCGCGTGGCGAGTTGGCAACCCTATTGCTCCATGCTGCAAGCGAAGGAAGAGGAACGACTAGGGCTGCATCGGCTAATTGACAGGCCGTCACGTGTGGCCAGACGACACCTTTGAATGGTGATGGCTTCATGGCTGTGTAGGCGCGGGGTTGAAGCCCGGCCATCCGGATAATGTGGCGGTTGACTGTGATACATGCACGGAACGATGTCGAAGAATCGATGGGGCTGGATGCGGGCGTTCACGTGCAGAAGGGCGGCCACAATCTAGATATATTATGATCAGCGGACTTGCGCAAGCCTCAGAGGTTCGCGTGTCGGACAGCAAGCATGTTGACTGTTAAGTCCGTTGAAGAACGCGAACGAATCAGCCCACCAAGTCAGTGGCGACTTGCAGTGTGTGGTGTCCTTCGAAAGGAGATGAGAATCTGACAAAGACCTGCAGTGATCACGATGAGATGCATGTGGTGATTAGAGATGTTGCAAGATGCACTGTATATTATCCAGGATCCCAAACTTTTCCTAATGTATACACCGCTGGAATGAACTATTGTTTGATATAAAGTTTTGTGCAACATGGGAACAAATCCCGAACCGAGTGCCGTGTCTTTCAGCCGCCTTCATTGTGGCCCTGTGGCCAGAAAGGCCAACCCTGCTGGCCTTCGGCGGAATGAGAGTTTAACAGATTCCAATCGAAATCCTGCTGATGCATGTTTGAACCAAGTCGTGGATCGTCAGTCATGGCTGTAGGGAAGCTGTCCCACATCATGTCATCCCAAAACACATTCATCCGAGCATCGCCGTTAGGGCTCAGGCCCCAGTAGTTGGATGGCATTGCCGGCCCGTCTCGGTTCAGTGGATGTTGAGACGGCGAGTACTGTACTGGTGCACTGTTCCCAGCTTCAGATGAGAAGGCATCATGAAGGCTTGTGTCCAGCGAAAAGTAGTGTCCAGGGCTGAGACCAAGTGGCGCAAGTGACGGCATTTGGTGCTGGGGGCGTATGAAGTGGCCTTGATATTCAGCCACATGTTGGCTCGCTTGGTAGAGGCGCTCGACCACATCTCTGCTTTTAGCAGCAGCCGTGGACCATGGGCGCATGTGATCAAAGTAGCCGATAGCAGTCTCGATCTGACCACGCCAATGATCTTCGTATTCGTCGTGGGCGATGGCGGATGAAATAGCACTGTCGCTGCCTGCAACACTCCTTCCAGTGGGGCTGAGAGGTCGACCTTGGTTCGATAGATCACCTGGCGCCGAAAGGCGAGCGAACAGCGACACAAGCGGCACCATGACTGCCTGAAACATGAGCCAAACGCCCGTCCAGCCTGCTATGGGGCTCTCGGCGCAATTTGCATTGATATCCGCGATGGTTTGACTGGCCATCGCACGACAACGCGTGACAGCCATCTTTTCTTCTTGGCTAAGTGCAGCGTTCGATGTACGTCGAAGTGTCGTAGCCAGGAGATAAGGTCGATGCATCAACATCCGCAGGTTTTGGTAACGCCAGTGCATAATCGCGCGAGGCGTTTTGAGGAAGTCCGGACAGCTGATATCGCGTTCGGGCGGCTGCGAGAAGTCAAAGTGGTTTCGGTGGCTACTAGTAGTTGATGGTGGCGTACGCATCCCCGTGCGGCCTGATTGAGGAAGCGATACGCTTCGTGGGCGGGTTTTGATCACTTGTGCAGATCGCAGCATTGGTGGCAAATCTTCGTGCCACTTGACCAGCTCGGCATCGAAAGCCAGCAGCTTCTCAAAGCTAGGCAGCGTATGTTCGGCGAGGTGATCTTGGATCTGTGTGGCGAGTTTGCAGAAGGCAATGTTGTGGATGATGGGTAGTAGCTTCAAAGAAGCAAGGTACTGAGCGTTGTTGAGCTGTTGAGGTATCTGTGGGCTCTGTGTCGTAACACCAGCGCCCCATCGGCCGAGTGAGGGCCTTCCTGTAGTGGTGCTTGCCCATGTATCCAGGATGAACAGACCCCACCAGGTCCTCCGTCGGACGTCAATTGGCACGTCGGAGCTGTCCTTCTCACGGGTTGGACCAGGCGTTCGCGCCTGACTTTCGCTGTATTCTCGGTGCAGACCCAGTGCTGTGGCCATCCTGAGAGTTGCACCCATGAGGCAGCTGGCTTCGTTAGGTCTGTTCAACCAGTGTAGATAGTAACCACTCAATAGTCCAAGTGCCTGTAGTGTGAGTAGGCTACCACTTCCGAAGGTCTCGAGGTCAAGGTGAGCTCTTGCACGCTTGAAGTAAGCGACGTGGTCTTCGCTGTCGCTGGTGCTGGAAGCCAGGGATCCGATCGCCAGCACGATGTTGAGGAGCGCTAACCATGGTGAGTCTTTCCGTTCGCCATAGAGCCATGTGTGCCAGAATTGGTCTTCATCGATCATTGGCATGAGTACGTGGACGTGAGCGAAGTAAGCCTCAATGAGTTTGTGGCCAATGTCAGGTGGGGGCGTGTACTCCGGGTCTGCATCGCTTGCTTGATGCGGTGGTGGTGTATTAGCTCTGCTCGGGAAGGCGGTCTCGTTGTAACTCTGTGCGACGAACGGTCGAGCGACAGGTGCAATCTTGAAGATGACTTTGAGAGCAGCATTGACCGAAGACACCCCGACGTAGGATGATTGTCGGTCAAGTACTAACGACAGGCCATGTACGTCGTCTGAGATGCCTTGCACATTCGCTTTGTGGTGCTTTTCCTCATCCAGATCGGGGAACTCGTTCTGAGACTCCTCGAGCGCTTCGAGGCTCTCGGCACGGATGGCCTTGGACTGATCGAATGTAGCACTACATGGTGGGTGCATATGGTCGCCATCACTGGAAGGCGGTGTTGCTGGTACAGGAAGGCTCACAGCAAGGCTGATCAACTCTTCGCGAGGCAAGTGACTGACGCTTTCGATGTATTTCCCAGGATACAGGCGAGAGAAAACAGCTCGGTACTGATCCACCTGCGCTTGTAGCTTGTCGACAAGCCTGCGATCGCGTGTTAGGGCTACAGATTCGCGCAGACTGGTAGAGATAAGACATACTTTCTTGACGGGACCACGCGTTGAGTGGGCTTTGAATAAGCACAAGCCTCAGGGTGTTGGTACCATTGGCATTGGCCACAAGGTTTGAGGCCATCGCATCTTATCTTCCTTCTGCGGCATTCGACACAAGCATTGCTGGTAGAGATCCTTCGAGGACCGCCGGGGCGACCACTTTTGCCGATAACCACATCGTCCGGGCCGAGTGTCGGCGTTGCAGCTTGGAATGTGTGGTACATTTGGCTTGCTTGTGAGTTGTCAGAGCGAAACATGTGTTGGTTACCGCCGTGCAGGCAATCCTTTGTACGATTTCATGTCAGGGCCCAGGCCACTAGTTGCTTGCATTTATTTTGGAGATCAGACGAAGTGTCGAAGATCTTAAGTACGGCTGACCTCCAAGCGCTGTGGAGAGTTCGCCGGACATGACGCTGCGTGAGAGTCGACAATTCTCCCAGTACCAAGCCACTAAACGCGATCTGAACGGTTCCTGCAACCAGGCACATGCTCCCACAAGTCATGGGTTCCTAGACTTTGTTAGTATGGGCCAATCGCACAATAGCCAGAAACGCAGGGCCGCCTCTGCCGCAGTAATTTCCAACTCCCCCAAACCCCGCATGCTCCCCCAATTTCCTGACCCAGTCTCCAGCCTCATCACTCGACTTGATGTCAAGCTCGTCCGTGGATGTGCAGGGATACGCAACCGCTCGCCTGCACGTCTTCGAAAACTTGCCGGTACCGTGAGGTGTCAGATTTGCGCCTTGTGCACTCCACCATTCCCCATGAAAAGCGGTATGGCCCGCAAGCGAAGCAGTCTCCAGGTATTCGACTTGCAGTAATGCCAATATAGTGCGCTGTCAGAGTTGCCCTGGACTGCCTTGTTAATAAATTTTGCGCGCCTAGCTCGTGTGCTATCAGCCTGTACACTATGAGAGGGGTGTCACCGACTGCGACTGGTCATCGCAAATTGTTTTCTGAAGCTCTTCAAAGCTTTACTTGGCGGAAGAACGGGACGGCAATCCGTGCCCTGACGTCGTTACATGTACCAGCAATGGAGAGTAGCACAGTACGTTGGCCACTAGCCTTAGGTTCAGCACTCATTGAGCATGACGCAACTGGCTTTGGGGCTGTTTCGAGTCCATAGAATTGTTATTACCGAGAAGCAGAGTGGAACATTTTTTGATGAGGCTCTTGTGCTGCGTGGTGTTCCATGGACGGAGACGGGTCGTGGCTATTGGTGGGGCCCCACCGGGCACAACCTCCGACGAGAGATATTATCGAAGGGACCAGACCCTACCCATGCATCGAAGACTGGCCTCGAGGGAAATGCCATCTTCAGACCACATGACATCCGGATGGTCCTTGCTCTACGCCACGTGCCGAGGTCAACCGTAGCGCTGGACATCATCGTTCCAGCCAATCAGCATATTCCAACAGGTCTGCAGTATTGGGCTCAATCAATGTGAATCCGCGCCACGCACGTCGCCTAATTGGCCTTCGATGATGTACGCGCCACTGGAGATGAGGCTCGCAAGGCGATGATTAAGCACTCTCAGGTCTCGGGGCGAAGGAACAAAGTATTCGACGCCACAGCGGACTAGGCGTATAGACTCCGCATGGTGCGTGATGTGGGGAACACAGAACGGCCACACACGTTGCGTCCATCGGTGTTATGCCCGTGATACCTTTATGAAGGACCCACCTGTGGAGTCACTCGTTAACGGTACAAAACCTGCCTGCCATGAGTGAGGACCTGTAAATCATCATAACCAAATGAATTGGATATTATCCCACGCCAAGAGCCAACCTTGTCGATATCGATATCGACCAGAGTGTTAGAGCCTCCTAGACTCGCTGTAGGTCAAGTAGAGCGGCTCGCGCAGGGCCGTCGCCTTGGTAGCGTATGATTTCCCCAAAAGGCTAGTGGTCGGTACATCATGAAATGCAGTGCAGTGCTTCCCAGAGCCTGCGTACTCCGCACCGAAAGCGTCCAGTTCACCATGTGAGAACCCAAATGCCACACCAAGATCCAGTAACCATATTCATGCAACATCTACCGACAGATGCGCGGTTTCCAAAGGGTTGGAGAATAGGTCCTCGTACATGTCGTATCCTGCGAATCTAAGCGCAAATTAGTCGTAATATCAATCTTAAGAAGCTGGAAGGAACCGCGGGCCGTGTGTCGCCAGAACCTACCGTAGTTGACCCTCCGTGGCAGGTCACGTAACATGCTAGTATGCTAGCATGCATGCGGAGGAGGCTTGGATCGATATGAAGATCGAGGCGTTCGGGATCCACATGCACACAACTAGGACAGGCAGTGTTATTGCCGTATGACTGCAGTGCGCCCATCGGCATACATCTTTTCGACCATTTGAGCCGCTTACACAGACGTCATGGCGTCGAGGAGGCGTCTGTTCGAGTCTTCAAAGCAAAAGACAATGATCATCGAGACTCATCATGAGATGCCTTGCGATGTCCCAAACGAGCAGATGATTGCCACTTCCTCCAAAGTTGACACAAGGTACCTTTGACATCGTCTACATCTCCGTATGTCTCTCAAGACTTGATCGCCAAAGTAGGCAGTGGACGCGAAGTGCGGTTACGTCGTGTTCGCTTCGATGCTAGCAGTCGTGGTTCTGGTCTATGACCAAGCTAGCCCATCAGCAGTGCAAGCCGAACCTATTGGTCGAGCCAAGGTATGTACAGGAGACCGCACGTGTTGAACCTTGAGCTGAAAGTCCATCGGCGGCTGCGAACGCCTCGTTCTACAGTAAGGAGGTTACGGCGGAGCGGAAATGTTTGACCTGGGCCTCGTTGCAGTCGCTCTTTCGGACCGCGATACCTTGACGTATTGGATAGCTGGGCCCAGCTGTATGCCTGAAGGTCCTTACAGGGCAGATTGTGATGGGCTGCCGGAATAGCCCTAGGGTTGTTTCCACTCTTTGAGTTGACATTCACGGCCATCGATGTCTGTTTCTTGCACGAATCGAATATTTAAAACAGTGGCACAAAAGCCGGGTACTTGGGCGAGGCACGTTCACGGCGTCTAAGGCGTTATTCGCTTGATGCGTATTTTGAATGCGCACGTTATTCTCGCGCAGGCTGGTGGCACAGCAACGCCTCCTGTTGCAGATAGGCGGTACGATCTGTCAAAGCAGCAGTACACTTGGGCCCATGGAGTCGGTGTCGTTTGCCCTCGTACACTGTCTGCCGGGATGTGTTGTTCCGGTCAGTGGCCAAGCTCTTGATAGTTGTGCATTGTGACACTGCAGCACTGGGACAGTAAGTTTGTGTGGTGTTCAAGACGGGCGCGGATAATTCTTCCAGCAGTCGGAGTCCGTGTTCACGTCGGTAAAAGTCCTCGACAGGGCACACCGCGGTCTGGTGGATAATAATGATCTGCTCAAGGGTGAAGTCGGCCCGGCACAAAACTCGGGAGCGGGTCCCGAGCCAAGCCCGCCCGAACTCACTTGTTGCTTCGACTTAACATCAACGCACATATAACACCTTCCTCGTTGAGACAGCTAATTGCAACCTAGCATCACACCACCTCGAACTATTTGAATCTGGATGGAAGCGGCGGCATCTCTGTAATCTCAAATTGCATAGTAATGACGCACTCTAGAGAATTTATACAAGACCAGATCAAGTTACTCGGGCAACTCCAGAGATTATGCTTCCACGTATCGTTTCACCCAACCTGCCCTCCAAACGATCATACTTCTCCGTTGTCAAGTATTCAATCTGTGAATCTCGAACAATGCTTCCTCCTCCAGGAACCCAGAAACAATATCTGCCTTTGCTATCTGTAATACAACAAAATTGTACTTGATGGTGGCATCGCGGTGATTTACCAAGGTGCTGTTGGCTCACCATCTACTTACTCAGCCTCTGGCTGCGTATATTTGTCGCCAACGCTAAAGTTTCGAAAGGCTAGCCAACTGTTGCTCGTGCTGATGTACAGTCGTCTCCTAGACGGAGCTCGTTTTCCAGGATCAGAGAGCGGATAAATTCAAGAGCGTCTCGTCACCACCATTGGAGCGTACTTTGGGTTGAATATCATGGAGTCCAGCTCTAAACTGAGTTCACATCGCGCCAGGAAGCTCTCAATCCAGGTCCAAGAAGCTGCGCTTAGCATCAATCAGTTCCCGCCTTCTCCTCTCCCTCTTCTCGCTGGCCAAAATAGCCGCAGCTTCTTCCTCTTCAAGCTCTTGTTCATTCTGCAGGACTTTCGACCAGGCTCTCTTGCGTTCTTGGTCACTGAGCCCTACGCCGATAGGGCGTGAGCTACTGCCTCCGTAGCGAGGCGGCGTTGCGTATCCAGGCCCGACCATCTCACCCTCGGGACTGCTGGCGCCTTCATCGTCATCTTCACCGTCGCTGTTATCGTTGTTGTTGTCGTCGTCGCGAGTCGGAGTTCTGCCGTTGATGACGTTGTGACTCTGACTCCCCTGGATGCCAAGAGCAAATCCTTTGCGGACATCAGCTGCAGAGAACAGCGGGAATGTAGTGTGCTCGTTCGCATTATTGTTGCTATCTTGGCCATCTTCCTCGTCCTCAGTTAGAAGAGAGTATATTACAGGAGGTGCGGACGGCGTTGGTGTGGGGCCCGGCGGAGGCGTGGGACTGAATATATTAAGAGCCTGGCCTGGGGTCGGTAACATAGTCGGTCGGGCGCTGAGGCTGAAGTGTTGCTCAGTGGTGTCGGAGCCCATACGGCGGGTCCTCACAGGCAGCTCTTCATCATTGTCGTCTTCGTCGTCATCGTCATCGGCATGCATCATGGACGACAAGAGCGGTCCTAGGGTCAGACCTTGCGAAGGAGATCGAGCTGAAGAGCTGATGGTCTCCGTCGCGACGGTTGGCGCGGTGGATCGATCCCGGACGTCCTTTCTGGGCTTCCCCTTAGCCTTAGGTCGGTGGCTCATTGTTGTATCCCCTGTCTTGCTCGAGCTGGCGACGGTGACCGGGGCGTTTTCATCAATTATACCCAGCGCAAGCAGCGCTTCTGTGATGATGTCAGCTTAATACGATGTGAAGACAATGTTCGATCAGTTTCACCTCGAGAACGGTAACGTAGCGTGAAGACGATGGGCTTGCTTCCCTCACCCGTGGCGCGCATCCACTGGCGTCGGTACCCTCCCGGCGCAGCGGGTGCCATGTTGGATGGGCGTAAAGGGACATGTCTGTATCTCGTTAGCTCACTGTATTCTCGAGGAGAAGCTGTTGTGGTCTATACTTCAGTGCGTGCGACACATGATGCTTGTGGACAACTTTGTTGTGGGCCGTCTTTGTGTCAATATGCTCCGGAGGATCGAAAGACTTCGCTCCATGTCCTTCTTCTACTTTCTGCTTGGAAAAGTGACCGCGCCTGAGCTTGACAACAATGCGCCCTTGGCGGTCGGCTTCCTCGACAACTGAGCGATCATCCATATCTAGATCATCATCTGTGGCGAACGTCAGTTGGCACGAGCCAGTCTCTGATGGGGAAGTACGAACCTGATTTGAGCTCACCGAACGTGAGGCCGCAGTCCATGTATCGGCCATCGATGAATTGCCGTATCACACTGACGCCAGTCTCCCGATGTGATCGATCAGACGGAGACGCAGACTGGCTTTTGTTCTTCGAAAGGGTGCTGATGAAGAAATTACCTTGATCTACGAAATACTCCACGCGGACCTTTGGACCGCCCATGAAATCAAAACCTCGTCGTAGCTTTACCACAATTCGGAACCTCTCATCGGTGGTGGCTTCGATGTACTTCTCGTTTGGGTCGCCAGTGTATTTTGGAGTGCGGTGAACTCAGTGTGATGAACGCCACGTCCGTGTAGATGAATTGAACGCACATGACGCCAGTCTCCGATGTGATCGATCAAGGAGACGCAGACTGGCTTTTGTTCTTCGAAAGGGTGCTGATGAAGAAATTACCTTGATCTACGAAATACTCCACGCGGACCTTTGGACCGCCCATGAAATCAAAACCTCGTCGTAGCTTTACCACAATTCGGAACCTCTCATCGGTGGTGGCTTCGATGTACTTCTCGTTTGGGTCGCCAGTGTATTTTGGAGTGCCGGGTGGGGCGGTGAACTCAGTGTAGTGAACGCCATCGCTGTGCCGCTCAAGGTACACTTCAACTTTTTCAGCCATAGCTGCCGTTGCGTAGCTTGATACCGGAATGGTACAAGCAGTAAGGATAGTCTCTTGGGAAGGCTAGTCTGATTGTAAGTCGGAACGAAAAGAAATGTAGGAGAGCAAGGGAAGATATGGCAAAAGCCATCAAACCGTGCACGACCATGACTGCGCCGACATGTGAGCACATATCTGCTGAGCCTTCCATGTTGGGAGAAGATGTGATGGGCTGAGTCTCTCGCTGAGTCGTTGTTGCCTGGTTCCTGCGCTGTGCCGTACACATGCATAGCAACAAACGCCAGATGAAACGCGTCGCGTGATTCGCGTTGTCTCCGCACCAATCGCTACCTAAGGTGCAGGAACTGGAGGCCGCCCATAACTGTTATTCATACTGGAGGTCGATGGCGGTGAACGTCATGCGGGATGCAATGAGACCTGATTCTTCAAGATCTGGAGGGCGGTAAAAGCCACGATTGGAACATAGTCTTACCAGAAAAAGCTGGACGGTGTCGCTTCCCCACGGTGCCCACGGATTGCTGCATGAGGACGGCCCATCTTTGCGCAGTTCAGCGAAGCACGAACATGCGATGTCTGCTGAATGGTACTCACATGCGCGCCGAGAGCCTCTCACGAGGCTGGCTGATTGGCAGACTCCAGCATGACAACGCCAGGAGGCTCAGCCATTGAGACAAAAACTACATTCGAAACTGCAAGCGCGATGACAGCGTGATCTGTAATCTCCTTTCGCTTCAGAGGAAACCTGCATATCGTCCGCAATGGAAGCGGTCAGTCGCCCGGGCAGTCCTCTTCCAAGCACTCATGAATCTTGACTGGTTGCAAACAGAGATGCCTGGTTCAAAGTGACGCTCCGGTTCGGCAAAAATGAGCTCACTGTGAAAACGTGGCGTTGGTGCTGTTCGAGACCGACTGCGAAGAAGAGGTCAGCGAGCTTCTGCAAGCGGGGTCTCCAGCGGTAGCTTGATCAGACCGATCAACACACAACCCAACATGTCACTAAGTAAGACGAAGTAGCCATATGTTCAATACAAATTTTTCCGAAGTTCAATCACCTCATGATCCCCTTCCTTGTAAATCCAGATCTGTGAGACCACCATCTCAATGGTTCTCCGGTAATTTCCACGCTCCCATGCCATCCTTGAAGATTTCTTCTCCCCAAGGCTCGCACTCAAAGTCAAACCTCACCCATCCGTCCATAGTCATGACCTTAACACGACTGTCCCTTCCACCACCCTTCCAGATTTCCATAGGCCAGAACTCGCGTGTCGTCGAAGCGTTCTCACCACCCACCGCCACAGGGGTGATGGGTGAGTACATAGAAGCGTCAAACAGCGTGCGAGCGTGCTGTTGGTACCATGGATTCGCAGCTTCTGCGCCGCCGTTCCCGCGCTTTGTGGGTCGGATGATGGCGGGAGTGATGCCGGTGTAGAGGTTTGTGATTAGTGGGGTTTGTTTCCAGGGGTCCCAGCGGGGAAGAGCAGGCTCGACGCTGAACGTCCAGAAAGGAGGTAGAGTGTTGGAGATGTCTTGTGGAATTGGCTGCAGGGCGTCCGTGAGGCCAACCTTGTGTTCTTTGCGAGCGTCTTGTAGGGAGTTCGGCTCAGAGAATTTGACGGGACCAAAGTCGTCGTGCGAGAAAGCTGCATTGGCGCTAACTTCGCTGAAATAGTCGAGACCGATGCCAAACTCCCAAGTTGCGTTCGGGTTGTTCGTGATGGACTCGCGAACTTTGGCGAGATGCTCTTTCGTGAATCCCTTGTTTTGCTTCAAGCCAGCTTTGCGGCGGAGGACTTCGCGGTACGACTGCTGCCTTCCGAAGACGCGTTGAAGCGATACCTTTTTCTCGGCTTCGTCTTTGCCGGAAGCTAGTGCGACAGCAGTTCTGAAAACTTTACGTAGGCCTCCGACGGTACCAACCATGCTACCAGAATCCATGTACCGTGGACGGAAACGGTCGAAGCGGTTGTCGTCCTCGCCGCCTTCAACATCCGTGTCATCTCCGTATAGCTTCGCAGGTAGAGTCGAAGCTGGCGCACCATAGCACGCTGCATCATTGGCGCTCAAACCATAGCACTCTTTCTGCGCACCAAACAGTACGTCCTGCCTGATACCATTACGAGCAGCAGCCTTACCCCAGTTCTTTTTGATGCGCTCGTTGGCGCGTTTGTTGACATTGAAGAATCGCTCAACGAGTGTTGTTGCACGGAGCTGCATGATGCTCTCGCCATCCAGAACAACCATGATGTCGTCATCGTGAGATGTGTCCAGTTTTCCGATGTACTCGTTGACTCCCTCGGCCATGGAAGGGACACTTTGGCGATTCGGGGTTTTCAGGTACTCGGGCAAGTCCTTTGACCAGTTGACAATGATTGGAGTGGGATACCCCAAAATAGCAGCCGAAAGCATAGTTTTGCAAAAGCTGGCCGATGGTAAATCCGAGACAATTAGTAGATGCATATTAGACGGCCTTGTCGCCACCCCGCCTTGGATGGCCGGAGGCTCTTCATATGAAATAAGAGGCTAGTAAGCATCAGCAAACACTCTTCCCCACCGGATCAAGACAAGACAGTAAACTCACTGCAAGAATATACAGCATCAACAGCCCAAACGCCACCGCAAAACTGATAATCACCCATTGCTGACTCTTCCACAACCCCTTCCACCCAGTCATTCCCTCGCCAGTACTGGCTCTCTCATGTTGCGGCAAGAAGCTCCTCGCCTCTTCCTTCGCCAGCTCCGAGCCCGCCCGTGAGCGCCTGCGCATCGGCATCGTGATAGATTCCAGCACTCCCATGCGAGTAATAAGATGTCCGGCTCGGAAACCAGAGACAATGCAAACAAACAGAAATCAGAGCAAAAGAAGGCGGGTCGAAATCACTCCATGCAAAGTAAGCTCGGTGTTGGTTAGCCTGCAGCCTTGCGCCGAGAAGCCTGGCACGTGAAGACGTGGTTGGCTTTTGCCCCCGTAAAGGTACACGACACGAAACACCCAAGTGCACGGTTTCGGACGAATCGCTAAAACACCCTGTACGTGTCCGGAAGACCGGTGCTGGTGCAAGGGCCAAGACGGCGAGCGGCGGGAATGATGTTCTTGGAAGAGACCAGATGTGTCCAGTAGCAGGAACGCAGTGCAGCGGGCGAAGGCGGGCGAAAAAGACAGAACAACGAGATGATAGGGTCAAGAAGAACGAATGCCGGCAGCCTTACCGTAGACGCGTCCCTCGAAATGATAAAAAGGATCAATTAGAGGCAGTTCAGGGCGGAAACGGATGCATTTCGGTAGCCCTGCTGCTCCTCCTCCCTCTCCCGCGAGTCCCTGCCCCAGAAGCGATGGGGTGAAGTCTTGCCCAGGTTCGCCAAGTCGGAATCCGGCTTAGTGCCCGTTGACTTTGTAACAACGATTGATTTGCTGTGGCTTGCGGAGAAGGAACGTCATGTGGCTTGATGTGCATAAAATTACATGTGAGCGTGGTGATTTTGGTTACATATACGACAGCTTGCAGAGTATGTTGATATAAGAGAAAGCTCTAGTACAGAACTACGGTGCACATCTTGTCACAGCACCAACAGTGGCACTACATCGCCAATCACCATGATAGTATCGAACGGAGAAGAAAAGCATGAATAGTGTATATGTGCAACAACGCTACAAAAAGATACAACAAAATCCGAACAGCCCAATACCATCCTAAGCTAAACCTCAGGAGGCGGCTTTTTGTCCTGTGAATTCTCCTGCACCGGCTTCTGGCCAGGGTGGTACAGCTCAAAGTCATCACCACCATACATCTCCGGCTCGTGCGCTTTGCACAGCGTGTTCCAGCCAAACCAACCACCCTGATCCGACCAAGCGCCGCTCTTGCCAGCATTAGAGACCTCTCCGGCCTGCTCGGGCTCGGCGTTGTACCAAGTCATGCCTTCGATCTTCTCGTCCGAGATCTTATTGGTGTTGAGCTTCGCGCTCTCTTTGCGTAGGGTTTCTGCTTTGGCTTGGAACCATAGCTTCGACCACCAGACTTCGCGGAAGCGTTTCTCGCCGGTGAAATGGATGATGACAGGGTTCAGTCGTGAAACAGTGTTGCGTAGAAGTTCAACATCGCTCCAGCGTGTAGTGGTGGCAGCATGTCTGTCGTCTTCATTTTCGCTGTCTTTCAACGAAGCGAAAGGCTTTTCCGAATTGACAATGTCGCTAGCAAGACGTGTATCGTAAACGCTCGAGTTCGTGACAGAGTACGGCAGCATATCGCGCCTCTCGTTCGGAGGCACCCACGAATCTCTTCCTCGCGACCACGTCAAGAACTGTTTCCAGAAGGCCAGCGTCTGGAACATCTCAGACTTGTAGTCGATGCCGATGAAGTATTCCGTTCTGTTGAGGCCAGACAAGTCTGGTTCTGCTCTTGTTCCGTTGTCCGTCTTCTCTTCGACTGTAACACCATACGTCTCCTTCTTGCGTTCATTCAGCAGCTCTGGCTTCCGCGAAAGTCGTGCAAATTCTTGCCTGCCAAAGATTTCGGCGAAGTAGTATTGATCAGAGTTGGTGACATAGTTGGTTTGAATGTCGTGCAGTGTCGCGCGGAACACATCGATCAATTCCTGAGTCGTTCCCATGATAGTGCCAGAGTTCAACCAGCGTGGATGTGTGAGTTCTTCGTGCTCGCTCGACGTCTGTGGCCCAAATGCGTACGGGTCCAGATTTCCAGGATCAACAGCCCAGCATGCCGGACGACTGTAGTCGATAGGCCAGCAGAGCTTGTCGGGTCCAAAGATGACAGACTGCTTCATGTTGTGTTCTCTAACAATCTCTTCTCCATACTGATCGATCAATCTCTTGTACGCCTGCCTATTGCTCTCGTAGAATCTCTTGATCAAGACATCCGGCCGCAGTTGGAACCAAACATCGTACCCATCAATGATCAGCACCAAATCCTCAGTGTCCGGGTTTGCGCTCTCCTGGTGTTCCAAATATTTCAACAGACCCTCAACCTTTGCCAAATGCTGAACATAAGGGTCCGCATCCTCGGCCGCGCCATAGTTAATCAGCACAGGCGTTGGGTAGCCCAGAATCTGTGTTGACAGCAACAGCTTGCAAAGATCGCGACCACTGCTCGTGGCCGGGATCAGCAAGTGGAAGCGACCCTTCTCATGCTTGGGTCCAGGTGGAGGCTCGTAATTGGGCGTGTGGCTCTCAGTAGGCGGCGCGGGCACTTTTGAGTCGGCAGCGTATGGGATCGGGTTCGACAGGGTGCCTCCGGACTTCCATGACAGGAATATAGCGGCGATACTGAAGAACGCAACAGCAGCATAGATGGTTCGCGCGAGCTTAGACGTGAGTGCACGCTTTACGCTGACATCTGGCCCGATGAGGCTATCCAGCCATTCCGGTCGGCGGGGGTACGAACTCATCGAGAACAAGAGAGGACCTTTAGGGATGAGGGAAAGCGGTGGGAAGTAGGGCGTGTTGCATTCGCATGACCTCGGAAGTGGTCACTGCGATCTTCTGGGAGTAGAGTCGCGCTCCGGGTGTGCATAACATGGAAGTATCGCGAGGCCCATGCTCAGGATGGTCTTGGGGTCACATTTCATTGATCCCTCGGGTTGGCGCCGAGAAATATCCACTCGTAAGCCACGCCTTCAGGGCAACACAGCGTCAGGGCTCATGCGGGTGGCAAGCTCGAGCCTTAAGCTGATCCAAAACCCGTAAGGCTGTGTGGCTTGCAGGGAGCTGTATATATTTATGTACTTTGTGCTTAGCTCCTTCATCCTTTGTGCAAGCTGTGCCCAACAGTATCTAGCTCCTGCACATATTCATATATGTAGACAACCGTATAATCGTCCCTATATCGACTCCAGCATCCCTTGACCACATTCTAACATTCCATAACACCGCACTCCCCCAAAGAACCCGCAATCCATCTCGTTTCACCTTGACAAGTGGTTAATCACGCAATCCTTCACTACTCAAGGGGCACAGCTTGGCCAGCGGCTCGAGTCCTGCGGGCGTCGTAATCCATCATGCCGTTCCATCCAGTCTTCGATAGCTACGTGGAACGACTTGTAGAACCGGTATACACACATGTAGGCCAAGACATTCTATTGACCAACCAGCACTCAGATGAAAGTCTGCAGCTTACACAGAGCTGCAAGGCTGACACAGCGTAGGAGGTAGCTTCTCGGCATGTGAGATAGCTCGAGCTAACTACTACATGTATTGAGTATGCATAAAGCTCGCTTGTTGGTAGCATATCTTAAGTTGATGACCTTGCTACATTCGGAAGTCACCAATGTTCACTTCCAATACATGTAATTAATTCATGACTTCAAGCGCTTTTGGATTCAAATTCAATGGCCGCATTTCCATGTTTGCATGCTTGCGAGCGTATGACACCTAGAGTTCCCGTGAGTCGGACAATGTGCATGCGAGGTGAGCTCGATTCGCAAATCATTATCGCGATATAACCTCACGGATAGCGTTGACTCATGGAGCCACATCATCTCAACAGAAAAACACGAAGCCCCATTCTTGTCTGCAAAGATCTTTGTACAGTGGCAGATAGATACTAGCATGCGTAAGATACAAGGCTTTCCCCACCCCAAAAAAGTCTTTACTACAGCCAACGCAAGGAAAAAAGACTCGGACCACGCTGCCTCTTCGCTCTATATTGGCGAAAGCCGCGCTTGCTCTACCGGATATTCGACTACATTTCTTTCGTTCCCAACTCTCTCGCAGTGTAGTACATTTACTTGCCCTCAGGCTTGCTCTGGACCATGCCGGGGCCGACGTAGCCCTCGGATGAGATACCAGTGATGGGCTCGACGTTAAGACCCTGTAGTGAGAAGTGTTGTCAGTATCACAATTCTTGATGTCATTATTGCGCATGTACGCGCTTTTGGACGCGTGGATCGCGGTGGATCTCATGGGTTTTACATACCTTGAGGTACTCGTTGGAGGCCTCCTGGTACTCCTTGGTCATGGTGGCAGGCTGGCCACGGGCGAAGAAGCGGGCGGCACCGAAGATAACACCAGTAGCACCAAGAGCGGCCATGACGTACATGAAGATCTTGACGTTCTCTCCGGGAGGTGCCTCAGCACGGGGACCGTGAGGGCCAAAGGCGATCCAGTAGGCTGGAGGATGGAGTCAGTATCAAGACCATTGTAGCGATATATGTCATGCCGAAGTCGGGATCGCGTAGAAAGCGCGCGCTCGAGGTTCCATAGCTGTAGCAAGCAGCATTGGTCCACCCAAACACAATGCGCGCATTTCACAATATTCTCCCTTTCAGCTTGCAAGTGAGGTAGACATACCAGCCTTCTTCTCCTGCAGAGTGAGCTCGTTCCAGTCGGCGCTCATGCGATCCCTCAAAGCCATCCAGAGCTCGGCCTGCTCCTGAGGGGGCATGGCCTCCCATCTCTTCTCAATGTTTGCAAGGGTCGGGTTGGAGATAGCGTGAGCCTGGCGTGTCTGCTGGAACTGCGAGGCGACCGCGCGGGTGGAAACCCGGGAGGCCGTAGGGAGCGCCGAGCGAATGAGGGCGGGTGTGCGGAACATTGTGACGGTATGTGATTCCAATGGGTAGTTCTGGGGTGATTAGAGACCGGTCTGAGGCCCTTCAATGGTTTGCGAGCTAAAGGGAAGGCGTAGTCGGAGGTGGTATAGCTGCTGGGTTCTTGTTGGCGTTCGGAAGTTCTTGGAATCAGAGAGGTCAGCAGCTGTGCCAAGGAGATGGGTGCCTGACGGCCTGACTTTTACTTTTCTACATGTAGGCGATGGCCGATGGGAGCAACATCAACAACCTGATTACAATATCCTCCCTAATACATATGTTTCGAAAGCCAAAGGTGAGAGTAATCCTTTCAACACGACCACCGGTAGCCGTGGCTGCTTGCCCTGCCGATGGAATCCTCAACGGACTGCTCCTGCTATATTGAGTCCTGCAGCCCAGCTCGCGGTCTAGCTTCAAAGTCTGCATTGCATACCTTGCCGCTGAGAGACCAGTACGGAGTCTGAATCTATATTGCGAGCCCGGTTTTAAGAGTACAGTACCGTCTCCTCATTACACTGTGGCTCGCGGGCAGTCGTGGGACTGCGAAACTAACAAGAGCCTGATCTATGTTCTCTATCATGTTTGACAGGCTCTCACTACTTTTCATCACGCGGCATCGCCCGGTCTCTGTTACACGTACCGTTCAGCTCGCTCGCTTCGCCCTGTTACACAACACTAGACCCCTGCCAGCTTCCGCATCTGCCACACCGCACACTGTCCAGGCCTCTAATTGCTCTAAGATCACCGATTAGAGATAGTGTGACGCAGATGATATCTTGGTGGTAAGGGTACGCACACACTCATCTAACCTGTCTGCCAAAGCATGTTGCAATGACACTCTCGAGGGCACGTGTTGAGGGGGCACGTTCTGCTGCCCGCTATCACGGCAACAATCCCTGCAGGTGATGCCTCCGCATACCTGCAGGCGAGTAAACGCCTCTTGCGTGAAGAATGGCGCCCCGTCGACGGACTGTTAGGTGAGCATTTCTCTTTCTTGCTTACACACCATCTCCTCTACACGTACTCGGACTGTTCGCCGGATCTGCTTGCTTACCAGGAGGTGCGAGTGGAGATGGAAGGCCCCCAAGCGGACCCAGAGCAGACAGAGCGTCTACTGTTCTTGAGCAGCCAAGCCGATGACAAGTTCAGTGTCACGATCAATGAGTTTTATGCCAGTGTACGCCAACAATGTCAGACTACGGCAGCACTACATGTCTTCGCCAACGGAAGTCTGAGCCACTCACAAAGCAATCGGCTAGCCGGGGCAAGTCAGGAGGCCACTAAAAATCTACAGGACCGCATGTGTGCTCTGTATTCATCCTTCGAAGAACAGAAGGATGCGAAAGCCAAAGCTTTGTCCGCACTGGCTTCGGAACATGGATTCTTCAAACTGAACAACGCCCTCTTACTCAGCGAGAGCCACGAATTAATCGCCCAGGATAACGAATTACAGAAACTGCACCGGACCACTCATTCTGAATGCGAGGGCCTAAAGAAGCAGGTGGCGGGTCTGGACTTGGAACGCACAAATCTCTTGGACCGCGCAACTACAGCTGAAAAGCAACAGAATGTACTACGAGTCGAAATTGATCACAAGACCAGGCAGTACAATCAAAGCCAAACTTCAGTCCTCGGCCTTGAGGGACAAGTATGACAGCTCGACCGTTCACTGTTGGTCGACCACACCAAGCTTGAAGATGAAAAGCGACGCAGTGCAGGATTGCAGACTTCTGTTGAGCATCTGCAGTCGAAGGTCGAGACTCTCGAGCAAGCATTGTCCCAGAGTAACGACTGCCTCAAAGTCCATGTTGCACACGTTGACACCCAGCAAACCACGAACGACGCTTTGAAGAGACATGTGCAGGACCTGGAAAGCTCTTTAGAGTCAGCTCGCAGGGAGCTTGATGACAGGATGCGAGAAACCAAAGAACATCAAGATGCTTCCATGGGACTAGACTTGAAGATGAGGGAACTTGAGCAGTCACTCCAGTCAACAAAAGACCGCCTCGAGAACGAGAAGAGTCTAAACAATGCTGGCCAAGCTGCCATCACCACCTTAACAATGAAAGTACATCAGCTCGAAGACTCACTCAACACAACGCGCCAACATGGTATAGATGAAAATGACCGACACGACGCCCTGCAGCAAAATCTCGAGCGATCACTCGACCTGAGCAACAACAGTCTGGAAACCTACATGGATCGTTGCAAGTCTCAGCAAGCATCGATCGACAGTCTCAGCGAGGAGGCGAAACGTCTTGAGAGTTCGCTTGAGGTGGCTCAGAAGGCGCTCGAAGACGAGAGACAACAATACGCCATCCGACAAGCCACCGTTGAAGAGCTCGAAACGACCGCAAAACAGCTTGAAGCATCACTCAACTTTGCCAGCGATGGCCTCGTAGACGAGAAAAGTCGGTGCAGCATGTACCAGGCATCGATCGTTAGTCTTACAGAAAAGGTGCGCAACCTCGAGCAATCACTCCATCTGGCTCACATGAATCTTGAGAAGCATAAGCGGGATGTCCAGGATTCTGTGGTCAGCGCAGAGTCAAATGTACAGAAGCTCAAGAAGACGCTCGATCTTACACGCAAGGACCTCGTAGACAAGACAATGCGCTGTATGGCTCAAGAAGCCTCCATGCTCGAATTGAACGAACAGACAAAAGATCTTAAAGAGGCAATTCGAGTGGCTCAGGGCGATACCGAAGAAATCAAACAACGCTGTAATGCTCAACAAGCCTCCATTATCCGTTCGGATGAGCGTAGACAAGAGCTCGAAAAGTCTTTACAAGCCAGTCGTGACGATTTGGAGGCTAAAGCGCAACTCTACAGCAGCCAGCAGCCCTACATTGATAGTCTCAAAGACACCGAAAGAGAACTTCAGCGGTCGCTTCTAGAAAGCCAGACAGAAACTCAGGCTGAGAAGGATCGTTGCGCCACACAGCAGAGCTCGATTGCCCAAATGGAAAGGGATTTGCAGGAGCTAAAGGTCGAACTCGTGTTGACCCGTGGCAAATTTGAACATGCCGAGCAACTCGGTAGCGCGCGAGATGATGGTGTAACCGATTTTGGCTTGAATATACACCAGCTAGAGGACAGTAATGACTGCGACACCGCTGCAATGGATCTTGTGCAGGGGCAGTCGACGCCTGACGAGAGCCGCAGAAGCGAGCCCATGCTTAGCCCAGCTGTTTCGGGAGCCGCACTGGCGTCAGGAGGAGATAATCAGTTTGAGGCTGTCACCCGTCTGCAATCAGAGCTTGCGGCAACGACAGAATCACTTCGGTTTTACCAGGATGTGGTCAGAGCAATTACAGATCATTCTCTTGAGCACCGCATGCAATTACCATGCACAACACTCACGCAAAATTTTTCCAAGCTTCGAGGGGATTTGGAGAGAGCAACAGACGTCGTTCGCAATTGCCCAGCGTTGCTAAAGGCTCAAATTGAGACAAGATACAACTTTCTGGTTCTGAAAACGATATTGCAGCAGTCGTTGTCTGACCAAAATCACCGAGCGAACCGCACATCCAACAACGCATCGGGTAGTGACGCTATCGAAGTCCCAAGCCGGTTCATCGGCGCCAGATACCCCCAGTCGGATACCACGGAAATGCAAAATCGAGGCAGTGAGCCATCTCTTATACTCTACGAGGAATCTTGTGGAGAATCAGATTGCGAGAGAGACTTAAGGAAACACAAATATAGTCACCAGTACACGAAATGCCAGGGACGCTATGTGGTAAAATTCTGTAACAGGGTATGCCTCAACGCAACGCAAACGGAACGACTTCGCACTCTCGTGCGGAGTTCAGCGGAGGACGCACATTGGAATGCTAGATGTCCGATGTGGCTGAAGTCAATATCTCGAGTGGATTATCCGGGTGAATTCGAGGATAAGACCTTGGCAGGACTGAGCTTGATCGAACAGATCGTTGACTCAATGCTAAAACCGCCACATCCTCAACGCCGAGATGGGCCGATGCGTAAGAGCTGTCCGCCTGACCCGTTGCGCGGCCTCAAGGTCATGAAACAGCGTGTCGCACTGTATTGGTACGAGTGCTACGCGGCAGAAAGCGCGAGGCATGCATCCCCTGCCGATGAAACTGCCCCCCACGTAATTACTGCCCACAAAAGGCACAACAGTGAGGAACTGGATCATGAATCACAACGTCACTCGAAACGCCATGCAGGCTTATCAGCCGCCGATGCCATAGAAATCAGCAATGCGAGTGACACCAGTTCATGCGAGTCGAATTTCAAAGCAGATAGAGACCAACGGGCCAGGGGCTTCACAACCGCCAATGCCATTGATGTCGACAACGCAAGTGACACCAATCCGGACCAGTCAGATTACAAGTTGGAGCCTGACCAATGGTCTACAATCGACGAGCGTAATGCTGTCTCGATGGCTATGTGGACTCTGAAGATGCACAGGCAAAGAAAGTTGGAGTTTCTCGAGTATATTCAACGCTCACCTTGGGCGCGTGACACACGTGATGGTGATCAACAATTCGTCATATCACTCACACCAGCCCTGAACGTCAACGTCCTCTCCCGTCTCGCCACGCTCTCAACATCGTATCCAGTCCAGCAAGTATTGCTGCAGATCAATCTGAGGCAGCTTGACCAGATGCTGGCCTATCTGAACGGATCCTATATCATACCACTCGCACGCACTGGTTTCAAGATCACCGAAGTTCACATCAAGAGTTTCTCAAAGCTTTGCTTCAATAAAGCCAGGTTGAACCAATTACTCGACTATCCGCTGGACAGAGCCAGGTTTGATCGCTACAATGACGATATGACACTTGGTTTTCGCTCTAGCGGCCGCTTCAAGCTTGTTCGGCGTGGAGACCCACCAACTGCAGCACTAACACTAAGGGAGCGTTTCGACACAGAGACGATCGCGGCAATGCGAGTGAGCGATATGACAGGCCTGGATGGTACTGAAGATTTCGAAAAGGAGGCGGCAGATCAGAATCGTGACAGGCACAGTGGCGGTGCTGCCGAAGCTCAAATAAGTCGACCAGAACATGCCTCCAAGGACTCTCACGACAACGTCGCGAACACTGAGCATCTGCGCAACACTGCAGCGATCTCGAAGGTGCAACAAACCGCGAGGTCTCGAAGAAAGAATAAGTCTTCGCAAGGCACAGCAGGAGCAAATGGCCGGCCGAAGCGAACACCAAAACCATCACGCCGTGCTTCTGAAGCGGCATCAGCTAAGTGAGAGTAGGCTTGCGGACTAGGGAGGGTACGATGGAGGCAGCGCGTATTGTTCAAGAGGCCTACGTGATGGTACCTAGAGATCGTGTCCAAAGCGTGACTGCTTGATGATGCATCTCGGTAGCAGAAACTGTTTACATGTTAATCTCGGTATGAATTTTGAAAGGCGATATCCTGGGCTATATCTTTGAGTACGTACATAATTTAAACTGTAGTTTTGCCTCACGAGAACGTGCTTCAAAATACAGGGGATCGATTGATCGAACCACGCCCTGTCGCCTTCCTTGTTGGAGAAAGTCGACGCCTTTGCACGTAGGAGTCGTGAATCAGCATGAACAGCACTTGTCGGCTCATGATCATAAATTCTTTTTAATCACACTTGTGTAGAGTCAAATGACTGACATGAATTTACAGCTAGCCATCCCATGCTTTGCGATTCGGATCTTGCCTTGCATAAGCACGTGACTTCGGACAAGTCGGATGCTGCCATCTCCGAGCCCTGACTCGAGATTCCTTCTCGCTACGCATTGACACAATGGTGAACAAAGGGATTTGACGTATCAAACATTAGGCAACAGCGAATGTATATGTATCCGGACAGTCCGGTGTAGATGATTGTCTTGAGTGCAGTAAAAGTCGTCGCGTAAGCAAAATGTCCGACAACGATCGATCAGATTTCGTCCTTGGTGACAGACGGCGTTTTGCGAGTAAGGCAAACCCTCCCATGTACAACTGATAGATACCACTAACACGTTGAAGGCCCCAACGAACGTCGATGTATCGCGAGGCAGGATGTCGGCCATCAAAGAAGAATTATCATTGGCGCCATCTATACCTCCAATGCGTACAATGAGACGCTGGGTCTCAAACATGGCAAACAGCCATTTTTTCCTGTGTTGAAGTCATGCATCGACGAGCATCCTATCATGAGCACTGTGATCCTCAATGGAGACACAGAATCGCCGGTCATGGCCACGCCGAAGACCTTAAATCTTGATGCCCATCTTGAGATCCGAAAAGCCGACAACGACGTCCCGGAAGATAAATGTATCGAGAAACTGATGGTCCAAATTGGCGATGAGGAGTGTACGTCTTTAAACATTACACCGCCTTGGAGAGTCACACTGGTGCCACTGAAATCCGGAAGCCCATCTGGACAGCCAAGACTATTGGTTCTCTACTCGAATTACCATTCACACGGCGACGGCAGGTCTGGTCTTGCCTTCCATGCCTCTTTCCATGCAGGGCTGGTGAAGCACATTGGGCAAGCCAACAACGATTACAAATCTATCGATTCCGTTTGCGAAGCTCCGACGAAGCCATTGCTGCCTCCAATCGAAGAAGGAGGGAAAATGACACTGTCATGGTCATTCCTTCTGTCGCCTCTGCTCGGAACCTACCTGCCAACATCGATCGCCTCGTTCCTCGGTATCCGTACCAGCTGGCTGACCCATGAAGACAGTATCTGGCGCGGTAAGCAGACCACATTCGATCCGGCAAACCACACTTCAGGCCTTGTTCTCCTCACCATTGAAGCCACCACAATGAGCAAAATCCTCGAGCAATGCAGAGCAAAGAGCACGACATTCACTGGCCTCTTGCAACATCTCATCTCTCGCTCGTTGGTCGCACCCGATGGCGGCGCTGTCACCGAGAACGCTTTCAACACCGGAATAGCGATAGATATGCGCCATCTGTTCGGAGGCCGCTACTCTCGCGCAAGCATGATGAACTGCGTCTCAGGCTACAGCGAGCTTGTAGTCCTCGACCGCTCCCTGGAAACTGCCGACTGGGCGATCGACCCAGCTTCGAACTTCTGGGAAGCAGCTCGCAAGACATCGGTCGGCCTGAAGACCGCTTCCAGCACTCTGCACAACCAGCCTATCGGCCTTCTGCAATACCTCAAAGACTTCCGCGGTTGGACTACAGGGCAGATCGGCAAAGAGCGCGAAATGTCATACGAGATCAGCAACCTAGGAGCCTTCAATCCGGCGTCGCAGAAGGATAACGGCACATCGGTTATTACGGTCGAGAAAGCTCTCTTCTCGCAGCCAGGCGCAGCGGCAGGGTCGTTGTTAAACTTCAACCCCGTGTCCGTCAAAGGAGGTCCTCTTGCTATGACCATCACGTGGCAACTTGGAGTCTTGGATCTCGCAGAAGGAGATGATGAGACAGCTTTTGTGAGAAAGGTTGCATCGAAGGTGGATTCGTTGATCCGTGAGATTGCAGCTGGCTCATCATGATCTCGAAACTTGGTCACCGGGTATTATCTCATTCATTTCCTCTGCCCTGTTGAGACGACTTGATCTTATTCATTGTAATACGCATCTTCGAAAGCATTCTTGAGATTCTCAACTTGACAGAAGGTGCGAGTCACACAGCAGCCTCATCGGCTTTTGGTCACACCTTTTAATTTTGGCGAAGAAGTACCGGGGTATATACTTGCATACATTTACAGGCCACCGTCAACTCGCTTTCGCAACAGAGCATACATGCATCGTGTAAGAATAGCGATGCTTCGCGCGCGACGTGCAGCTTTCTCCATTCCTCAACAGTCAAAGCCATTGGCTCTGCTCATTCAAAAGAATATCCCAACAAGCAAAGCCTCCACATACGGAAGGACGATTTTTTTGTTAGCTTCAAAGCGAAGCCCGTGATCAGAACGCCTGCCGCTATGCAAATGGCATGAAAGATTGTTGCACTTTCCCTCCCAGCTCGTTCCCGTGAAAAATATCCTGACTTCGTGATAAAGATTCTCGACTTTGCGAGGATTTCAAGTAGTCATGCTGACGTCCTTGCCCGTGAAGTCTCTCATTACGCCAACAACGTCGTCAAGGCGCTTGACCTGCGTGAGCAGCTTCTCTTGGATCTCGCGCCAGAGCGCGATTTGTTGCTTCTCGACACCGCTCAGTGGGGTACCATCCTCTTCCAGCATACCGGTTTTGCCGATGATGAAGTTCTTCGCGGCGTCCGGGTTCATGGCGCGCAGACGTTCGCGCTTGTCGAGAATCTGCTGGAACTTCTCTTGTTCGACGTCCATGCGCTGCATGCAGCGTGCGATACCCTGGTAAGCCTGCGAAAGAACAAGTTGCGCGACCTTCTTCTCATCGAAAAACCAGAGGTACAAGGAACGCGTGGGCTGGCGGTATTGATCTTTGGGCACTTCTTGCGCTTCGAGGAATCCTGCCGCCTGCATTTGAGCAAGGATGCCACGGATCTCTTTGACGTGTTTTAGACACTTTTGTGCGACGCCCTTCTCTTCGAGTCGACCTTCTTTGCGCAACATGCGGGCGACACGGACGGCGGTTGGTCCAAAACGTCGGTCAATTGTGGTGTCGATCTCGGCGTTCAAGAGAATCCTGCTCAGGACAGGGAAGTTCACCCGCCATTCTGATTGACCAGCGGCACCAGGTCGTCGACAAAATTCTTTGTCGTGTTCTTCCAGTAGTTTCAAATGCTGTTCGACCAGATCCAGACGCCTGTTCTTGTTCCGCATGCTGGAGTAGCCATTCGTGCCTTCCTCATCCGATTCAACCTCTTTCTTAATTCCGAGCTCGCTGAAATCCTCGTCGTATTCGATTACGCCCTTCTTTTTCGCTTTCGAGCCACCATTCGGCATGTCTGACTTTGCGCCGTTGATGCCTGCGGCAAGGTTCAGATAAGGGTCGACAAGCTCTGCAACTTCCATCACTGAAGCGACAGGCTGAGCCTCCTCTTCCTCGTCGTCATCCTCGTAGTGCACGAGATCTTCTCGTACTGAGCGAACCTTGGGCTCCAGGGCTAGGAGGAGAGCGCGGTAGACGCCAGCAGTGATGTGGCCTAGGTAATGCCTTGCGTGTTGCACCAGATGCTCGCTGCGCATTGCAACAACACACTTCGCCAGGTTGATTCCAATGGACATGGTACTCTACAACACGCGCATTAGTAAGAAGCACCTCAATCCGTGGAACATGAACATCATACCGGAAGCTTGGGTCCAGAGAAATCGGTCTCCGCGTGGGTGCTGTGACCATTTGCGAAGCCTCCATTGAGCTTTTGTCGCTTGTTTGAGTCCATTCCAGGCCTGGCGATGCTGCCGTTGCTGTCAACGTCACGTCGTTCCGAGTACTCGGACTCTTCTCGCCATTTCCGTTTCATGCCGTCCACCGATCGCTGGAATTCTGCCTGTTTCTTGGGTCCTGAAATCTTGCCGTCCGGGTAATTTTCTTGCATGACAATAGCTCCGAGCTCATCCTCAATATCGACGTTCGGTTTAAACATTCTTTCTTGCAGCTTCATCAAGAATCCAGCTCGCAGCAGTTTCCGTAGAATGTGGTGTAGTTCACCCAGACTTCCGATTTTTCGAGGATCGTGTTCTGAATTGTGCACTCCGTTTGTTGTTCCGTTTCCGTTTTGCGCAGGGGTGTCGACCTTCGCAGCTCCATTCTCGTCAAACTCGAACACACCAGCCAGGTCTCCAACTGTGCAATGTCCGGTTTGCATCACCATTCCCATGACACCTGCAGCTTTTTCGCCATGTCGCCTCTCCACAAGTAGGATCGACCTTCCAGTACGGAGCAATCCGTATGCGCTATGCCAGTCGACTGAGTAGTAGGTGTCGCCGCGATCGTCGGTATGATGGAGGACTAAGCGATGTTGTATGAGTTGGGCCAGACTGGTCTTGACTCGAGGTAGTGGGGTTTTTCGCAAGTTAATTGCGCGTAGTACGTCCAGTGTAGAGCGGCCATTTTTGGCAAGAGTTTCGAAGATTTGCTATGTGAGTGTTAGATCTCGAGTCTGCTGGCGCAACCTGCGAGTCTGGTGCAATTTACCCTGGACGTCTCTCCATAGTGGTAGCTGATCACCTGGTTGCAGACCTCGATGAGTTGCTGTAGTGACTAATTAGCGGCGCATTCCAGTGTGCAAAGGCGCATAGCGGAAAGCGTTACCGAAGCCATGGCTGGTTTGGGAAGCTGCGGATGGCGGCGTGAGTGAGGTGATTGTGGTGAGGCCGAGTTCGCAGTGGGATTGTGAACTCTAGAGACCTCTCACGTCGTCTAGAGTTGAGTCAGGGCTACCGGTGGTATCTGCGCATCAGCTCTGGTGTGGGTGGGAGAGCGCATGCGACATGGTGTAACTTGAACTGCAGCGCTGCAAATCGACTTCGCCCGCCGCCCGCAGCTTTGCCATATTCAAAAGATTCACCCAGCCAGAGTCGAATCGGGGCTGGTGACGGCCGAGCTCGGGGTCTGGCTTCAAAGTCCGTATTGTCAGCGCTGCTGCAGGGCGAACAATACGAAGCTTGAATCCAGACTTCTGGGCGAGGTAACCAGCCGCCGTTGATTGGCCACCCACGACGGGCACAGCCGATCGATCTCGCTGAACACTCTCGCCAGCCAGCTTCTATACAGCAGGCAAAGCTCGACGACACTCGCCCATTGCACCCTCACACCTCGCCATTGAGAGCCCGCCGTCACCATGCTCTCGCGTACCGCCCTCCGCACCACACAGCGCGCCGCCCGCAGCGCCTGGCAGCAACAGAACCGCGGCCTCGCCGCCCCGGCCTCCGGCTCCTTTACCTACGAGTCCGGTGATGCGCAGGGCATCAAGTTCGCCAGCAGAGACATCCCTGGCCCCGTCGCCAGCGTGGCCATTGTCGCAAAGGCCGGTACCAGGTACCAGCCGTTCCCTGGCCTCACCGAGGCTCTGGAGCACTACGCATTCAAGGTAGGAGATATTCGGGACAAGATGGAATGGCGCAAGCGGGATTGAGCGCTGATGGCTATGATGTACAGAACACCGAGAGGAGGTCTACTTTGAGGATACAGCGCGAGTCTGAGCTCTTGGGCTCTGCTCTCGAGTCCTACCACTCCCGCGAGAACTTGGTTGTTGGAGCCAAGTTCCTCCGCGATGACCTGCCTTACTTTGTCGAGCTCCTCGCTGAGGTCGCCCAGCAGACCAAGTACACACGTGTGTATACCCATTGACTCTCGACAACGCGATCTTGAAGCTAACACTTTCCAGCCCACGTTCTCCACGAGGAGATCTACCCTCTGATGCAGCTGCACCAGAAGGCACTTCTTGCCGACACCACCCGCATGGCCCAGAACTCCGCCTACGCTCTCGCCTTCCACCGTGGCCTCGGCGAGTCGCTCAACATGGCTTCCTCCGTCCCTATCAACAAGTACGTCGACGCCGACTCCGTCGCTGAGTTCGCCGCCTCCGTCTACGCCAAGCCCTCATTCGCAATTGTCGGTAACGGTGTTGCACACAACGAGCTCAACAAGTGGGTTAACGAGTTCTTCACCGATATCCCCAGCCAGCCCGCTTCCAAGCTCGAGTCCCAGGCCAGCAAGTACTACGGTGGCGAGGAGCGCATCTCCCACGGCTCCGGCAACTCTCTCGTCATTGCCTTCCCTGGCTCAAGCAGCCCTACTGGCTCTTCCTACAAGCCCGAGGCTGCCGTCCTCGCTGCCATTCTTGGTGGCCCCTCTAGCATCAAGTGGTCCGCTGGCTCCAGCAAGCTCCTCCAGGCCACTCAGAGCGCTCCCAACCTTAAGATCCAGACTAAGAGCGACATCTTCTCCGACGCTGGTCTCCTCAGCGTCACCCTTTCTGGCTCCGCCGACGACGTTGCCGCCAACGCTAAGTCCGTTGTTGAGACCCTCAAGGCGATCGCCAGCGGTGTCAGCAGCGAGGACCTCGCCAAGGCCAAGGCTCTTGCCAAGTTCAAGGAGCTCGAGTACGGCCAGTCTACCCAGGCTGCCATTGAGCTTACTGGTGCTGGTCTTGTCCAGGGTGGCAAGGCCTACCAGATCGACGAGGTCGGCAAGGCTGTCGACACCGTCACCGCCGAGAAGGTGCAGCAGCTCGCCAAGGAGGCGCTTGAGAACAGGGCGTCCGTGAGCGCTGTTGGTGACCTTTACGTCCTGCCGTACGCGGAGGAGATCGGTCTTAGGGTGTAAATAATCTGAAGTGTCAGTTTCATAGAGGAGGGTTTCCGTTTGTCTTGTGCAAAAAGGTAGAAGATGTACCATTAGCGTGTACTTTTGGTGAGAAGACGTCAAGAGTGATGCTGTGATTTATTTTGTATATACTCAAGTGAACCTGTACTATGATCATTGAAGATTGTCATGTGAAATAGTGCAGCAAGCAAGTCAACCAGCAATGAAGTTGCGATTTTTGGCCGAGCGTCCAGTTCCGACTAGTCCCGATTTGAATCTCCGCCCAGCGGCATCCCATCGAAGGAGCGAGCAAGAGACCCGACCACCGTCCATTGAACGCCGCAAACTCACCTCAAACCCACCTAACAAACCCTCACATCAACACACCGCCGTCATGTCTGCCGCCTGGAAATCCGCCGGTCTCACGTACGTCTCGCGAAACCTGCTCGCGCGCCCGATGCGCTGCGCGCAGAGAAGAACCCCGGAGAGGACCTGGAGCTAATGCTTTACGCAGCTACAACCGCTACCTGACCGTCGCCTCGCGCGTCGTGCGTCGCTCCCTCAAGGACGACAAGAGGCTTATTGCTGAGAGGCGTGGCGAGTCCGAGCTGAGGTTCGCCAAGTGGGAGGTGCGTACACCCGGGAGATACACCATGAACACGGGAGGAGATCAGCATGGATGACGGGCGATGGGCGGAACATCAGGACATGTACTAACTGCTGCGACAGAACGGCAAGCAGGGCGAGGCCAAGGACCTCAACAAGGCCAACGAGGCCGCCTTCAGCCAGGCTTCTCAGAGCGCCCAGTAGAGAGATGAAGGACGGAAGGCTGCGAGCATGAAGGGGGAACGCAGGACTGCCGCTGAAGCAAGCGGCAGTGAGGCCATGCGCAAGCGCGCAGATGCGCTGCGCTGAGGGCAGGCATTTGAAGTGTTGTAACCATCATGTATATAAGTAAACGGAGGCTGCTCTACGACCGGAGCTAGTGCCAAGTCTTCTTTCTCTCAGTACTTCGGGCTTTCATCCTATCTCAACTTCCACTGTATATATCGCCGAACCGCTGTTGTATAAGTGAAACACTTGCCAGAAATGCAGGAAGATGGCTTGTCGCTAGGTAAATCACCCATGCGTGCATACATGTCTGTCGTCTTGTTCCAAATGACTCTGACCCTGTAACGCCCGCAGATACGGCGCGACTCGCCATCAGCTCCGAAATAGATGAGGATGCGAGTATCAAGATTGCAGCCGCACGGCTAGCACAAGAAGCCCGGCAGCTCGCCTCATATGGCAAGAGAAGTGTTACCGATATCACAGAGCAGTTTACTGCAGCCTCTAAGGGTTTGCGCCATCCTTTTGTCCATTTCTCAACGTCAAACGCTGACAATATGACCAGAGCTGCAGCCAGGCGATCTGGTCATAGATGATTTCTTCACACTTTTCGAGGCTGTGGGTGCGCTGGAGGTATGTGCCACGTTCGAACAATGTCGTAATGTAAACTCCCAAGCTCACTATTTTCCAGATCATGGACCCCAAAATGGACTCCGGCGTAGTACTACCTGGGGAATCAGTAGAGCCTACCTTCGACCCCACTGCACCACTCACGGCCCCACAGACTCTTTGGATTCTGGATCAACTCTCATGTCTCGAGATTGCCTGGCTAGAAGGCTACCCACTATCACAAACGGTCTTTACAAGCTTGCACCTGGACCGTCTGCTTTCTCATGACAACAGGTACCCTTACAACCTCGTGTACGGAGGACAGGCGGATCTTTCGACAAACGAGGCATGTTTGACTCACGTTGTCGTCAAAGCATACTGTGTAGCTTTGGCTAAGTGTTGTGCACAAGTTCTCGTGACTGTGCAAAGTCAGAATTTCTACGATGAGGAAGACTTCGTCACCCATCTCTTCGGCCAAGAACTACTGCCACGGATGGGCGAAGAAGATGCGAAAACTATGCTTGATGACGCTATCCGCTGGGTTGTGAACTCTAACCTCGCGCAAGACATCAAGCATGCACTTGAGGTTCGCCTGCAGGGCCGTAAGCTTTATATGCTCTCAGCATTTGGCGAGGAGAACCTATGGGCAGCTCTCGCCGGGTTCACTGAGGAGAACATGACGGAACAAAGTCATGCTCTGGCTGAAGCAGTACCGGAGGCGTTCACAGACAAAGTGCAGCGCCATCTGGCTACGAGCACGCCCCCTAGGCCCATGCTTGAGCTTACTTGGGCCGATTCACAGCGTAAATGGGTAAAGTTGTTCTCGGACATCGACGAAGCAGATCGCTTGACAGACTCTTGGGCCCGACAAAGTCCAGCATGTCTTCAGAAAGCAGTCTGGTCTTTCGCTTCGCGGACTCCAGGCACCTACGCACGATCTATCTTCCAGGATCTGCTCTTCGCTGGTGGCACAGTACGAGATGATGTTCCACACTTTGATCTGATCCTACTAGACATCCGTGACCTTGTGCTGGCTGGAGATGTGCTCGTGGATGCCGACAGCTTCCAAGTGGAAGTACCCTCAGATCCGAGACATAAATGCTCCCGGATCATCGAAACGTTCATGGACAAGGCATACGACGAGTACCTCAACCTATACCGCATGATCTGCCAAAACAGATGTCGCATACGGAGAACCTTCACGCAAGCCATTCCACTGCTGCACGAGCTCGAAACAACGATTGCGACAGAAGCAGACCGCGACATCGACGCTGCCATGCCCCAAAAGAGGCTTGACACTACCTTTGGCAAACAAGTACAGCTCGGCCCTCTCGCTTCATGGTCACGCTGGTACAAGCTCAAAATCATGACAGAGACCATCAGCCTAGGCTTCGAGACAGATATCTATCTCGACTACGAAATGGGCGGCATGTACTGGTATCTGGCACAGCTCAATGCCGAGAGGCTCAAGCTGCTCCAGCACATCGAGACTTTCCTGATCGACCGCATGTCAGGACTGGTCAACTCTAGGAATGTACGATCTTCTTCCGACTGTCTGTCAACACAAGACTACCTTCATTGCTTGTATGTTGAGACCGAGATCTCGATGTTGTTTTCGGAAGCCTTATCAGACCTCTACGCATTGCTGTCCCACTGCGGCCTCCTGAAGTCCGCTCGTCGACCATTCGCCGAGGCCCAGCTGGTTCACGAAGCACGCATGAAACCCTACGTCGCCGTCACTGACCCTCCTCTGCCTGACCTGAAGAGCATGGAAAGCGCACAAATAGTCGAGGGCAGCCTTACCGATGCTGTCGCGAAAATCGAGGCTCGCGTGCCTCCAATCAAAGCACAGTTGGCAAAACTTAAGACCTTCTCGCCACAGGCCGGAAAGTATGTTGGTACGGAGACGCGCTGGAAGGCACAAATCAAGCAGCTGGAGACGACATGTGTGGCAATTTTTGTCGGCGCTTCGTTGCTCAAGCGGACTGTAGAGAAGGAAAGTGAGGACGTGCGAGGGAAGCTGGAAGTGACCATCCCGCCGCCCGGGAAGAGATATCACGACTGGTGGGTGGTGCCTCAGATCAAGCCGAAGAAAGTATAGATAGGTAAAGTATAATGATAGGTACAATGCCCATTTGACGACAAATTGTTTCTGGCGAGCGCATTTGGGAAGCTTGCAATTGATCCCAGTAATGTGAACAGCGGACGGTAGCAGCGTGGCTCATTGCTTTGGAGAGCACGCGCCATTTCGTCGCTGGTCGCACCTTCCTCGAGCAGTCATTTAAGCTTCATGACTCAAAACAACTCACTCTCACAGAGATAATCCCCACCTGATCATGAATGCCACTCTGCCGCACACTACCTAGCAAAGATCGCCAACACTCGCAATCTACCTAGACTGGAAGCACACACACGACCCGGCCTCACTTACACCAAAAGCTCCCACATCATGGACCAAAACATACGTGTCCGAACAGGGAAACGCATCTCACTGTCCCCATTCAGCGCCGTGGATATCCCCATACGCTGCGATGACATCCTCGATTTGGATAAACAGCAATTCGTGCCACGACACCGTATTCCGCACTTGTGTTTGAGTGTTCAGATGGTGCGCCCCGAACAACCTTTCTTACGAGCATACAACGAGACATCTCGTCCCATCAAGATCCCAAAGCACACGAAGCTGGGCAATTTCAAGCCGCGTGCTCACTTCCGACTCTACGACCTCCCACAAGAGCTGCGAGACTTGATTCTCGACTTCGCGCTTGCGGATGCACACCCAGGTCTCGAGTCTCTCACGCTCAAATGTGGACCTGGCTTTGTCAAAGATGGCGAAGACGGCTCAATCTCAAGGACGCCCACAAACGCCGGCAAGTTTGGCTCCAGATACGATGGTCGCAGTATCGCCTTTCCTTTCATGTCAAAATGCAGCCTCACTCTTACTTCGAAGACGCTGGCCGATGACTTTCAGACTGCACTCTGGCGCTTCTTGCTACGCGAAGAAGGCTCGTGGTTGAAAATGCGCGTACACAATTTCTCCTTTGAGACCGCGCACTTCTTCTTGGCTCGCTGTTCACAAAAACAACTGTCGAGCTTGAGATTACCGGGAAAGCTCGTGCTGCAAATGTCGCTTCGTTGCCGGAGTGCCTCTGGCCCTCAATGGGCTTGGAATACACAAAGGTGGAGCGAATGCTGCTTATTGAACAAGGTCAGCCCCTGGGTCATTTTCACGGAGGCGTTCTTTTTACAACGTCAAGCCCAGCGTCTTGTCCAGCAGGCTCTAGCCAATGCTTGTCAAAGAGCAACGAAAGGTCCGACTCCGACTGGCGATCAGATTGTCATGATCTTGGATGCTCTGGACGACATCTGTAAGAAGAACTACTGGACTAGGAATGGGTACTGGCTCAGTGTGAACAAACGCTCGGCTAAAATGCTGGATCAAGAGGAGTACTACTTTAAAGGCGTCGAATATGACAGTGAAGGCGCTCTTGTCGATCAGCGATCATTGGCAGCCTGTCCTTCTGTCTGTAACAAAAGAGCAGATGTCATTGGGATTATGATGTGATGCTCAACATCATGCTCCAAGCTTGGGCTGCCGGACACCATTGGCCGCTGGTGGGATAGCTGGAGCAATATGATGAGGCGTCGACTGCTGGCGTGTCAATCGGAGCGTAGATAGATGTTGACCATGCCCCATAGTCTAGTACAAATCTCGTTCGAACTAACAGTCATTCCCGCTGCATGAGGATACCGCGGGTTGTCGAGACTTTCTCGCCCCGTTCAGGAGCGGGTTGCTCTACAAGACTTCTGTTTGCAATGTCTCCAATGGTCAGCACCTAAACCGAGATCGGCCCAGATTCCGTTCATATCACCGTTATCACGAATCCTCCTGTGCCGTGCTCCTGATCGTCTATGACTTCGGTACACACCTCCCTAGCCGTGATAGCACCTTGCTTGTAGAGTAGCTCGATGAACTCATTCCAGACCTTCTTCCCATTAACACCCTCATGTACACGATCGCCGTCATATATCTTAGTGCTACATCTGAAGAAGCCGATGCGTCGGAATTCTCCCAATACTCCATCTGTCCTCTGTAATACAAGACCGCGTACATCTTCATGCTGTGTCGACACGTTCGTCTGCATAGGACTCACGCTCGTGGTGAAGATTGGCAATACGTGGACGTTGTCAGACGCCTCAGTATTGATGTCATCCGTGCAATCCAGACTGATTGTAAGAGGATTGTATTCTGCATCTGGGCGACGGAAAGCGATGGTGGGTTGCCCGGCGACCATCACAACTTTGCCAGGAAGAACATAAGAACAGGTGATTCGGATCCATCCATCAGAGACCTCAGCGTAAGTGTTTCCACCCACTCGAGTCACGCTAGCTTGTAAGATTTTCGCACAAACAATCCGTGGCGACCTCATCTCTGCCGGCTCGAAAGGATGGAAACTAGCACAGCCGTTTACTGATGCCCACGACCAACTCGGTGCACGCCATTCTGGACGTGCTTGAGGTCCGAATATGCACCAGCACAGTTGAGCATCGAACGTAGCGTCTCTCCACATACCCGCAAGATACTCGCATTGCTTGTATTCCCCAAAATGTCGCGCGATACCGGCTAGTCCAGGAAGCTTGTCGCGACTCAAAGTCAAATTTGCGGTCGAGTAGGCAGTAACAACTCGTTTCCATCTCCGGTATAAGTATGAATCAGTGGTATCGGCCAAGTTGTGTGTCAATGACGCCAAGCTGAGCCCACTGACTGCGCCGTCGAACAGATTTGGCAAACGCTCGAGCGCTACGCTCGTGCGACACTCCCAGAACGCACCACGAGTCCCAAGGTGTATACTTCTGGTGGGAAGTAACTTCTCTTGTACCGCCCACGCGCGAGACATCAGGTGGGACTTCTCGACTGCATAAGTGTAACTGTTTCCGATGTGATAGAACCAACATTCATACTCCTGTCCTGAAATGGTGACTTTGGCTTCCACGGTATCATGCATGAACTGCGGCTTAGTGAAACATCCTTCTCCTGGGTTGGAGGCTGACGATGCAGCTATATTGATGTACGAGTTACCGTAGACCTCGCTCATTCGCGAAGATTCCTTGCGCCAGTCAGCACCGCTATCTTGTACAATACACAACGAGTCGATCCAAATGTAACCAATTTTGAGTGCTCGAACGACCTGAATGGCATCTTTGAAAGTCTGTGGAAGCCGGTCGACAGGAATTTCGATGAAATAGTCTTCCAGCACATTTGTTGTAGTCGTAAGGAATTCCAGATCTCCCCAGCAGTAGCTCAGCGTTGCATATGGTGGCGACGATGTCCATGTTTCGGTGCTCTCCAAGTGGATGACTTTGCCACAGACCGAGATAAGCCTCGTAGGCAGGGAATCACTCTTGCGTGGCACGCACATCTCGTGACTGGAGTCACATGCTTCTATCCATTCGTATGCAATGTCAAGCACATTCTTCTTTGAACGAGTCATAGCTGTCGTTCGTTAGCATAGCGCGAATAAATTAGAACGGCTTTACCTGCTCACCAGAGTAGTTTCCCAAATCCAAAGCGTGGCCTCGGATGTCAATGCAGAAATCATTCATACATGTTCGCGGGTAACTTAGGCCAGGCAATGTCATTTTGAGTGTGCGTATGGTCACATGACCCCACCCACCGATAGTCAAGCACGAGGTCATGTCTGACTTCAATGTCTCAAGTCTTAACTCGATCTTCCTGTAAAGCGCCAGCGCCTCACTGTCTAGCAGTGTTTGCAGAACGCAAGCACAGAACTCGCAACCGTTCCGCGCAGCCGCTTCCAAGTAGAACGTATCGTATTGCCGGACGACGTGTGGCTGATCTTTACTCTGAATGTCTAGTGCAGGCCAATCATCTAGCCTGTGTTGACAGCCTGAGCAGAAACGATCCTGTACGCGAAGAGCGGCCTCGTTTTCCAGAATGCGAGCTTCAACAAGGCAATGCTGGAGCTCATCGCCCTCGGCTTCCATGAGAGCAGAATCGTCATGGCAGAACCTTGGTAATAGACCGCGCGCTGAATCGTCGTTGATGGCCATGTGCGTATACCTCTGATACCATTTTCGCAAGTACCTGAGTCGAGCGCGCTTCCGACGCGAGACCATTTGAGCTGCCAGTAATGCAATGCTAGAAGGAAAACTGTAAAAAAATTCAGCAGAGACAACAAGAAGGGTTGTGAAACCAAAGAATAAAAGTATTCACAGCCTCCTCATGACAGGCGAGGCAATTAACCGTAGCAGCTGCTGCTGCGCCTTGCTTTGACCGGTCAGTGGGCTATTAGCGACTGAACTAGCGCCATCCACCCGGCTAAGTCGTCTTCGCAGTAACACGAGGTTGAAGTGAGATAAATGTAAACATGCGTGAGACATCGTGAGGTATGCGTGCCATGCTGAACTGTTATTGATCGTAATAACTTTGGAGAAAACCCAGAGCGTCAGGATCGTTCCTTCCTTCCTTCCTTGGCATCGAGGCGAGACTGGTGGTGAGTTCTGAAAGATCCATCAGGTCATCAAATTATCAAGCTATACGTAAATAGTTACAAGAGACTTCAGTGTGCAACGAGCAGTCGCGCTCACCCTAGGAGGATCAAATATGTATCTTTCCAATTCTCCAAGACATGCGAAACAGACAAAATTAGAGGATCATTGCGGATGCGCTTATAAATTCAGACGAACGTCGGTCTGGAGAGTATCGTGGTCGATCGACAACTTCCAAGCCGACGTAAATCGTGTCTTGTCGGCGCTTCATATGAGTTTGTCTTGCGGTTCCTAGGTCCAAGACAGGGCCAGGGCTCTTTGGCATTTCTGGGCCCAGATTGCCAATACCGTCAGTCATGGAAAATCGCTTTCCATATGCCGGCAATCGACATACTTTTGCAAAGTTCGAGTATCTCAGCGGCTAGATGCCGTTATCACCAGACATGGTAACGCTGATGCGGCCAGGAGACCACTGAGAGACCCACCGGATGCAGAACTGTGCATCTCATTTCCACGGGTACAGAGGAACAGGCGGCTTTGGGGGACGTGGCTGCGGCGCCTGCTCGCTACCCACAGAATCGTTGCGCCCTTTGCTGCCGCGCTGCGATAGCGTCCGCGAAGAACCAGGTCCCGGTGGCTGGCAGGGAGCACGCGATTGTCTCTCTGACTGTTCTGAGCGTCGTTCGTACGAGGAAGGCGGCAGTAGCACACCGAAACTCGACGTGCCCGCTGGGGATCCACCATTCCGTCGGTTCGCGTTTTCCCTGAACTCCATAAACTCCATGTTCTCGGACGATGGGAACAAGCAATCCGCATCGCTCGTGGCCCAGCGCCGCCGTTATACCTGTTGCACTGATGAAGAGGGCGCAGGCGAAGGCGAGAGGTCTCGTTTCCGCTTCGAGGGTCGGCTGTCAACCACCTGCACACCCGGAGGGAGTTCGATTCTGCCATTCTCGAAGTTGAATCTGTACGGTAGCTCTGTGTTGGCTGCCATTCTCTCAGCTATGTTCCTGCGCCTACGAACCAGATCCTCGAAATGCGGTCGGTGAAAGAAGGGAACTCCGTTGCCCTCCACAAATCCAGGGGGAACTCTCTCCGGGCCCAATCGGTACCATCGGCGTAATGGCTTTGGAATGTCCTCGATTGGAATATATGGACTTATGAGACGATTAGGGTTTGTGGTGCGACGGTCCTCCATGATGGCTGCCCAAGTGCCTGGGATGAGCTCGGCCGCGTTGTTGGCAGCAGGCAACTGGGACTGGGAGGAAGACATGGCTTTATGCCGGTCTATGCGAGTTGGAGATTGTTTGATGCAGTGGCGACGGCTTGGTGTCTCGGTGGCTTTGTTTGCTCGTCTCGGACGATGCGCGCTGGTATTAGCGTTGACAAGACAGCAACGATGAGACGCTGTGCTATTGTTGGATCCAAAGAGATAGCAGTAATTCGATGTGCTTATTCCGGTGAGTCTCGGTGGTGCAGAGACAGATATGGGACGGTGTATGCTGGTAGCACCGCGTATTGATGATGAGTATGTGTAGCAATGCACAATTCTCAAGCACAGGCGCTCAGCTTCATGGATCAGAGATCTCTTTGATGAGCTCTGCGCGATTGAATTCCGGGTGTTGCTTCGAGGGGAACAGGTAGCAGCAGTCTTGACTTGGAAGTAACCGTGATGCCAAAGAGACAGGAGAGGAATGTGAGGAAAGGGAAGAGGAATCAGAATCAGAATCTGCGTGAAGGAAATTCATGAGCTTTCTCGCTATACCTTTAGCCATCGCCTGGTTGGCAACATCGTAGGAGCGGTATCTCGGGATGCTAGGAGTGAATTGCTTAGGTAATTTGCGGGAAGTCTAATTTCACGTGACCGCTCGGGAGCATACCCAGGCACAAGGCGTTTGCGTGCATGTGGCACGATACCATACCGGATGAGTGCCATCGCATGTGCAAAAATAAACAGCGCATTGGTCTTGCGCACTGGTGATGAATATGTCGTGATCGTCTTGAGGTTGGCTGAGGAACGTGACGCCGCCTCAATACTTACTGACTGTATAGTGTACATCTGATTTCATGCTCTTTCAGGCGCGCCGGGAGCTTCCACGGCCTGCTGTAAACTCTCCATTATCCTTGTGAAATCGCTCATGAGTCGTCAACCTCCATGCCCTCGCCGCTCTGCTCTTGCTCCTTGTTCTCAAAAGTCGTCTCGAGGTACTCTGCGATGTCCTGACCCTCGTAGAGCTTGAAGTTCTCGCCGATTCCGCTGACTCCCAAGCTTGTGTTATCCACGGTGAGCTCCTTGTCCTGCGACAGACTCTCCTTCAGCGCCCTGAGTGCGTGCTTGATCAGCTCCTCCCTCGAGCTGCCCTCGAACTCGTCGATGTTCCTCTCCAAGTATGTTCGTGCCATCTGGCTCCTGGCGCCGATGCCGCAAGCCACCATCTCCTGTGTAACACCGCTAGGCTGGAACTCGAAAAGGTGAGGACCTCTCGCATCAACACCAGCGATCAGTAGGCCGACACCGTAAGGTCGGCGGCCGTACTGCTGGGTGTTTGTCTGAGCGCGGTCTGCGATGCGCGAGGTGATGTCGGAGAGAAGAATAGGGCGGTCGTACGTCAGGCGCGAGGAGAGGGACTGTTGGCGCATGAAGTTGGAGAGGACGCGGGCATCGGAGGCGAGACCGGCGAGGGCGACGCCGTAGTGGGTGTCGATGGGGATGACCTTCTTCTGGTATGATGAGAGCTCTTCTGCGTTACGCTGAGTTGTATGTTAGTAAAGATGGTCTAGCCTGGGTGCAACAATGATGGCAAGCTCACCTTAATTGCGGCGAGCACGGCGTGGGTTTTGCT